>CM077657.1:17625217-18225217 GCA_039707465.1 Rhabdophis nuchalis | reverse complement strand
TGGTTTAAGTTTTATAAGTGTTAGGTTATATGACATGGTATTTAGATCTTAAGAATTATTTTCTATGTATTTTAATGTTTAACTAAAAGGGGGTGTTTATGTTGAGCTTGTTATAAGGTTTCTAATGGATTGGTTATATACAGAATAAATATCAGATTAGGAAGTACTATGTAGTTTTTAGCTAAGAATGCTTTGATTGATAGGTGAATAGAGTAAATAATATTTGGGATGCTTGGAATTATTAGAGTGGTGTATAGCGGAAGTCAGGGGGGTGGGTTTGAATGGGAGGTGGGGGAGGGTTAGGGTGGAGGGCGGGGTAATATATATGTATGATTAATCTAGAGAGGGGAATAATGGGATATGCCTTTTTTTTTTTTTTAAAGAGAAATTTATATTATGTTTTTTATATCTTTAATTAACTTAGAAGATGGTGTTAATGGGATATTAATATACTAAGAGAAACTTATATTGTGTCTGCTGGGAGGCGAGGGGGTATAATATCTGAATGAGAAACTTATTTTAAGACGGGGTGAGGGGGGGTATAGTATTTGTATGTGATTTATATTACATGTCGGGGGGGGTAAAAAGGGGGAAAATCTGTGTGAATAAAACTTTTTCAATAAAAAAAATATATATATTTCATCCACTCTTTTCCGAGTTTGTTATTGAGTAATATATTTTATTATTTATAAAGCGACAGCAAAGACAGACAGTAGATAACAACCAAAGTTAAAGAAACATTTCAAATACCCAAATGAAGGCAGAGAGATGCGTCCCAGGATAATGTTGCCAGATTCAATCTGGGTCATTCATCAGGACCGGAAACTTAGTCTTCTGATCTTCCAGACTTGTGCTGGAGCCCAGAATAGAGAATTCTCTCTACCAGAATGTGTGCTTTGGGCTATTCCATGCGTCATATTTACATGTGCATGATTGGATGTCGCTTCCTATTGTTTAGGGACTCAGGAGCTCAGGGGCTAAGACGCTCGGCTTGTCAATCAGAAGGTAGGCAGTTCAGCGGTTCGAATCCCTAGTGCCGCTTAACGGAGTGAGCTCCCATTACTGGCCCCAGCTTCTGCCAACCTAGAAGTTCGAAAGCATATTAAAAAATGCGAGTAGAAAAATAGGGACCACCTTTGGTGGGAAGGTAACAGCGCTTTGTGCATCTTCGGCTTATAGTCATGGCTGTCACATGACCACAGAGACATCTTCGGACAGCGCTGGCTCTTTGGTTTAGAAATGGAGATGAGCAACGCCCATAGAGCCAGAAACTACTAGCACACATGTGAACCTTTACCTTTACCTTCTTATCCTATTGTTTGATTGGTGTGTTAATAGCCGGTGATTGACTGCTGCCAACTTCTTGGCTCCTAAATTTCTGATAAGCTGGTGGTAAATCAGTACTCCTGTTGATTGACAAGGAACCCGTTTCCCAGGCTTCCATCATTTCCCTGGCTATCTTTGCACCTGCTCGGCCAACAGTCTTAGTAGCAACAAAATTGAATGTATTCATTACAATTTCAAATATTCAAACAAGAAGTGCAATTTTTCTTTTTCTTTTTTTTTAAATTGATTGGTTTATTTTGCATAGACACAAATGATACAAACATAACAAGAAAAAACATCAAAAAGCCATCTTCCATTACAAATTACAAATTTTGAAGAATGTGTCAATTAATCGCAAGTTTCTATGGGTTTCTTCAATAATCATCACTTGGTTTTCATATCAATTATTACAATTACTGTGCAATTTTTCATACATCGATGCTGTACTGCAGCTTCGTTTACTGAAATATATGCGAATTGAAATAAGATGAAATAATCAAGAAATGAGAATTGAGTTTAAGAGGGCGGGGGAAAGTATGCAATATAAACACAGCGTGACAGTTTCTGGTTCCATCTAACATTTATTGTTTATTATTGTCTTTCATAATGCAAATCCTCCCTCTATCAGGCCAAAGGAGTAACCAAAGGAGAATCTACGTTAAACCAATCTCAGGAAAGCCCGAAGGAAATAGGTAAGAGATGATTACAGAATTCAAATTGGGTTATTCCACGGAATTCTTTCCAGAAGTAGTCAAGTAAACTTCCAGATGCACTGGCCCTAAGACAGGGGTCTCCAACCTTTGCAACTTTAAGTCTGAAGGACTTCAGTTCCCAGACTTCTCCAGCCAGCAAAGCTGTCAGTGTCAGGGCCTGGGCCTGGGTCAGACTTAAAGTTGCAAAGGTTGGAGACCCCTGGCCCAGGCCCTGACACTGACAGCTTTGCTGGCTGGAGAATTCTGGGAGCTGAAGTCGTTCAGACTTAAAGTTGCAAAGGTTGGAGACCGCTGGCCCAGGCCCTGACACTGACAGCTTTGCTGGCTGGAGAATTCTGGGAGCTGAAGTCCTTCAGACTTAAAGTTGCAAAGGTTGGAGACCCCTGCCCCAAAGACACATTTGCTGCAAACCAAAAGCTGAGAACTTGGTGCCAGCGGATCATGAAAAATGAATGCGGAACAAAAAGAAATCATACCCAATTCATAATATATATGCTTTTTTTTTTTTTAAGGAAACTCAAATTTTCCTTGCCACGGGCAAAAGGAATGCTTGAAGATTCTCCATGGTGTTCAGTCATTCATTTATAACATCCTGGGGAAACACTTCAACTCTGATGTAGTTTGTCAGCTTCTTATATTACCATCAACGAACGTTACATCATTTAATGGGTTTTGACAGATGGTGCTTGACATAACAGGATAAGAAATATGTCATGGAGGAAATGTTTTTTTTTTTAAAATACACTCGTGGGTGATGGGTGAATTCCCCCCCCCCCCACACACAAGAAAGTGTCACAACATTCTCTGCTTTATAGCTGAACCCAAAGCATTCAATTTACCCCTGGTCAATCCTTAATAGGATTAGGAATCAATATGGCAGGTGAACCAGGCTCCTTCGTAACTGAGGGAAGTTCTCCTCTTCCGAAATGGAGTTGTGGCGCTCCCAAGCAGACAGGGCGATGCAACAGTGCCCCTCGGAGCGCATATCGGGGAAATCCCTGAGGCTTTCTGTTTGCAACCTCATCGGGTGTAAGCTCATGCAACTAGTCTGCTTTTGAATTTGTAAATAGAGCAACTAGTTTCATGTTTGCTCGTTGAGAACGTAATTGTGATGGGCTGGGGTTTTGTTTTGTTTTTTGTTTTTTTAGCATTTTTGCCCTAAGCCAAATAAATAAAATCCAGAAGAAAACAAATTAACAATTTCACATTTTGAGAGATTTCATTTCAGCACAGAAACTTTAATTGTTAAAAAAAGGAGAATATTTGTAGCTCAGCAGGGTTGAAAAGAGGAGTGTTTGGTGCTCTCTGAGCTTGGTTGTTTTCTTGCAGACGTTTCATTACCAAACTAGGTAACATCATCAGTGCTCGTAGGGAGTGGGAGAGAAAGAGGAGGAGGAGGAGGAGGAAAAGATGACTTCCAAGGTCCCTTCCAACT
This sequence comes from Rhabdophis nuchalis, assembly GCA_039707465.1. Taxonomy (NCBI): domain Eukaryota; kingdom Metazoa; phylum Chordata; class Lepidosauria; order Squamata; family Natricidae; genus Rhabdophis; species Rhabdophis nuchalis. The sequence goes on along the minus strand of CM077657.1, from coordinate 18,221,743 downwards.
CTGCTATTGTATTTGTATTTGATCTGGAAATGCTAAGTCAGGTTGGACCTGGTTAATATTGGAATGGGAGATTATCAGGAAAAGTCATAGCCACAGCTGGTTTGGAAAGATATTTTTGTGTGTGTGTGTGTGTGTGTGTGTGTGTGTGTGTGTGTGTGATCAGTCTCAGCTGATCAGGAGGAGAACCAGTGGTCTGGTGGCAATTACAACTGCCTCACATGTAATACTTCCCTGATTCAAATCCCATTAAGGGTATGGCTAGCTAAAGAGAACTAAATAGCTCGAAATAAATCTATCCTAGTCTCCCTTATTTAGTCTCCCTTATTTATTTATTTATTTAATCAGTTATATATATATAACTGATTATATAATAATTTTTTTTATTGAAAACACCACTAACAAAATAAAGAGAATTGTAGAACTCTGAAGATTAATGTATTTATTAGGACACAACTATTCCCAGATTGCTTGCTCATCAGATGCATGAAGAAAGGGATAATTATCTTATTATCTTCTAATAAGATACTTATCACAAGCTATACTTTTTGCATTTCATTTCTCGGTGACTTCAAAATTTACAATTCCTTCTCCTCCAACCGTCAAAATGTTGTTTTGAAATGACATCCCTGTATATTATGGATTTCATTAATTCCACAGCAAGTACATGCCATTAGTAAAATAATTGTCCTTTCTCCATTGGCTTCCATAACTTAAATATGACAAATCTTCCAGAAATTGAAATTGTGAAGATTTGCTTATGCACACAAGTCATCATTTAACACTGGAGACATCAAATTTTGATATTGTGAATTAGCACTCCATTAGCCCCCTGGATGTCACTGGAGCATGTATTCTTCTTTGTTTACTAAATTGTCTTACAAAAAAAAATTTCAGATGTTGATTAGATGAACAGATGTAGATTGCTTAGTTTGAGCACAGCATACTAAGTTTTGCTAAAACTACATCATTTTTAGGGCTTTTATGGCAGAGTTTATAGTTTGGTATCATGTAAAAAAAACCAGGACTTTAATACCAAACTATGCAGGGCTTAGTGCAAGAGTAACTAATTCATGATTCTCTCTCATAAACTAACTACCTCCATCCTGGCTTAATCATTGATCGTATTGCTCAATTTATATTAAAACAACCAGGGGTGAAATGCAACCAGTTCTCACAGGTTCACCTGAACCAGTAGTAAAAAACGCAACAGGTTCGCCCTAACTGGTAGTAAAAAATATGAAATTGTTTCGGGCGAATTGGTTTTTCCAACGATCAGCTGTGATGCATAATTTATATTAGCTAGAAAGCAAGATTTCGCTGTTTGCTTACTTTACCTTTTTGATGCTCTCTGCATGCGTGGGAGGACCAGCACATGCATGGAGGTAGCGGACAAATGCACATGTGCTCACATTGCTACCAAACCAGTAGCAAAGGTAAGTAGCTTTCACCCCTGAAAACAACATGTGTGACCCTAGTCAGATCTTTGGTGTACCTTATCTACTGCAAATTTGATACTCTCCCATTCTTTTGTAGTTCAGATCCAATCCTTTTGAGATTTCAAAAATAATCATTCCCAGTCAAAATGACTAACGGAGACTTCAGTTTCCGCTTTCTGGAGGTGACGGACGTGTTCCAGACACGTCCACCGCTTGTATTCTCCAGCGGCGCCTTCGGGGGCACGGGGGCTCTTGTAGGGAGCCCCCACCATAAGAGTGGCTTGCGGTGCAACTCCCACCTCGATGGTGGTCGGGGAGGGCCGTTCCCGCTTCGCTCTAGGAGCCGGAGAACAAGATGCGGGGGGAAGCCTTCCTCTCGCCGAAGGAATGCTGGAACAGCAAGCTATTGAAGTGTGGGCTGAAAAGCCGGAGCTGGAGGAGGCGCCGAGGCTCCGTTGCAATTGAGTGGCTTGTGAGTTTATTTTTTCAATTTTGATGCTTTCAATCTATTAAAAAAAGGAAGATTAGAGGGGAGAGTCTGAAATTAAACCATGGATTATGTTCTAGCTTCACGAAGGGAGAAAGGACGACAATGTTTAGGATGAATCTATGAGTGAGGAATTTGTGAACGGCATTATCCAGAATTGATTGCAATATGCTTAGTTTACCAATCTTATTATTTTATATGTAAATCAGAATGTGTATACAGATAGTCCTGGACACAGAAGTATAATGGACCCTGCTCATTGTTGGTCATTTGTTGTAATGTTTGTAAAATGGATTAGTCACATGACTGGCCTAAATTTATGATGTTGGTTGTTTTTTTTCAAGAGGAAGTTAAGCAAATACACTGTTCTTAAGTAATCGCCGTGGTCCTTAAGCAAATCAACCGTTTACTCTGGGCTCAGTCTTGTCCAAATCTGGAAGTGCCAGTTTTCAGCAAAACCACCATAAAACACAGTCGTATAACCGCCGGATGCTGCAAACAGCTTTAAATGCAACCGCATTGCCGAATGTCAAGACTACAGAAGGAGCTAGGATGTTGGAAGTTCATATCCGGTTCATAAATTCCCCTTTTTTTGGATCACTCATAACTTTGAACAGTCACCAAGAGACCAGTCGTAATTCAAGGATTTACCTGTAAGATTGTACTGCAAACGTTCGACATACAAAAGGCATGTCATAAGAATCTGAAACACTTAACATATTTTACTTCTCTGCAAAATCCTCTGAGCCTTGCTTGATAAAACTGAAGGATACTTAAAATTCTCCCTACATGGAATTGCATTTCAATTGAATGGTGATGCAATTCAGTTGCAAGGTACGGAAACACTGAGACAGAATGAAATCCCTCCACAGCCAAATTTACATTTAGAACATTAGAATAAAATCACAGCTAATATGAAATATTAGCCAATTAGTCACAGATACTAGCATTTCAAGGGAAAGAGAAAACAAATGTCCACATTCACCCTGTTCTTCCTCTTTCTCTCTGTCTCTTAACCCAATTCAACTGGTAAAAAAAATGAATCTTAAACTTCCAAATATATTACTTGACATTTTATAGCTACCAGAGCAGAACAGCAAATCTTAAACCTTAGTTGAAATTGGGTTAGAAACCACATTTCAAAGGAGAGTCACTAGGGTATGGAATACAGCTATTAATATATTTTCCATTTTACCATCTGGAATCCCCTTTTACTCTTCCCATCCATCCATCATGGGTTCTGCTTTAGTCTAGACCACCAACAAATAATTTTGAAATTATACCAGAGAAAGATACCCTCAACTGATTTATAGGTGGTCAGTAATTGGAAAAGGATATTAAGCTCCCCAAATAAGCCTTTAATTTAGATGTAAGAAGACATTTATTGTACAGTATGTTAATTAAACACAACATTGCAGGGAGAAAGAGTAGCTGTATTGGGTTATTCAGATTCCCAAACATCCTAGATTCTTTCTCTACTTAATTTTAAGCGCTACTGTTATGGTATTGGCATTTACATAATTTATCTTTTCTTTTCCTTTTTTACAACGTTTACTCTCCTCCTCAAAAGGATAGACCTAAGCTTGCTTTGATACTGTGATAAAATTGGAGTTGGAAGAGGTGTGTATGTCAGCGTGAGAGACAGTGACAGAAAGACAGACGTAAACAAAAGCTCAATTTATTCAGTGTGTTGATCAGATTTATGATCAGTTTTGTCAGTGAGCCTATCATGAAAAAGAAATCATTAACCATTGCAGATAATCCTCGACTTTCATAACTGAGCCCACAACCGAGCCCAAAATTTCTGTGGCTAAGTGAGACAGTTGTTAAGTGAATTTGAAGTGAATCTCGTCTTATCGTTTTTCTTGCCACAGTTGTTAAACGAATCACTGCCATTGTTACGTTAGTAGCACAGTTGCTAAGTGAATTTGGCTTTGCTCATCAGACGGTTGAAAAAGATGATTGTATGAACCCGGGACACTGCAACCGTCATACATATGAGTCAATTGCCAAACGTCTGAATTTTGGGCACATGACCACGGGGATTCTGAAATGGTCAGGTGAAAAACAGTTATAAGTCACTTTTTTTCATTGCTGTTGTAACTTTGAACAGTTACTAAACAAACAATTGCTAGTTGAGGACTATCTGAACATTGTCTTGGCAAGGTGGTAAAGAAATAGAATCTCCCTACTAAAAGAAGAAGGACCAGGGGAGACATGATAGCAGGGTTCCACAGTGGCTGCCACAAAGAAGAGGGAGTCAAACTATTCTCCAAAGCACCTGGGGGCAGGACAAGAAACAATGGGTGCAAACTAATCAAGGAGAGAAGCAACTTAGAACTGAGGAAAAAATTCCTGATAGCTAGAACAATGAATCAGTGGAAAAAGCTTGTCTCCAGAAGTTGTGAATGCCCCAACACTGCAAGTCTTTAAGAAGATGTTGGATAGCCATATGTCTGAAATGATATAGGGTTTCCTGCCTAGCAGGAGGTTGGACTAGAAGATCTCCAAGGTCCCTTCCAACTCTGCTATTCTATTGTATTGAATTGTAATTTAAACACTTCTTGTATTAGTCTTCATTTTAAGATTATGTGTATAACTGAAGAGCCATAGAGATTACCCACACCATTAGTGAGATTAGTATCATTATTGATGTTAATATCCATGCTAGAAGGTGCAAATTAAGGCAGAACCTTCAAAGTGCCACTAATATATGACTATTAGCACAGATTTATTAGTTTATAATAAAACAATGAAAGAAAAAATAATTTTAAAAGTTGATCCCTTGGTTGCTGTTGATTGTTGAGACAGCTGACTAGCTTTTCAATTCAATTTGCTCTCTCATGCATTTTCCTCTTTTGTTTAACAATTAACATTCATTGAATACTTGATAATGTATTCATCCCAATGCCTTTTTTTTTAAAAAAAAGAAGTTATTTTATAGTTTTGGTAGCACTGCAAGGCTCTCTGCTATCTCTCTATTTTATTAATCCTAGTGACACATTTTCTTCAATATAAGGCGATTGGCAAGTAGATAACTAAGTAAACCAACAGAAAGCATCAAGTCCTAATAGGATTTGCTTCTGAGTGAACATGCACTGCGAGAATGACATTTGCCTTACTGTATGTGTGTGTGTGCAACTATTTCTTTAAAGAAACTATTTTTAATTCAGCCAAGTCAATAGCAAGTGCACAAAGGAATTTATATGCACGTGAAATAAGAATCAGCTTTGCCCTTTGGAAAAATTATGTTTTTCTTTAAAGATTGCCTTCTGTTGCATGCCATTAAAAAAACAACAACCCTGTGTTATAATAATAATAATAAATTTTATTTATAACCCGCTCTCTCTCCCCGAAGGGACTATCTGATTAAAAACAAACTGTAGTCTGAAAATTCTGGAGCTATTTATTATTCTCCCACAGTGGCTACAGCACCCAACTGTAATATAAAACTTATCCAGAGTTCACACTTATTTCTGTCTTTTTAATGAATTCATTTATGCTGCTACATTTTATCCAATGAATACCCCCCTTATATATTTATATCCAATGCAATATAACAATTAGCATAATTTATCCACAGGATGGCACTGTCGGCTTTTGCTATCAGTGTGCATCAGTTGAGAGTACAACTATGGAGAATTATGAAGCAAAGCTATAATAGAAAGAGAGAAAAAATAAAAACTTCTGCAGAAAAGTCAGGTACAGTATATCATACTTCAGGCAAGAAATAGGCACGGCTGCCTTAAAGAGTTGCAGGCAGCTTTTACGTTCTAAATCTTCTTTTAGGAATTGGGTCAAAATTGTGCTACATCTATAATGCGTGTTATAATTGCCTAATAAACAAGGAGTATACGTCACATGTGGTGGGAACAGGGATATTTATGATTTTTGTTCTATGGTTCCAAAATACAAATTTGGGATTTCAACAAGCCTTCCTTTTCTAAACATGGGAGTTAAATGTGTGATGGAATTGCTTCAACAATTAAAGTCAGGACATTTCTTCAATGCCAATTTTAATCAGACATTTGGGCCAGGAAAAATCCCATGAGGCTTTATTGCAAGTAGTTCTTTATTGTTAGGACCACCTCAATATTTGGTTAGATCTTAGGCTTGGGGATGCCATCATCTGACTTCTCCAGCTGAGTAGAAGGAGGCTCTGACTAATCGATCACAAAGGAATGATGATTCCATGGCTCGGGGCCTAGTTATATGCGAGACCGCCTCCTGCCCCATACATCCCTTAGACCGATACGCTCCCACAGAGAGGGCCTCCTCAGGGTGCCGTCGGCCTGACAATGCCGACTGGCGACACCCAGGGGAAGAGCCTTCTCTGTGGCGGGCCCAGCCCTTTGGAACGACTTACCCCCTGAACTTCGCACCATCTCCGACCTCCGCCTCTTCCGCAAGTGTCTAAAGACACATTTGTTTCATCTAGTCGGCCTAGCGCAGTGCTTCTCAAATAGTGAGGCTCCGTAAAGGGGGGCGCGTTTGACCTCGGCAAACACTGTCATAACAAGCCAAGCCCCGTGTTTATGTCTCTGTATCCTCCCTTTCGAGGAGAACAGACCCGATTGGATAGACATGATGCTCTATCCTGATTAGCCAAACCCACCCGTGTGACTTTTAGACCCGGATGATACTATTTACAGTCGCGCAGGGGGCGCGAAATGTTTTCTTCTTCCTAGGGGGGCATGACAGAAAATAATTGAGAAGCACTGGCCTAGCGTAACCTCCATTACTGACTTTTAGATAGTTTTAAATCTGGGGATTTTAATTCGGTTTTAGCGCAGGATTTTATTGAATAAGTTTTTTAAATTTTATATGGTTTTTGTATGTATTTTTTAATTTTCCTGTGCGCCGCCCTGAGTCCATTTGGAGAAGGGCGGGGTATAAATTGAATAAACTGAAACTGAAATTGAAACTGATTCCTAAAGCTGGCAAGCCTGAAGCCAAGGTTCAGCTGGAGCAACATTGTCCGATTCAAGGGCAGAGTCATATTATGAATTGTGGCTCCTAACTACTCCCCCCCCAATTCCCCAGACAGAATGGAATTCTGGGCACTGAAATCCTCACCTCTCAAAGTTGTAAGGTCGAGAAACACTGCTGTAGTTCTTTGTTCAAAGCATTTTAGGTACCAATGAGACCTCATACGAGAGGATTAACGATTGTTCATGGGACATGAATGGAATAATCTGATGCTTCTAGCACCCAATCACACTGGAAACCTGTCAAAAAGTTTCAGAGCTCTTCAACTTTCTTCAATGACTTGGAGGAGGTAGTGGTGGCCCAGGGAATGCTTATTAAATTTGCAGATGGCCCAAAACGGGGTATGAAGGCTAATATCCTGGAAGACGGAGATCAAATTCAAAATGATCTTGATAGGTCAGGGAAATGAAATGAAAATATCAGCCTGAAATTTAACAAAGGCAAATGCCAAGTGATGCCTTTAGGAAAAAGAAGCCAAATGTGAGTAGATTGGGAATCATTCTTGTAAAAAGCTCTAGAACAGTATTACAAATAGCATATGAATGAGGAGCGGGACGTGGCTGCCAAAATGAAAGAGGCCAGTGCCATTTTAGGCTAGATCAGGGATCTGCAAAGTCGGCTCTTTTAAGACTGGTGGACTTCAACTCCCAGAGTTCCCCAGCCAGCATAGCTGGCTGGGGAACTCTGGGAGTTGAAGTCCACCAGTCTTAAAAGAGCCGACTTTGCAGACCCCTGGGCTAGATCAACAGAAATGTAGCTTCTCAGAGATGGTGAGTAATTGTTCCATTTTATTCCATTTTAAGGGCTCATATATTATGTCCCATTCACCATGGCATGAAAATGCTGCATTAAACATTTTAGAGGACACACCTGTAATCTTTCATCTCTAATCCACTGTAAATGTAACCCAAATTCATTTTTACCATCAATGGTACATCAACCTTCCAAAGGACTAGACACGACCTGGTATGCAACACATGTTCACTGGCTTTTCCAAAGACCAACAGGAAGGAAGGAGGGAAGGAAGGAAGGTGGGAAAGAAGGAAGGAGGGAAGGAAGGAAGGTGGGAAGGAAGGAAGGAGGGAAGGAAGGAAGGAGGGAAGGAAGGAAGGTGGGAAGGAAGGCTGATGGTTGATTTAAATTGGGAAAGAGATGAATTACTAGCTTTGCCAAATCAATACGGTCTAGGTTTTTCTATGACTTCTATTAATGATAGGTCATGCAAGGCCACACCTTCTGCTGCTTATTATTATTTTTGGAAGGGATCCCTGACATTTGGCACATGCCATTCTTCTAGGTTTTGCTGACTGCAGACACTCAGCTTCTCCACTGTCATTTCTTTCCAGTAATTACCCTTTTAAATATTGGAGAACTGGAATAAATTGGCTTCTGCCAAGTTCCTTTTTAGATCCCAGCCATAAGAACAGGGACAAAAAATTCCCCAGCAGACAGGTGTTAGGGCCAGGATGAAGTGGGAAGAAGCTGTCTGGATGTCTTCATAAGGTCCTCCTGCTTTCATCGGGATGTCTCCCCAGCTGGACTGTTTTTTGGACACTGGTCTGCTATTTATTTATTCTTTACATTTTTGAACTGTCCGTCTCCCTCTTGAGAGGGAGAGGCCAGTCTATTAGCCTTCCAAAATATCTGAAGTAGCCCAAGTGGCACAAAAAATTTAACTCAAAAACTCAATGCAACGAGTCAGTGATAGTTACAATTGTCCAGTAGAACTTTTCTTAGTGCGAAGTCTCAAAGTCACCCCTATTGTTCAACACAGGGAGAGTATTTATTTATTTATTTATTTATCATATTTATATCCCGCACCCATCTCCCACAGAGGGACTCGGGGCGGCGCACAGGAAAATTAAAAATACAGATATACAAATGTACAAAAATACAAAAACTCTTAAAAACCATATTAAACCCAACCCTGCGCTAAAACATAATTAAAAAACCCCAAAATTAAAACTTTGATCAGCTAAGAGTCAGTTTGGTACGGGTAGTTCATGCCAGGAGTGAAGACCAAGAGCCTCAAAAATGGTATTTGCATTTCTAATTTATAGATTATATAGGGCCGTAATGACATAGTGGTTAGAATGCAGTATTGCATTCATTGCTCACTCCAGGAGTTCGATTCTGACCCACTCCATGTTGATTCATCCTTCCATCCTTCCAGGGTTGGTAAAATGAGGATCCAGATTGTTTGGGGGCAAGAGGCTGACTCTGTAAACCGCTAAGAGAGGGCTGCAAAGTGCCATGAAGCAGTATATAAGTCTAAGTGCTATTGCTATTATATGCAGAAAAGCCATTAGATGCTAGGAGATGTCCTTCAAAACGTTTAATCGCATGTAAGCAAAACTTAACATTCTCACACATGCCTAAATCCCTCAAGATCCATTTGAACAGCTGTTCTTGCATTGTTTATGATCTTGGCAAGGTAGTAAACTCACCTATTATTCATTATATCATTCCTGTCTGGGAAAGACACCGAGGGTAGCTGTTTTGCTTTCCAAAATGGTCCTCGTTTCCTACAAAACTGAACTAGCTGAAATGAGCATAGGAGTTTAGCATGATAAAGGTCACTTATTAAAAGTGACTGTGATTTTTTAAAAAAAATAACCACCAGTCTCCCTAGGGACCAGCTCACATTTAGTGAACTCTGCCCTGCCACATGTTAAAGAAACTGATTGAGGGTGTTTCTCTCTGCTATTTGGTGATGCTGTGCTGGAAGAAAAAGGAGGAGAGGGGGACATACCAGTCATTGCCATTGAGTTGCCCCACAGGAAAGTGGTAATGACAAGACCACTCACCACCATGGGATAGATTAGAGTTGAACTGAGTACAGCACAAATTATTCTGGCATATTTCTGCTGCGGAGGAAATGCACATTAACATAGCCGTGAGGAACAAGCCCTTAGCCGCAGTCCATCCCTAATGAGTTCTGGGAATCACATTCTAAGATTCAGAGAAAGTGCAATAGAGTAGGACAATAAAATCAAGACTTAACAAGGGGGAAAAAATGGATACTTGGCCCTGAAGAAAGAAGAATGAGGAAGAAAAAGAGTATGCTTTAATTACCTTAAGGGGCATCACAAAGAAGGTTAAGACCTACTTTCTATCATCCACAAAAAAAAAAACACCGTAGGACATAAAATAACCAATTTTGTTGTAAACAAGTACAATGACAATAAAGATTATACTATATAAGGAGATTAAGTTGCAGGAATGCAGATTCTGGGTGAATGTTACAGAAAAAAACCCCCAGTGGATAGAGTTCAGTACAGAGGACAATTATCAAGGAAAGTTATGACTTTCCCTTCCCCAAGAGGTCAAAAGGAGGCTGGACAGTTATCTGGTTAAGAACCTTGAATGGGAAGTTTTGCAGTATGAAAAGAGTCGGTCTCCCTAGATTAATAATCCTTTTCTGACTGCATAATTCTATGAAGATAGAACAGAAATTATTCAAGACTTAATTATTCCTGTAGCATGTTAAAGAATTGCAAATGGTAAGACGGGCAAATGAAGTGAATAAATAAATAAAAATGTTTATGGTATTCATTGACGTTATTACTAGGATAATTTTTTACACTCCAGTAAATGTACACAGGATGGTATCACATAGGATAGCAAATCCTTAATTTACTACTGGAAGACGTAAAGAATGGTAGCTTTCTGCTATTTTCATCTAGTGGGCATATTTAATTTAATTTTTCACATTTTTTGAACCGCCCATATCCATCCGATGCAGGGCTCACCTGTGCCGGCAGAAGGACCATGTTGTGGTTCCTGTTGATCAAGGAATTCTGACTCTAGAAGAGTCTTTATTGCAGTGGATCCAGCCCTCTAGAACAGGGGTCTCCAACCTTTGCAACTTTAAGTCTGAAGGACTTCAGCTCCCAAAATTCTCCAGTCAGCAAAGCTGGCTGGAGAAGTCTGGAAGCTGAAATCCTTCAGACTTAAAGTTGCAAAGGTTGGGGACTCCTGCTCTACAACATTGTACCCCCTATGGTGAGATCTGCAGCCCCCATTTTGGCCTTCTAGAAAGTCCCTTGCAGAAGACACTGGCCATACCTTTGAGATAAGCTATGTCACGCCTGGCCCAAGCTTTGGCCCCTAGGAAAAAACCATGCCTGACTCCATTCTTTCTAACGCATTTATAACTTTTGTTGTTTTATCAAAGTATAAAATACAAAGAACAATAAAAATAGGAAATTAAGGGAAAGGAAAAAAGGGGGGAGGGAAATATGAGGTACAAAAATGCAGAAGAAAAGGGCGTTGATTTCTCTTTTTAACACAGTATAAGATAGCAACATTACAACCTCATTGTTTTTACTTTTACATATTCGTATATAACTAACCATTTCTATAACAACAATCTAATCAGCAAAACCAAGGTCAGTTTCATTTTTTTTCATCAAATCCAGAAGTGATATCCAAATAGAAAACAATTTCTCCTCTTTGAATAGAACAATTTAACCATTACTACTTTATCTTCCTTGCTTTTGAAATGAGATGTTTTTCTATTTGCACTTAATAATCTTTATAAATGATCACCATTTGTATTAACAAAATTCACTGTATTCTTTCAGATTCTTTGACCTTAAAGGGAATAAATCTAAACACATCTTTTCTGTCTGGCCGGCCTAGGATAGTCTCTGTCTCTGGGGTTTTATTGGGAAGTTTTTTTAGTATAGCTTAGTTTTAATGGGGAATTTTAGCACAGGTTTAGGTTTAATTTGTTTTTTAAAGAAATGTTTGTATATATTTATTGTTTTTTTTAATTCTTCCTGTGCACCGCTCCGAGTCCCTATGGGGAGAGGGAGCGGTTTACAAATATTAAATATTATTATTATTATTATTAAATATTAAATGTGTGTCGTCCATTTTAAAACGCCAAGCTTTTCTTTAAAAACATTTCTAAAATTAAAACATTCTAATACATCTTTTTTTTTTAACTTCCTCTCAGCATGCATACTTAAAAGTTCACTTTCATACCAATAAAATTCCACCTAAGTCCAGTTAAGTCATTAAATTTAGATCACTACTCTCATAGAATATTTCTGGTGAAAAGATGGCCCGGGACAGGATGACTGTGGGGTTTTTCCCCCCTGGAATGTATCAACAGAAGGAAACGACAGTCCTTTAGTTTATATGACTCTCCTGGGTAAGGGGAAATCCCAGAATCATCCTACAAGATCCTCTGATACAGCAAAAGGTTTGCAAGTAGCTTCAGGAACTTGTGAGATCATTCTGGGACTTTCCCTAACCCAGGAGAGCTCTTTCGAAGAAGCTTGTATACCGAAAGCTATAGGGTAGGTCTGTAATCAGTTCTTGGTTTAAGTCGCAGCCGTTCTGGAATTTATTTTTCAACTGGGCAGTAGGTTGTGCCTTACATTTCTTAATCATTTTTAAGGACTATTAATCCTCATTAAGCTAGAAGAGGCCAGCTTTAGCTACAGCCTCTTCTATCTTAAAAAAGTGATGGAAAAATATAAGGGCAGAAAGTTGTTATGGTTCTAGATTATTTTTAGTCATGTGTAGCTTTGCTATAGGTGACCAAAGCTAAAACTTTCTGATTTTTATGATTCCCAATTGGTCAGCAATTCTGAAGTGAGTTACAAAAAAGCTACTCTCTGACTATAGAGGAGTTAAAAAGATGGAGGAACAAATTATTAGAGATGTATTTGAAAATTATTTAAATAAAATCCATCAGTTTATAGAACTGCCTCCCAATCAGGAGGCTGTGAGTTCAATCCCAGGTAGAGGCAGATGTAGGGTCTTCCTGCTTGGGCAGGGGGTTGGACTAGAAGATGACCTGCAAGGCCCCTTCCAACTCTGTCAATCTCCTATGCTCCAAGGATGTTAAAAAAGATTGCTCAGTGCCATTGTTATTTTCACGTTGTCCAGTCATATTTAGAGAAGATGTATTGGTGACGGGTCCCTGTCGTGCTGCATTCCCAGGACCACGGTCTTGAGATGTCTCCGGATGGCATGACTATCACTTTTCATTCCCCATGTCTTGCTTGCTGCTACAGAAGCTGGCAGTATTCCTGCAGAAGACAAACAGCTCTTTGAAATGATGTGCCATCGATCCTCTGATCGGAGTTATTCATCCTAACCAAAGACCTCATTTGCAGATATGGTAAATGCATGGGTTCCACTTTGACTTTATTCCGTTTTCTGTCACCTATGGGGCCATTTGTGCAATAGCTTTGGCAGCTCTTGAGCTGTCACAGATGATTGTAACATCTGCTGCTTGCTCTTGTTAGGTACCCATATAACAGGATTTTCATTTACCCATTTCATTATTTCCTCTATTTCTATAGCACTCTTCTTGCAAAATCAGTTAGGAGAAGCAATAAAAAGCCATCTTAAATTGTCTAGTAAAACCAAGAACGCTTATAAAAAAATAAAAATGAAAACATCATTTTGGAAAGGAGATTGAAAGAAAATTTAAAAGACAGTCTGGTCTTTTTTTGATCTGCTATTATCAAATTAATACCGGGGGTTGTCATATTTCATATATCAGTGGTCCATATTATGTGCTCAGGTGTCAAGATGCTTTGTCTTTTTAATGTTCAGCAATAGAATTTGATATACACACCTTGTTCAATAGCAAGGGAGAGATGCTGAGACTTTTGCGCTCCCTGATGAATGAGATGGAAGAATCTTGGGGGGGGGGGGTCTTGATCTATTGTTCCTTATCATTTTCCATTCCGATGATGGAGTACAATCGTGGGAACAAAATGAGACAATTGAGACATTTTCATGCCCACTTCTCACACCCCCGTTGCAGTAGATCCAGCTCGGGCATTCATTTTAGGCCGGTTGTCCCTCAGCACTCCAACCTCACCACTGGTCCTGTGTCCTTCTACTCCCAAACACACACACACACACACACACACACCACTGTGTGATCATGCTGAATTGTTTAGTGAGATTTACTCCTGGATGTTTCGTGGGTATGGGATAACTAAACCAGCCAACCCTTGTGCTGAGGGATGGGCCTCTGCCTAATTAGGGGATGACAGCAGCCTCTGGTTATGAAAAGAACAAGGAGTGGGGGTGGGAGGGCAGTCCGACATCCTGTTTCTGGCACCATCACGAGTCCCAAACATTTCAGGACTTGTGCGAAGTGCAGCAGTGGCAACAGAAGAAGGGGATTGCCACTTCTGGGTCACCTGTGGAAAATTGGGGGGGGGGGGCTTTGAGGTAGCCTTCTTTCCCAGGAAGCATGCACCCCCTTTCTCCACCATAATAGGGATGCTTCAGGGAGTGAGGAAGCATGGCTGAATGGCTAGCTGGGCAGGGATGGCATTCACAGCCGAGGGAGTTGTCAGTGCTCAAGGGTGGCGGATATTTCTTGGCATTGCTCTCTGCCCATTGGTTGGCTGGGCTGGCATTACTAGAAGGCAGGGACCTATGCTGGAAAATGTCCACCAGCCTCAAAGGTTGCCACAACACCCCCTGGCCACACACAGCCCTTCTTCCCCACATAGCCACCAATCAAGGTTGCCAGATGAGCTTGCTTGCTCCTTAAGACCTCAGCCACACCTAGAATTAAAATGGGCAGCTGAGGTCTTCTTTGTGGTTCTAAGACCCATCACCAAGGACAAAATCATTCCAGGAAAGAAAACTATAAAATCTATTGTCAATAAACAGTCACACCTAGCATTAAACCAGGGTCTTGTTCTTGGTTCTAAAAACCACCACCCCCCATGGCTAAAATTATGCCAAACCATAAAACGATGCAATGTGTAGTGTTGTTGTACTAATGAAACTGACTTACGATTTGTAGGAATCTTCTACAGATCCATTTTGGTTTACTTGGTGAAGTAGCATTTGGGACAATGATGACATTTATTCTCGTTTTCCAGTCCTCTTCCATTTCCACCATCCACATTGCAGGCTGAAAACAGAGTCTTCTGCTTTTCAAGAAGGTGTGGTACATGCCTTTGAGATTTTTTTAAAAAAAAATCAATATTACTTCAGCTGCCATTGGAGTTTTGCTCTCAAGAATATCCAATCCATCATAATTAGTATTACCTCAGAAGAAGGTGCTACATTTATCTACAGAGGAACAATCAACAATGAGTTACTGAAGGACATAAACCACCCCCATCTTCTATATCCTAACATGTTGAAGAATAATAGAGTCAACTAAAATTACCTCAGAGCATAGAAGGCAACATCACAGCTGAAGACTAATAGGGCTTGGGAATGCTCTCTTGTTTCTTCACATTTCTTCCTAAGAAGAAATGCTAAGTCTTCCCAAGAACAAGACATCTGGCAGTAGGATTTCACTTGTTCCTCCTATGAGTTTAAGAAACTGAAAAGCTATATAATCTTTTGCTTCTCAACTACCATTAAAATGGGACGTTGACGTTTTCTTTCTAGTTCTAAGAACAATTGCCATGGACAAATTACACCAGGCTAGAAATCTAAAAATTTTATTACAGATCAACAGCACACCTAGCATGAAAACGGTCCATTGAGGTCTTCTTTTTTTTCTAAAAACAATCGCTGTGGCCAAATTACGTCAGGCTAGAAAACTATATTTATTGCCAAACAACAGCCACATATAACATTAAATCGTGTCTTCATAGCAAAAATAAAGGAGAGGGTTGCCATTTCCATCTCCAGTGGATCACATTTTGTCAGAGCTCAATACTATGAGGGGTCCGTCTAGGGTGGCCCAGCACGGCATAGCTCATAGCTTCATTGAGCTACGCAAGCCCCTTCGCCACGACAAGGCAGTGATCCAGGAAGGGGACCCTACACTTATTACCTATCAACAGCCACACCTAGCATTAAAATAGGCCATTGAGGTCTTCTTTCAGGTTCTAAGAACCTTGCCATGGCCAAATTACACCAGGCAAGAAATCTATACAATCAATGACCTGTCAACAGCCACACCTAGCATTAAAAAAGGCCATTGAGGTCTCCTTCCAGGTTCTAAGAACCTTTGCCATGGCCAAATTATACCAGGCAAGAAATCTATAAGACCTATCAAAAGCCACATCTAGCATTAAAATAGGCCATTGAGGTCTTCTTTCAGGTTCTAAGAACCTTTGCCATGGCCAAATTACGCCAGGCAAGAAATCTATAAAATCTATGACCTATCACCAGTCACACCTAGAATTAAAATAGGCCATTGAGGTCTTCTTTCAGGTTCTAAGAACCTTGCCATGGCCAAATTACGCCAGGCAAGAAATCTATAAAATCTATGACCTATCAACAGACAACACCTAATATTAAAATAGGCCATTGAGGTCTTCTTTCAGGTTCTAATAAATTTGCCATGGCCAAATTACACCAGGCAAGAAATCTATACAATCTATGACCTGTCAACAGCCACACCTAGCATTAAAATAGGCCACTGAGGTCTTCCTTCAGGTTCTAAGAACCTTGCCATGGCCAAATTACACCAGGCAAGAAATCTATAAAATCTATGACCTGTCAACAGCCACACCTAGCATTAAAATAGGCCATTGAGGTGGTCTTTCAGCTTCTAAGAACCATGCCATGGCCAAATTACGCCAGGCAAGAAATCTATAAAATCTATTACCTATCAACAGGCAACACCTATCATTAAAATAGGCCATTGAGGTCTTCTTTCATGTTCTAAGAACCTTGCCATGGCCAAATTACGCCAGGCAAGAAATCTATAAAATCTATGACCTATCAACAGACAACACCTAATATTAAAATAGGCCATTGAGGTCTTCCTTCAGGTTCTAAGAACCTTTGCCATGGCCAAATTATACCAGGCAAGAAATCTATAAGACCTATCAAAAGTCACATCTAGCATTAAAATAGGCCATTGAGGTCTTCTTTCAGGTTCTAAGAACCTTGCCATGGCCAAATTACACCAGGCAAGAAATCTATAAAATCTATGACCTATCAACAGCCACACCTAGCATTAAAATAGGCCATTGAGGTCTTCTTTCATGTTCTAAGAACCTTGCCATGGCCAAATTACGCCAGGCAAGAAATCTATAAAATCTATGACCTATCAACAGACAACACCTAATATTAAAATAGGCCATTGAGGTCTTCCTTCAGGTTCTAAGAACCTTGCCATGGCCAAATTACACCAGGCAAGAAATCTATAAAATCCATGATCTATCAACAGCCACACCTATCATTAAAATAGGCCATTGAGGTGGTCTTTCAGGTTCTAAGAACCTTTGCCATGGCCAAATTACACCAGGCAAGAAATCTATACAATCTATGACCTGTCAACAGCCACACCTAGCATTAAAATGGGCCATTGAGGTGGTCTTTCAGGTTCTAAGAACCATGCCATGGCCAAGTTACACCAGGCAAGAAATCTATACAATCTATGACCTGTCAACAGCCACACCTAGCATTAAAATGGGCCATTGAGGTCTTCTTTCAGGTTCTAAGAACCATGCCATAGCCAAATTACACCAGGCAAGAAATCTATACAATCTATGACCTGTCAACAGCCACACCTAGCATTAAAATGGGCCATTGAGGTGGTCTTTCAGGTTCTAAGAACCTTGCCATGGCCAAATTATGCCAGGCAAAAAAATCTATAAAATCTATTATCAACCATAACCCCAAATAGGAATCATAATACATGATTAAAATACTTAATTTCACAATGTTTTGTCACCCTTTAGTATAATGCCAATTGGGAAATTGATCATAATAGACCAATCAATGATTTTTGGAAATTTCAGAAAACCTGGCCCTATGACATATCAGCCATCAATAATTCCATAAACAAAATGTACATCTGTGAACAACGCGGCGCCATCAACAAGCTCAAAGGAATCAAAAACTTCTCACCAGCAATCAAGACCTCTATGAACATCAACTACAAATTCAACATCAGACCAACAATCATGAACAATAACTGAATCAAGGAAGTGTCAAACAAGTGACCAACAAATAGCCCAACCAAAGAACCCGAAAGACCACTTTTACAGAGTCTGAAACCACAAATCCAGTAGAACATAAGCTGAGAGCAAATCTCACCCTTTCCTAGCACTGACCTTCCCTAATCTGGTTAAGGAATCACCTTTCAGATTCATTAGCCAAACTAGGGAATATCAGTGGTAGGAAAGAGTGAGATTTGCTCAGAGCTCACGTTCTAGTGGATTGTGGTTTCAGAGTCGGCTGAAGTGGACTTTGAGTTTCGTTGGTTGAGCTATTTATTCACTCCCTTGATGTCAATGTCAGAGAGCACCAAAGACAATTACAATCATGAGCCACAAAACTTCGCCGTTATTTGTATACAAGCATCATATTAAAGCACATCATCAGATTGACTTTCAGTTCTAAGAAGTCTGACTGGTACTGGCATTCTTTCTTAGGAAGTGAATGTGGGAGGGAGGTGATCCAAAAGGATTCCCTTGCAGTCGGAGTACTGAAGGTGTCCTCGGGGACTGGAGGCGGCTAGCCGGCGAGTGCTTTGACTCCTCCAGAGCGATTCACCCTCACTGCTCACTCATGGACTGAAAGGTTCACCCAATGGAATCCCAGAGAGGCCTCCCAGAGTGTGTTGCTCAGGCAGAATGAGACAGGCAGTTGGCCAACCTGCTGGGCTCATTCATTGCCCCACAGAATGGAAACTCAGGGACTGAACAACCTCCACAAGTCGGGGCATCAACCCCCATCTCTACCCTTTCTTAATACGGGGAAATCCTTGTGGGGCTCTCTCTGGTTCTAAAAACCACATTCAAATGATCTCAGATCAGAAAATGTTTATGCATTTTAGATTCATTTGTCACATTGATGCTTTTATCATCATTGCTTTTTTTATATAGAAAGGTTCTCTAAAGCACGCCTTAGGGTAAGCTTTAGCAAGTCCCAAAAGTTTTTGCAGTATTTTGCAGTATTTTGCAAATGTTGCCAACAGTACCTGTCAAGCTTCTTAGTTAAATGCAATGCTGGATAATTAATGAAACTGACCCTACCTTTGATGTCTTCGTCTGCTTGCCAGTTGTCAATCATGTAGAGTGTCTTTTGGGGGGGGGGGGGGAGAAAAATCAACGTTACCAAATGATGTTCAGAGACTAGAAAACCAATTCAGCAATTTTACAGTGGGGTTTTATGTTCTTTATCCTATAAGGGAATTTTACTGTTCCCAAAGAGATGGGCTCCATGTAAGTTTCTCTTACTCTCCAGGAGTAGAGAGGCATCCTTAAAATTGCCTCAGGTCCTGAGAGTTTATCTTCCTGCAAGAAAGTCAGGTCACGTTCTGGGCCTGAAGCCACTTTAGTTAACTTTTGCCTTTAGTTCCTTAAAGTAGCTAGTTCCTCTACATGTTTTGCTTTTAAGGATTTGAGTCTTGGCTAGAATTATCTCAGGTCACAAGAATGAACTTTATTCCTAAGAGGAAAGTCAGTTCCTGGATCTGAAGTAATTTTAGTTAACTGTTGTCTTAGCTGAAGTAGCTAGTCTTCCACATGTTTTGCTTCTTTTAGTTTAGAGTAGTAGAGTAGGAGTAGAGAATGGAAGGAGAGTGGAGTACAGCAGAATAGAATATAGAATAGATTTTATTGGCCAAGTGTGATTAGACACACAAAGACTTTAAGAATTCGAGCCTTGGCTAGAATTCCCTCAGATCCCAAGAATTCACTTTAGTCCTGAGAACAAGGTCAGTTCCTGAGGTTTTAAGTCCGACTCACCTGTGGTGATTTGGTCCTTTCAACAAGACATGGCTGAGATTATGTCAGGTTCACTAGTATTTTACTCTTAGAATTTAAGTCATTTTATCTTTAAATCTACTTTTAAATCTGATTTGCTTTGGTAGTTTGGTCCTTTTAACATGGCTGAGATTACCTCAGACAAGATTTTAAGAACTTGGCTAGGTAATTTTAGCTTTAAATCTACTTTTAAATCTGACTTGCTCTGGTACTTTGGTCCTTTTAACAGGAGGTGGCTGAGAACACCTCAGGTTTAACCAGTATTTTAAGAGCTTAAGCTTTGGCTAAAATTTCCTCAGACCTCAACAGTTGACTTTATTTCAAGAAAGTAAGGTCAATTCCTTAAGTAATTTTAGTTAACTTTTGCTTTTACTTAAAGTAGCTAAGTCCCCTACAAGTTTTACTTCAAGAATTTGAACCTTGGCTAAACATTTCCTCAGGTCCTTTATTCAAGAAAGCCAACTGCAGAGACTGAAGCAATATTGCCTTGAAGCTGATTTTAACTCTTTCCACCTGTGGTGGTTTAGCCCCTTTTAACTGCACGCACCTGACTTAAAATTGGATCAGCATGATTCTTCTTAAACTAATTTTAACTCACCTGTGGTGGCTTGGTCTTTTTTTTTTTTTAAACAGGACACGTTTGAGATTACCTCAATTTCCACCAATATTTTACCTCCAGAAAAACTTAAGCCTTGACTAAAATTAAACAGGACCCAGAAGTTTGCCTTATTCCCTGAGGGAAACTGAGACAACTCACCATTGGGTGAAGCTGTGGTATTGGAGTCCTTTAAAATAATACAATACAATAGCAGAGTTGGAAGGGACCTTGGAGGTCTTCTAGTAAAAACGCCTGCCTAGGCAGGAAGCCCTATACGGTTTCAGACAAATGGCTATCCAACATCTTCTTAAAGACTTGCAGTGTTGGGGCATTCACAACTTCTGGAGGCAAGCCGTTCCACTGACTAATTGTTCTAAATGGACGCCTAAATTGAGACTTTACCTGAACCACCACTGGCGTTTTACTCCTAAGCATAAAGTCGCCGTGGTTAAAATTATCACAGGCGCCAGAATATCTTTAACAGAGTAAAAGTTGGGACCTTAGAGGTGTTCTAGTCCAACCCCCTGCAAGTATGCATCGTTTTAAAATAGAAGCGACGTTTAGAATGGCACCACGACGCACCTGCATGCCAGCCTGAACCCAAGTTAAGATTCCATAACTATTAATGATTAATAATTCTATAACTATTAATAATTCTATACCTATTAATAATTCTATACCTATTAATAATTCCGTAACTAATAATTCTATAACTATTAATAATTCCATAACTACTAATTCCGTAACTATACCCCGCAATGTCTAAGAGCTTCAGCTAGAATTACTTCTGAGCGCAAAAAGCCACGTCCCGGCTTTAAGCGCGAGGACTTGGGCTGCGGAGGCGCAAAATGGGGGAGAGGCAATTTTTGCAGGCTCTCCCGCGCCCCGCAGCATCGTCTCTTGCCAGCAACAAGAGACGCAGCAACAGCGGCGTCAGCTGCCCCAGGCAGCGCGCTCGCGTGCTTTGCCCCGGCTGGAGAAGCCCGCCGTCTTTTTAAACCGACCCCGCCCCTCCCGGAAAGGTGTGGACAGAGAGGCCGCTCGGCCAATCCGAGGGATGGGTTTCCCATAAACAGCCAATCACAGCCGAGGTGGGCGTAGAGAAGGACCGGGAGGCGATCCGAAGAGCGGCGCGTGGGGAAAGCAGCGGAGCTGAGCCTCGGCTATGGTTGCCATGGAAACGGGGTGGGGTTGAAAGCGGCTCATCGCGGCCAGGTGTGCCACGGCCGCACAGGTGAGGGCGATTGGAGGCAGGCACGCGGTCTATAGACACGTGTGTGTGTGAGCGTGACATGCCTTCTCCTCCAGGGTTCGTCCCACCTTTAAACCCGCCTGGGGGGGGGGGGGACCTTTGGACTACAAATCCCATCCCAACCATCGTCCCTTTTGCATGAGAGGCCGGGGTTGCTCTATCTCCCCTCTGCAAAAATATCATTTTTAAATGATCTTTATTATTTTTGCAAAGATGCTTTGTGCACTGAGAGATCAAAGGGAGACTTGGACATATACTAGGAATGTTTAGGATTACAGGTCCCATCAGCCACCTCCAGGGTGGGGTGGGTGGGTGTTGATAGGCATGGTCCCTTCTTGCAAAAGAGAATAAGAAGTGGAACAAGGTTGTCCCCCCTCAAAATACTAACCGTTTAAAGAACACCTGAAAATTTAATTAAAAAATAAAAGTTATTATTGCACGCACATAAAATCATAGAAGATGTGTATGGAAGATACAGTGTGCAGTATAGAAGATGCTTTGGACTATAACTATAAGGTCCCATTAGCCAGTTTTGCAGGGTGGGGCTGATGAAGATTACTTCTCTTGCAAGAGATTGCCCCTCTAATTGTTGCCTTCCCCACCTAAATTTCAAGCCCCTCCCCCCTATTTTTCTTTTTACCGTTTTTTGTGTTTTGCTTGCTAACCAAGCAGCCCTTGGTTTTATTTTCTTGTGCAAATGTTGAGCTTATTGCTTCCAGTATCTTACCAAAAAAGTAAATAAATAATTCAGGACTTTTGCTTTGTTTTCTAAGAAATCTGCTTCAATGTTACAAATGGAGGGAGTTTTGATACATGATGTCTTTAGCCCCCTAAAAATGAAAGAAAATGACCCAAGTTTGAAGTTGTTTCCTCCAATCTCTATTGCAGGAGCTCTTCCCTCCCCTGCATAAATGTTTTCAAAGGAGGTGCTTGTCCAAAAGTGTATAGGAAGTCAAAAACCCAGCCCTCTCCTGGAAAAATGAAATATGATTAATTGTTATCACTGTCAGGAAATTTCTCCTTAGTTCTAAGTTGCTTCTCTCCTTGATTAGTTTCCACCCATTGCTTCTTGTTCTACCCTCAGGTGCTTTGGAGAATAGCTTGACTCCCTCTTCTTTGTGGCAGCCCCTGAGATATTGGAACACTGCTATCATTTCTCCCCTGGTCCTTCTTTTCTTCAAACTAGGCATACCCAGTTCCTGCAACCGTTCTTCATATGTTTTAGCCTTCAGTCCCCTAATCATCTTGGTTGCTCTTCTCTGCACTCTTTCTAGAGTCTCCACATCTTTTTTTACATCATGGTGACCAAAACTGAATGCAGTATTCCAAGTGTGGCCTTACCAAGGCATTATCAAGTGATATTAATAACATTTGATGTGATCTTAATTCTATTCCCCTGTTTATGCAGCCTAGAACTGGGTTGGCTTTTTTGGCAGTTGCTACACACAGCTGGCTCATATTCAAGTGATTGCCACTAGCATTCCAAGATCCCTCTCATAATTACTACTATTGAGCAAGTTACTACATATACTGCACCTGTGCATTTTGTTTTTCTTGCCTAAATGTAGAACCATACTTCTTTAACCATTGACTTTGTCAAGTAATGTGTATGGGTGTTAGACAACCATAGCTTTCTTTTCTAAGGTTATGGACTGTTTTCAGACATAAACATGAAGCTAAATTTCATATGTGATGCCCCATACAATACTTACTGTGTTTTTATTAATTATGATTAAGTAATTAGTTCCCGAGCAAATCAAGGCTGTGCTTGCTTCCCTACCAGCCCAATTCCCCAAAAAAGATTATAGTAATACTCTTGGATCATCTCTGAACTCCAAAGAAAGCTACTTAGCAATGGGAATCAGGTTTGTTCTTGTTCAACTCCTTAAAAAGAGAAGTAAAATATATATATATAAATGGAACAAATTCCTTTTTTCTAGCCACTTCTAAACAATCTGAAAGTGGCAGGAGGTAGACCATTGATGTGAACGTTTAAAATGATTTTTTTTAAACCGCTTGGTCACCCTTTAAAAAGAAAAAAAACCTTAGGAAATACACAACCTATCACTTCTGTTTGAGGCTGCATGCTTAATAGGACACACGATATTTAGAAATCTGTATTCGGTTTGTCTTGGAAAAATAAATGGCTGAAAATCTCTTGGCAACTATTCCCAGTCATGAAAAGCAAAAAAACAAGCTATTCTGCAGCTGACCATATAAATCAATCAAATGCACTCATGTTGCTTACTGCAGGGGTCTCCAACCTTTGCAACTTTAAGTCTGAAGGACTTTAGCTCCCAGAATTCTGGCTGGAGAATTCTGGAAGCTGAAGTCCTTCAGACTTAAAGTTGCAAAGGTTGGAGACCCCTGGCTTACTGTATCACAGCTTCTGTGCAGACTTTTTGCTCAGACCCATGGCGGGTCAGCTGGGATGACCCAGGGTGAAATGGTCATCGCCATGTGGCCCGTGATGAATAGCGGAGGCCACAGAACAACCTGTTGTCCATCTGTGTCCTTGGTGAATTCTCTCTTGGTGGTTTTGGGGCGGTTGTTTTTTTTTTTGACATTTTTTTTTCAGTTATAACACTCTTTCAGATGAGTGGCCTCTGGCAAGTCAGCTGCCAAGTTGTGCCTTTATTGAGTTATAGTGCACCCGTGCGCATACGCACACGTGCAAATGTGTGAAAAATTGAAACAGCGATGGCTGTTGCAAGGAGGAAAATGTGTGAAAAATTGAAATGACAAAAAACTGGTGTTATCACCTTCCCTCACTGTCACGGACAAAGCAGAAAGCTGCAAGCAGTCCTTAACTCATGAAGAGATAACAGAGGGGGGGTGGGGGAGCCAAGGGTCTCTTTAGTCCCTGGGAAGTATCCAGATTGTAAGAAGGAGGAAAATGAAATGATATGTGAAATAAATAAAGAACAGCACACTAAGGGCATAAATATTGCACGTCTTAACATGTGTTCCTTCTCAACCACCAAAGGTCCCAATCATCAGTGATAGAATAAACTTAATGAACAGATAAATAATAAATAAGAGAGACTGACAGGAGAGAATATTTGTAGTTCAAGGTTGAACTGTGGGGTGTCTGAGAAAACTCAGTGCAGCTTCAATAAAACCTTGTATGGAAAGGATATAAATAAAACTCTCTGCTGATTGAATGATGCTTCCTTCCTTCCTTCCTTCCTTCCGTGGGTCAATAACTCCAGCAAAGCATTCTTGTGAGAACAATTCTATACATTTATATTCCCTAGAAATGCTCAAATGCAAAGGCCTTTTTTTAAATATAACCACGACACATTTAATAAAAGATTAAGAGGAACTTGTGTAGACCGGTTATTACAATCCATATTCCATAAGGAGATACCTCAACAACACTGTGGCCATTTTTATTTTTGCCATACGGCATTATCTCTTGGGTGGTTTTGTGGTTTTAGTGATGCAGAGATTCAATAGGCAGCTCACACTGCACTTTGGCACAACCCATGGAAGCCGTAATGGCTGCCATTCACCTTATGAGAGTAGAAGAAGAAGAAAAAAGACGGGACAGATTGACCTGCGAACCGCCCATTTTTCAAATTTATCTTCACTTCAGAATTGGACAAATGGGAAATAATGTTCTTGTCATCAGACCATTAGAAAGAGAAAGGGAAATAAATGAAGGCAATATTGATACCGTAGGGGAGGGAAAAAACATCCAACAAAGGGATGCAATTCTAAAGTGATAAAATCATTGCTGAGATCAACTACTTCAATTTTCATCCATGTTGGCAAATCTATGTTGCTATAATTTCCAGGAAAATGATAAGACAAAAGATGAGGGAACTAAGAGTAAAGCAGAAACCGATCGTGCTTAAGGTGGCTGTGTTTCAAAATGGTCTATAACTGGTCCCGACCATCATGGCTGGTGAAGGATAAGCTGAAACTGGCCATCAAATCTTCCTCGACCATCAGGAAGAGATCATAAGAGTTGGTTGAAGAGTCATAACAGCTTTTAACACCTGCAATGAAGCAATCAATGGATGGGAAATATAATTTGGTTGCATGGACCCAGTTTTGCCTCCCATATTCAATTATCAACAACTTCAAATAAGGCTTGGAAGAACTCCAATCTGAATCCTGGAGGTCTTTAGCCCAAACGTTATGATGCTGACAGATCAATGTCCTGAATCAAGATAAGGTAGATTCCTATATTCCTATTTTGGATATGTGTAGGTATTATATGGCTTCAGGAAGTTTCTAGTAGAAAGCCATTGTCTCCATTTGGTATCAAAGCCAGCCCATTATTTTTTAAAAAAAAAATCATGCAAACTCAAGGAGAGATTCGACCTAGAATTAAGAAGAAATTTTCTGACAGTGAGAAAATCAACCCATGGAACAGAAGTTGCCTTCAGAGGTTGTGGGAGCTTCATCACTGGAGGCTTTCAAGAAGAGATCGGGCTGCCATTTGTCAGAACAGGTGTAGGATCTCCTGCTTGGGCGGGGGGTTGGACTAGATGACCTACAAGGTCCCTTTCAACTCTGTTAATCTGTTAAATTATGTTAGACTGCTTTTATCTTATTCCTGTTACTCAATGTTTCATCATGGACTACCAACATCAAGCTGGCTGGAATAAGATCAAAGTTAAATTGCCAATGCTTTATTTTTTAGATGTATTAGATGTTCTCTGATGATTCTTAAACTGTTGTTTGTTTATGTCCCAGATCATGGTCAAGTAGAGTTAGATCAACTCTATCGATTAACAGAATAGTCAAAAACGATACTCAAAAATGATGCAAACAACTCCTAACATGTCAAATATTTTGTCAAAGAAAGATCTGTAATTTCCTTGGATGGATCTAGGGGTAATCCTCATTTAACAACAGCTCTCAGGAAGGGGATGAAAAAACTAATTTTGCAACCAGTCCTTGCATCTCTGACTTTTGCAGGTCTGTAAAGCAAAGGAAAACTGAAGTAAAATCACAGGCCTGGTTTCACATAGCGACAGCTTCAGTGAACAAATGAGGTGCCAGTCTCTGTTTGGGTCACCAAACGAGGACTACTTGGGTGGAATAGTTTTATCATAGCAGAAGGGTTTTCAAGGAAGAACCCAATGAGAAAAGTAAGCTCTTCATCTCAAGTTCGGTTCATTTTAAAAATAAACCTCAGGCCACAGCAAGAGTATCAAAGGCAAGGACAGAAAAAAGAAAAATGCCAAAAAGGAGAGCATCTACTGGGAAGAATGGCTCCAAGAAATTCAATAAATGAAGCAAGAGATCGAACAACGAGCAAAATAACATGTCAATTATTTCAGAAGAATTTTAATCAAAGCGGTCCACTTCAGTCACATTTAAAAAGTCTCTAACAAAAGGGAAAGTCAAGATGCAAGATAATATAAGGCGGGGGAAAGTTCAGCTTTAAGGATGAAAAGAATGGAATTTTTTTTCCCACCACCAAACAGACTTTATGGGTGGGAATTAAAGTGACCAAAAAAATAAATAAAATGGAACGAAATACATAACTTAAAAGAGCCACGCGCACAAGAAATTTATCATAGAAGTCATTTTATGGCACATGGAAAGAATATCTTTTGGGGTATCTGATAAATTCAGTGTGTTATATTAAGAAAGGACCAGCATACAAATATTACTTATAAAAAAAACAACACAATGAGGTTTCTCATTACAAAACCAAAATATACTTATCTTAAAAATTATAACGGTCCTGTCAATCCTGAATATATTAACCTAGATTTTCTAGCACCCAGCGTGCAAAACAAACAATAGCATAAGATTTTGTTAAACTGTCAGAAACGGCTACAAAAAAAGCAAAATTCGAAATGTTCTTTTTTTAAAAAAAATACAGGTTATTTAAAGGATTGCTTTTCCTTGACAGTAGCTGCACATTATATTTATTTGTTGGTTGGTTGGTCAGACATGTACAAGACAGCAGGTATAAGTATAAACATGGACATGAACAACGGAGGATGTATCAACGGACTCAGGTAGAGAATTCCAGGCGTTGACCACTCTGTTGCTGAAGTCATATTTTTCTGCAATCGAGTTTGAAGCGGTTTACCTGCATCGATTGTTTGCCCGTGTATTATTGTGGTTGAAGCTGAAGAAGTTGTTGACAGGCAAGATGTTGTAGCAGAAAATTGTGTGTACTATGCTTAGATCGAAATGCAGAAGGTGCAGTTTCAGATTGCCCAAGACCAGGGGTCTGCAAAGTTGGCTCTTGGGAATTCTGGGAGTTGAAGTCCACCAGTCTTAAAAGAGCCGACTTTGCAGACCCCTGCCCAAGACCAACATTTCAAGCCTGGTAGCCTAGGGAATTCAAAGTGAATGGGGGAGTGGCGTAATCTTCTCATGAAATACATCTGGATCTGCTCAATCGTGTTAATGTCCGATATATGGTGTGGGTTCTAGGTGGATGAGCTGTATCTCACATTTCACTGGGTCAGATAGGATGAGTAGGCTCCAGGTCCTTCTATCGCCGATGGGACTATGGAGTCTACTCACCTTATTTGACCACACCTTCGCTGTCATTGTCCCTTTCCTTTGGAAGATTCCCCCACCTGAGATTCCTACCATTTTTGTCTTCCAGAAGGCTGTAAAAAATGGGTTCTTCCCCAAAGCATTGGGTTAGGATGAGGTTAAACCTTAAAATTTGTCTGGTCTGGCACCTGGTAGGAAGAATTATTCTCTTTCTCTCCTATTGTTTTTATTGTTTGTTATGAGCAACCTCGGATCACTATGTGAGATAGATGGCAATATAAATCCTTTAAATGCCTAAATAAATACAAATCATACCAATGGAACAATCAAAGACTATAGAAGACCAGCCAATTCCATTTGTCATTGCTCATAAAGAAAAAGATACGGTCAGGAGCAAACAAAAAACCAGGAGCATTCGTCGAGTTCAAAGCACAGAATAGTTTATTATTGCTACCCATACACAAGCATCTAGTTGACTAAAGGCCATGGCTAAATTGGCTCTAGATAAGGGTGAAGAGAATTTTTTTGGGGGGGGGCTGGACTTGGGTCTCTTGTGGCAACGCAATGACTCCAAACTGATGACACGTCTAATCTCACCTTCCATCTCCTACAGATGCTGCACAAATCATATTATTTATTTATTTATTTATTTATTTATTGAATTTATACCCCGCCCTTCTCCAAATGGACTCAGGGCGGCGGACAGGAAAATCAAAACATACAGAACATATAAACATTTTTTTTTAACTTATTCCACTAAGGGCCTGTGTTAAAACCGAATTAAAATCCCCATTTTAAACTGGCGGTGTTGGAGGCTGCGCAAGGCCGACTAGTTGAAAAAGATGTGTCTTCAGATGATATGTAATTATTACTTGTGTTTCAGAATAGGACATTAGAGCCATGGAGACGCAGTGGTTAGAGTGCAGGCTACTTCTGCTGACTGCTGTCTGCCTGCAATTTGGCAGTTCAAATCTCACCAGGCTCAAGGTTGACTCAGCCTTCCATCCATCCAAGGTTGGTAAAATGAGGCCCCAAATTGATTGGGGCAACAGGATGACTCCGTAAACTGCTTACAGAGGGCTGTAAAGCACTGTAAAGCAGTATATAAGTCTAAGTGCTATTGCTATTCTGTTATTCTGCAAAGTAGCCTTTTTTGGGAGACAATATAAGGAAGTCACCTGAAGCTTTGGAGTTCGATCCTGACCGGCTCAAGGTTGACTCAGCCTTCCATCCTTCTGAGGTGGGTACAATGAAGACCCAGATTGTTGGGGGCAAGAGGCTGACTCTGTAAATCGCTTAGAGAGGGCTGTAAAGCACTGTGAAGTGGTATATAAGTCTAAGGGCTATTGCTATTAAACTGGATAATGTGAAAGTAATGTTTCTGAACATTAGTATTAGAAGCGTAGCAAAATATGTGAATCAGTTCCTAGAGACCAAGTGTAAGGACAGAAGTTTCTGATGAAGGATCCATCAATTTTCAGGAAAACAGAATCTTTTTGTTCATGTTGAGCAAGTATTTTCCTCCACCCCAGCTCTAACCCCAACCTTTCCCCCACGGCTAATTTTCGTAACCATGGTTAGAGTGTGCTTTGAGGGCTGTTGATGGCGCAGTGCAGCTAAGAAGCAGTCAGATCATGAAAAACCAATTTTGGAAGACAACAACAACAACAGTGATGCTTTGAATTTCCAAACGTTATGGCCAACCTGTCTGTCTGCAGGTGTGTTGGCTCATAGGACAAAACCATTCATTCTCAAATTACCTCTGTTCCATTGTTGTTTATGCTGCGGTTCAGTACAACCTTAATGGAAACCGAGGTGAAAATAAATTAGAGGGGAAAAGAATGTAAAACAAGAAAAATCCTTCACTGACACCATATCTGGAACAATGTCAGTGGAATAGCTTGTTATATAAGCCGACAAGTAGACCCAGATTATTGACTTCATACATCACCGGTTCTCATTCCCATGTCAGCGTGAAATAAAAAGAAACCAAGTGACACATTACTATGATATAAAACAAATCAATTCCACTTGCGAACGTTTGGGACGTAATTGCTCCCTAATACAACATTTAAGTAAAACAAATACAAAGTCAATGTTTGCCTTATTTTTTAAGAGCAGATTTCATTTTGGGGACTTCAACAGGAACATCATAGACCAGGGGGAGGCTGAATTTTATATTTTAAAAGATGGATTTAAGCAGAGGTTCAAGACAAACTACAGCACTGATAAAGGACTGACGGAATGCATTACTCAATTTATTTAAGCATTTAATTTTCAAGTGATGGTACATGATCCTCAGGTGCAGCCCTCAAATTATAACAGTTTATCTAGTGACCATTTGAAGTTCAAACACCACTGAAAAAAGTGACTTATGACCATCTTTCATGCTTACAACCATTCCAGGATCTCCTTGGTCACATGATCAAAATTCAGACGCTTGGCCAATGACTCCTATTTATGACGGTTGAAGCACCCTAGGGCCATGGGATCACCTTTGGCGACCTTCTGACAAGCAAAATCAAGGGAGAAGCCAGATTCACCTAACCACCATGAACAACGGTAGTGATTCACTTATCAACTGTGGCAAGAAATGTTGTAAAATGGGGCAAAGTTCACTTAATAATAGCCTCACTTAACAACAGAACTTTTGGGCTCAATTGTGATCGTATGTCAAGGACTTCCTGTGGTCAATTTTTCAAAGTAAAGAGGCAATGAGGGTAACAGAGATGTTAAGACAAGAATGGGCATAGGCTTCCCAAACATTAGAAATTTTGATTTTCTGCTATATAAAGGCATAAATAACAATAGCACTAGCACTTATGGTAGATTTATATACTGCTTCATAGTGCTTTTACGATTTACAGAGTCGCCTCTTGCCCCCGACAATCTGGGTCCTCATTTTACCAAGCTCGGAAGGATGGAAGGCTGAGTCAACCTTGAGCCTGGTGAGATTCGAACTGCCAAATTGCAGTCAGCCAGCAGTCAGCAGAAGTAGCCTGCAGTACTGCACTCTAACCACTGTGGCACCGTAGCTCATCCTGTTTTCATGTTGGATGAATGACCATGCTGGGAGAGCTATAGGTTCCCCTTCATGTATTTTTTCTCCAATCCAAAGGAGCAAAGATGAGACATTCCATCCCATAAATATCGGGGGATGCTATGCCAACTGTCTCTAGTTTATTAATTGATTTCGGTGGTGTGCAATTGATACATTAATTTGATCTGATGATGACTCAACCCCTGAACAATGTTTCAGATTACTTCCCTACCTTTTTTTTTTTTTAATTCAATTTATATCCCGCCCTTCTCCAAAAGGACCCAGGGCGGCGCACAGGAATTTAAAAGAATATACAAAAATAATACAAAACATATAAATTTAAAAAACTATTAAACAGCAAAACCTGTGCTAAAACCAATTAAGATCCCCAATTTAAAAACTATCTAAGATTAGTCACAGCGGGGGCTATGTTAGGCCGGCTTGATGAAATAAATGTGTTTTTAAATACTGGCGGAAGAGGCGGAGGTCGGTGATGGTGCAGAGTTCAGGGGGTAGGTCGTTCCACAGGGCAGGGCCTGCCACAGAGAAGGCCCTTCCCCTGGGTGTTGCCAGCCGGCATTGTCCC
This sequence comes from Rhabdophis nuchalis, assembly GCA_039707465.1. Classification (NCBI taxonomy): domain Eukaryota; kingdom Metazoa; phylum Chordata; class Lepidosauria; order Squamata; family Natricidae; genus Rhabdophis; species Rhabdophis nuchalis. The sequence continues at coordinate 18,190,198 of CM077657.1, read as the reverse complement.
GCCGATGGCACCCGGAGAAGGCCCTCTCTGTGGGAGCGTATCGGTCTAAGGGATGTATGGGGCAGAAGACGGTCTCGCATATAACTAGGTCCTTCCTTTGTTGCTGGCAAGAGAGCCCTGCATTTGAGAGATTGCAAAAAGCTGAAGTGGTCCTGAGCTATTATATAATATCACAATGGGTAATTTAGCCCTAGTACTTGCTCCCTTTTTATAATGGAGTGTGTTCTTCTGAATGATGTTTATTTAATGATAGCTGAGATACAAAAAATCAGGATCATTAATTGGTAATCAATGCCGCTTGATATCAATAATGGCTGATATTTTTACCTCTTACCAGCCATCTCCTCTCCAACCGGGACATTATTTAAAACATTAAAAGGTACGATTATTGCCAGAGCTGGCCTTTAATGATCTTGAAACAATTAAATTTAGCAGATTTATTTCTGATATTCACGCCAGGAAATCCATTGACATTCTGTTAACCTCTACCATTAAATTAATCCTTCAACACTGAAAGGATGCAGCAAAATTACATATTGATCAGTGGCTTCATTATTTTCAGGGCTGTGACTTTGAAAGATGTTTTGCAACCAACCACAATGAGTAAGATGAAGAAATTCTACAAAGTGATGCTCCCAGCACCCACAGTTACGCATGCTAATATCTTCATATTAGCATGCGTAACTGTGGGTGCTGGGAGCATGTACTCTTCAAAAGCTAACTCAACTTATGAAATTATCTATTAGTAGTAGATATTTACAAAAGCTGCAAGAGGCTGGATGATTCAGACCATGCAATAGATGTTGAGAGTCTAGAAAGAGTGCAGAGAAGAGCAATAATGATGATTAGGGGACTGGAGGCTAAAACATGAAGAACAGCTGCAGAAACTGGGTATGTCTAGTTTAATGAAAAGAAGGACCAGGAGAGACAGGATAGCAATATCTCAGGGGTTGCCACAAAGAAGAGGGAGTCAAGCTATTCTTCAAAGCACCTGAGGGCAGGACTAGGAGCAATGGGTGGAAACTAATCAAGGAGAGAAGAAACTTAGAACTGAGGAGAAATGTCCTGGCAGTTAGAACAATTAATCAGTGGAACAACTTGCCTCCAGAAGTTGTGAATGTTCCAACACTGGAAGCTTTTAAGAAGATGTTGGATTACCTTTTGTCTGAAGTGGTGTAGGGTTTCCTGCCTAAGCAGGGGGTTGGACTAGAAGACCTCCAAGGTCCCTTCCAACTCTGTTTATTCTATTCTGTTCTGTTCTGTTCTATTCTAACTTTTCCTCAGTTTGCCAGTAGCAGTCTGTTTTTTCCATCTCTTGGTAAATATCTACACTTAGTTTGACTAATGTTTATTGCAAACATTCAAATGTGGATTTCTATCAGTTTTATTCTTCTTTCTTTCTTTCTTTCTTTCTTTCTTTCTTTCTTTCTTTCTTTCTTTCTTTCTTTTTCCCTTGACATAATTATGCATGGATAAATTAAAAAAGCAGAGCAAACCCCAGTGTTCTGAGGGTGAGAAATTCTAGACTTTTTTTTTTCTTTTTACAGAATTCTGCTTACTATCAAGTCACAAAATCCACCTCGCCTTTAGCATAATTTAAATTGATGTATTCTGATTTAACAGAGGCATCCAACTGAGACGATAGTTATACAAAAGGCAAAACAACACTTGCTTGTTTTGTGACAAATACCCTACCTCTCCCACAACTCAATTAACAATTCAGAAACCAGAGGTTGGCTAGAGAACGGTTCAAAGAATAGGGGAAGAGAGCAAGTCAAACCTGGAATTACATTTTACCTCCGCTATTGTTTCTGTAAATTTTCTGACTGCGATCCAATTCTGCTTGCGTAGTTATCTTTCTGTCTTGCTATGTCTTTGCAGTAGATCAGCAAGAACTTCAATCATTTCATTGGGATGTTTTTGTATCCAAGACTGCCCTACTTTTAATTCTAAGTCTGCTTTCTCTACTTTGAACTCAACTAACCCATGTGCCTGATTTCCTGGAACTTCATGACAAAGCTGTAAGTCAAGGCATTGAAGACATAAAGATGCTCTTCATTTAATATGCATTAAATGTAAAGTCCAGGGGTGGTTGGGTGGAAGTAATTGACAGCTTGCAAATCATGAGATTCTTCCCGATTTGAAGAAATGCCATGCATTCCAAAGCAAAGTTTTTGCTGCTATTTCAAAAGAAAGGGCCACATTTTTACAATCATTTCATTTCATTCCAACCACAACTCTTTGCTTCTGTTTACCACTCATTTGGATAATTGAAGCACAGATTTATGGCCGTAACAGAGATATCGCTCTCAGAGGTAACACTCTCTACATGGGGCTCCCCTTGAGGTGCACTCGAAAGCTACAGTTAGTTCAGAATGCGGCCGCGCGAGTGATTATGGGTACCCCAAGGCAAACCCACATAACACCTCTCCTGCGCGAGCTGCACTGGTTGCCGGTGGCCTTTCGAGTGCGCTTCAAGGTGTTGACGACCATCTTCAAATCGCTCCATGGCTCAGGGCCTAGCTATATACGAGACCGCCTCCTGCCCCATACATCCCTTCGTCCGATCCGCTCTCACATAGAGGGTCTTCTCCGGGTACCGTCGGCCGGGCAATGCCGGTTGGCAATGCCCAGGGGAAGGGCCTTCTCTGTGGCGGGCCCAGCCCTCTGGAACGACCTACCCCCCGACCTACGCACCACCTCGGACCTCCGCCTCTTCCGCCAACGTCTTAAGACATATCTATTTCAACAAGCCCGCCTAGCATAGCCCCCGTTTCTGACTTTTATCTATAAATTGTTAATTTGCAGGGTTTTAAATGGGTTTTTTAGCACGGGATTTATAATTTAATATATTTTTAATAATATATACTGTTCTTTTGTTATGGTTTTAATAATGCCTGTGCGCCGCCCTGGGTCCTAACAAGGAGAAGGACGGGGTATAAATTCAAAAAAATAAAATAAAATAAATATCATTTTTAAACTATAGTTTCCTTATTGTCAAGATGGAGCTATTTTTGTTTGAAAGGTAAAGGTTCCCCCACACATATGTGATAATCGTTCCGACTCTAGGGGGCGGTGCTCATCTCCGTTTCAAAGCCGAAAAGCCAGCGCTTTCCGAAGATGTCTCCGTGGTCATATGGATGGCATGCCTAAACACCAAAGGCACACGGAACTCTGTTACCTTCCCACCAAAGGTGGTTCCTATTTTTCTACTTGCGTTTTTACATGATTTCGAACTGCTAGATTGGCAGAAGTTGGGACAAGTAACAGGAGCTCACTCCATTATGTGGCGCTAGGGATTCGAACTGCCGACCTTTCAGATTGACAAGCTCAGTGTCTTAGCCCCTGTATCTTTGTTTTAGTTACTGTTTAAAATAACCCCCAAGCAAAACGTGTACCTCATCATACTGAATTCAGACAAAGGTATAATTTGATTTTCCACCTAATATTCAAAGTTCTTTTCAACTTTCTTTATCATTTTTTTTTTGCCTGTTGGTCTCAAGCTGGTGTCTAACTTTAGAAGATATTTATCACCTCTATTCTCAAGCTATTTGAATCTAAGCAGATGTAGTCTCAGTGCACCAGAAATCTCTATTAATAGAGAGGCTATCAGTCTGCTGCTCAGTATTTTTTTTTTTTAACCTAATCCAAAGTAAATAAGCAGAGAACAAAATTATGTTTTAAAGGAATAAAAAATAAAGAAAGAAGAAAAGAAGAAGTTGAAATGACAACAGATTTTAATCTTCCACAGGATCAAAAAGTTTGTAATGATGCCGACAGTAGCTTTGAAACAAAATTTTGTTATTTGAAAAAAAAAAAAAAAGCAGAATGATGAATGTAACCGAAATTTCAAAGGGAAGAGACATAATGATGACCAAAGGACCACATTCTGTCAAGACCATGGTTTTTTAGGTGTAACGTTTGACTCCGAAAGCTAGAATATGGAGGGGGGCGGGAGGATAAAATAAATAAAACCTTTGAGTTGTGATTCTTGAAAAAGGTGGCTTGGTATATCTTGGATCATAAGAAGAACCTTATCATTGAATATTGGTGCTCTGCAAGTGGTTTTCTTGCAGATTTTTCATTACCCAAACTAGGAAACATCATCAGTGCTGATCTCTAAGGTTGTCCCAAAGGTGCTTTTTTTCAGGAGGCAACTGGACTTTTTTTTTTTTTTTGGTATTTTCTTTTGAAAATATTTCACTTCTCATTCACGAAGCTTCTTCAGCTCTGACTGGATGGTGGGGAATGGAAGGATTTATACTCCTTGCAGACAGCTGGACATTTGCATCCTTTTAGAGCAGGGGTCCCCAACCTTTGCAACTTTAAGTCTGAAGGACTCCAGCTCCCAGAATTCTGCAGCCAGCGAAGCTGGCTGGAGAAGTCTGGGAGTTGAAGTCTTTTAGACTTAAAGTTGCAAAGGTTGGGGACTCCTGTTTTAGAGGGTCGTTGAAGCCCTTGGAGGTTCTCTGAAGACTTTTAACTCCCTAAAGTGTTACCTCGTTTGGATAAGGAAATGACTGCAAGAAAACACCAAGCTCACAGAGCACCAAGGACCCACAATTCAACCCTGAGTTACAAATATTCTCTTCCGAAGAAGCCATTCCTGGGAACACAGTCCTAGGAAAGGCATGTCCTTCACATCACAAACACTTCGAATGAGCATCTCTAAGCTATCCATATTCAGATAACTACTAGGCATCAATTGCTTGCTATTTTGAGAACATCCCTATTTTGCACCTCGGTTTGGGTAGCACTAAACTCACAACCAGCTAGAAAGAAGCTAAGAAACCCACTGAGAGCTGTTGCCAATCAGACTGGAGGGAGGGGGGGGGGAAACCCTCTAGAAACAATGACTTGGTTCAGTAGAAAATGTCTTCACATGTCTGTTAGGTTTAACTGCTGTCAATAAATGAAGGGCGACAGCTCTGTCCAACATTCCTTGCTGGTGTGAGATTTCCATTGATTTCTGATTTACCGTTGTTCATCCTACAGGAACGGCTCACAATGTATTGGCTCTCCCTGCAGTTTGATTCAGGAAGGCGGTTTTGTCAGATTCCTAAACCGAAAACATAGCGGTACCATGCCGTACTGCCTTATAACTCAGGCTAATTAGAACAATAAAAAAAAATGTGAAATACGATGCTGGACAGATTCACAAATCAAGAGCCCCAGGTGTTCTTGAAGGACAAGGCTATTGTCGCTGTAAATCAACGGAGAGAGAAATACCTCGGGGGTGGGGGAAAGGGAATTGGTTAGAGACCCTTATTCTATCTGGGTGAAACATCTGGGTTCTCAGGAGCCTTCTTGGTCAGCACTCAGAGCTGGTTACAGCACTTCACTTGATCGCATTTGTGGGTGACCTTTGGCAGGACTGGGGTTGGTATTCCTACTCGGTGACTTTTTATGCCATTGATCGTATTATCAACCATCTCAAAGGTAGAGGCATGACAAATTCTGTGTTGCATGGTTGTCCTCCTTTCTCTGGACCAGCGGTCACCAACTGCAGGTCCATGGACCACTGGTGATCCGCAAGAAAGTTTTTGGTGGTCCACAGAAAAATTATTTGCATTTTTATATTGCATTAAATCAGGGGACACCCTTAAACGAAATACCTTGTTTCCCCAAAAATAAGACAGGGTCTTATTTTTTTGACCCCCGAAATAAGCACTTGGTCTTATTTTTGGGGAGGTCTTATTATTTTTGAGATGCAGGAGGCAACGAGCATGGTCAACTCATGGCTGCTGCTGTGTTGCAATATTTTCGGGGAGGGCTTATTTTCAAGGGAGGGTTTATTTTAGCGCATGCACTCAAATACCCGGTTGGGCTCGTTATCCGAGGAGGTTTTATTTTTGGGAAAACAGGGTATTGTCCCCCCAGTGTTACAGACTTTGTGTCTTCCTGCTGCAGTTCTGATTGTGATGCTTGGCTATCCAAAGCTTATCACACCTCTTTAAAGTTATTTAAAAACCTGTAAAAATATTTATTTATTTTTTATTAAATTTATAACTCGCCCTTCTCCAAACGGACCCAGGGCGGTGCACAGGAATAGTAAAATACATACAAAATCACATAAAAAATTTAAAAAACTTATTTGATGAAACATCCTGCGCTAAAACCAAATTAAAATCCCCAAAATTTAAAAACTGTCTAAAAGTCATTATGGAGGTTACGCTAGGCCGGCTAGATGGAACAAATGTGTCTTAAGGCACTTGCGGAATAGACGGAGGTCGGAGATGGTGCGAAGTTCAGGGGGAAGGTCGTTCCAAAGGGCTGGGCCCGCCACAGAGAAGGCTCTTCCCCTGGGTGTCGCCAGCCGGCATTGTCCGGCCGACAGCACCCTCAGAAGGCCCTCTCTGTGGGAGCGTATTGGTCTAAGGGATGTATGGGGCAGGAGGCGGTCTCACATATAACTAGGTCCCGAGCCATGGAGCGCTTTAAAGATGGTCGTCAGGACCTTGAAGCGCACCCGGAAGACCACAGGAAGCCAGTGCAGCTCGCGCCGGATTGGTGTTATATGGGAGTGTCTGGGCGCTCCCGTAATCACCCGCGCGGTTGCATTCTGGACTAACTGCAGCTTTCAAGTCCACCTCAAGGGAAGCCCCATGTAGAGAGCATTACAGTAGTCGAGTCGGGACGTCACGAGTGCTTGAGTGACTGTGCGCAGGGCAGCCCGGTCCAGTAAGGGGCGCAATTGGCGCATCAGGCGTACCTGATGAAACGCCCCCCTGGCCACGGCCACTACATGGTCCTCCATGGACAAATAGATGGTGGGAAAGTAAAAAGAGGGGGGAAATCAACTTGGAACATACGGTTCTTGCAGGCCGTTGCCAATTTAATCTCTAACACTTTGGGTCAGGAAAGTTATGCAACCTATAAGCGAGGATGAATTCTGACACAGCAAGAAGCAAGGGGATTATAGATATTTCTCTCCCCCCCCCCCCTTTATATCTATTTTGTTTCTTCACCTCATCTCACCTCGAGCCTTTTGGATAAAATTCTATCCCCGAGCCACTGCAAAAATAAAGGTCAGTTGAACTAAATAACTAAAAAGATATAATGGAATAAAAGCTTCGGTGTCTGGTATGGTAGTCAGAACAAATCAGAGTTGCAGCTTCTTTAAATCAAAACAACACAACAATCTCTGATTCATCCTGACGGGCCAGATTGCACCAAAATTGGAGAAACAAATGAATTGATGGGAGTAACAGATCCTACTGCAAACGGCACTAATACCCAATAATTAAATTAGCAACAAATTAAAAACTGTCAGCAGCTTCTTAAGATAAAATTGCTTTATCTTTATGCACATTTTTCCAATTGTTACTAGAAGTGCTCTAAAAAGCTCATAATGCTAGTATAAGTGCATTAGGACTCACCAATTAACTTTGTTGGTGGTCTTTAGAAAATTATTTCTTTCGCCATTGTTTTGTCCAGAAATATCTGCTGATAGGGCTTATATTAGACACAGCTTTTCCCCCAGAGTAAACAACTCTTTTTCTTCCCTCGTAGTAGGATTTAATCGAGAATAGGATGAAATAATCAAGAAGAGCAAAGATAAAATCAGTTTCTAATGAATTTGGGAGATAATGGAAATGGAGATAGGAAAAAAAACTATTCTGCCTAAAATCGACAACAGGATGAAAAATTGTTCTCATGCAGGAAAGTTGTTTTGTTTTTTTTAAAAAAAACAATCTGACTTGACAGCATAAATGGAAGCTTCAAGGCAGTATCACGGATTCAGGTGCAACATTGGAATATTGCACACTTAGGCTTAAGCACAAAGCATACTTTGGTGTGGTAAAAAGATTTTCATAGTTCCTGAGCTGCTAATTATCCACTGGGTAGTCTATAAATGTTTCATTCGATGAAGAAGTTGCTTAATATGATATTGTGTGATGCACAATATCATATTTCTAAACTTGTCCCAATTTCTCTATCTACTAGGAGTTATTCTTAATTTCTAAGAATTGTTCTGTCAGTCCTTCTCTCCCTCCCTCCCTCCCTCCCTCCCTCCCTTCCTCTCTTCCCCTTTCCCTCCCTCTCCTTCTTCCTCCCTTCCTCCCTTCTTCCCTTCCTCTCTCCCACCCATCTATTTTTCCTTCCTTCCTTCCTCCCTTCCTCCCTCCCTTCCTCTCTCCCACCCATCTATTTTTCCTTCCTTCCTCTCTCCCACCCATCTATTTTTCCTTCCTTCCTTCCTTCCTTCCTTCCTTCCTTCCTTCCTTCCTTCCTTCCTTCCTTCCTTCCTTCCTTCCTTCGTGCTTTTGCTATTGCTATCCAAGAAACTAATTCAGCTCTGACTGGATGTTGGGGAATGGAAGAAATCCAGTCAGAGTGTGAAGTTAGAATTACCTAATTAATTTACGAGCCTCAAGACAAAATTAAAAATAAATCCAGTCCTTTATTAGGATCAACATTTTGGCATGTTTTTCTGTGGAGCTGAAACTAATTTCCAGTTAATGATCTTTGCACTTTACCCCTGTCTCTCCCCTCTGTGTCATAAATCACATCCACCAACAAGGTACTGTGGCAGGCTACGAACTTGCGCACCTCACACTCCAGCTGCAGAAATATGAGATCTGACTCTGGACAAAGGTATGCATGGAATTCTCCCTTTTCTATGTCAGCTTGATAATAGTCATGGAAACGCTTTACAAGCTGACAAAGAGCAGAAGAAGCATCTTGGATGAGAAGCGAAACATCTTCAAGGAAAAACCAGAAACTCCAGTTGCCTCTTGAGAAACACCTTTGGGTGTTTTCCTTAACGTGGGCATGTCAGTCTCTTTTGTTTCTAATGGAGAAGCCATCTTTTCTACAAAGACATTGCTTGATTTAAACTTACCGTAAGAAGACAATTCCGACAGATTGATGCAGTCAATAATAAGCAATAGCACTTGCTCCAGAATGAAAACAAAGCTGACTTGTTATATTTCCTGATTTCTCCTTTCGTGAAAAATTGCCTTCTCTGTGTGAACAAATTACTCCGGTGTAGAAATGAAACTGTCTGACTTTTGTTCTAAACTTTTCCAGTTCTTGATCTTGTTAGTCAGAATACACCGTTCCTGGATGACAGAGGGTGCATACTTGTAAAAAGAATTTAAAAATCATTGGTTTGGGTTTTTTTTTCATGCTCTGGCATCTGTAAAGAAAATTCCTCTCTTTGAAGGCTCTGTAGGAATCGATCTCTATAAAATTTTTATAAATATCTCGCATAGGTATTTCATTCTATGGGATCAAACAAAGGAAAAGAAAATGGAAAACAATAGATCTTGCTAGCACATCCCAGCTTACCCTGCCTTGGGTAATATGTTGAAAGGATTGTTCTTGAAAGCATTGCAAAAACTATGGAAATAAAGTCAAAAATGAATGCCAAATTATTATTTTTTACCCCTATTCTTTTACAGCTCATTGGGCACCCCACTGAGTCTTCAGTCCTTATATTCCAGTTTTTAGCGCTGTATTTCTTGCCAATGGGGTCAACTTGAACAAAACGGGTCAGCTGTTAAACAGTCATAATGAAGAGATCCAACTATTACATTAAAGCCGAGACATTGTCAAACACAAAGACCATAAAGAATCAGATGCATAGAGACCTGGAGAACAACTCCATTTTCTAATTTTGGTTACTTTTAAACCTCTGCTTTATCCAAGTTGAGAAGAAGAGAGAGAATAACTCCCCGCCCCACTCCATTTTGCTTCTTCCTTCCTTTCTTCTGCATACAATTTAAACACTTTAAATATTAAACGTATGCTCGGGAGCTGGGACCACCGTTTAAACAAACACTACAGATACGTTATTTTAATGGGAGTTCCGGTTACATAAAAGGCACAGGGGACACCACCATCGCAAGCCGGCTTAATGTTCTCACCGTCAACGAGATGCTATGAAGTGCTGCATTTTAGGAGGAATGGAGAGAAAGAACCGGTCGGTATGTTCTTTAACCACATTTGGAGGGGAGTTTTGCCTGGCTCTTAATCTTCAAGCATGTTCCAACGTGGCATTTCTCTGTGATGCAAAACTCCTATTTTAGAAGCACATCGCCTGCTCCGCCTAAGATAAAAGGATGAAAGGTAAAACTGAGTAGAAAGAGGACTTGGCACCTGAAGTTGCATGAATACGTTGTGTTGGCCAAGACTGAACCTGTTGTGGTCCAGCCGGCTCCGGATGAGCTGCTGATGGGCTCCTCTAGTGAGAAGTCCTATGAGTCTGCTCTGGAGGAGGAGGGCGAGAGTGAGAGAGCAGAGAGCCCAGCTAGTCATCAAGAGGCACCTGGGTCTTGGAGTAGTGGGGAGGATCAAGGCCAGTTTGTCCCTGATGCTAGGTTAAGACGGGCTGCAAAAAGAAAGCTTCAGTTGCAGCAGAGGCAAACTCAGAGGATTTGAATTAGTCCCAGCTGCCTAATGACTGGCCCCTCCCAAGAGGGTTTAAAAGGAAGCCTCTGCTAAGGAAGTTTGCAGAGAACAACGTGTCATTTCTAGGTTCGAGTGTCTTGAGTTGAGTTCGTGTGAAGAAGTTTCGTGTCTGTCATTCAGGCAAGCAGCCAGGAGTCTTGTAATTAGTTGAAGAAAGGGGGGTCAGAACAGAACCCAAACAAACAAATAATGCCCTGTACCTTAGCATTCTAAAAGAGTGAGAGAATACAGACTTTTTAAGGATTCCGTTACGGGATGTTGAAAATAGCATCCTTATGGAACAGAAACCTGAATGGAAGCAGAGAATTACTTTAAGACAAGGGTGTCATGGCCCACCAGTGGAGCTGGCAGCAGATTCGGACAGTGAGGAGGTTGGGGAGGAACATGGGCCAGTCCTGGAGACTGGGGAAGGCTCTGAGGAGGGCTCTGTGTTGGAGGCAGAGAGGGGGCCAGGGTGATCTGACAGTTATCAGCTGCCTTCAGAGTCAGACATCAGTGAGGCAGACGAACAACTGGAGCCTGTTCCCAGTGTGTGCAGGCACAGAGTTGTCAGAGGAAGGGAACAGCTAAAGAACAGGGGTCAACTTGGGAGTAAGGCCACAGGTGGACAATGAATGGCCCCTCCCAGAGGAAATAAAAGAGGAGCAAAAGGGGAGTGGAGTTTGCAGGAGGCCATTAGTTCGCTTAATTGGTTCGTGACTCTCCGAGACTCCTTGCCAAGATTGCAAAGATCAGCCTGGCAACTCTCCAAGCCAGATAAGTTCTGTGACTGTAAATCCTCCCTTGAAAGACTTTGCTGGATGTGAATGAGCAAAATTCACAGTCGAGTAATAAAAGGAGTTCTTGTCTGGACGAGGAGTTTGCTTCATGCTCTGGGGAAGCCTTGGACAGAACAAAGGGGGTCAAAGCTCACAGCCCATTTTGGCCAGCAGAGGCACCACGGACCGCTCCTTTGACATTTCCAGGCCGGCCTCACGGGCTGAATTGAAGCATCCCACAGGCTGGATGTGTCCCATGGGCCTTGAGTTTGACACCCACCCACCCCGCTTTAAGGGATCAGATTTAGCAGCTTAAATCTGATTGTGTCCTGTGTCCTTGCCAGCTAATTCACTCAAAAGCCCCGTTTCTTTTTTTATTTATTAAATGAAATCACGTTTGTTATTCAGTCACTACAAACATATTCCATTCATTATTTACTATAAACATATTAGACCACCTGGCATGTTACTGTGGTCTATTCTTGCTTTATTTGCTGATTTCCCCCCACTGTTTGCAGGATTAAAGCCACTTGGTGGCTGCTACATATTATGTAGCCTAAAGATGGTTAGTCACCCTTGGTCCTAGGCCAACTTCTTCCCCCCATAGCGAATAGCAATGGGAACAGCACAATGGAAATAATGAAGGCCATTCGTAAATAACACCAGCAGCAACTGTAATTCCTTCCCTTCTTTTATATTCATATACAAAATACTCTCAAAGTCTTTCATTTGCAGCAATAGACTTTTTTTTTCTCCATATGTATCCTTGACAAATATTTTGAGTGGGGACAGCTCCACTTCATTTGTGGGTATCAGAGTTCATTTCGGTGGATCTCGCAAGTTCCACAAAAAGTCCACAGGTTTTCTTTCTTTCTTTTTTTTTGTTTCAATCTTAAATTTGGCGACAAATAAATACGTGGACAAAATAGCTGAGCTTAAAGACCCACACAATTCCTGGCAATCGAGGTTTGAGTTATCCGTTCGGAAATATGATTTTCCTTTAGAGACTGGTAAATACTTAGAATGGCTCACCACAGGAAAATAGATAGATAGATAGATAGATAGATAGATAGATAGATAGATAGATAGATAGATAGATAGATAGATAGATAGATAGATGATAGGTAGGTAGGTAGGTAGGTAGGTAGATAGGTAGATAGGTAGATAGATGATAGATAGATAGATAGATAGATAGATAGATAGATAGATAGATAGATAGGTAGGTAGGTAGGTAGGTAGGTAGGTAGGTAGGTAGGTAGGTAGGTAGGTAGGTAGGTAGATAGGTAGATAGGTAGATAGGTAGATAGGTAGATAGATGATAGTAGATGATAGATAGATAGATAGATAGATAGATAGATAGATAGATAGATAGATAGATAGATAGATAGATAGATAGATAGATAGAAACAGATGAGAGGGAGGGGAGGAAGAAAATGAGTGAGGGAGAGGAAGAAAGAAAAATGGATGGATGGAAGGAAGGAAGAAAAATGGATGGGAGGAGGGAGGGAGGAATTTCTTCTAGATTTCTGTACTTAATAGCAATATAGTATTAAAATGTAAGTTTTGCAAACCAATGACATTTATATGTTTAACGTATATGCCCAATATTTATTATTGTAATTTGTTCTATTACATTTTTAAAAAGGGGTTTTCGTTGTATCTTTTTTTGTCTGGTTTCCATTTAATTTTGTTATTCTGTATTAATAGTTTTTTGTATTGTGTATCTTTGTATATTCCGGTTCCATATTTTTCTAATCTGGAAAAAGCATAACGATTGCTTTATTTTTCTTAAAAGGATACTGTCTTGATGACATATAATCAATCAACCGTGCAATAAAACATTGCTATCCCAAAGATAAAGATGAAAAAAAAAATGCTTTTCTTTGATAAAAAAAAAGTGGATTAAACAAAATGGGTTGGTTCCAGAGGCAGTTATTGATGCCTTATTCCTACTTAAATCCAGTGGGATTATTTCGTCAATATTTATTTTAATAAGAGTGAAGCATAGTTCATTTCCTTGGGATCTTTTTAATTTCACTGATGCCAACAGGTAATTTAAATGCAACTTACAGCACAATCTTACGTAGGCTTATTTTAAAATAAATTCCATTGTGTTTCAATTAGGCTGTAGAAACATGCTTATGAGGGTAACCTTCATCAAGCAGGTGTTGTATTTTTCACTCTCCATTTAGCTAGTGGGTCAGTATAACAAAATCACCTGAATACTGCATTCAGTTTTGGTCACCACGATGTAGAAAAGATGTGGAGACTCTAGAAAGAGTGCAGAGAAGAGCAACAAAGAGGACTAGGGGACTGGAGGCCAAAACATACGAAGAATGGTTGCAGGAACTGGGTATGTCTAGTTTAATGAAAAGAAGGACTAGGGGAGACATGATAGCAGTCTTCCAATATCTCAGGGGTTGCCACAAAGAAGAGGGAGTCAAACTATTCTCCAAAGCACCTGAGGGCAGAACAAGAAGCAATGGGTGGAAACTAATCAAGGAGAGAAGCAACTTAGAACTGAGGAGAAATTTCCTGACAATTAGGACAATTAATCAGTGGAACAGCTTGCCTCCAGAAGTTGTGAAAGCCCCAACACTGCAAGACTTCAAGAAGATGTTGGATATCCATTTGTCTGAAATGGTATAGGGTTTCCTGCCTAGGCAGGGAGTTAGACTGGATGACCTCCAAGGTCCCTTCCAACTCTGCTATTGTATTGTATTGTACTTAAATGAGCAAATCTGAGGCTCTCCTTTATAGTTAGAAACTGGATTGAACGCAACAATTTGAGGTCAACTAAACAGGTCTCGTGCAGGGGTGGGTTGCTGTTGGTTTTACTACCAGTTCGCAAACCCTGCACATGCCAGATGTGTACATCCCTTCGGCCGATCCGCTCCCACAGAGAGGGCCTTCTCAGGGTGCCGTCGGCCGGACAATGCCGACTGGCGACACCCAGGGGAAGAGCCTTCTCTGTGGCGGGCCCTGCCCTTTGGAACGACCTACCCCCTGAACTCCGGACCATCACCAACCTCCGCCTCTTCCGCCAATGTCTAAAGACATACTTTTTTCATCAAGCCGGCCTAGCCTAACCTCCCATGGGGACTTTTAGAAAAGTTTTAAATTGGGTTTTTAATAATTGGTTTTAGCATAGGATTGGGATTATTTAATATGTATTTTAAATTATTTATCTATTTTCTATTTTGTATATTTTTAAATCTCCTGTGCGCCGCCCTGGGTCCTTTGCGGAGAAGGGCGGGATATAAATGTAATAAAATGAAAATGAAAATGAAATGCTGCACACATGTGTGCTGTTCAGTGTAAATTGTTCTTCACACATGCGCAGAGAACTCTAAAAACCAAAATGGTGGTCGCCCATGGGTGATGAGGGAACCGGTTCTGGGAGTATGACAGGCCTGGGTCACTGCCGGTTCTGCGACCTAGGCCTGAATTCCACTACCGGTTCAGCCGAACCAGGAGCAACCCATCTTGTGTTCTCGTGTAAGCTTTAAAAAGATCCCTGTGTCCAGCCTAGCTTTGAAATCCGTGCATTAATGGACAGATAGAAAGTCATTAGTAGAGAGAAGAAGCCAGCCAAATAATCCATTCTTCCTTACTCAAAAGTATTTTAAATAAGTAAGTATGATACTTTGCTTGCTTTTTGTCTGGTTTTTTTTTTCTACTAACCAAATCGTAAAACCCAAAGAGGTAAATTGGAACAGGGAAACCTTAGTTTTGACTATTTCCATTGCAATTTTATGTTCGAATCAGAGGCAAGTTTTCGGTATCTGAAGTCGTTCTACGACATGGATATGGCCAAGGCAAATTGTTCATTCTGTTGAGAATAGGAGACCAATTAAAGCTAGAGGAATCATAGGAGAATCAAGCAGTGGTGCTATTAAACACTTAAATGCTACCCTGGTTAGGTCTGACTCAAAAGAGCTCTGTTAGACTACTTTTTAATTACTGCAGACCAGTACAGAAAGAGCCAATTAGCCATACATTAACTCAATAGCTGAAGATAAAACTACGGTAAACGTTAATGCAAAGGAACTACAATAAAGATAAACAAGCCATAAAAAGCAGCTAGTTCTGTGGAAATCCATCTTTAGGATTCAACTACAATATTATTTTAGGATGACACAAGGATCAGTTTAGAAGCATAAAAAATTTGAGAATCTCAACGGTAGCCTGGTTAGTGAACCGAATGTTAATCATAATATGTTCCTGTATAATGCAGTCTAGTCTAGAGCCAACAAAATCCTAATATTTCATAAGATTTCAGGTTCGAACGCAAACGTCCATCGAGTGAACACCAGTTCCCAGATAATGTAGGCAGCAACCATGCAGAAGGGTTCTCATTAGAACAGCGGTCACCGTGAGAAAACTTTGGTGGTCTGCAGAAAAAATATTTGCATTTTTTATATTGCACTAAACCAGGGGTCCTCAAAATACGTCCCCTGGGATGGATAGAATGGTTGTCTTCCTGCAGAGAGTGTGCCCCCTTTGGGGTCTTTTTGTGTGGGTCCGAGGGGGCCAGAAATTCCAACTTGGGGTCTGCTTCAGCCTCCTGATTTTAATTTTACTTAAAATCTTTGGGTGAAGGCTGGAGGGAAGAGCCACTGGTGGCAAAGAGCCAGAGGGCCTCCTTCCACTGGGACTGTATCATGGTCTGGATCTGGTAAGCCTCCAGGGGCCGGTACCTGGCCTTGCACTTCTGCAAGTCTTCCCTCTGCGTGGAAAGCCTATGCTCCTAGTCCTCAGTGAGGTGCTTCTACTGAGCCTTCTTTTTGGTCAGACCCAATTTGAACTGAGATGTTTTGCCAACTCTTTCTCATGGTGGCTGCTTAGCTCCAGCAACTGCTTCCTGTTGGGGCCCTAAGGAGCTTGGGCAGGCAGGCGAGGAGTAGCTGGGAGGGGAGGGGTGAGTAGAGGCTGGAGAGGTGCCCCTTGATGTGAGTGACACCGAGTTGGCCACACCTGCCCAGTCGCATGACCACCTAGCGACGCCCACCCAACCAGTCATTAGGCAGATCATATTAGTGGTCCAGAGGATTTTAAATTATGAATTTAGTGGTCCCTGAGGCCCGAAGGTTTGGTGGCCCCTGACTTAGAATACAACTCAGTGTTACACGAAATGAAAGCCTGCTCCTATATCAAACAAAAGGAGCATTTGGAAGAGATAAGACAATAAGGGGTATGGAGGCAAAATCAGAGGATGAACGGTTAAGGGAATTAGGCATGTTTAGCTGAATGAAGGGGTGACATGAGAGATGCCTTCCAATACTTTGAATGTTTGTCACAGGAAAGAGGGCATCCATTTGTTCTCCAAAGCACCTGAGGGAAGGACAAGAGGTAATGGATGGAAGCTTTTCAGACGATGCCAGGAGGAGATCCAATCTGGAACTAAAGAGGAATTTCCTGACAGTTAGAACAATCAATCAGTGGAATGGCTTGCCTTCAGAAGTTGTGGGGGCTCCATCGCTGGAGGTTTCCAAGAAAAGATTGGACAACCTTTGTCCAGGATAGAATAAAGATCCCTGCCTTGGGCAAGGGGTTGGACTAGAGGACCTCCAACGTCCCTTCCAGCCCTATGGTGTTATAGTTGTAGAACAAAAAGAATTTTTAAGGTAAGAAGAGACCTCGGTTGCTCCCCATTGTATTCATTAGTGTGGCCTACCAGTGGCCAGTGGAGCTGGCAGCAGACTCGACAGTGAGAAGGTTGGGGGGGAACATGGACCATGGAACATGAACATGGACCATACATCCCTTCGTCCGATCCGCTCCCACAGAGAGGGCGTTCTCTGGGTACCATCGGCCGGGCAATGCCGGTTGGCGACACCCAGGGGAAGGGCCTTCTCTGTGGCGGGCCCGGCCCTCTGGAACAACCTACCCTCTGACCTTCGCACTACCTCGGACCTCCGCCTCTTCCACCAACGCCTTAAGACGTACCTATTCCAACTAGCCGGCCTAGCGTAGCCCCCCGTTTCTGACTATATTTATAAATTTTAATTTTTTAGGGTTTTAAAGGGTTTTTAGCACGGGTTTTAATTTAATTTAATATGTTTTGTAATGGTTTTTAACAATGCCTGTGCGTCGCCCTGAGTCCTAACAAGGAGAAGGGCGGGGTATAAATTCGAAAAAAAAAAAAAGTCCTGGGGGCTGAGGAAGGCTCTGATGAGGGCTCTGTGTCAGAGGCAGAGAGGGGGCCGGGGCCATGCGACAGTTATCAGCTGCCTTCAGAGTCAGTTCTCACTTATTCGGGAGAACCGGTTGTTAACTTTCTAAGCAATTCAGAGAACCGGTTGTTGGAAGAAATCTCCTTTTGTTTTTTCCCACTTTCCAGGGCTAATCCTGTAAGGAAAGCAGGAAGGAAGGAAACCTTCTGGTGGTGTTTCTAGCCTCATCTTCATTGCCCTGCTTACAGAAACTGCCTCTCTCTCGTTAACCCTTAGTCCATTGTCACAGCTCAGGCGAAGCGCCCATCGATGTGAGTGACATTGAGTTGGCCACGCCCCACCCAGTCACATGACCACCGAGCCCCGCCCACCCAGCTGGTCATTAGGGCAGAGAACCGGTTGTTAATAATAATAAGTAATAATAAATGTAATTTATAGACCGCTCCCTCTCCCCAAAGGGACTCGGGGCGGTGCACAGGGGAATTAAAAAACATACAAACATAAATACATCATAAATATATAAAAATCAAATTAAACAAGTTATCCCTGCGCTAAAAACCCAAAATGCTAAAAACTAACCCCTTAAAAACCAATTAAAACAATAACAGATGACTAACCTAGGCCGGCCAAGTGGAAAAAGTGTGTTTTTAATTTTTGACGGAAGGAGCGGAGGTCCGTAGTTGTTCTAATTTCGGGGGGAAGGTCATTCCAGAGAGTTGGGCCCGCCACAGAGAAGGCCCTTCCCCTGGGCGCCGCCTGCTGGCACAGCCTAGTGGACGGCACCCGGAGAAATCCCTCTCTGTGGGAGCGAATCAGCCGCAGGGATGTATGTATGTATGTATGTATGCATTATTTGAAACCCACCCCCGCTTGTAACGTTAATCCCCCAAATTTGAGGAACACATGCAGTGACGTTGAGGAAGTAGAAATCCTTTAAAACTACATTGCAACAAATCCATAAGCCCTGACAGATAATCCCACAGCTCCATCTCTCTAGATGAGACCGATGGGTCTTTTTCTTCCCGCAAGTTGCTTAAGGCAGGTGTGTCCGAGCCTAATATATTTTAGGGATTTCCTCACCCCCTCCCTTTGTCTTTGTGTCAAGGAGCAATGTACTGATTCTGAATGTATTAGTCCAACATTTTCCAGATGCAAATTCACCACTTGGTCTGTCCCAAGGTTTATTATAGCGAGGAAAAAACACGTCCAGTGTATAATAAGGGGAAATAACCTTTGATTTGTGAAAAGAAGAAGCATCGAAAAGAGCTAAATAATGAAGAGGCATCTAAAGAACAGCTACATTTTTAATAACTCCCAGAGACCCCTAACATTGTTGAGTCGTTGTTTCAAAGATATTTCTTTAGTAATCAGAGAAACAGATTGACCAGGAGCGGGGTGGGGGGGAGGGAAGGAATGTAGGTGTGAGAACAACTTCCTTTTTGGCTTTACCATGGTCGATCACTCTCCAGCCGCTAAACGAGGACTAGGTTCAGACTAGTTTATTTAACGTACAGTAGTGCTGTAGTAGGGACGTGGCGGCTCAGTGGCTAAAATGCTGAGCTTGTCGATCAGAAAGGTTGGCAGTTTGATGGTTTGAATCCCTAGCGCTTCATAACCGAGTGAGCTTCCATTACTTGTCCCAGCTTCTGCCAACCTAGCAGTTTGAAAGTAGAAAAATAGGAACCACCTTTGGTGGGAAGGTAACAGCATTCTGTGCGCCTTCGATATTTAGTCAAGCTGGCCACATGACCATGGAGACGTCTTCGGACAGCGCTGGTTCTTCAGCTTTGAAATGGAGATGAGCACCGCCCCCTAGAGTCGGGAACGACTGGCACATATGTGCGAGGGGAACCTTTACCTTTAGTGCTGTATCAGCACTGAAGTGTTCATTAATTTGCCAAATTTCACTCCCTCAGATTTTGGACACAGTCTGTAAGTTAGTCCATTTGAAGTTCCTTGTTCAAAAATCATTAGCGTACTGCCCCGCTAAAGGTTACAAACACAAAGGTTTTATTAGTATGAAGACGAGAGTAGGGAATTTAGATGGATGCCACCTCCCTATCTATGACATCTAAACATCAGAAGGCCCTCTTGTAACCTCTTGCTCATGGTGGCTAAGGGCTCAGGTGTCAAATGCACAAACCGTCTAGTCAGCAAACTGTCTCCCTCTATCCTCCAGATTCCTATTTGGGGAAAACAAGCAGATAATGAAGTCTACAATGCTGAACATGGTTATTATTGACCTTATCAAGGTCAAAAGTCAGCCTCCCGCACAAAGTTGAAGCAGGATGTAAAGCAACCCAATGCCCAGAAGAAGTGTCTGGGGTCACTCCAAGTGTCAAGGTTTCAGTAAATGAGAATAAACTTAGACTCTGCAAGGTCAGAAGCTTATCAGCAACGTGACCTCCAGCGGCCTCAGAATCTGGAATGTAAAAGCGTTCGGGTTGACTTCGTGGAGCCCCATTTACCCCTCAGCAGACTGTTGGGCCATTTTTATGGATGAAGGTTGAGTAGCATGTCAAATGGCTAAGCTTCAACCATAGTGGAGGAGAGGAAGTTTGCGGAAGTTCCAAATGATCTCCTAGTCAATTGCGTTTTGTGAATCGGAATGAGAAATTTCACAAAGACGCTAACCCTTTCTTTCTGTTTCTGTTGGTGCTCCCTTGGTCTTTATGGTTTATTTCCATAACTACATGGGATGGGTGGGGCAGGGGGGGAAGGGGGTTAGTGTCAGGTCTTTGAAGTAGACCAGATCATGAAACAGATACTGAAATAACTACTGGAACTCTATTTTAGTTTTGTCAAGCATAATAGCAATAGCACGGGGAGAGGGGGCGGTCTAGAAATCTAATAAAATAAAATAAATCATAAATAAACTAAACAACAGGGAGGGAAGGGAGGAATAGCACTAGACTTATATACCACTTCCCAGTGCTTTACAGCCCGCTCTAAGCAGTTTACAGAGTAAGCATATTGGCCCCCAACAATCTGGGTCCTCATTTTACCCACCTCAGAAGGATGGAAGGCTGAGTCAACCTTGAGCTGGTCAGGATCGAATGCCAAGCTGTGGGCAGAGTTAGTGTGCAATACTGCATTCTACAAACTGGGGAGGGAGGGAGGGAGGAAGGGAGGGCAGGGAGGAAGGAAGGAAGGAAGGAAGGAAGGAAGGAAGGAAGGAAGGAAGGAAGGAAGGAAGGAAGGAAGGCAGGCAGGCAGGCAGGCAGGCAGGCAGGCAGGCAGGCAGGCAGGCAGGCAGGCAGGCAGGCAGGCAGGCAGAGCACTTAGACTTATATACTGCTTCAGAGTGCTTTACAGCCCTCTCTAAGCAGTTTACAGAGTCAGCCTCTTGCCCCCAACAATTTGGGTCCTCATTTTACCCACCTCAAAAGGATGGAAGGCTGAATCAACCCTGAGCCTGGTGAGATTCGAACAGCCAAATTGCAGGCAGAATACTGAATATGGAATTTATTTGCCTTATATGCTCCAGTGGCATACATTTCTTGGAAGTTAAGTACATAGCCATGACTCATCCCCACGTCCCCAAAACAAGGGCAACTCATTGATCTCGCTGTGAAAAGGATGACAAAACTCAAGCACCCTCCGTCCTTAAAGTAGCTACTTCAGGAAGAAGTTATTTTGAAACATATGAAAGAGGGACAGACTTGTCATGGTCTTTTCCAACCAGAAGGACTATCCAGAGGCCAGGGGGAGAGTAAATCTAGCCTGGAGCAGCTGTGCTGACCCAGCTGTTCTCCACTTGGGCTGAACTGACAAGCCTGAGATCAGGGTGATGGATTTAAGGTGCCAATAACCCAGTTAAGAAGCTGTCCTTGGTGTCAGCAGGACAAGACTGCAGCTTCTGTGATTTTTCTACCGCGTATAATCAACCCCTCAAACTTTAAAATAAATATCCGAGGCAGGAATGATGGACTTGGGGGTCACTGTTGGAGTATTTAAGCTGCATTCCACTTCTCTAAACAGTTATTGGTAAGCAAAGCCACATACTACAGAACAACGAATTGGAGAACTGATTTTTCTCCCCGACGCCATGATTCAAGCACAGCATGATCCCACTTATCTATGCCCTACGAGCGTTTTCAGTAAACACTTAAGAGAAAAGAAAAATCGGAACTTAAGCAATCGGGTATGCAGAACGCTTGCGAGAAAAACTGAGACTTGAATATGGAATAAGGATAGTGACGATGACAATGATGCGCCCCCCCCCCCTCCATACCATAAGACTGCAAAATTGTGGTTGGCCGCCAGCCTCCACTGCGGTACTGCAGAATTCCTGATGAATGGGAGAATTTTGAATATATGCAGCGATGTCTTCAGGCCAGACCAGCAAGCCATAAAGCTGGAGGTTTAATTATTTCTGGGCTCATCATCAGGGGAATAAGTCATTTTGGCAATTACAGTAAACTATCTTTAACAATTGTGGGGTGGATGAATAGGGGACAATGGGACAGCATGTTACATATTACAAATGAAATATAACTGATTGTTAATCATAAATGAGTCCCTTAAATGCAAAGCTAATTTTAAGCACGAGGACATTTGCATTGTAATTGCATTTTTGGTTTTTAGACCCTGTCAAACTGTGACTGTAATAAAAAAAAATGGTGTCGGTGAGTGTGTGTACAGAGAGAGGGGTGGGTGGGGGAACCATTCTGTGTAATGCTTTCCAGGTATCCGTTCATATGTATTAAAATATTTTGGGCACATTAAAATATTGTGATGGGAAGGGAAATCCAGAGGAAAACATTTCTCTTCAGCATTCTTAAATGAGATGGCATCCTATAATTACTCTTTTTTAAATTAACATTTGTCTGTGCAAATTGTGAATCATGAGGATTCTGTTGGATCTTCACAAGAATGATGTATAGCAAAAGTGAGTGTGCATGTCTCATAAATAGATACTATTGATTAAAGTTACACAGTTCAACTAACTTGGGGAATGTTTTGAGAAGACACATACTGGAATAATGACTTTTTCAACGCTGCCTTTTCCATCTTTTCCCCTTTATTTTGCAGAAGGATGAGCTGCCTGCTTCTGCTTAATTTTATTAAGCATGAACAAATTCCTCTCAATGACTATCATCGCATTTATTAATGCAGGAAGACATCCTTGCCCTACGGTGACTTTCTGTTTGATCAGATTATTGGGTGGATTTCCAAACTTTCCCTCATAAAATTAAATTGGGTCGGATGTAGTTGGTGATTCAGCTAATTCTGAGAAATCCTATCACAGCATATTTGTGAACAAGGTCATCATATTATGGTTTGCTTGGGTTTCATAGGTTATGTGAACATAGCAGATACGTGCATATATATTTTATGTAGTGTGTGAACTCAACTCAACCCCTTTTAAAATCCCATGTTGTGAAGACTTTCTGGGAAAGACTGAGTTTTCATAATGTACTATATGTGGTAGAGCCAGTTGAGTCCATGGATTAAGGCATCAGCATATAAATTGGAGATCGTGAGTTCTAGTCCATCTTTTAGCACAGGAATTAATTTAATCTGTTTTAATTTTGCTATGTATTTTGTATATTTATTGTTTTTATTCTCCCTGTGCACCACCCCGAGTCCCTGTGGGGAGAGGGAGCGGTTAATAAATTTAGCTATTATTATTATTATTATTATTATTATTATTATTATTATTATTATTATTATTATTATTATTATTATTATTATTATTATTATTTAAACATGAAAAACAGCTGGGTGATTTTGGACCCACCATGAGGAGACTGTGAGTTCTAGTCCAGCCTTAGGCATCAAAGCCAGCTGGGTGACTTTGGACCTATCATGAAGAGATGGTGAGTTCTAGTCCTATTTTAGGCATGAAAGCCAATTGGCTGACTTTGGGCCAATCTCTAGGGGATTGTGAGTTCTAGAACTAGCATGAAAGTTGGCTGGGTAATTTGAGTCACTATCTCCATCCAATCCATCTCACGGAGTTGTTGTTACGGACAAAACAGGAAGAGGAACAGAGGTGGTATTCAGCAGGTTCTGACCAGCGGAAATTTTGAGTAGTTTGGAGAACTGGTAAATACCACCTCTGGCTGGCCCTGCCCCCATCTATTTTCTGCCTCCTGAGTCCCAGCTGATCGGGAGGAAATGAGGCTTTTGCAGTATCCTTCCCCTGGAGTGGGGAGGGAATGAAGATTTTACAGTATCCTTCCCCTGCCATGCCCACCAAGCCACGCCCACCAAGCCACACCCAGAGTAGTAAAAAAAAAATTGAATCCCACCACTGAAGAGGAGGGAGCATTAGGTATGTTTTCTACCCTGAGTTGTTTATGGAAATAATAAAGATGGGGTAAACATCAATGTTGTACTTTGAAGATGTGTGGATTTCAACTCCCAGAATTTCTCAGCCATCATGAAAGCTATTGGTATAATATGGGGTGTAAATTGGTTGTCTAGGGAGGTTGGGCGTAAGGCACATTTCATTGTCATTTCATTTGCTCGGTGGATTTAAAAAAAGGAAGATAGATAAAGGTATGCAATATGCTAGAGATGGTTTAAGCCTACCTTTTTAAAGATGTGATACATTTTCTTCTACAAGGGCCCAGGAGTACACCGGATGGCCTATGAAAGCTGTCAAGTGAAAGAACAATGCAGAAGCTCTGCCAAACGGCCAAGATGCTTTCTTTCCACCCCTACCTGCTAGAGAACAAATTAAAAGACATGGTCTCCTTAATGATGCTGTTACTCAACATCTTCCATTATATAAAAAAAAACAACCTGCTAACTTCTAAGGGCTAATGATTTGAGCATTTAAATCCTCACTGAATGCCAAAGTGTTCCTTAAGGAAAACTCTTGGCTTAGAAAAGATTGTCAGTCCCCAGGCAAGCATTAAAAATAAGTGCTCTAAGTAACTAGAATGCCCCCAACGCTGAGAGGTTTATTTGCTGACAACTGATGCATTCACAGCATGTGTGCTCTACTTCTGGTGTGTGTGTGTGTGTGTTTATCTCAGTGAAGCTGCGTGTTTTTCTCTTTACGTCTTTGCTGTGCCATGCCAACGTTGCCAGGCCTGTTGCATTACAAATAGAATGCCGTTGAATTAAATCTATAGAATTAATGTACATTGATTGGCCAAATCCATAGACTCGATAATATATCAAAACGGTGTTCGGTTGTTTAACCCTCATTGAACAATAGAAGCAGAGATCAATCGCTTGAGGGAGGTTCAAAGAAGTTAATTTCTTGAACGCTTGTCGCTGTTTGACAGTAGGATTGCGTGAACTGGTTTCACCAACACTCTCGTTGACATGCTTCCAAATCAGGCTTTGGAGAAGAACTAGGAACGTTCTCTGGAATGTCAGAAAGAAGCTTGAAGTCCAACCGTTTCCCCCCAAGCGGCCATTCTCCAGATATGTTAGAATTACAACTCCCAGTATTCCAGCTAGCATTTTAAACCAACGGGCAGGCTGCCTTGATGCTCTGTACGATATTGCCCCATCTTAATTGCTACCACCAGACCGGGGAAAGTTGGTTTGAAATTAGGCAAGGGCCTCAGGCTCGGTCGTCTGCAAAGTTTCTGAACATCAGAAATGTTCATGGTTTATGGATAACAAAGAGCCAAGGCAAGGTTTAGTTTAGTTTTAGTGTAGTTTATTCCGAATTTATATACCGCCCTATTCTCCCAGATGGGACTCAGGGCGGTGCACAGAAAAGATAAAACCCACACTAGGTACAAAAGTATAAAATAGAATTAAATAATGACTCTGTGCTAAAATAATTTAAAATTATTAAAATCCAATTAAAATTACTCCTTCATCTGTCTATGTCAGGCCAGCCAGGTGGAAGAAATAAGTTTTAAGTGTCCGGCGGAAGAGGCGCAGGTCCGTGATGGTTCGGATGTCGGGGAGGAGGTCGTTCCAGAGGGCTGGACCTGCCACAGAGAAAGCCCATCTCCTGGTGGTCGCCAGCCGGCATGGCATTGACCGGCAGACGGCACCCTGAGGAGGCCCTCTCTGTGGAAGTGGACAGGTCGAAGGGAGGTATGTGGTAGGATGTGGTCTCGCAGGTAGCCAGGACCCGTGCCATGGAGCACTTTAAAGATGGTAACTAGCACCTTGAAGGTGGAAGGGGAGGGGAGAGAGAAGGAGAGGACAGGAGAGGAGAAGGGAGAGGGGAAAGGCAAGGGAAGGGAAGGAGTAAGGGAAAGGAAGGGGAGGAGAAGAGGAAAAGGGGAAGGAGAAAGGAGAAAGGGGGAGGAGAGGAGAGGGAAAGGGTGAAGGGGAAAGAGTGAGGGGAGGGGCAGGGGAAAAGGGGAAAAGGGGAGGGAAAAGAGAAGGAGAGGACAGGAGAGGAGAAGGGAGAGGGGCAAGGGAAGGGAAGGAGTAAGGGAAAGGAAGGGGAGGGGCGGAGAAGAGGAAGGGGAAAGAGTGAGGGGAGGGGCAGGGGAAAAGGGGAGGGGAAAGGGAAGGAGAGGAGAGGAGATGGGAAAGGGAAGAGCAATTCTACATTCTCTTAATCCTGCATCTATTTTAAGAACGGGGAATAAATAGACAGGCATATGTACAATGTGTTGGTGTCTTACGAATGACCGAAAGCCATTTATATTTCAAATATGCATCCTTCCTTATTCCAAAACAAGATTTTAGAGTCAGAAAAGAAGGGGTTGCACAAAGTTGCCCTGCCTTTCTGTTGCCTATTTTGTGCTCTTCCTCTTGCACATTCCACGCGAGCGAAAAGAAAAGAAAAGTTTCATTTTGAATCTGCATTCCAGGAGTGAGGCTTATTTCGGATCGTTTTTCGTTCTCCCACTCAAGACCATTCCGAAGGATTGGTGGAGAAGAAATCCTTTGACGAAAGATCCATCTTTCCATTAGCTTTTGCCATCCCTTGGGGAGCCGCTAACCCAAACACATTTGTTATTCCATTACTGGCTTACTCCAGCTAATTAGAATACCATATTATCTTGTCCACACATATAGAGAAGGCTGACAAAGACAAAGCAGGGGAAAACATCCCTTCTCCCCTTTGGATCCAATATAAATGTATTATGCATCAATTGAGCAAACAAGATAACAATGGTAATCCAGATAGAAATGGTTGCGAATTTCTCTTTGACTTGGAGGCAATTGTATCTCCCCATGCCTTTTTATTAGATCATGAAAATGAAATAAACACGACTCTGCTTCCATACTTCAAAGCAAACAATCCTATGTTTTCTTTCAGTGCTTTTTCATCATCGTGTGTGTGTGTGTGTGTGTGTGTGTGTGTGTGTGTTCAGACACTGTGCATTCAAGGGAGATTGGTGGGCAGGTTCCATGTTTCTATAATTTCCTTTAACTATTGGAGTTAACTAACTACTGGCTGGGTTGCAATTCTTCTCAGCAGAAGGCCTCTGGATAGCACCCCACATCTTAAAAGAGATTTCTAAAGTAAATAAAAAGAACCCACCCACCCCCAAAAGGAAAAATGATACAATGCAAAACAAGGACCTTGTCACTAGATTTTGAGGATACTGACTGCAACCCTTGCATGGATCCAACGGGCATGTTTAGAAAGTAGAAATATTGGGTGGTTACAAACAAACCAAAAAGCTCCTTTTAGTTGTGTCCCAAAAGGGCCAAAAATGAATACATTGTGAGAACACAAATTAGGAACTTAGAAAGATTGGACTACGAGTTGTTGTATGTACATATATGGCATCACTATCCAGCCCAAAATGTCTGTTGCTAAGTGAGAAATTTGTTAAGCGGGTTTTGCCCCATTTTATGACTTATTTTTTTGACACATGTGTTAAGTGAATCACTGCAGTTGTTCATTTAATAACACAATTGCTATGTGAATTGGGCTTCCCCTTTGATTTTGCTGGTCAGAAGGTCCCAAAAGAGGATCACATGACCAAGGGACATTGCAACCGTCATAAATAGGAGCCAGGTGCCAAACCTCTGAATTTTGATCACATGGCCATGGGAATGCTGCAACAGTTGTAAGTGATATGATAGCTTTATTGATTATCCTATATAGGCCATATCAAAGCACAAGGTTCAAACACATATCCCCAATAAAATTTCATCCAAACAATTTAAAATAAGAGTAAGGTAAAATACAATAGTTCTAGGATAAAATAAAATATAATTTAATACACAAATATATAAAATAAAATAAAACGACATGAAATTATATTTCGGTGTCACCCTTACAATCTACCCCAAATAGTCCCAAGTATGCAGCTCTCAACCGAACCATTTTGTTTAAGTACTGGGCTGTGTTAAATGTTATTTTCAGGTTCTGGCCACATGTAAAGTAAGTTGTTTTGATATGGGGATCCTAACGGGTCCTTCATTTGGTATATGGACTAAGGTAGCTGTCTCCCACCCCTTTATACAAGCAACAATGAAATAGGATAGGAGCCAGGTCTTTTACCTCCATTGTAAATGTGAAAAATGGTTATGTCACTTTTCTAGTGCTGCTGTAACTTTGAACAGTTACTAAATGAATTGTTGTAAGTTGGGGACTATCTACACACAGAGAGAGAGAGAGAGAGAGAGAGAA
The DNA here is from genome assembly GCA_039707465.1 of Rhabdophis nuchalis. Taxonomy (NCBI): domain Eukaryota; kingdom Metazoa; phylum Chordata; class Lepidosauria; order Squamata; family Natricidae; genus Rhabdophis; species Rhabdophis nuchalis. The sequence goes on along the minus strand of CM077657.1, from coordinate 18,162,323 downwards.
AGAGAGAGACAGAGAGAGAGAGAGAGAGAGAGACCTACTTCATTATCCTCAGAGCTTGCCAAGCATTGTAGAAGAGTAGAAAATACAACCAACCCCAATATTTTCTCCAATTAACAGACATCTTGGAATTAAACATAGGTGAACTCTGTCCTCATAGGCCTGGTGTTATCTCTAAGCTCTGAGAGAAATGGCTTATGTCTTGCAGCAAGATAACGCAGCTGGAGTAGTCCAGTATGGCGTTTTTGGTGCCCTTAAGGAAGCCTATGGAAGACAAGTGATGAAGAGTTGATACTAAAATACTTTGTCTCGTGTTAGAATATATTACCTTATAATAGGACAAGATTATGCTGCCACGTTCGAAAGAAACATGGTCTCTGTAAAAGGAAGACATTCATCAGACAGTTCCCTTTCAGGTTTATCACTCCACACACCAAAGCAATTCATAAAATAATTTGAATCTTCATGTAAATCAGGCGTGCTACTACTACCACTGGGGAACATGAAAGTGTTTCAAATCTTTGCGGGGGGGGGGGGGGGTGAGGAGGAAGGTTCAAAGGAAGTAGCATTCACAGGAAGTGGTGTTCACAGAAAATAGGTTGTTCCTGCAAACCACAACGTGCCGAGTTCAAAGGCATCCACCTTGTACAAATATTTTCAAAACAATTAACACAGCATCCCCCAGTCAGTTTCACAAGTAAACAACCGTGATCCAAACAGACGCAGGAACGGTTCTGCGGAAAGTTCACCCAGGAAGATCAAAACGGGAAGGAAACGTTGGCGGTTCAGATAAACATCCATTTCAAAACTGGGAATTCACCCCGGGATGCTTATTTAGGGGTTGATGTTTACTTTTTGTATTGTGTCTTTTAAAAATGCATTCAAAATGCTTCACTTGTGAATTTAAGAAAACAATACCCTGCCTCCCTGAAAGTAAGACCTCCCCCAGATAATAAGCCCAATCGGGCTTTTGAGTGCAAGCGCTAAAATAAGCCCTCCCCAAAAAATAAGTCCTCCCTGAAAATAGAAGTAGCCATGAGGTGACCATGCTTGCCACCTCCTGCACCTCAAAAATAATGACCTCCCTGAAAATAAGGCCAAGCACTTATTTCTTGGATCCAAAGAAAACAAGACACTGTCTTATTTTCGAGAAAACACAGTACATATAATTTTGGTGTGTGTGTGTGTCTGTGTGTTTGTCTTTGGGTGTGTGCTTCAACGAGAGGAAGATTTGAAAAGTTAACAATGCTGTCTCCCATTCCAACTAGTAGCAATTTTCTTCTCCTCCAAGTTAATAGCCACTGAGGTCTTAGCAAAGTTTTCCCTTGAGATACTAGTAGTTTACAAGAATCCTACTTTTATGCTTACATGCATTTACGTGATGTATACATTTGCCAAATCAGATAAACCAAAAGTTATCTTTGCCATATTTATATATACAAGTTCATTTTCTTAAGATTTTGAGGAGGATAGATCAATCTAAGTTCTCAAGCTTCTAATCGTTAGTAAATCTTCCAGTTAAAGTCAGGAGGGATACAAGAGAGAGCTACAACCTTCAAACGGTCCATTCTTCTCTTTTAGTTAACAAGAAGACAGAAGTTTTTCATTTTGTGACTTTTCCAAAATAATTAATAAAGTAAACTGGATATTAAACACTTGTGAATGAAGACAGATATATGTGACACGTGATAATGTTTCTTGGCTTTTAAGTACCTGGCAAGCTGGTGGTAAATCAGCACTCCCGTTGATTGACAAGGGACCCATTTCCTAGGCTTTCATCATTTCTCTGGCCATTTTTGTCCCTGCTTGGCCCACAATCTTGATAAATCAGATAAGGAACCGAGGAGGCAGCAGCACAAGGGACAACAATCAAAGGACTTGACAGCCAGCCAACAACACCCCATCAACAACTAAAAGCCATATACAACCAGGTACCACATAAATACTACGCATAGAACAGATTGGAAATGGAGAAGTTCTCCAAGGATGGGCTCCAAAACACCTCTGGTTCTTGGTGACTGAGTTGGATTAGATCTAGCGTTAAATACTTGACCATTTGAGCAGCATCTCAATAGGTGTTTAATTTTGGTTTTGGTAGCTTAACATATTTGATTTGTTTGGAAGACTCTGCCTCTCTTTGGAGCGGTTCTTTGGCTCCTTTTGTTGCCCACATTAATTCAAATTAAGTGAAGACGGTGTATGCATTTGCCGTTTTGAAAACTGCTCCACAAAAATTCAATTCCAATTTATGTCTCTTTCTCAGCCAAAGCCCAGCATTAGCAAGAAAATCCATAGGTCCCCGATCAAGAATTTGCATTTATCTTGTATCAATAGCCATTGTTCTGGAGTCCGTGACATTGTTTCTCCCAAGGCAAAGTTAGTGAATATTAGTGAACAATACCTGTTCTGTGCTGAAAATGCTTTTGGTTAATGCTTTTGTTGTCAAATAAATCAGACAACATACAAGTCATTACTCTGTGGCTCAGTGGCTAAGACGCTGAACTTGTCGATCAGAAAGATCGGCAGTTCAGCAGTTCAAATCCCTAGCGCCACGTAACGGAGTGAGCCTTTTCTGAACTGAAAAAAAAAATCAAACCCACAGTTAATTTTGTATGGTTATGTTTTTCATTTTGCAGATACAGATGTCGTGAAAGAAAGTATGTGCATAATACGGAAAGAAAATGGTATTAACATGGTGTCTATTGTGTGGAAAGGTATTGCGAAATGAAATTGGAAAAGTTTATTTGTGTGGGAGCCATGCAGTCTTCTCAAATTACCGTTGGTAATTTTAGTGGAGAGGTAGACAAAGTTTAATGAAATGGGTGCATCCTGATCAGACTGGATTTGTTTCAAAGAGGTACTATAAGAGAAAACATCAGAGGCTTATTAAATATTATCAATAAAATAAATCAGAAAAAACAAGAAGGCAGCTTTGATCTCTCTCTTGATGCAGAGAAAGCTTTTGATAATTTGGAATGGTCTTTCACGCTTGCAACTTTGCAGGGGGGGAAAAAGATGAATTGTAGCTCTTATTTTTATCTTATAAAGAATAAAGAGACAAGTTAATAGTAAATGACTTTCTAGTATAAAAAACGAACTCTGTGAAGGAGTCGAAGCAAAGTTGTCCTTTCTCTCCTTCTTTTGCCGGCTTTACAGCCATAGGCAAGGAAAATATGTCACGAAAATAACATTCCTGGAGTCACATTAAGCCAGGATGGTTTTGTGTCAGGCAATAGAATTTTGGCCCCAGTTGTGCTGGTATCTGAAGGACTGTCTGCCTGGATGAGATTTAGAATAGAATAGAATAGAATAATTTAATTTATAGACCGCTCCTCTCCCCGTAGGGACTCGGAGCGGTGCACAGGGAAAACTAAAACCACAATACAATAAATATACAAATATAATTAAGAACAAATTAAATCTGGGCCTGTGCTAAAATCCCCTTAACATGCTAAAATACCCAATTAAAACAGCTAAACCCTGTAGAGAGAGGCTACCCAAGGCCGGCCAAACGGAAAAAATGAGTTTTTAATTTCAGACGGAAGGAGCGGAAGTCCGTGGTTGTTCTGATGTCGGGGGGAAGGTCGTTCCAGAGGGCTGGGCCCGCCACAGAGAGAGCCCTTCCCCTGGGCGTCGCCCGCTGACACAGTCTAGTGGACGGCACCCGGAGAAGTCCCTCTCTGTGGGAGCGAATCGGCCGTGAGGATGTATGAGGCAGGATCCGATCCCGCAGATAGCTAGGTCCCGAGCCATGGAGCACTTTAAAAATGATGACTAATACCTTGAAGCGCACCCGGAAGACGACAGGCAGCCAGTGCAACTCGCGCAGAAGTGGAGTTATGTGGGCAAATCTGGAGGTACCCAAGATTGCCCGCGCGGCTGCATTCTGAACCATCTGAAGTCTCCGGGTGCACCTCAAGGGAAGCCCCATGTAGAGAGAGTTACAATAGTCCAGCAATAATAAACAATGTAATTAAAGTTTGGGATAATGCTGGAAAATTAGCAGCCTGGGTTTTTCCCTTTCCGGCTTCGTTCTTGGATGTTTATTTTTAGAAAGAGAGAAGGCCAGGGAAAAAAAAATGGAGATGTGCAATGGAGGTTAATTATTAATAAGACCGATGCATAATATTTCCTGACTTTTACTCTGCAATGCATTGTCCACTTGATTGGGGACAATATCTTGAGTTGAATAATATAGCATTGTTAAGAAGAGCAGAAGGCTAGAGGGAGTTGAGTGAATTTGAAAAACCTACAACCCAGAACTCAGAGCATCTTCTGGGCTATGTTTACGAACTGTTTGTAAAATTGTGACACTGAAACTGAAGAATTAAATGGGTGCAGAACCTAGAGGCACTAATAGATATTTATTTGATTTGATTAGTGTTTTGTTTCTTTTCTGTGCAGTTGACTTTAAGATTTAAAAAGAAGAAAAGAAAGCAGTGATTTGCAAAAAGCGTGGCATGTAAGTGAATATGTAATATTTAAATTTATTTAAATTATTATCATTGCTTTAATAATCAATTTTATTTATTTATTTATGACCCAGAATGTTTATTTATTTAGTTTTCTATGACCCTATAATCACTTCCTTAGGGAGGGGAGGGGTCAGGGTGACTGAATAGAGCCTGAGCATTTACTGGCCAGATGCCCTTCCTGACACCTACAGAGTTCACAGCAGATATTTTCTCTTTGAGCTCTGATAGAGAAACATTTGTCTCTCGCTAGGATTGAACTCTCAATTTTCTGAGCGGGAGACAAGCATCTTCATCTCTAGGTCAACATTCCACACAACCAACTTTTTAAAGGATAATAAAAAAGTACAAGTAGTCCTTAAGTTACAAGTGTCATTGAGCCCCTCAACTACTGATGTAAGTCGTGACGGGTGTAAAGGAGGTTACAATGTGACTGGGACCTTTTGTATAAGTGAATTTATTGTTCATTATTGGGTGGGCTTTGCCATAGAACCAAAGTAAACGTTGGTTTTCTGTCAAAACGGTCATAAATCACAGTCAAATGGCTGTAAAATGGCATCCCATGACCATGTGGGGAGGCAGCAAGGACATTGCAGTTATTAAACCAGGTTGTAAGTCCCTTTTTCAGAGTCCGTGGTAACTCTGAACAGTCGCTAACCAACCAGTTGTACGTTGAGGACTACCTGAGTAGTTTAGAAGTGAAAAAGGCAAGTGAATCTGATTCAAGACACAAGTCACCTTCACTGACACCACAACTGTTATCCAATCATAATTCTTAATTTGCTTTTGAATAGTTTTAGATCGTAAAATTATAAGAGTATATGCAATTAAGTTATGTGGATATAGCCTTTTAATGAATTGCTGGTTTTAATGGTATTGGTTATTATTGCTACGCATTTTACTTTCAGTGTTTGGTATAATAAACTTTCATTTTCATTAGCATTAATTCTGATACTGATTCCTTTATTAATTTTTAGGTGTATAGTTTAACCTCTACTATTCTTATTAATTACACTGTGCTATTATATTTTACAGGCTGTACTTTATCACTTAGATCGCTTCGTAATAGCACCACAATTTACTTATGAAATTTAAGGCTGTAATGTTTTATGCCACAATGTTACTCACATTAAGTTTCAATTATAGTTTAAAATAGCTTGCTTCTTTACAATTTTTAGGTTATTTTATTTGAATCTTGAACTGCAAGAAATATTTTTTTCCAGAAGTTCAAAGAAGACCAAACACGATGAATACGTGAGAAACTATGGAGATTGATTTCTCTCAATTTGTTGTTTTTCTAAATTAAAAGTTTTCTTTACCAAAGCCCTAGTCCGATTCTCCATTAAAGTGTTTGAATACTACCCAGTTCAAAATATTATCTGTTTTGTTCACTAGAGGGTGTGCTGGAGCTGTGTAAGAAAATGTGCATAAAAAGGGGAAGGAAGAGGATAATGATGATAATAATAATAATAATAATGAAATCTTTTTCTGGGTGTAATGCAACAAAAATGGCTCACAGTATGTTAACATTGATTTTATCACAATGATAATTATTTTCATTCTGGTTAAAAAGTAAGGAGAATAATTTCTTAACTCATTGTAGCTTTTCTTCAAGACCCTCCTAAGTAAATGGGGCAGGAAAAGAAAGGTGAGAATAAAGATAAAGATATATGTGTGTGTGTGTGTGTGTGTTAGTTTTATGAGCTGATCAATAAATAAATCAGTGCGACTAGTATAGATCTATTTCGAGCTTTTTAGCTCTCATCAGCTACCCACCCTTACTGGGATTCGAACCAGGGTATGGCTAGCTGATGAGAGCTAAAAAGCTCGAAATAGATCTATACTAGTCTCTCTGATTTATTTATTGATCAGCTCATAAAACTAACACACATATTTAAAAAAATCACACAACGGAATTCATGGCTTTCTGTCTAGATGGTCTCTGGTGATGAGCCGAAAGGCAGAAAAGGAAACAGTATGTCTCTTCCCTTAATTGGGGCCCTAATATATATATTACTGAGTAGAAGAAAAGAAATAAATGTAAGGAGTGTGAACAACAATGTTATGAATCTCTGATGCCACTTGGATCAAACCTGATGCTCTGGTCCATTGCCCCATGGTAAGACAAAGACAAGCAAAAATAATAAACATGAAGTATTTCACTTGTTCAAACTTAATTTTTCCCCCCTCAAATTTAATTTCGAAGTCCTGGCAACCAATCCTCGTAACAACACCGCTAAAGGCATTGGAGAAAAAGAGAGAGAGAAAGAAGAAATGGAGACATTCAAAGAAAAATAAAATAGCAGTAGGATTTGAAATATTTTTTGAAATGGAATCAGATTGAGCAGGAAAATGAATAACTTCATAATGCAATGTTCAATTTTAAAATCTCCCAAAATTCTAGCATAACTTGAAGTTGACCTCCAAGGAGGTGGGGAGGGGGGAATTATTCCCAGAATTCAGCCAGAGAGAAACAATTTATGATCCACTATATCAGTGGCATTAGATTAGCTATAATTACACTGTTGATGTCAAATGGAATTGTGTTGCACAGCAAACGAGACCCTGAGCATAAATACATTTTTATTTCATTTTCCTGTCCTGATTCCTCAAGGCTGCTGAGAGATAACAATGTTTAAAAACAATGAGTGAGCATTAAAAAGAAAACAGTATATATCAAAAGAATTCAACTCATTGCATTCCCTTTGCATCTGCATGTGTTATAAGAAGGACATTTATAACACACACAGACAAAAAAACCACACACAGAGAGTCATTTTTATGTTATCAATAATACACAGGAAAGGCACCATCCCCAGTTTCAAATGAGGCAGATTTAAATCCAAAATGCTTGTTCGTTTGTTTATGTTAAGCCTGGAAGTATTTTTTTTTTCTTGGAAATACTCAAAATTGACTCAGATACAATCATCAATGCTAAGATATAAGGAAAGAGGGAGGGAAGGAGGGAGGACCCTATGAGGTGATGGAAGATACCAGGTTCCTATACTTGATATAGTGGTGGGATTCAAAAAAAATTTCCTACTGGTTCTGTGGGCGTGGTTTGGTGGGCATGGCAGGGGAAGGATAGTGTAAAAATCTCCATTGGGACTCCGAAGGCAGATGGGAGCAGTGTCAGTCAGAGGTGGTATTTACCGGTTGTCCGAACTACTCAAAGCTTCCATTACTGGTTCTCCAGAACTGGTCAGAACCTGCTGAATACCATGTCGCCCCTAGTCCTTCTTTTCATTGAACCAGACATACCCAGTTGCTACGACCGTTCTTCATATGTTTCAGCCTCCAGTCCCCTAATCCTCTTTGTTGCTCTTCTCGGCACTCTTTCTAGAGTCTCCACATCTTTTTTTACATTGTGGCAACCAAAACTGGATGCCGTATTCCAAGTGTGGCCTTACCAAGGTCTTATAACTATTTGGAATGAATCTTCAGAAAAGCTTGAGAATGAGAAATGGTGATGGGTGATCAATGATAGTTTCTTCTGGAAAGCAGTTTAACCTCTGATTTTACAGCTGCGAGGCAATTGTGTGACCTACTCAACCACCTGTCTCTGGAAGTCCCAAGCTCTGAACTTACCAGGAGAACCAAGCAGCAAAACTATTGAAACTCACAGTGGCAACAGAGTATGAAAGTATTTCATAGTAATAAGCCAAGGAGAGAATGACAATTTATAGCTTTTTTTACAGCACACTACTTAATTTATGGGATGTTACACATTGAGGTGGGCGCCTAATGAGAGTAGTGCAAAGCCATCAATCACCAGTGTTTCCAGATTACCATTACGGTCTCCGTGTTCTCCACCATCCCAACAGAGAAGTGGCTCATACAAACCACGCCTCCATCATGCCTTTATAGAAATAGTACCAAGAAGCTCAAAGCTATATTTTGTTAGAGGGAAGGGGGAAATTACGTACAATCTATCCAAGCTGGATGAAAGGAGGATGAAAACACTGGCCTGGCTTATTTTACGATTATCCAGGGCAATGAAAGGAAAGCATTTTATCATGTACACCCATCAGTTGATATTGCGCTGAATGTCATTAGAGAAGAGAAACCAGTGTATGAATGCCATAAGTTAGCAGCTGAAGATATGGGTCTATATCATCCACTGTATTAATAAACCACCATTATAGAAAGCAGTGGAAGAAGAATATGGATCCGTTTCATTTTTCTTTCTTATTGTGTCCCTGGTAGAAAGGGATTCTCAATGAAAGACATAAATGAAATATTTTCTTTGATCTCTACTCATGGTAACTAAAAAAGCAAGGCCCTATATACAAAATTATAAACCCATACTGGGGTAGGCAGGCAAAAAGGATAGCTCTTAAGTTCTAGTTCTATGAAACTTTGTTAACAAACACATCTTTGGTCAGAGTATGCACAGCATGACCAGTATTTTGAGACAACCCAGGAGTAAAATACGGTACACAGAGGTTTTGTCTTTCAACCATGCGGTAGATAGATCCATACGTAACATTGGGCATCAGCGATAGATACCAATGCACAATGCTTGGGTTCACAAAAAAAGGTGTGTCCTAAACACATTATGGCTTGGTATTATGGGTGAATGTAGCCAGAGTACCTGACTCATAATGAATGCCGACTGATTTTAATCAAATTTGAATCCTACATGGAAGACTAATAGTCTAAAGGCTACTTAATTATGATTGAGAAATCTCAATTTTGAAACTGTCAGCCCAACCCATCTATCGTTCAGAGTAAATATAACTCAGTGGGAATTCATCTATTTTTCATGCCGAAGGTCTCTGATTCTTTAATTCTTCAACATCTTCAGGTAGGATTGAAACAGCTCGGTTGGGGGAATGGAGATACTGTCTTCCAGTTTAAAAGTTGAATTATAATGGACCAATGGTTTACCTCATGCTATATTCCTCTATTGCTATGTATTTCAAGGGTGTGTCAGTGTGTGCATGTCTGTTCTTCTGTCTGTCTGTCCGTCTGTCTGTCTGTCTCTTTCTCTCTCTCTCTCTCTCTGTATGTGTGTGTGTGTGTAGATAGATGGCTGGCTGGATAGACAGACAGACAGACATCCAATATATATAGGCCACCATCTATCTATCTATCTATCTATCTATCTATCTATCTATCTATCTATCTATCTATCTATCTATCTATCTATCTCGAGATACATAGACAGACAGACAATTTTGTGAAATATATAAGGTAATGGCCTACAATCTAGACAATTGTGAGTTCCAGTCTGCCTTACGCATGATAGCCAGTTGGGTGACTTTCGCTCTTCCTCTTAGCTCAACCCACGTCACAAGGTTGTTATTTGTTGTTGTAAGGAAGATGGGAGGAGGAAAGAGTATTAGGTATATGTTCACCTCTTTGGATTACCAATGAAGTAATAACGGTAGATTTTTTTAAAAAAAAACTAATAAATAAATAAATCAACTAATCAACATTTGGAAGATTTATAGCAAGCCATTCGGTGAGATCCGCCAATAATTTCCTTTGGAAAAGCCCACTCCACACAAACACACACGCACACACACACAGAGAGACTCTCTGTAATGCAACGATCCTGTGGAAGAAGCGAAGATTGACAGCCACTATCCTTCTTTAGAACAATTCTTGAATAAACAAATGGAACTATTGGAGATAGAAGTCAATGGGTTGGTGTCAATGCATCGAAAGAGAGAGACAAAGGGAGGCATTTCTTTCTGCCTCCCAGACAGATAATCAAGAGTACAACCTGACTTAACGATATTCCTCCCCCTCCAACAGCCAGGATATTTTCTCCTATACGGCATGTTGGTAATTAAAATTAATGGCCTGTATTGAAAACATGTGCATTGTTTAAACAGTTACAGGAAAAATTAATACTGCATTTCTGAGCGGTGGCTGTAATTTATAGTTCGGTGGTGTTGTTGGCAAAAGAACCCTGGGTTCTTTTCGTAATATGTTCAGGAAGATTTATTCCATGCAAGTTTGATCTAATGAATGCAATCTATATTCAGATACTGCTTTTACTCACTTCCTGGTTCTGCTGTGAATTTTAAGAACAATCGGAAGGCTGGGGTAGAAACAAAGGACCAAATTATCCATATTTAATACATGTAAAACAAGGGAAAGAGAGAGGAAGCAAGAACATAATGGACGGGACGAGATGGACATCTTGAGTTGTCGTTGTTGTTAAAGTGCTCTTTAATTGGATAATGTAACAAACAGCTGTTGGGTATGCTCAATTAGGCCTGACCTTGGATGTGGTGGTGTTTCTACCTAGGTTTATTGGCTTCTTTTCTTCTGGCTTGTTTAAATGAGCTTTTCATTATGGTTGAGAGGCAAGTGATAGCTGGGAAGTTAGATAAATAGATTAGATAGATAGGTAGATAGATAGATAGATAGATAGATAGATAGATAGATAGATAGATAGATAGATAGATAGATAGATAGATAGACAGACAGACAGACAGACAGACAGACAGACAGACAGACAGACAGACAGACAGACAGACAGACAGACAGACAGACGGGTGGAGGGAGGGAGGGAGGCTGGATGGCTGGGTGGATGGGTGGGTGGGTGGGTGGATCTATCTATCTGTCTGTCTGCCTATCCACCCTCTATCTATCTATCTATCTATCTATCTATCTATCTATCTATCTATCTATCTATCTATCTATCTATCTATCTATTCTATGTAACAGAGTAGAGTAGGAAAGAAAATAGAAAATAGAACAGAACAGAACAGAATTCTATTGGCCAAGTGTGATTGGATGCACAAGGGATTTGTCTTTGGTGCCGATGCTCTCAGTGTACATAAAAAGACAAGTTACATTCATCAAGAATCATAAGGTACAACATTTAATGATAGCCATAAGGTATAAATAAGCAATCAAATCACTCTAGGAAACGATCAATATAAATCGTAAGGATACAAGCAACAAAGTTACAGCCATGTAAATCACAAGTGAGAGGAGATGGGTGATAGGAGATGGGAACATATTTCCACCCTGCAGAATGTTAGATGTAATCATCACTATCTGCACTATTTATTAGGACAGAAATACCAAACTGCATTCACTGTATTGTCTTGAATAGGGAGGGGGGAACCCGCATATTTTTTTTTTCTGTTGAAGAAGATGATAGACTATAGGGCATAGATGCATGTGGGAGGGGTTTCTTTTTAAGGATGGAGGGCTTCTATCTAAATCCCTACTGCTATCTTTGTCTATATCTTTATCTGTATTATCAGTCCCGCAGGAAAAAAAAGAAGAAGTTGGAAGCAAGCAACAAATTAAACTCCCCCTACCAATGCCCACTGGGTTTTCTTGTTCTCAGTTACCTATTTAGACTGTCTAATAGAAGGTGTTTCTGCTCGCTTCAGAAAAGCCTGTGTTTTCTTTCCTGTGCTTTGTCTAACATGAAGAGCTGGCTCAAATCATTTCCCAGTCGAGATGGAATAGCCAGCTGTGCTCTCGAGCCGTTTAAGTCAAAGTGTTGGGGGGCCAAAGACAATTTTATTTAGCAATCGCACTTAGACTTATATACCACTTCACGGTGCTTTGCAGCCCTCTCTAAGCGGGTGACAGAGTCAGCGTATTCCCCCAGCAAACTGAGTCCTCATTTTACCCACCTCGGAAGGACGGAAGGCTGAGTCAACCTTGAAGCGGTCAGGATTGAATTGCTGGCAGTGGGCAGAGTTAGCCATAGCAATAGCACTTAGACTTATATACCGCTTCACAGTCCTTTCACAGCCCTCTCTAAGCGGTTTACAGAGTCAGAATATGGCCCCCAACAATCTGGGTCCTCGTTTTACCACCTCGGAAGGATGGAAGGCTGAGTCAATCCTGAGCCTGATGAGATTTGAACTGCCAAATTGCAGGCAGCTGGCAGCCGGCAGCCAGCAGAAGTAGCCTGCAGTACTGCATTCTAACCACTGCGTCACCACAGTTCCAAGGACAGACTATCCCATAAGACAGGGCTAAAAGAAAAAGGCCATTTTCTAGCTTTCTCCAGCCTTTGGCTGATGGGTGCTGCAACATATTCAGCCTCTTAGATCGGATTGGGCAGGTAGCTGCCAGGAGAAACCGTTAAGAGGAAAACACGGGAAGCTTTTTCCCCACCCTAAATGGCAGTAAAGAAAATGGATTTCGAATAGAAAAGGTCAAGCATCTCCTCTCCTCTCCTCTGCCTTCCAAGTATCTTCCATCTGTTTCTTGCCTACCAAAAGCAGACTCTCTATTCTTTAAGTTCCATGGAGAAAAGGGAACACGGTGGCTCAGTGGCTAAGACGCTGCGCTTGTCGATCAGAAAGGTCGGCAGTTCAGCGGTTCGAATCCCTAGCGCCGCGTAATGGGCTGAGTTCCTGTGACTTGCCCCAGCTTCTGCCAACCTAGCAGTTCGAAAGCAGCAAAAATGCAAGTAGAAAAAAATAGGGACCACCTTTGGTGGGAAGGGAACAGCGTTCCGTGCGCCTTCGGTGTTGAGTCATTCCAGACACATGACCATGGAGAACGTCTTCGGACAGTGCTGACTCATCGGCTTTGAAACAGAGATGAGCACTGCCCCCTTGAGTCAGGAATGATTAGTACACATGTGCCAGGGGAACCTTTTCCTTTACCTTCCATGGAGAAGTTGAGTGGTAGCCCCTAATTGTAATGGGAGAATCTTATTTTTCTTTTTACATAACGCTTGTAAAGGCCCCACCCCACCCCTTCCCCTCTTTCCTTGCCCAGGGGACTTTAGATTACTATTCTCTTCCCCCCCTCCCCATCCTCTAATTTATTTACACCGCAACAACACCCCAGAGTATGTTTTATGTAGCAGATTTACAGGTCAGCAACTCATGCCTCGTGCCACTGTAAATTAAACTAATAATTAGATTAGAATAGATGGCAGCTCAATTCTATGTGATGAGGTTTCATCAATCCATAATGAAGACGAGCTCGGGCTGCAATAAAAGGGAATTAGCAGACCTGTGCAAAAACTTTCTTGCCTTCGTTATTGAATTGCAAAATTCGGATGGCAAGGATTCTTTATGGCATAACGGCAGCCATAAAATTGGAAGAAAGTGCTTAGTCTGGGGCGAAGGAATGAGAGGAAAGAGTGAATATCCATAGGTGATTGAATTCCTAATTGACATTTCAATTGCTTTCTTAGATCTGCAAGCTAAGTTCAATATCCATAAGAATAAATTTCAAATATGCAAAGATTAGGATTGTATCGCCTCCCTCCCCCAGAGGTTAATAATTTCTGTGTCACTGCAAAGGCATACAATTCAGCGTGTTGCTTTTCGTAATATAAGGGAGGGGGGTGGGTGAGGAGGAGACACAGACACACGAGGAAGTTGCTAGTCTCTGCAAGCCCAAAATTTATATCATGGTTGCATTATTTATAAAAACGGAAAACTGGATAAAGCATCAACATGAATGTCATGGTCTCTGGTAATACGAGGAAATCATTAAATCACCTGACTTCAAATGGACTAATCCGAGATCAGGGTCAAACAGATTGCAAGTACATCCTAAGACAATTATTTTAAAAAACAATGAGGAAACGTATCTGGGAATAAATCTAAGGTAATATAAAATATGCAAGTATGGCATTTAATTTTTTTAACAGGCATGGATGAACCTGTTTTGCCCCCCCCTCCAAAGTTGCTCATGCAGCTCCTATATTATTAACTATGATCCTGTGACTATTGTGGGTATATTTTAGCAACCTATAGAGAACCACAGGCTCCCTTCATTTTTTTAATCCAATTTGTGTGTACACACACACACACACAATTTGTTTCTTGATTTCCATATTTCCTGGAAATAGGGCATGAAGCATGTGCAAAATTCAATTGCTTAATCAAAATAGCAACTACTGTGATAGTTTACAGCACATCATGCAATCCATGCATGCCCCTGGAGAGAGAGAGAGAGAGAGAGAGAGAGAGAGAGAGAGAGAGAGAGAGAGAGAGAGAGAGAGAGAGAGAGAGAGAGAGAGAGAGAGAGAGAGAGAGAGAGAGAGAGAGAGAGAGAGATGTAAAATGATTCATTTGCCCAGATAGATTAAAATATAGGGACCCCACTGCTTTTGTAAAACACTAAAGATAAAGGTAAAGGTTCCCCTTACAGATATGTGCTAGTTGTTCCCAACTCTAGGGGGCAGTGCTCATCTCGGTTTCAAAGCCGAAGAGCCAGCGCTGTCCGAAAACATCTCTATGTGGTCATGTGGCTGCCATGACTTAATGCCAAAGGCGCAAAGAACACTGTTCCCTTCCCACCAAAGGTGGTTCCCATTTTTCTACTTGCATTTTTTTACGTGCTTTCGAACTGTTAGGTTGGCAGAAGCTGGGACAAGTCACAGGAGCACCCTCCGTTACGCAGGAATTCAAAACCGCCAAACTGCCGACCTTCTGATCAACAAGCTCAGCATCTTAGTGGCTAAGAAGAAAACACTAGGTATAATATAGCAAAAAATAAATAAAAAGACGGATTTCTTTTGACAAAAAGGTACCATTAATAAACAGTATTCTTTACTCTTGAAGAAAGTATCCTATAGGACTCTCTGGTGTGATTTTTCTAGCCCAGTGAAAAAATTATAACGAAAAGAAGAAAGCAAAATTGAAATGTAATATTGTATATGGATGTGGTTTTAATTGTTCTTTTACCAGAGTAACTTTTTGTGAAATTGGAAGCTTTATGGATGGATGGATGGATGGATGGATGGATGGATGGGTGGGTGGGTGGGTGGGTGGGTGGGTGGGTGGGTGGAAGGAAGGAAGGAAGGAAGGAAGGAAGGAAGGAAGGAAGGAAGGAAGGAAGGAAGGCGGGGGGAGGGAAGGAGGGAAGGCAGGCAGGCAGGTAGGCAGGCAGGCAGGCAGGCAAGAAGGAAGGAAGGAAGGAAGGAAGGAAGGAAGGAAGGAAGGAAGGAAGGAAGGAAGGAAGGAAGGAAGGAAGGAAGGCAGGCAGGCAGGCAGGCAGGCAGGCAGGCAGGCAGGAAGGAAGGAAGGAAGGCAGGCAGGCAGGCAGGCAGGCAGGCAGGCAGGCAGGAAGGAAGGAAGGAAGGAAGGAAGGAAGGAAGGAAGGAAGGCAGGCAGGCAGGAAGGCAGGCAGGAAGGCAGGCAGGAAGGCAGGAAGGAAGGAAAGGAAGGGAGGGAGGCTTTAAATATCTAGATAGATGATAGATAGTTGATAGATGACAGAGAGAAGAAGGGAGGAGAGAGCAAGAGTGAGAGAGAGAGAGAAGGTGATGCAAATATATTAATCCAGAATTTTCTGGAAATAGACAAGGAAAAGTGACTTTTGTTCTCTTGGTCCAATGAAAATGGCCCACCTCTGGGCTGAAATGGGCACATCGTTGTAAAATAACCTCCTAAGATTTGCTCGAATTGTTCCTTAGGCTTCTATAATTTGATGGCAACTTAACTCTCTTGTGAAATGTTGATGGCAAATGCCCTGAACTCAGGCTCCGTGTGTGTGTGTGTGTGTCTCCTATCATAATAGCAATAAGAGATACTGCTGCCTCTTATTGCTAACAAAGCCAGCTTAAAAAATAGCTTTCTTCTATGAGATGCCACCAAACGTTGGAAGCCGCGAAAGATGAAAACACATGAGAGGGAAAAAAAGTGAACCTCCAGCTGATACCAGGCGAGAAAATGTGCTCTGGAATTGTAGAAAAAGAGAGCCGGTGCCGTGTGCCTCCCAGTAACAACTTCCCAAAGCACTTCACATCTTTGGATCCTTTACTTTCAACAAAGATCTTTTCCCCCCCTTTTATTCCTTCCCCCCCCCCACTTTAAAGTTTAGCAGGAAAAACAAAGAGGTTTTCTTTCAGATATGAGAAAACCGCTTCCAAGACAGCAAGCGGTTCAGACCGACGGAAGAAAACTTTGGTCACCTGCTTGAGAAGCTGTGAATTCTTGTGAAATTAAAAGAGTTGAGCAGGTTCCAGTGAAATCTCCTCTCCAGCTATAAGCCCAAGAAATTAAATGCTATAGAAGCAGCATGATACAATAGTTGTTCTCTCTCTCTCTCTCTGGCTCTTTCTCTCTCGCTGACTGAATAGACACTTCAAGGCTGAAAACGTTGGAGCAAGCACTGAAATAAAACAGCCTACCAAATGTTCAGGGTTTGTGGACCAGCCTCACGATTCACCATTAAACTCCCTTCCTTACACCTGGCAGAATGGACTGGAAGTGTCCTAAACTGTTTCATTTTCCTCTCGTAAATTTATATCGGAGATTGCACTCTCCTTGAAAGACACATTCACCAGCAAACAAAAGATTACCCTTCTAGCACTGATGCTGTTGCCTAGCTGGGTAATGAAATGTCTGCAAAGAAACAGCCAAGCTCGGAGAGCACCGAGAATTCCACAGTTTAATTTAGAACCTGTGGAACAGCTTGCCTCCAGAAGTTGTGAATGCCCCAACACTGCAAGGCTTTAAGAAGATGTTGGATAGCCATTTGTCTGAAATGGTATAAGGCTTCCTGCCCACGCAGGGGGTTGGACTAGAAGACCTACAAGGTCCCTTCCAACTCTGCTATTATATTATTGTATTGTAATCCGGACCTACAAATATTCTCTTCTATTGGTACTACCTGAGTCATGGTGGTGCAGTGGTTGGAGTGCAGTACTGCAGGCAACTTCTGCTGACTGCCGACTGACTGCAATTTGGCAGTTCAAATCTCACCAGGCTCTAAGTTGCTCAGCATCTCATCTCATCTCCTCTGTCTTCCAAGTATCCATCCTTCCGAGGTGGGTAAAATGAGGAAACCAAATTGTTGGGGGCAAGAGGCTGACTTTGTAAACTGCTTAGACAGAACTGTCAAAAGCACTACAAAGTGGTATATAAGTCGACGTGCGATTGCTATTGCTACATAAGTAAGAGATGAGCCAAGTTTTGAATTAGATCCTACTTAAAGGGAGAACCATACTGGTTCTCAAATGTTACCATAATCAAAAAGTTAAATCTCCCTGCTGCTTTTTCTGTCGTACTCCTTTAGCTTCCAACAATATCCTTCTTCGTGCTCTATTGGGGAAATGAATCGGTTCCTATGCAAGTAAACAAGGAACATCCATCTGAAATCAGAACGCTGCACAATATTGAAAAGATGAGAACAGGCTAAGGACAAACATAAAAATAATAATAAATATCTTGAACAAAGGAACTTTGGAGCTAAAATCCAGAATAAAATTGGACCCAAAACCATTATAAAATTGGAGGCTAAATTGCAAGGACCCAAATCAGTCTTTCTCATAGCTTTCTCATTGGTCTGCTGGCCTTCTTTAAACTAATGCTCTCCAGTTAAGTGAGTAGAGCCAGCACTTTCTGAAGATGTCTCTGTGGTCATGTGGCCAGCATGACTAAATGCCAAAGGTGGCTCCTATTTATCTACTTGCATTTTTACATGCTTTCAAACTGCTAGATTGGCAGAAGCTGGGACAAGTCACAGGAGATCCCTTGGTTATGTGGCACTAGGAGATTCAAACTGCCGAACTTTCTGATCGACATGCTCAGCATCTTAGCCACTGAGCCATTGTGTCCCTCCACTGCTTCTATGTCACTATATGTGTGTGTGTGTATATATATATATAATTGTTCCACAACACCCTGTTAGGGCCCCAATTAAGGGAGGAGACATACTGTTTATTCAATAAATAAATCAGCTCAAAAAACCTAACACACATATAAAAAAATTACCCAACGGAACTCATGGCTTTCTGTCTAGATATATATATATAAGAATTATATATATAAAAGAATTGTGTGATTATGGATGATACTCCACTATTTTATTAGCAGTGCAGTCATAAAAAGACAGAGGGGATGAGAGAGAAGAGGAGATGAATGGAGAGAAAAGGAAGGGGAAAAAATAAAGAAAGTGAAAGGCATGAACGAATAAAGCTCATTGGATCATTATGGCAGTCAGCAATTCAAGAGGCAGGTAATAGATCCAATTATAGATTTTCCTTTTATTTCATCTTTTCCCTACACTATCAACATTTTTTGGGGGGAGAACTCAAGCAGCCGATTTGTATCCTTCAAACAGGGGACAAAATGGCGTGCCAAAGGAACGGGCACACATTACTATTGTTTACCAACTCCAGATGAGAGAGAGGTTACTGTAAGTATCTTTTAAAAAGCGGTCTCTTTGTATAGCTGTGAATTAGCACCAATTTTGTTCAGTGGTGACTTGACCTATTCACATAAAGGAGCTTATCACCGTAACAAAAGGATGGACGCAGCGCCAGCCGATTGGAGCAAGTATTCAAGTAGGCCAAGCCGATGAATTCAAGTAGTTCATAATGATAGACAAGAGCAGAATAACATTCTTAAATAGATGCTTTTTAACAACCGGTAGCCGGGATTGTGTTATCTTTCATTCTGGAAGGAGAACAAAGCCATCCAGATGACAACTCGCTGAGAGACGTCTTCTATACGAATTTAACTCTTCCTGCTTTTAGAGCAACCTAAATTCACTTCCTTGACCTCATCAGACGTCCGTTCCATAATTTGGCCTTGTTCGGTTAATGAGGACTTCAGGCAAAAACTGCACTGGTGGATGCAGTAAGATAAACAGCTCACAATCTCTCTTTTTCTCTCTTTTTCTTTTTCTTTTTTTTGCAAAAAAAAGATCCTGTCTTTAAAAAGAAAAGAAATAGGAGAATGAAAGAGCGGTGGCAATGGACACTGTTAGGGAATGAAAAGAAACGAACAGCTACCGAGCCAGCCAGAAAAAAAAGACTTCAAATGCTCATATGATCTTGGCCATCAAAGGACAAATGCTGACAATAAAACCTCTTGAGAAAGAAGAAGAAAAATGGATATTTTTTTTGTAGATTTCAAAATTACAAAAGATAGGCTGTGTTAGAAAAGCCAAAAGCTGCACTACTTGGAAACCCAGAAAGTCAGC
Source organism: Rhabdophis nuchalis (assembly GCA_039707465.1). Taxonomy (NCBI): domain Eukaryota; kingdom Metazoa; phylum Chordata; class Lepidosauria; order Squamata; family Natricidae; genus Rhabdophis; species Rhabdophis nuchalis. Next base: position 18,142,968 of record CM077657.1, on the reverse strand, counting down.
CAGTAAGTAACAGTCTTCAAACAGACGGAAGAATAGCCATTTCCATTGCTGATTAAACAGGCAAAGGTTTACCTAAATCTCAACAGATTAACAGAGTTGGAAGGGACCTTGCAGGTCATCTAGTCCAACCCCCTGCCCAAGCGCGAGACCCTACATCTGCCTCTACCTAGGATTGAACTCACAACCTCCTGATTGGGAGGCGAGAGCTCCACCTCTATCTAGGGAACATTATCTTGGGGGTAGCAAAAGGAAAAATGATATGCAGAGGGGCACACTTTCCTAGCAGTTCAAATGACCTACTTTATATTTAAATGCCCTTTAAATATTATTATTATTATTATTATTGTTGTTGTAATTTGAAATCAGGGAAATATGATAAAACCACAAGGTGAACAATGCATGCTTATTCCAAAGGTGCTTTTTTTCACTGGACTTTCTTGTTTTTTCTTTTCTTTTGAAGACGTCTTGCTTCTCATCCAAGAAGCTTCTTCAACCCTGATAGGATAGTGGGGAATGGAAGGATTGATACTCCTTGGAGACAGTTGGTCATTTGCATCCTTTTAGAGGGTTGTTGAAGTGCTTTATCTGTGTCCTCAGGGTCACCTGAATAGCCCTCCTGGTTCCTATAGTCTGCAATGTAGTCAGCTAATGAAGCTGTTAATAAATCACTGTTTTTTGTTAGGAAACTTTATAGACAGACTAACCCTAACCCTAAAGTTTCCTAACAAAACCCAGTGATTTATTAACAGCTTCATTAGGCATTATTAATTAGGCAAGATTTATTCGCAGCCATTTCTTTGCTTGGTTTATCTGCTTCTGAACTTCGCCCCTGTTCCTTTCCTCCCTCAGTCTGTGTCATAAATCATGTTGCCCAAGAGATACACCGGTCTCAAACCAGCTACTATAACCAACGGTATGCCTGGAATGTCAACATGGAGAGTTGGCACTGTAGTCTGCAATCTATTCTGTTCTGTTCTGTTCAATTCTACTCTACTCTACTCTACTCTACTCTACTCTACTCTACTCCCTATTCCATTCCATTCCTGTATAATTTTCAGATTTCAGGAAGAAGTGCATAGCACTATACAGTAACTCATTAACCATACCAAAAGTAAAAACAACAACACTCTAATGATTTTTTTTTTTAAAGACCTTCTATCTTGGCTAATCATCCTTGTCTTAACATGGAGGCCGGAAAGACTGAAAGCCATATCCACATCCATAATCCTTGTAATTCTAAACCCTGACATGGAATCACCGAATTTAGCAGCCTTTGAACTTAAGTTAGGCCTGCTGTGTCAAGGAACAAAGATCAGAAGGGCTTAAGAATGCCAGATTGTAAAACCTAATTTATGGGATCTAATGATTCCACCACCACCACCCCGGCATTAAAATCATAGGAAAGCATTAACAAAAGAGAGAGAAAAATCAATTGAGCCTTGGACGACTTAATCACCTGCAGTTTAAGAAGACATTTCAGAAACTGGGAAAAAATGGCCTGAAACAATAGACATTAGACTCCTTCTTTCTCTGTGCGCATGGGTCCAAATTCTGCTTTGATTCTTGTCACAGAGACTTTGTTACCTCAAGCTGTTTTTTCAGTCATGCATTAAGCCTGATCCTTTGAAGTTTTGGAGTTGCTTTCTACTAATGGTGGGATTCAAAATTTGTTACTACCGGTACTGTGGGTGTGGTTTGGTGGGCGTGACATGGCTTAGTGGGTGTGGCTTAGTGGGTGTGGCAAGGGAAGGATACTGCAAAATCCCCATTCCCTCCCCACTCCAGGAGGAAGGATACTGCAAAATCCCCATTCCCTCCCCACTCCTGGGGGAAGGATATTGCAAAATCTCCATTTCCACCCCAGTCAAGGAGGAAGGATATTGCAAAATCTCCATTCCCTCCCCACTCCTGGGGGAAGGATATTGCAAAATCCCCATTCCCTCCCCACTCCTGGGGGAAGGACACTGCAAAATCCCCATTCCCTCCCCACTCCTGGGGGAAGGATACTGCAAAATCCCCATTCCCTCCCTACTCCTGGGGGAAGGATATTGCAAAATCTCCATTTCCACCCCACTCCACTAACCTGTTTTCCAGCTGTGTTCTCCTGTGCAGGGCAACAAAAGAAGACCCAGCCAATCAGCTGGGACTCGGGAGGCAGCAAATAGATGGGGGCGGGGCCAGCCAGTGGTGCTATTTGCCAGGTCTCTGAATACTCAAATTTTCTGCTACCGGCTCGCCAGAACGAGTGAGAAACGGTTAAATGCTACCTGTTTTTAAAGTATGACTCTTGAAGTGGACTTGAACTATTTGTATTGTTGCCCCATTGCTGTGCTTCATACAGTACATCCTGGCCTCAGTTTGTTAAAATTGCATCTTACTACTCACACCGCTTTGAAAATAAGGAAAACCATGCTGGATCCCTGATGTTTTTATAGGCAAGTACAGTGCAAAAATGTTTCTGAATGAATTTCCTCAGAATTGCCTGAAACCCACATTTCCATTTAAATGTCGATCCAAAACATCCATCCTCGCATTCTGTTTAATCTGATTGCTTTGTATTATCTGCAGGGAATTTATAAGCTTCCCACGAGGTTGAAAAAGAAGCATTCTTGGCTATTTTTTTCTTCAAATTAGTCAACAATTCAAGATAGAAGAATGTGGAATATAATAGATATGAAATCAAGGCATGGAACCTGTGTTTGGTCATCTCCATTAAACAGCTTTTTTTAGAATAAGGGAGTTGTTTTTCTTGTTTTTCTTTACGGCTCTGGCTTTATTCTCCATCAAAATAGACTTATAGACATGTTCAAAATCAAGATGTTTTGTGCTGAAACCTGGCAAGGTATCTTGACAGGTCAGTAACTCAGTGCCAGCTGAGAATTCTTCCTGCTCCCTCAAGAAAATCTACATTAAAGGAATACTGATAGTTCTAAACATCTCCTACTTAGTAGGCTGGGATAACAACACACTCTACACACACACACACACACACACACACACTGTTGTGGTCTTCTGGCGGCCTGTGGAGCTGGCAGCAGATTTGGACAATGAGGAGGTTGGGGAGGAACATGGGCCAGTCCTGGAGTCTGGGGAAGGCTCTGATGAGGGCTCTGTGCCGGAGGCAGAGAGAGGGCCAGGGCACAGAGCTGCCAGAAGGCAAGAGCAGTTAAGACAAAAGGGACGACTCGGGAGTAAGGCTTGGAGATGATTGGCCCCTCCCGTAAGACATAAAGGAGGAGCAAAGGCAGGTGAGCCTTTGCAGGAAGCAACTTTGTTCGTTCTGGTCGGTTTCCATTCTGAAGCTCCGTTGTGACTCAGTGCTCCGTGTGGCCTTGCAAAGCTAATTGCCAGTTAGGTCTTTGGCAGCGTTTCAAGGGGGATAAAGGTGGGTGCTTATCAGTCTTCTCCCGAAAGACTTTGGCAGACCTCTGTCGGACTCTTTACAAACTATTTGTGACTCATTACGGGCTGCGGATGAACATAATTCACAGCCCTTGAAATAAAAAAAGAGGGGTTTTGGGACGAAAGGTGTGCTTTTTACTGTCTCTGGAAGCCTAGGTCAGGACATGCAAACACACCACTACCCATTTTTCCCCCTATTGTGACTGATATTTGGATAGACATTTTCCGCTCAACCTGAGGATGTCAATGATTGCAGTTATTTTATTTGATTAAAACAGCCCGAGTCTGAATCCTTCATTATAATGTACAATACAAGTAAAGAATATCCCAGTTGTGTTTTTTATACCCTGAAGCGGTATCTGTTCGGAATTAGATTAAGTTGAACAACAATAATTTCAGTGTTCCAGAACTACTGGTTTCATTTCCACCCCCCCCCTTTCTTTCTGAGTCCTTTTCGAGCTCAAATTACTTTCACTAGCCTGTAGGTGTTTAAAAATGTTATTTTCAAGGTGTCAATATATACTGTCTACTTTTTTTCTCTGGCAATAGCACAGCAAGGTTGCTTAGTCCTGTATGCTTGTGTTGAAATATGTAAATGTCCATTGTTTGTATTCTGTTTCCAACTTTTTTTTTTTGCATCTAGGATTACCTAATTTTTTCTGTCCATAGAACACATTTTACCAAATCATTGAAGGGGGGAGAACATGTTATGCCAGCAGAGAAATAAGGTTAATTGTCACGCCTAATTAAGTCTGCTAAAGTTAGATTTAGATCTCAACAGATCCCCCTTGTTTGAAGTTAAAATAACTCGAGCTATTTTCCAAAGCACCTGAAGGCCAGACAAGGAATAATGGATGGAAACTGAACAAGGAAAGATTCAATAGCAATAGTCCTTAGACTTATATACTGCTTCTCAGTACAGTACACTTATATACTGCTTTACAGCCCTCTGTAAGAGGTTTACAGAGTCAGCCTCTTGCCCCGAACAAACTGGGTCCTCATTGTACCAACCTTGGAAGGATGGAAGGCTGAGTCAACCTTGAGCCTTGTGAGATTTGAACTGCCAAATTGCAGTCAGCCGGCAGTCAGCAGAAGTTGCCTGCAGTACTGCACTCTAACCACTGCGCCACTGAAGCTCTTCAACCTGAAAACAAGGATAAATTTTCTGACAGTGAGAACAATCAATCAGTGGAACAACTTTTCTTCAGAAGTTGTGGGAACTTCATCCATGGAAGTTTTCAAGAAGAGACTGGACTGCCATCTGTCAGAAATGGTGTAGGTTCTCCTGCTTGGAAGTGGGATGGGGGGATTGGACTAGATGACCTACAAGGTCCCTTCCAACTCTGTTAATTTGTATCTAACTCTCTCAAGTCTGCTCCCTTGTGCTGCTTAAATCCAGAAGGAAGGTACCAGCTATTCTTTGAAGAGAAAGGCAAGGGTCAGTGAAATGGGGCAAAACTCACATCACAAATGTCTCACTTAACAACAGACATTTGGGCTCAATTGTGGTCATAAGTTGAAGACTACCTGTACTTGAAAGTTTAAAATCTCATCTGTAAATTTTTAAGCTTTGCAAAGATTCCAGGCCCCTCTGCAGCCCTCATGAGTCAGACAGAGGGAGATCCTGTTTTAAAAATATATCACAATGCCTGCTTATTGGGATCAGCTTACAGCTTCAGAAAGAAATTGACCAGAGTTCCTGGATATTAATCCACTCAGCTAATTACCTGCAAATATGTGGGAGGGCGCTCATTACCAGACTTAATTTACCAGTCATTTGAGGCCTGAACACACACACGCTCATCCTCACCAGCCCTTCCCACCGAACCAAATCAAGCTTATTTTAAATCTCACTAGCGTAGTTGTCATTGGCCTGAAGCAATACTGCTAAAAGAAGGAGATAAATTAAGATGGAGAGAGTGAGGGAGGGAGAAATATATGAAGCCATAGCTTTCATTAGATCACCTATTAATTTAACACCTGTTTTGGATTTCTGCTGCTGTGGTTCCTAGCTATGGAAAATGATCCACAAAGGTTACCCCGGATTCCCCTTCGCACATATGTGCTAGTCGTTCCTAACTCTAGGGGGTGGTGCTCATCTTTGTTTCAAAGCCGGAGAACCAGCTTTGTCCGAAGACGTTCTCCGTGGTCATGTGGTCATCATGGCTAAACGCTGAAGGCGCATGGAACGCTGTTACCTTCCCACCAAAAGTGGTCCCTATTTTTCTACTTGCATTTTCGAACTGCTAGGTTGGCAGAAGCTGGGACAAGTAACGGGAACTCCCTCCATTACACAGCCCTAGGGATTTGAACTATTGAACTGCCAACCTTTCTGATCGACAAGCTCAGTGTTTTAGCTACTGAGCCACTGCATCCCTAATCCACAAACCTGGACTACTTTAGGTATGAAGTCATCCATTGGATGACCTTGGGCCAGTCACTCAATCACAGCCCTAAGGAGGAGGCAATGGCAATGGTTTCAAAAATGTTGCCATGAAAACTGCAAAGTCTTGTTCAGGAAATTGCCAAGAATCAAAATTGACTTGAAAGTACTAAAAGAAAAAAAAAAGCCACAATGAAGCTGTGTGAGACACCACCATAGGATGCTTACTAAGCTATTGTGGCTCACTGGTTAGAACACAGCATTACAGGCTACTTCTGCCCACAGTCAGGAGTTTGATCCTGACCAGGTCAAGGTTGACTCAGCCTTCTAATCTTCCGAGGTTAGTAAAATGAGGACCCATGTGGTTTGAGGCAAAATGCTGACTCTCTAAACCACTTAGAGAGGGCTGTGAAGCACTATGAAGTGGTATATAAATCTAAATGCTATTGCTATTTTCCTTCCTTCCTTCCTTCTTTGCTTTCTTTCATTCCCAGTGGTTAGAGTGCAGTATTATAGGCTACTTCTGCCCACTATCAGGAGTTTGATCCTGACCAACTCAAGGTTGACTCACCTTTTTATCCTTACGAGGTCAGTAAAATGAGGACCCAGATTGCTTGGGGGCAATAGGCTGACTCTATAAACCACTTAGAGAAGGCCGTAAAGCACTTTAAAGTGGTATATAAGTCTAAATGCTATTTCTATTTTCCTTCCTTCCTTCCCAGTGGTTAGAATGCAGTATTACAGACTAATTCTGCCCTCTATCAGGCGTTTGATCCTGGCCAATTCAAGGTTGACACACCCTTCTATACTTCTAAGGTTAGTAAAATGAGGAGCAGATTGTTGGGGGGGGGGGGGCAATAGGCTTACTCTGTAAACTGTTTAGAGAGAGTTGTAAAGCACCATGAAGTGGTATATAAATCTAGGTGCTAGAGCTAGTGCTAATACCTACTCATGAAGTGCATAAATAACAGATTGGGGACAGAAGCAGCAAGTTACAGCTCAGAATTAAAATGTAAAGCAATTGTACAGCACAGACAGTTGCTAATGTACTGAAAAGATTACCAAGACTTGTGAGTTGTGGATGTATTTATTTAGCCCAGTTTCTATGGTTCTCCTAACTGAGACTCTCTGAATTCATATCTGTTTCAGGGTTTAATCGGAGTCCAACATGACCCAAAGACGAAACAAAGCAGAATGACTTATTCCACTAAAAGCATTTGCAATGGTTTCCCTTCACAAGCTATAAAGCCAGTGCATTAATTGTGGTTCAAAGAGATGTAATGAAAGAAGGGGAAGTTAATGGATCATTCGATGTTTGCTTTATATTATTTTGTTTCCTAGCTGTACGGCTATCTGGGTAAAAAAAAAATACAGGAATGTTTTACTGTTGCTTTCTTGCATGCACTATGAATTGATGCCTTTGTCAATGTCATTGAACGTAGAGAAAGAGTGGTGGAAGCTTGGGGCAGAGTTAAATGAGGGATCAGCCAAGAATCCAACCAATCAGCCAAGAATCCAATCAAGAATCCAACCAATCAGACCAACCAAGAATTTTGGTCACCACGATGTAGAAAAGATGTGAAGACTCTAGAAAGAGTGCAGAGAAGAGCAACCAAGATGATTAGGGGACTGGAGACTAAAACATATGAAGAACGGTTGCAGGAACTGGGTAGGTCTAGTTTGATGAAGAGAAGGACCAGGGGAGACATGATAGCAGTGTTCCGATATCTCAGAGGGTGCCACAGAGAAGAGGGAGTCAAACTATTCTCCAAGGCACCTGAGGGCAGAACAAGAAGCAATGGGTGGAAACTAATCAAGGAGAGAAGCAACTTAGAACTGAGGAGAAATTTCCTGACAGTTAGAACAATTAACCTCTGGAACAGCTTGCCTCCAGAAGTTGTGAATGCCCCAACACTGCAAGTCTTCAAGAAGATGTTGGATAGCCATTTGTCTGAAACGGTATAGGGCTTCCTGCCTAGGCAGGGAGTTGGACTACATGATCTCCAAGGTCCCTTCCAACTCTGCTATTGTATTGTATTGTATTGTAATCCCTACATAGCCACATATGAACTAAGTCAAACCCTCCTTTGTCAAGGTAATGATGATTTACAGCTGACCAGCCAATGTAAGGCTTTAACTTAAGATGATGAAATGAGGACAAGTCAGCAGAGGTATAGCTGCTTTAAGAATCTGTCTATATAAGAGAGGTCATTTGAGGGCACCTCTCTCTCCTGGTGTATCTCTTTCTTTGTGTATTATCTCCATAGTAGTTCTCTGTGTAGAGTTGGAGATTGATTGCCTAGCTGTGCCTAGAACGTGTGTGTATGTATATGTACTGTATTTTTCGGAGTATAAGATACACCTTTCACCCACCCACCTATAAAAGAGGATGGAAATTTGGGTGCGTCTTATACACTGAATGTAGCCCCATCCACCCATCGTCCCGCCTGGTGACAGGCTCAAACCGTGGTAAAGGGCTACCAATTGCTGTTTGTACAATTTAAAAAAAAATACTTTGCAAGGCAAAGATTTCCACCCATTAAAACTTCATGTTAGGCAAGACGAGTTAAGTAGGTGGAATTTCCCTTGAATAAATCCAGTGAAGAGGAAGGAAAAGAGCTATTTGGCTTCTAATATTCCCTAGCGATAGTTTTTTGCTAGTGTAAATTCTCCACTAGGGCAAAATCTGTAGGGACCTCCCTACATACCTAATAACTTAAAACTGCACAGATTCACGATATCAGATGCTGAAATATTTTTAGAAGGAATCTGCATTTCAGAAATGGGGAGACCCTTTCATCTCTCGCACACACGCACAATGCTGTGAAGTTGCTCTCCAATTAATACACGGAGTACTTATTAAAATATGCAAGGTTTTTTTTTATATCCCAAGTTCGAACCGCCCCACGCATATTAAAAAGCGCTATCATTCAACAGTAAAGGCAGCCGTTTTATACCTAGTTATTCAGAAGTAAAAGCCCCTTTGAATTCAGAGGCACTTGCTTCTGAGTAGACGCAAATAATCTTCAACCTAATCTGAAGTGACTTGAAGGGAAGGAAAATATTCCTGATGCACATTGGTTGTTGGTTTTTTTTAAGTGTGGGATTTTGATTGCATCTGTTTTTTTTTTTTATCTCCTTTTTTTCTTTTTCTTTTGCAAACAGACTTGAGAGATAAGAGAGAACAAAAGGAAGGAAGGGAGAAAAAAACAGAAGGAGATATTTTTCTTTCCAGATTCCTCTGAATCAATTTATGTTTCGACTCACTTATAAAGGGATTTTTTTTTTAAACTCCAGTGTTAAATGGATTTAAAAAAAAAAAAATGAGCCGACCTATCTGTAACAATGGCTGCAATCCAGTTGACATTGTTCAATTTATACAGTCATCCAATTTCATAGCTGGAGATAGATCGCCACTCTAAATTACCAGTAGCACCAAAAAAAAAAAACCCCTGCTCTCTAGATTTCCAACAGTAATCAAGACTTGAAAAGTCTTTCCCCCCCCCCCCCCCCCCTTCATCCTTCAGATTCACGGATTGGAGCTCATCTAAGAAATAACAGCAGGGTGTAGTTGAAGACAAAGTTTAACCTTCTGATCTGAGCGACACACTGAAGGGATACTGATAGAAATTAGACACACTTTAATATAAGACATCCATTTCTATCTCTGCCATTCCTTCCGTCGTGCAATCATAGTGGCTAGGTTTATAGAAGGTATTAAACCATAATGCAATCTGCGATTGTTCTTTCTCTGGTTCGGGAAGCCTTCCCCTAATTGCCATCTTCAATTTTTATTTTCTATTTTTATGGTATTATGTGGGTTTTGTTTGTGTGACTTACGTTTTATTTTATTTTTATTTTTTTAAGAAGAAAATATACAGCCTCGCCTGGTGTTTTAATTGTATTATTGTAAGCCACTGAGGATCTTTTTTTTTAAATTGTAACAGGATAAAAATATATTTAATAAAGGAATAAATTATGTGAATTTGACCAATGGGGGCTGATTAAGCTTCTTTAATCTCATTATAGTCTAGTTGCCAAAACAAATATCCATATAGCTCTATGCTCACAAAAAATTATCCAAAACAGTCAAAAATAGACACCTTAAAGACACTTATGTAGACTATACAGTAGTGTGCAACCTATTGTTTTAAAGCTTTCTTCTTTTTTACCCCAGATTAATTTAGCTAATTCCTACAATAGACTTCCCACCATGTCAATCGACACATGTTAAGAATCTGTAAGCAGTGAAATAAAACAGTTGTGTTGATGACTCTTCTAGGCATCAACACAACTGATTATTGGCCAACATATTCGGAAGGCTTTAGACTGGATAAAGCAAGTACTTTCCATTATCCATTCTGTTCCAGATATATTCAACCTCTTCCTCCTTCAGCTTCAGAGAGCACAACCATTAGAAAATATACCAATAGAAGATAGTATTTGTAGCTCAGGATTAAAATGAATGACCCTTGGTGCTCGGTTGTTTTCTTGAAGACATTTCATTACCCAGCTAGGTGACATCATCAGGGCTCATGAAATACCTTCAACAAACAACCAAACTAGCACCAAGGAAGTAAGACCACACCTAGAGTGCTGTATCCAGTTTTGGTCACCACACTATAAAAAAGATGTTGAGACTCTAGAAAAAGTGCAGAGAACAGCAACCAGGGGCCTGAAGATTAAAGCATATGAAGAATGGTTACAGGAACTGGGCATGGCTGGTCTAGTGAAGAGAAGGACCAGAGGAGACATGATAGCAGCCTTCCAATATTTAAGGGGCTGCCACAGAGAGGAGGGGGTCAAGCTATTCTCCAAAGCACCTGAAGACCAGGCAAGGAAGAATGGATGGAAACTGACCAAGGAGAGATTCAACCTGGAAATAAGGAGGAACTTTCTGACCATGAGAACAATCAACCCATGGAGCAGAAGTTGCCTTCAGAAGTTGTGGGAGCTTCATCCCTTGAGACTTTCAAGAAGAGATTGGACTGCCATCTGTCAGAAATGGTGTAGGGTCTCCTGCTTGGGCGGCGGGGGCAGGGGGTTGGACTAGATGACCTATAAGGTCCCTTCCAACTCTGTTAATCTGCTAAAGATCCCACAGAAAAGGATTGTGGAAGCTGAAGAGCATCAGGTGCTCTCTGTTTGTAGTTTTCTGTGGCTAATTTTCTCAGAATATCCGAAACCTTAACAATCCTATGAAAGCTAGCCGGTTCTTCTAATGTATGTCACATTCCACTGAGTTTTGAAATAACAGGAAAAGAGAGGAAGAAATTGCATATCTTATCTTTTATTTTTCTTTTCTCTGACAAAAAAAAAATCTATTTTTTTTTGTCATGGAAACCAGAGAGAAAACTATTTCCTTTTCTTCCTAACCTTCCCTCCACACTTTTGCATTATCTTTTCAGGGTAAGATACCTACAACAGAATCATAATGACCCACTGGGAAATGCATCGGTTATATTGCCCTGGGAGGATACATTTCTGTCATATTATTGTTACAAGAAACAAAGACTATTATTACCCTCAAGAGAACATTTTTGCTTACATTGTACAGAGTCTGGATATCACAGTCTGGCTTCTCAGCGGGAACAGCTATGATGGGTACATGTTGATAAGCGTACGTGTGATTATAGATCACACATGCATTCACACGCTTCCAAAAGACCTCCAAGTATTAACCATCTTGCTGGAAATTAGCCTATCTTACTCCTGAAATAAATAAAATGGGGGATGGCGACAATGAGTCTTTTTTCTATAGTCTTCAAAAGAAAAGAAGTGATAGATGCTTTGGGGGGAAATGGAAAGAATTATACCTAACCAATTTTGTCAGAATATTCATGAACTGGAATAGGACATGGTAACAAGGTCAGCCAATGTATAGGCATGGCAACTGGGTCACCCAATGGGAACTATTTGAAGACTGAAAGCCATGCCAGATGGCTCGGAGCCTGGGCGTGGCTTACCTATGTAGCTCTGAGTCTATGAAAGAGAACTAGAATTTGGAAGATTTCGGCCTGGCAGCTTTCCAAGCCTGATAAAGGTCTGTGGTTGCAAATTCACCCTTGAAAGACTGTTTGCCGGGACTTCCTTGGATGTGAATGAGAGGAATTCACGTTAGCATAATAAAAAAGGGTTTTGTCGGGACAAGACGTCTGCTTTGTGATTTTGGGAAACCTATGTCAGAACAACAAGGCTTTGCAGCTACCTGGACAAAAATATTACAATACTTGGGAAAAAAAGTTAATAGGAAGTAACTATTTCTTGAAATAGCATGGACCTTTCGGGTGCGTTTCAAGGTGTTGGTTATCATCTTTAAAGCGCTCCATGGCACAGGACCTAGTTATTTGCGGGATCGTATCCTGCCCCATACATCCCTTCGGCCGATTCGCTCCCACAGAGAGGGACTTCTCCGGGTGCCGTCCGCTAGGCAATGCCAGCGGGCGACGCCCAGGGGAAGGGCCTTCTCTGTGATGGGCCCGACCCTTTGGAACGACCTACCCCAGATATTAGAATGACCACGGACCTCCGCTCCTTCCACCAAAAAGTTAAGACCTATCTGTTCCATCAGGCCGGCTTGGCCTAATTTATGCTCCTCGCCCCAGTCTGTAGTTTAAATTATTTAATCTGGTTTTAATGGGATATAGTTTTTAATGTTTTATAAATTTTAGTACAGGGTTATTATTTAATTCGGTTTTAATTATCTATGTATTGTTATGGTTTTACATGCTTTTGATTTTCCTGTACACCGCCCCGAGTCCCTCCGGGGAGAGGGGGCAGTTTAGAAATTTAATAAATTATTATTATTATTATTATTATTATTATTATTATTATTATTATTATTATTATTATTATTATTATTATTATTATTATTATTATTATTATTATTATTATTACCTTGATGTAACTCTGTCTACTGAAGGACATTTTTCTGTTCCTAACTGCTTCCTATTGAATTTATTATTTATTTATTTATTTATTTAAATTTATATCCCGCCCTTCTTCACAAAGGATCCAGGGCGGCGCATAGGAAATTTAAAAAACATACAAAATAAAATAAATATAATTTAAAAACTATTAAATAATCCTATCCTGCGCTAAAACCAAATTTTAAAAACCCAATTTAAAACTATCTAAAAGTCCCCATGGGAGGTTAGGCTAGGCCGGCTTGTTGAAACAGATATGTCTTAAGACATTGGCGGAAGAGGCGGAGGTCGGTGATGGTACGTAATTCAGGGGGGAGGTCATTCCAGAGGGCTGGCCCCGCCACAGAGAAGGCTCTCCCCCTGGGTGTTGTCCAGATCATCGTAGGTTGTTAGCTCATTGGCACACGATCACTATCAACTATTGGCTGCAACCTTAACACCATAAATAACAAAATCCAACTTTCCCTAATAGATTAAGAAGACCTTTTAATTAAGGGAGATTAATAAGGATAATGCTTCCGCAAAACACAAGACTGAACTTAAAGAAGAACTGGTACCAATAGTCTATATACCTATTTGTACTGCAACAGTTTCCATGGATGTTTCAATTCAGGTGGAGTCAAGATGAGCAATCACACACACACACAGACACAAAAGTAAAGAAAACGTGGATTGAAAATCACAGGCACTGGCCTTCTGATTTTCTTAGGCTGCAAGAATTCCCATAATTAGGGTTCTAGATCTTTAAAATCTCAGCGGTTTCCATTTATAGCTGTTTGTAGCTTCATGTCTTTCGGTTTACTTCTTTGATTACCATATTAATATTCCACGTTTCCAGCTTTCGCAGCAAAACATAGGACAGACCAAAAAAAAAATCCAATTAACAGAGCAGAAAACAAACAGTAAAAACAAGCAAATCAATAAAAGATCTAAAACTGCAGATTAAAGCAAATAAAGTCAGCAGGGATCTACAAATCACTCAAATGTCTCGGCAGAACATTTCCGTCACGGAACTAATTACGAAGCCGCCATACGTCTCTGTTTTTGTATGGAAAGCCACTCTTCCTTCCCTTGGAAGCTCGGCAACCACCCTCCTGGGCAAGCAAGACAGGCTGCCTTGTAGAGCTGAGAACAAGGACAGGCAGGTGGGCTCAGAGGATGGGAAGATGCTGGCTGTAGGTTATCACAGGCCCTTGGTGGGAGGATTTGAGACATAGAAGATAGCCTTTGGATGAGGAAGTTCTACACGTACAATGAGGGAAGGGTTCTATATCCCATGCACATGCACGGAGAAAGAGAGAGAGAGAGAGAGAGAGAGAGAGAGAGAGAGAGAGAGAGAGAGAGAGAGAGAGAGAGAGAGAGAGAGAGAGAAGTTTGATCTTCTGGGCATAGGACGTTCCTAGTTACTAACACTGCATGGTCGATATAGTGCATGATGTCCCTTCAGGGGCATTTACTGCTTTGCTTATTCCTCTCCTGGATTGTCTAGGAAGCCTAGTGGAAGGATGTTCCATAGATTGATGATGATGATTATTATTATTCCTCGTCCTCGTCCTCCTCATCCTCTTCTTCTTACAATACAATATCAGAGTTAGAAGGGACCTTGGAGGTCTTCTAGTCCAACCCCCTGCCTAGGCAAGAAACCCTACACCATTTCAGACTTCTTCTTCTTCTTCTTCTTCTTCTTCTTCTTCTTCTTCTTCTTCTTCTTCTTCTTCTTCTTCTTCTTCTTCTTCTTCTTCTTCTTCTTCTTCTTCCTCCTCCTCCTCCTCCTCCTCCTCCTCCTCTCCTCCTCCTCCTCCTCCTCCTCCTTCTCCTTCTCCTTCTCTTCAGTTCATCACTTCAGAATTACGTTTTCTCTGTCCCAGTCTGTCTGCCAGCTCCACTAACAAAATCATGCCAGCCTGGCGCAATCGTTGTGCAACGGTTTTGAAGCCCTGTTTAAAATTGGCCATGATTTGAATCCAATTGTTTTTCTCCTGAAAATTGCAAAGCACAAAAGCGAAATCAAATCAGGCCCTCCTTGAATGCCGGTTTTCCAAGGCTGAGCTGCACAGGCTGCGTGCATACTCCAGGCGTAAATAGGAGAAACGATGACATAACAAAGTGGATGCTTAAAGACGGCAGTAATGAAGGAATTTTAGATTCTGAATTTCTGACCCCGCAAAAGAGCTGCCTATTTAGATGATAATGCAACGGAAACAACGGCTTTGGATTTCAAAGAAGGATCAGCTGGCTTTGCAGCAATTGGATTCCTCCCAGCAAGATGAGGTCCTAAAATTTCTGGGTCAAAGGCTTCCCTTTCAATACAGTTAGCTGGCAGAAGCAAAAGATCATTTGAGAAATAAATGTATCCTATTTCTGCCCCTCTGTGCACTTCAGTTCCCAACCTATTTTATTCATAAAGTCTCCGCTGAGTTATGCTTGACACCTGGACATATCTATGTAATTTCCTAGGCCACAATGTCGACATGGCCTGCTGCTGGTTTTTTGGTTTTTTTTAAAAAATACATTTATTATTCAACTTCTCTCTTATTCTCTGGTGGGTTCCCCTCCAAGAATCAATCCCGGCTAAGCATCCAAGGCTAGCCATGGTTGGTTAAGTGCCACCATCTGCTAAGATGTATCTTCTTTTTCTCAAGAACTGGGTACCAATTTCCTCACCTAGTTTATTCCAGTTACAGGAGCAAGTGGATCTTTTTTAGGCATTGGAAAAACAATTCTTTAAATAAGTGTGTGTGTGTGTGTGTGTGTGTGTGTGTGAGAGAGAGAGAGAGAGAGAGAGAGAGAGAGATGATAGGATAGATAGATAGATAGATAGATAGATAGATAGATAGATAGATTGATAGATAGATAGATAGATAGATAGATAGATAGATAGATAGATAGATAGATATGATATGATATAGTCACCTATCTCACAAAAAGCAGTTTCAACTCCATCATTGTTATCATATTAAATCAATATAATATAATAATATATAATATAATAATATATCAATATAATACAGTACAGTACAGTACAGTACAGTACAGTACTGTACTGTACTATACTATACTATACTATACTATACTATACTATACTATACTATACTACACTACACTACACTACACTACACTACACTACACTACACTACACTACACTACACTATACTATACTATACTATACAATATAATACATACACACACACAGGTCATTATTAAAAATGAAGAAAAAAAACCTATAAAATCTAAAATATACCAATCAGAAAATAAAAAGATCAACCACAATGGTGTCATCTAAGAATATCTCCCAGTACCTGAAACCTCCAGTCTTGGTGACATGGACTTCCAGAATGCTAACAAGGATGGAGCTAACCTGACATTTCTTTTGGTTGGGGGGGGGGGGGATGTTCCATATAATGAATGCCACATCAAAGAAAACCCAATTCCTGGAAACACCCCCTCCCCAAAATGAAGGATGAGGCCTTCTTAGAACAGAATACAGAAAAACAGAGTTGAAAGAGACCTTGGAGATCTTCTAGCTCAACCCCCTGTTCAAAGAGGAGACCCAGTATATTCTGGAGAAATGGCTGTCCAACCTCTTCTTGAAAACCTCCCATGATGGAGCACCCACAACTTTTAAGGCAAGCTGTTCCATTGATTAATTGTCACCAGGAAACTCATGCAAAATCTAATGAAATGGGCTGATATAATATTTACTTCTGAAATATCCAACAGCTTGTAAATGCTTTTAAAGGTAAATATGTGCTATTCATTCCCAACTCTAGGGGTCATCTCCATTTCAAAGCCAAAGAACCAGCGCTGTCCGAAGATGTCTCCATGGTCATGTGGCCAGCATGACTAAACGCCGAAGACACACAGAACTCTGTTCCCTTCCCACCAAAGGTGGTCCCTATTTTTTCTATTTAGATTTTTTTACCTGCTTTTGAACTGCTAGGTTGGCAGAAGCTGGGACAAGTAACAGGAGCTCACTCTGTTATGCAGGACTAGGGATTTGAACCGCCAAACTGCCAACCTTTCTGATCAACAAGCTCAGCGTTTTAGCCACTGAGCCACCATGTCCTTATATTGCAGCAATTGATTTCTGGAGTAATTGCTCACTTTAATTAACAGGCATGGTGCAGGGCACTCAAGCCTTCGTCTTAATAGGTGAAAATGCAGAAGAGTTTTCAGAGCAATCTCCCAAAAGGACAAAAGAGCTGATGGAGCCCGAGGTAAATTGTGCTGATGGAAAAAAGCGATCGTTGTTGGCTTTTTCAGGCGAAAAATGATAACATAAAGAGCTATAAAATGAAACTGCTTTAATACGGGGATGTGATGGTGAATCAACCATCCTGATTGTTTCGTGGATCTGGCCAGAGAATATCTCCTTTCCCTGCATTGCAGAACTGACGAACACAAAGACATGAAATGTCAGCGTAACCATAGTAACCTTACTCCTAAAATTCTGAATTGATGCTCTCCTCCTTTACTTCTGTTATGGCAAGAGGAAGAAAAACATTAACAGGTAAACTATCTGGACCACTTCCTGCCTATAGCAATTGTCCAGAAAGCTTTCAGGAGACTTCCTTATATTTTCTCCCCAAAAAGGCTTCTTAGCAGAATAACACAATAGCAACAACAGAAGCGCTTATACACCACTTTGCACTGCTTTACAGCCCTCTCTAAGCAGTTTACAGAGTCAGCCTATGGCCCCCAAACAATCTGGGTCCTCATTTTACTGACCTCGGAAGGATGGAAGGCTGAGTCAATCTTGAGCCAGTCAGGATCAAACTGCTGGCAGTGGGCAGAGTTAACTATAGCGATAGCACTTAGACTTATATACTGCTTTAGAGTGCTTTACAGCCCTCTCCACCTTGGAAGGATGGAAGGCTGATTCAACCTTGAGCCTGGTGAGATTTGAACTGCCAAATTGTAGGCAGTGGGCAGTCAGCAGAAGTCGCCTGCAGTACTGCACTCTAACCACTGCGCCATCATGGCTCTTATAAAATAAAGGTCTATAAACTGTCTTCAGTCTGTTTGGAGTGAGCGGCCAGTTGGTCTTCACAGGTGCTGGAGCATCTGAAAATTGACCTGAAAATGGCCGGAAAACAGCCTAAAAACAGGCATCAGTGTCCCAGCCAACTGGTTTTCATGTTTCCAGTGCTCGGGCACACAGAGATTCACATGCATGCATGGACGTTCCAGTTTGGGCACTCGTTGCCGAAAAGGTTCGCCATCACTGCACTAGGAAGAAGAAGATTCTTTCAATCTGTTATAGGGCATTAATGGCCATCCAATCCATGTGCTTCTTTCAAACTCTTGCATAGCTTGCCTTGAGTGGCCCAATGCAAAGGGGATCAACCCAAACGAACGATGCTGATCCATCTTCTCATGGTTGAGGTGCCTAATTATGTTGTCTACCAAAATGCTGGGCTTTGAAGAAATAAGTTGTAGTTTTGAAATGCATTAAAATCAGGGGGAAACACACATGAAAGTGATTTGGCTTATTTAATGTACAGTTGTACTTGCAGTCCTATTAGAATTCTGTTAGAGGGAAAAGAAGGAAGGAAGGGAGGGGGGAATTCCTTTATTTTACCCTAAAGTTACAAAATAATCAAGAAGCTTTGCAAGACTTTCTCTTGAGGCTGGAGGTTATGTTAAGTAAAACAAAATTTAAAAGTATGATGCGCATGTAGATCTTAGGCTGATCTATGACTAGCATAAAGATTTGATTTTGATTAGGTATAAATTGAAGTAGATCGGACTTTGACAGGCTTTCAAAACGCTACCACAATACCCTAAACCACATTAAACCACCTTCCAACGTCCTAGGGACCCCAGTTTCCTCATCTTGTCTACCTCAAAGGGTTGACAAAGAAGGAGATTCAAATCTTCCCCAGCATTCCCACAACATACAACTGTTAGCAACTCTGGGTTCAGAACCAGTGTTACAACTCTGGTCCCGTAACCAGTGTTTGGAAATAAATGCGGAATAGTGTAATTCACCGGACAGTAAAGAGATAGGTTGCCGTAACCACAAACTCACTCTAAAACAGTGATAGTAAGAAAATAAATAGTCTTTACTTTGAAGCAACTAAAATACTTCTTCCGACTAACTTCTCAAACAATAATAACAGTCCTTCACCAAACAGAGTTATCTTACAGTGATGCAAAACAAAACTCCTTCAGTCTTCACAGCTTCAGCTCCTCAGCACAGAACTCAAAGGGAATCGAAAAGGCGACGGACTGTGATTCTGAGCTTGCTTTATGGTAGAACTGAGACTCACAGCCAATCAGAATTCAAACACAGTTCTTAAAGCTACATAACTCCTTAAGAACATAGACTCATATATATTGTCAACCCAATATAAGGCTAAATGTCCTAACAACAACTCCCAATACCCTTTTTTTTTTAAAAAAAATCCCCCTTTGCTCATTTATTATTTGCATGGGAGATTTATGTTGCCATTTTACTGCATTTGGGGAAAAAAGAGAAACGAGACATAGCTTCTAGGTCTTCACCTTGTAGCATGCCTGTACTCTTCGCTTTTGAAATGAATTCTACTTTATACGCGTCTTAGCGGCAAGACTAAGAAGCCCCATCCATTCCTCGGAGTGATTTCTCTTCAAAGCTGCTTATTTCTCTCATTTTCATCTTTAACCAGTGAGGTGCGGCGAATGTGTGTGTAAAAAACCTCTCCCACTCTCATCTCTCTTAACATTTGGCAGCCTGCATTTGTTACAGGATGCAGGGAAAAAAAGTACCCATTGATTCCCCCCCCCCCACCCCCCGCTTTGATGTCACAGAAGCCGGGCGCTCTCGTGGTTTAATAGTCTTATTTATTATTGGCCGACTGCTATTCTGTCTGCCATTCTCACGGCACGCATTACTTGGATGCCAATAAATATCCGGCGTGCCCCGAACACTGACAATTTCTGCCTTTAAACAAGGCCCCTTTGCAGGTTTAGCTCGCAGCCTGCGGGATGAAGGATGATGCCGAAGACCAGCCACATGGGTCCCCGTCTCCTCCTCCTAGTTTTTCCTTCTCCTCCTCGGAGGTATCAATTTCCTCTCTCCACAAGTGTTACCGCAAACGTCAGCCAAAAGATTTGTTTGAAAGCTGCTGTGGAGAATTAACTCCGTCTTGTAGGCCAAATCTTATTTTGGCTCCCTGCTCACCTATTCTTTGATTTGCCTGCTTTTTATCCCAAAAAGCTGGTCGCCATCCACGGTTCTCCGACTTATCTCCTTCCACTTAGGACCGCAGGACTGTGTCTTTGTTGCTTGTATCCTGACGATTTATATTGATATCAATTGTTTCCTGGTTGCTGATTTGTACTTATTTGTATGGCTATCATTCCGTGTCGTACCTTAGGATTCTTGATGAATGTATCTTGTCTTTTTAGGTACACTGAGAGCCCATGCACCAAAGACAAATTCCTTGTGTGTCCAGTCGTGCTTGGCCAATAAAGAATTCTACCAGTGGGATCTCAGAGGATAAGCCGCTGATAGTGGGTGATGATAAGAGATTAGATGGGAGGGAGTGTGGGGGGTAGAAAGCTTTAGAAAGCCAAAGAATGAGGAATGGTCAAACACAAACATTGAAAAGGGACTGGATCTCAACCGTCTGTAGGGTGCCGGTGTGATGATTTGCACTGCAATGTTTAGAAATGAAGAGAATGAGCCCACGTCTCTCGAATTAGCCTTATAGGTTTCTATGCAGCATATAATGAAGAGGTTCTTATGATGCTCCGCCTGTTATTAATCGCTGCCTAAGGCTACTAAGCTATTATACAAGCAGCTAAAGGTTTCCTATTCCCTTTTGCATGATGCATTTGTTTACTAAAATTCTGAGTATCAGCATGGCTCTCCTTCTTTCTTTCTTTTTTTCCTATTCCCCTTTCCTCCTAACTCCTCTCTTTCTCCTTTTTCCCCTCTATTCCCTTTCTCCTCCTCCTCCTCCTCCTCCTCCTCCTCTCCTCTCCTTCTCCTCCTCCTCCTCCTCTCCTTCTCCTTGCCCTTCCACTCCCCTTCTCTCCCTCTCTTCTTCATTTTCCTTCTGCACTCCTCCTCTCCCTCCTTTTTCTTCTCTATCCCCTTCATCCTCTTTCTCCCCCTCCCCCTGCTCTTCCATTCCCCTTCTCTCTCTCCCCTCTTTCTCCCTCTCTCCTCCATTTTCTCCTCCTCTTCCTCTTCTTCCCTCCCCCCCCACCTTTTCCAACCAAGCCATCCAACAGGTCTCTAGGCACTTAGTGGTGATCATGCATGAAACAGCAGGCTGCATGGAACATCTTGTCTAACAAGCGAGGGCTGAATGAATCTGTCAATTTTATGTTATCACTTTTTTTCCTGGACTTGACTTCTCATCCTCACATTTCCACATGAGATAGCAACCTGGGGTGGGGGTGGGGGAGTCAATATGAAAATAAAAGAAAGAAAAGGAAAAGAACGAAAACTTACTTGTATAACCGTGTGCATTTCTTTTTTAAAAAATGTATTTCCTTAGATACCCATAAGTGTAAGGCATGCACCCCCAGATTTCCAATGTATGGATTTTTTTTCTTTTAATACCTCCATTTTTAAGCAACTTTCTTTTCAATCAGAAGAATGCTTCACAAAATATGGATAAGTCTGTATCCTAGAGAGGTTAATCATTGTAAAAGCCGACTCAAAGCAAGACTATTGTGTATGTGTGGGCTGTTGTTGTTTTTTTCACTTAGACAAAAGGAACTTTCTCCCCTTCTTTATTTATTTATTTATTTATTTACATTTATATCCCGCCCTTCTCCACAGAGGACCCAGGGCTTCCTTCCTTCTCCCCCCCCCCCCCACGAGATAAGCAATCTAACCTGAAAATAACAAGCAAATTCAGCTGCCCACCTTTTCTGTGGAAGACAAACTGTCCTCATAAAAATGGGGAAATTCAAACCCATCTTCAGCTAAATATATATATCAGAAAACATAGATTTTTAAGGGCTGATTTAATAATTAAGAGACCAGGATAGATCTATTTCAGGCTTTTTAGACTTCTTCAGCTGGCCATACGTCATCTACTGGGATTTGAACCGGCACTTTCCAGCATTTCAGGCAAGCCTATCTATGCCTTGAGCTAACCGCCTTTCCCTGATTACATCAGCCTTTTACAGGACTCTTATTGATGAGAGAATATTTTTACAGCTCCTGTTTTTAGGCCCGTTTTTTTAAGGGAGGAGACAAACTGTCATCCTTCTCTGCCCTTCGACTCAACCTAGAGATCATCCAGACAGAGACCCATTAAGATTGCTGCTGTTTTTTAGGTATGATGTAGATGAAGTATGGCCACCTGAGGAAGGCTAAAAAGCCTGAAATAGATCTATCCTGGTCTCTTAATTATTAAATCAGCCCTTAAAAATCTAACACATACCTAAAAAACAGCAGCAATCTTAATGGGTCTCTGTCTGGATGATCTCTAGGTTGAGTTGAAGGGCAGAGAAGGATGACAGTTTGTCTCCTCCCTTAAAAAAACGGGCCTAAAAACAGGAGCTGTAAAAGGAGCTATATATATATGGTTTCCTTTAACTACTGAGCGAGAAAATAAAAGGTTTGGCAGAAGAGACACTATAACAGTTATTGCAGTCTTGGAGAGTAGTCAGATTCAACCCCTACTTTATTTGCTTCACAAAGAACAAAAAAGGAAGGCCTGAAATGGATGACAACCTATTACAACCTGCCCAATTTCTCTATGTTTTATGGAACAAAACAAATGGAGTTTCAAACCGACAGGACTTGGAGGGAGAAGAATCTCATTTAGGGAGATAAGTCCACCTTGAAGGATGACCATTCCATTATACAGCTTCAAAAAGAGAAAACAGACCAGCTTGTGGTGAAAAAAATATTTTAATAAAGATCTGTCTGCCTATGGACCACCATTATAAATGGACTCATGGCGGTTTGCAATCCAATTAAGGCAGGTGTATATTAAATTGCAATTAAAACATTTGTCAATCAAGAAAACATTTGACTACAAGAACAGTCAAAAGAGGAAATTAGAACCACTGCCAACCTTATAATAAAAGGTTCCCCTCGTACATATGTGCTAGTCGTTCCTGACTCTAGGGGACAATGCTCATCTCCGTTTCAAAGCCGAGGAGCCAGCACTGTCCGAAGGCGTCTCCGTGGTCATGTGGCTGGCATGACTCAACACCGAAGGCACATGGAACGCTGATACCTTCCCACCAAAGGTGGTTCCTATTTTTCTACTTGCATTTTTTACCTGCTTTCAAACTGCTAGGTTGGCAAAAGCTGGAACAAGTAACGGGAGCTCACTCCGTTACACAGCGCTAGGGATTCAAACCGCTGAACTGCCAACCTTTCTGATTGACAAGCTCAGCGTCTTAGCCACTGAGCCACTGCATATCTGCCCTTATAATAGCCACAGTTTAATCTCAAATGCCCCACACAAGACTTCTGGTTTCACAATCTTAAAGAAATCTTCCAAGGTACATATGCTGATTAGATCTCTATTTACCATCACAGTCACAAATTAGATTTGTCTTCAAAGGTTGCATGTCCCTGGATTCCAGTGGTTGGAGAGCAGCAGGAATGATAACAATAACAACAACGACAACAATAAAATCCACTGACAATCCAAACTGCCAACTTCACAATGACAAAGTTGAAACTCTTCCACATTTAATATGTGAGTGCAACAAAATCACCCAACTGATTACAAAGCTAGATACGGCCGAGTTGCTAAATTAATTCACTGGTCATTATGTCAAAAAACACCTATATCCAAAAATCATGGGAACATAATGGAAAAAGTGGAAAATGGGAAGGTGAAGATTTTGTGGGACTTTCGAATAAGGAACGGATCAGCATTTGGAACACAACATGCCAGATATCACAATTGTCGAAAACCGAAGCATACAATTTATTGATATTGCTGTACCAGGAGACGCCAGAGTTGAAGAAAAAGAACTGGGGAAAATCATGAAATATCGCCACCTGGCCATCGAAACTACACGGTTCTGGATGAAACATTTTACAGTGATAATCATTGTAATCAGGACACTCGGTACCATGTCCAAAAATTTTACAAAAAAAATCAAGAAATTGCAGCGGAACTGCAAAAAAACTGTGCTACTCGGAACATCGTACATTTTAAGAAGATACTTGGTTGATATCTAGGATGCTGGCAGCAACCTACATCAACCATTAGCACCAGTCAGTGGTATTTGTGATAGATTTTAAATGTCCCGTTAATTGAGTTTCATATTTAATGAATAAAAGAGATAATCTGGATTAAATTCCCTATCTTTCATAGATTGCCATGTTTTATGCATTATCTTGAAGGACCTTGACGTAGAAAACTTACGAGAGCTAAAAAAAAAAAAAACCTATCAAGGTAAGGGCCAATTATAATTGTCATCAATTTACTACTTGTCATTTAGTAACCTGTTCAAAGTCACAAAAGCACTGAAAAAAGTGTCTCATGACTGATCCTCACACTTACAACCATCAAGAGCATCCCCAGGGTCAACAGGGCATGGGTTTACAATGGGTTGCAATGTCCCAGGGTCATGTGATCATCATTTGGACCTTCTCAATTGCTTCCAACAACGTCAATGGGGGGGAAGACAGATTTGCTTAACAACTGTATCATTCAACTTAACCATTTGGCATTTTGAATCTCATCCGGCTCAAAGTTGACTCAGCCTTCCATCTTTCCGTGGTCAGTAAAATGAAGACTCAGATTGTTGGGGGGCAAGAGGCTGACTCTGTAAACCAGTTAGAGAGGCCTGTGAAAGCACTGTGAAGCGGTATATAAGGCTAAGTGCTATTGCTATTGCTATTAGTACTTTGTTCCTCACATTAAACGGAAAAACCCAGTGCTTTTAAAAGATCCCTTTGAAAGCTGTCTTATTCCCATCCTCACCTCCCAACCTTTCTCTAATTTAATCACGCTTTCCATAAAGTAGCCTAAAGTTCACTTTATCAAATTGGATTCACCGTGTAGTCAATTTAAATAGGTGATACAAAAAAAAAAATAATCTCTACCTCTCGTGTTTCTTTGTGCAAAGTTCATGCAAATCTGTTACTGGCACATATTATGAAACTGGCATTCTAAAGGTATAGGATCTCGCAGTCTTTATGTCAAGTGGTTTGGATCTGAACATTATCGGGATAAGGGGGAGAATGGAAATATTATATATATAGTATTAAATCCCATGACGGGAAAATAGATAGCTTCTGAACACTCTATTATCGTAAAGAAAATGGTAAAACAGATGCATAGCTAAAAGCATGTTTCTCATCATTCGTCAATTGTTCTGAAAATTTAATTCAAAACCCTAAACCTTAAAAAAAGAAAAAGAAGAGATTGCAACAGTCTTCAAGCAGTAGTTAAAATCATCGCATTGTTAGACTTCCCATCTCTTCCTTTAAATTAAAAAAAGGGGGAAGATAATTTTCATGATTAAATCTATTCTTTTCAGCTCATCAACTCATTCCTAGATCTGTACTCCAGGGAGAATAATTGGTTACTTAGCTGTTTCCCAAGTGATTTGACCTTTATTCTCGTGCTAAATGGGACTCTCTCTTCCAGTGTTGAATTAGCCACAAAACTCTGGAGGGCCCTTTTAGGCATTAAAATTAACCCAAAGGCCAGGAGTCAAGACTACTTAGAGTAACGGTTGTTTGATCCAGCTTTAAAGATGACGATGCATTCACCCTAAAAAAAAAAAAAACACCTGAGGAATTTAAGTATACTAAACATTCCCAACTAAACAAAGGTTATCTGTGCAATATATTGGACTTCTCAATTTGCATTTCAACTATCAGCTCCATAAAGAAGATGCCTCCTATTACTTCAGCTTGGTGTAAAGAAAGTCAAAATTCTCACCAGTTTTTCAGGAAAAAAAAGGACATTGTATCTAAATATATGCACGATGATTCTGTACAAGGAGGTTATTTATTTTCACAAGAGGACCCTGATTCAGTCAAGGTAAACAATAATATTTTCCAGAAATTTCAAAATCCCCATGGTCTGGCAGGAATAAATTCCCAGCCAAGATTCTACACTGAAGAGAGGAATCATCCAACCCGCGATTCCCACTGTGATGCTTTCAGACAACCCCTCCCTGATGCATTTTGTAGACAATGATTCTTTCTATTTGTTGTAGAGAAACTCTAGACAGGCCCAGGGAACCATCCATAAACCAGCAGACTTCTAAATCTTGCTTGCAATTGGGGAAGAATTGTGCAGGAAAAGAAGTCAACTGTAACATTCATCACATTTGGCCAAAATAAACTGGTCACTGGACAGGGATAAAATAATTTTTCAACTGTACTAGTTGGCCATTTATTACAATGAATAATGTATCCAGTGTATATTTATGGTTTGAGAAAGAAATGTTTACCCAAGTTATTTTTATATTAAAGAGAGAAAGTGCACCTATAGGATTCAACCTGGAGAACTTCACACAAATGTTTATTTTTATCTCAACTTGAATAACAGAACAAGAGAATTGCAGGTTAGGAAGGGACCTTAGAAGTCTAGTCCAGTTCTGGTCCAACCCTTTGCCCTATACCATTTCAGACAAATAGCTGTCTAGTCTCTTCTTGAAAGTCTTCAGCGATGGAGTACCTACAACTTCTGGAGGCAAGTCGTTCCTCTGGTTAATAGTTGTTTTGTGGCAGCCCTTCAAATACCACTGTTATATCAAAGTTGTTCCTTTCCCTTAGAACAATAGTTGCCCTTTAAAAGTATAAAAACCTGGATTTTGAAGGTCAAATACCAATTATTTTTCCAAGCAACTTGCTTGAAAATTAGACCTTGCAGCATTAAAAACCTTATGACAGTGATGGCGAACCTATGGCACGGGTGCCACAGGCGGCACGCGGAATCATTTCTTAGGGCACGCGAGGCATTGCCCTGTCAGCTCCAGCATGCATGTGTGCTCTGGACAGCTGATTTAGGCCTTCTTTGGAGGCCGTTTTTTGCCCTCTGGAGGCTTCAGGGAAGCTCCCGAAGCCTCTGGAGGTGGGGGGGGGAAAGCCTCTGAAGCCTGGGGAGGGCGAAAAAAGCATGCCAAAAGTAGGGGTCGTGCACATAGCATTATGGGTGTGGCATGCCCATGCGCATGCTTTTGGCATGCGAGCCAAAAAAGGTTAGCCATCACTGCCTTATGAGATCTGCTCTAAGAAAATCCACGCTTTGAGAGCTATTGTAGGAGATGAGCAGGCTGAAATGGAAAGTGGGGTTAAACATGTCATCAGTTTGGAGTCATTGCATTGCCTCAAGAGACTCAAGTCCAGGCCGCCCCCCTCCCCCGCCCCCCATGAATTCCATTGACTCTTATCTAGGACATATATAGCATTGGCTAATGGTTAACCACATCCTTGTGAAAATAAACTCTTTAGTCAATCAACCAGAATAGAGCTGGACGGGACCTTGGATGTCTTCTAGTCCAACCTCCTGCCCAAGCAGGAGACCCTATACCATTTCAGACAGGTGACTGACTGACAGGTGACACAACTTCTCAAGGTAAGCTGTTCCACTGCTTAATTGTCTTGTTAGGAAGTTTCTCCTTCATTTCAGGTTGCTTCTCTCCTTGGTTAGTTTTCATCATTGCTTCTTGTTCTACTTCTTTGTCATCAATCAATCAGAATAGAGCTGGAAGGTACCTTGGAAGTCATCTAGTCCACCCACTCCTGCTCAAGCAGGAGACTCTATACCATTTCGGACTAGTCACTGTCCAAACTTTTCTTAAAAAATTCCACCGATGAAGCATCTACAACTTCTGGTGGCAAGCTGCTCCACTGGTTACCATATTTTTTGCTCCATCAGACGCATTTATTTTCCTCCCAAAAGTGGGTTGAAATGTCTGCATGTCTCATGGAGCAAATATGGGCAACAGGCAGCAGTGGTGAACAGTGGCAGCAATCCCCGCCACCTGGAACAGCTGATTGATGGTATTCCAGGAGACTGATCCAACCGCAAATCAGCTGCTCAGCTGTGAAGGCTCCAGCATTCTCAGGCAGAGACAGAAGACGTGGAGGAGGCAGCTGATCAGGCTGTTTGCTGTTTGCTGCAAGGACACTAGCCAGGTGAATACGGGAGGGATGCTGGGAGGCAGAGGCAGATTTTGTTTTTCTTGTTCTCCTCCTCTGAACCTACAGTAGGTCAGGAGTGTCTTAGGCAGCAAAAAATATGGTAATTGTCCTCACTGTAAGGAAGTTTCTCTTCAGTTAGAGGTTGCTTCCCAGTCCTTTGTGCCTGACAAGGATGTATCTATCCAATTTATGATAATTTTCAAAGAACTTTGTCAGATATTGCCAGGTAGACTATTTCTTAAGGTCAACTATGTCCTTAATCTACCTAAATTAGACATTTTGAACGGAGGAGAAGAGGAATAGTGGTTTCCTCTTGTGGTTGATTTACCAATAGGTATGACTCATTGGTTGGCTCCTCATCTAATATTAGATTTAGATATTAATATAAGGTAAAGGTTCCTCTTCATATGTGTGCTAGTTGTTTCCGGCTCTAGGGGGCGGTGCTCATCTTTGTTTCTAAGCCAAAGAGCTAGCGCTGTCTGAAGACGTCTCCGTGGTCATGTGGCCGGCATGACTCAACGCCGAAAGTAACACAAAGAGCCTGTTCCCTTCCCACCAAAGTGGTCCCTATTTTCCTACTTGCATTTTTATGTGTTTTCGAACTGCTAGGTTGGCAGTAGCTGGCACAAGTAATGGGAGCTCACTCCGTTACGCAGCGCTAGGGATTCGAACCACTGAACAGCCAACGTGATCGACAAGCTCAGTGTCTTAGCCACTGAGCCACCACATCCCTTTAAAATACAGGTTACTAAAGCTGTTCATTATTCATTTGGGGAGCATAGTTGAACAGTTATGTCTTCATTCATCTAGATCTAACTCCCATGCTTTCGTATCGCAAAGAAAGAGTAGTGACTACTTCCTGCTAGCAGGAGAGACAAAGAGGAAGCGTGAGAGATGGACTAGGTGGTCTTGTAGCCCTTTCCCAATTCAGGAATCACTACAGGGGCAAGAATTGTTTGATAGGAAGAACATTGAATCTAATAAAACATTATCAGTCAATTGGATGGGAAATCTTTGGAATCCGCTTCAAATCAAATGAAAACTTCACAGTCACCCTGCAACTTAAGATCATTGTTTTATGTCCTACATTCTCGATTGATGGTTAATAGATCTTAGTGTTCTTCACCATGGCAACTCTTTTGAGCACCGAAAGAGCACTATTGTGCCTGCCATCAGATATATCTTTTAAAGGATAAACATCCCTCTTGAACTCTGCTTCCCAGTATGCCAGTCGCCTTTTGTTCCCTGGCATCCTTGTTATAATGGTAGCCTCTAACTTGGCACAATACTGAAACTGGAGCCTGATGGTGAAATCTGCTTCATCTTGAACATCGTCTGAATAGTTTTAAGAGTGCCATTTCCATTGATACCTACCGTACTTTAAGGAATTAACAGTTCTCCAATGCTCATGAGTAGCGCTATATTGTTAATTACTGCTTGAGTCTGGATTGGTTCGCACAGCATGCTGAGCTGTAAACCATATTGGCTGGATCCACATATTGGTGGATAATCCATTTGTTGTTTTAATTACTGTGGAACAAGATATAAGCCATGGTGGTGCAGTGGTTAGAGTGCAATACTGCAGGCTACTTCTGCTGACTGCCGGCTGCTTGCAATTTGGCAGTTCGAATCTTCACCTTCACAATCTCACCTTCACTCAGCCTTCTATCATTCTGAGGTGGGTAAAATAAGGACCCAGATTGTTGGGGGCAATAGGCTGACTGTAAACCGCTTAGGGAGGGCTGTAAAAGCACTATGAAGCGGTATATGTCTAAATGCTATTGCTATTTCCCTTCCTTCCTTCCTTCCTTCCTTCCTTCCTTCCTTCCTTCCTTCCTTCCTTCCTTCCTTCCTTCCTTCCAGTTGTTAGAATGCAGTAATTGCACACTAACTCTTCCCACTGCCTGCCGTTCAATCCTGACCGGCTTCCTCCTGCTTATGCACGACCACAGTCTGTGTCCTCTTCCAGGCCACTAAACATTGAAAGGGGTGGTATGTGACTGAAATGAGCCACGGTGGAAGAGTGGTTAGAGTGAAGTACTGCAGGCTACTTCTGCGGCCTGCTGGCTGCTTGCAAGTTGGCCGTTCAAATCTCTCCAGGCTCAAGGTTGACTCAACCTTACATCCTTCTGAGGCGGGTAAAATGAGGACCCAGATTGTTGCGAGCAAGAGGCTGACTCTGTAAACTGCTTAGAGAAGGCTGTAAAAACACTGTGAAATGGTATATAAGAGCTATTGCTACATGGATCTGTGTCTCCCATGGCATTAATCATGGTTAACCAACCATACACCTTCTAAACCAAAGCCAAACAGATGACATTATCCCTGAACGTAATGTGTATATTTGGTATCAACTGGAAATCTGGCTCTTGGTGGGTTTTTGGGGGGGGTTGTTTTTTGAAACCAGGTAGAATAACGCTTTGTCTTCTATTTAGATTTTCTGGGTCAATCCACCCTGCCCATGTTTGCGGGAAAGTTTGATTGCTTTATCCAATATCAGGTTAGCTGAGACTCCATGGCTGCATAGAAATTTGGATTCAGGTCAATCCTTTCCCGCCAGTTGATATTCAAGGCATATCCCAAGTCCAAGAAGGCTAAAGATTTTCTGGGATCTAATTAATTCTTTCTGGTTTCCATTTGCAACTCAGTACTATTTCCTTGCAAACCTACATATTATGTGACGCTGAGTGGCTGCTCAACTATCAAAACCTCAAAGGCTAACATTTTTTTTTTAAATGAAACACACACACACACAGACTTACATTTTCTTAAATCGTTATACAACTTTATAAAAGAAATAAGGGTTGCTGTTTTTTAACATAACTTGCTTACCATGGGGATATTCTTAGAATTGTAATATGGGGACAAATAACCACCCTTGTCCATTATCCCTAAACCAACAGTTCAATATAAGGAAATTGGTGGCAAATTGGTATTCATCTGTGGATTGTTTAAGATGGGGAAATATTGACCAGCATTTAAAAGTCCACATAAGATACAAAAAGTCTTTGTATGTGCAAAAAAAAAAAAAAAGAGTGAAGTTTAACTTGTTGTTGTTAGTTGCAAAGTCGTGTCTGACCCATCGCAACCCCATGGACAATGTTCCTCCAGGCCTTCCAGTCGTCTACCATCCTCTGGAGTCCATTTAAGCTCACGCCGACTGCTTTGGTGACTCCATCCAGCCACCTCATTCTCTGCCGTCCCCTTCTTCTTCTTTGGCCCTCCATCGTTCCCAGCATGTGGCTCTTCTCCAGGGAATCCTTCTTCCTTCTCCTTAATTGGCCAAAGTCTTTGAGTTTCCTCTACAGGATCAGGCCTTCTAAAGAGCAGTCAGGGTTGATCTCCTCTAGGACTGATTGCTTGGATCGCCTTGCAGTCCAAGGGACTCAATGCAGGAGTCTTCTCCAGCAGCAGAGTTCAAAGGCCTCCATTCTTTGGCACTCAGCCTTCCTTATGGTCCAATTTTCACAGCCATCCATCGCAACTGGGAAAACCAAAGCCTTGACTAGACACACTTTTGTTGGCAGGGTGATGTCTCTGCTTTTTAGTCTGCTGTCTAGATTTGCCATCGCTTTCCTCCCCAGGAACAAGCGTCTTTTAATTTCTTGGCTACAGTCCCCCATCTGCGGTGATCTTGGAGCCCAGGAAAATAAAATCTGTCACTACCTCCATTTCTTCCCCATCTTTTTGCCCGGAATTGAGAGGGCCGGATGCCGTGATCTTAGTTTTCTTAATGTTGACTTTCAAGCCAACTTTTGCACTCTCCTTCTTCACCCACATCAAGAGGCTCTTTAGTTCCTCTTCATTTTCTGCCATTAGAGTGGTATCATCTGCATATCTGAGGTTGTTGATATTTCTCCCTGCAATCTTAATTCCAATTTTTGATTTGTCTAGTCCCGCCTTTCTCATGATGTGCTCTGCATATAAGTTAAATATATTAACTTATTAATATTTTATATTTGCAGAATCACCTCCTGCCTCATACCTCCATCCGACCTCTCCGCTCCCAGGGGGAGGGCCTCCTCAGGGTGCCGTCCGCTGGACAATGCCGACTAGCGGCTCCCATGGGAAGGGCCTTCTCTGTGGCAGGTCCAGCCCTCTGGAACGACCTGCCCCCCGACCTTCGCACTACCACGGACCTTCGCCTCTTCCGTAAAGCATTGAAAACTTACTTTTTTCATGCGGCCGGCCTGGCATAGTTTGTTTTTACTATCATTTTAATAGGGTTTCTTAAGTTTATTCTAACTCAGGTTAAATTCATTTAATTTAATGTTAAATTTATCTATTGACTGTATTTAAATGTACCTTTTATTTTCCCTGAGTCTCTATGGGAGACAGGGCGGTATACAAATAAAATAAAATAAAATAAAATAAAATAAATAAATAAATAAATAAATAGGCAGGTTGACAGTATACAGCCTTGCCAGATTCCTTTCCCAATTTTGAACTAATCAATAATTCCATTTCCAGTTCTCCCTGTTGCTTCTTGACCCCCATATAGGTTTCTGAAGAGACAAATAAGATGGTCTGGTACTCCCATCTCTTTAAGAATTCACCACAATTTGTTGTGATCCACACAAATCCAAGGCTTACTCAGGACACTCAAGGAAGTTTAACTATGTAAGACAAAAAAACCGCACATTAGAAGTGCACCCATTGTACTATGTATTATAACCGTCACAATGTGCTTATCGCCTCCTGAAGGACAGATTCAACAATGGCTGTTGAATAATTATTTTCTCTGTACCTTGTAGCCTTCTTTTTACTCCTTGAGCATGGAATTGTTATTCCACCACCGGTAAAGCTGGTTTAGTTGTGACTCATGACATTTCAATGCAAGCCAATAGAGCAAAACACACACATGCGCTACTCGTTCAAGGAAAATGCAACCTTGAACTTTTCAGAAAAACGAGGACACGAAGACAAGGTCTGTTTGGGAGGATGTTCATTTAACAAAAGAAAGCTCCTAAGGCCAAGTTAAGATGCCAAGCTTCTAATTAAACACACACACACATACACACACACACACACACAAATAAATTCCTGAAATCTCAATGCTCAAAGTAGATTTTTGGAGCATTGCATTGTCGTGCCAAAGGCTGCAGCTCCGCTGCTTCTCTTCATGCTTTGTTAGAGAGTGGGATGGAGAATCAAAGACGGGTTTAGGGAACAAAGAATGAGATTACATGAAAATATTTCAGCCCCCCACACACCCACACACCCACCCCCAACACATGGTTTTGTTTTAATCAAGAAAGGAAATTTTTAATGCCCCGGTATGACTTCTGAGTTGGTGGATATTAAGCTCTCCATAGCAACTGTAGCAGCACAGCAGAAAACAAAAACATAGGCTGGGGCACCGATTGAGCAATGGGGGTTAAAATTATCGGCGTATAAAAACTTTGTGGGACGTGGCAGCTCGGTGGCTAAGACGCTGAGCTTGTCGATCAGAGAGGTCAGCAGTTCAGTGGTTTGAATCCCTAGCGTCATGTAATGGAGTGAGCTCCCGTTACTTGTCCCAGATTCCTTCCTTTCCTTCCTTCCTTTCATCGTCTCTCCCTCCCTTCCTCTCTTCCTTCCTTCCCTCCCTCCTTCCTTTCATCATCCTTCCCTTCCTTCCATCTTCCTTCCTTCCATCCATCGTCCCCCCTCCCTTCCTCTCTTCCTTCCTTCCCTCCCTTCCTTCTTCCTTTCATCATCCTTCCCTTCCTTCCATCTTCCTTCCTTCCATCCATCGTCCCCCCTCCCTTCCTCTCTTCCTTCCTTATCTCCCTCCCTTCTTCCTTTTATCATCCTTCCCTTCCTTCCATCTTCCTTCCTTCCATCCATCGTCCCCCCTCCCTTCCTCTCTTCCTTCCTTCCCTCCCTCCCTTCTTCCTTTCATCATCCTTCCCTTCCTTCCATCTTCCTTCCTTCCACCCATCATCCCCCCTCCCTTCCTCTCTTCCTTCCTTCCCTCCCTCCCTTCTTCCTTTCATCATCCTTCCCTTCCTTCCATCTTCCTTCCTTCCACCCATCATCCCCCCTCCCTCCCTCCTTCCTTCCCTCCCTCCCTCCCTCCTTCCTTTCATCATCCTTCCCTTCCTTCCATCTTTCTTCCTTCCATCCATCGTCCCCCCTCCCTCCCTCCCTACCTCCTTCCTTCCTTCCCTCCCTTCCTTCTTCCTTTTATCATCCTTCCCTTCCTTCCATCTTCCTTCCTTCCATCAATCATCCTTCCCTTCCTCCCTCCCTCCCTCCCTCCTTCCTTCCTTCCTTCCTTCCTTCCTTCCTTCCTTCCTTCTTTCTTTCCCCATTGCCATCCATCCATCCATTGGTTTACTGGTTCAGTAACTGGTTTGCTGAGAATTCCAGCTCTCTCTATCATGAGTCTTTATCACTTTCAGAAATGAAACACAAGAGGGAAGTGTATTGGAGCAGGAGGGATGGTTTCTAATCTATCTGAGTTTATGCCGTCATAAACGTATCAGTCTTTAAAGTGTCACAAGAATCTTTGCAGCAGATGCTAAGGTGGCTCATATAGTTCACATGCTTCAAATCGACAATCCTGCATTAAAAGAGGCTGCAGAGAAAGCAGAAGGATTGCTGCATCTCTTCTTGGCATCTGGGGATGCAAATGTATCAACTTATTTATTAACATTATACCCTGCCTTCGCTTTAGGAAATTCAAGTACCGTATTTTGGTTCCACAACGATCTTGTAAAACAGTTTGGGGGGGAAAGTAGCAAGAACAGAATATTGAGATCTAAGAAAAGGTTCTAGATCAGAAAGGAAACTTCCGTGATATTTGGTTATTAAACAAGGGGACTTACTGGTCTCCCAATTAAGTTACCTGGGTCTTCCCATACTTACTGTATTTTTCGGACTATAAGACGCACTGGAGTATAAGACGCACCAAGATTTTGAAGAGGTCAATTTAAAAAAAAGTTTTTGTACTCTTCAGGACTCCAAAACCCTCTGCGCTTCCCATTTTTTTGTGAAAAGTGGAGCATGGAGAGTTTGAGAGGCCTGCGAAGTGTTACTGGGGGCTGGGGGGGGGCAAAAACAGCCTGTTTTTCACAAAAATGGGCCCATTTATTGCAAAAAAACAGGGCATGCATTTGCTTTGAGAGGCTTGTAGCATGCTCCTGGGACCTGGGGGGGGGTCAAAAATGAGCAAAAAATGGCCCATTTTCCTGCTCGTTTTTGCCTTCTCTAGCCCCCAGGTGCACTTTGCAGGCCTCCCAAAGCCTCTGCACATCCATTTTTGCAAAACAACAACAACAACAACAACAAACAAACAAACAAACAAACAAACAAACGGGATGCGTGGGGGTGAGGTTTCGGGAGGCCAAAAATGCTATATTCAGTATATAAGACTCACCCAGATTTTCACCCTCTTTTTTGCGGGGGAGGTGCGTCTTATACTCCAAAAAATATGGTAGTTGTGCACCTTAATTCAGGGATGTCAGATTTTAAGACTTGCTGATTTCAAGTTCCAGAATCCTCAAGCCAGTATGAACTACCAGATGGCTTTTGGAGACCATGATGGAGAATAATTATCCAGGAGTCTTTGCATTCTGGAAGTATGCAAATAGGCTAAATGAAGTTTCCTCTATCCTAGACATCTTCCTAGAATGCGGAAGGACGGGAGGCAAAGCTGAATTTATTTTGGATTGGGAGCGATGAAGAAA
This sequence comes from Rhabdophis nuchalis, assembly GCA_039707465.1. Taxonomy (NCBI): domain Eukaryota; kingdom Metazoa; phylum Chordata; class Lepidosauria; order Squamata; family Natricidae; genus Rhabdophis; species Rhabdophis nuchalis. The sequence continues at coordinate 18,107,502 of CM077657.1, read as the reverse complement.
TAAAAAAGGAAGAAAGGAAGAAAATGAGCGAACAGGAGTAGAATGTATCCCAATCTAGGGACTTGTACTTTTCACCTGCTAGTAGAAGCCAAAGAGAGATGTGGTTAGGTACAGTTCTTCTTTGAATACTCAAACATAATAACAGAGCCAGAAGGGACCTTGAAGGTATTTCAGTCCAGCAGTCGCCAACTGGCAGTCCGTGGACCACTGGTGGGCCATGAGAAAATTTGGGTGGTGCACAGAAAAATTATTTGCATTTTTTTATATTACACTAAATCAGGGGTCCTCAAACTACCGGATATGTGCAATGTGTTGCTGCAGAGAGTCTCCCCCTTCGGGGTCTTTTTGTGTGTGTTGGAGGGGGGGGGCAGAAATTCTGACTTGGGGTCTGCTTCAGCCTCCTGGTGCAGAGCTTTGGGTGAAGGCTGGAAGGAAGCGCCAGTGGTGGTGAAGAGCCAGAGGTCCTTGTTCCAGTCGGACTGCATCATGGCCTGGAACTGGCTGACCATCTCAGCCCACTGAGCCTCCAGGCGCCGGTACCTGGCCTTGCACTCCCACAGGTCTTCCCTCTGCTTGGAAAGCCTATGCCATGGTCCACCAGTTGGTGAGCGCTGGTCTAGGGCCTCCTGCTTGAGCAGGGGGTTGGACTAGAAGACCTCCAAGGTCCCTTCCAACTCTGTTATAATGGCTGTTAGAGACCTTCCAGGAGCCGAGTTGAGCCTGGTCCTTCCCGAGCCAGCAGTGAGGAGAAGCCAACATTGTCTCTGCTGCCTAAGGACCTTTTTAGTTCAAAGCAGTTTAGAAAACTTGCAAATAAGCAAAAGAAATTAAAGCCACAGGAGGTTGTTTTTTAAGGAGAGACTGGACAGCCTTTCCTCCAGAATAGTATAGGATCCCCTGCCTTGAGCAGGCGGCTGGACTAGAAAACCTCTAAGGTCCCTTCCAACTCCTGCTATTCTGTTACTCTGTTCCGCCTCCCTTCCGTCTGCTCAGTTTTCCCAAAAAACGCTACCGAACAGTGCCCCCTTCTGGCGAGCTGAAGCAGCAGCCGCAAACAGGGTTAGTAAGTAATCCGCTTGCATTTCTAACCTTTTCCCCCTCCTTGCATAGTTTTTTTAATTAAAAAAAAAACCCCTGCTTGCCTCAAGATGAGTTCTTAAAAAAGCGAAGAGCCTTTCACACCATTACGGGCTGTCATATTAATGATGATAGAGTCATAATATGGAATAGGAACGTGAATTGCTTGCATCCTGCCTTTCTCTTCAGCCCCACCCCAAGCTTGATTAAAGCAAAAGACGGCTACGAAGGCTGTGTGTGCGAAAGTTAACAGATAAAGTATACAGGGCTGCTTATTATTAAGCAAAGAGTAAAGTGCTTAAGTTGGTACGAAGGGGTGGGAAGAGGGAGTTGCAACTAAGACCCCAAGACGTAAGTGATAGGCTCTCTGCCTTTCCAATTGTAAAAGGAAAATAGAATAAAATAAACAGAGTTGGAAGGGACCTTGTAGGTCTTCTAGTCCTGCGTGGGCAGGAACCTTATACCATTTCAGACAAATGGCCATCTAACATCTTTTTAAAGGCTTCCAGGGTTGGGGCAATCACAACTTCTGGAGGCAAGTCGTTCCACTGGTTAATTGTTCTCACTGTCAGGAAATTTATCCTCAGTTCTAAGTTGCTTCTCTCCTTGATTAGTTTCCACCCATTGCTTCTTGTCCTGCCTTCAGGTGCCCTACCCTCTAGTGATGGATGGAACAGAATAGAGCTGGAAAAGACCTTGGAGGTCTTCTACTCAAGCAGGAGGACCTATACCATCGCAGACAAGTGACTATCTAGTCTCTTCTTAAAAGCCTCCAGTGATGGAGCGCCCACGATTTCTGAAGGCAAACTCTGTTCCATTGGTTAATTGTTCTCACAGTTTAGAAGTTTCTCCTTAATTCCAGGTTGCTTCTCTCCTTGAACAGAGATGCTGGCTTGGTCAACCAAACCTCTATGAAATTTTCCTTACACTTGTTTTTGGGAACTTAAAAGAAAGGGGAACCAGCCTATTTCACTTAGTATAGAATTAGAGATAGAATAGAATAGAATAGAATAGAATAGAATAGAATAGAATAGAATAACAGAGTTGGAAGGGACAACTTCTGGAGGCAAGTTGTTCCACTGATTAATTGTTCTCACTGTCAGGAAATTTCTCCTCAGTTCTAAGTTGCTTCTCTCCTTGATTAGTTTCCACCCATTGCTTCTTGTTCTACCCTCAGGTGCCGTGGAGAATAGCTTAACTCCCTCTTCTTTGTGGCAGCCCCTGAGATATTGGAAGACTGCTATCATGTCTCCCCTGGTCCTTCTTTAGATGGTCCTTCTTCAAATTAGATGGTGTGGCTTATTAAAAGCTCTCTGGCCTTCCATAAGTCATTAACAAAATCAAATCTGGGTTTATAAAATGTCACCTAACATGATCATTCTTGTAAGATGGCCTTTGGACATGTGTTGATCAGTAAGTTGCTGTATATAATATGAAACTAAAAACTAAGGTGGTATGCCATAAATTTGCCCAAATGCATCACAGCTTCATCAATGCAAAATTATTGGTCCCATTTTATTTATTTTTGGGTTGGAAAATCAGCGATGGGATGAAGAAACACAGTGATGGTAACATATTGGAAGAAAGGATAGGCAGAATCTCACTTCTATGCAACTACACTTGTCATTCCAAATAATTTTTCAAAGCCAAGGAAGACCCTTTACTAACTTCAGACTACATTTCTAAACCCATTAAGGGTTTATGGATTAAATGATGGCAAACTTTCTGGGTTTTTAAGCCCACGAAGCTCTTCTGTAACTTCAATTGATAAGCACTTTCCAAAACTTATTTTGGGGAAGTGTCTCTACACTGATGTTGAAGAGGTGCGTGCTTCCATTTTCAAAAGCTTGCTAATTTCATGCCGGCATTAAAGACACGTCTTTAGAAGCTAAATTTTAGATCAAAATAGATCAACTGAAAAAGCAATTCAGAATTCCCCAAGCAAATAGGCAAGGAGAAGTGATGGAGGTCAACAAAATGCAATTGAAGTTTGCTTTGAAATGCTATCAATTTCCAAACTTCTTCACAGGGGAGAAAATGCATCTGTTAATTATGGATATTATCAGCCAGTGCTGATAGAGTTGGTGTGGATTAAATTCATCACCATGACAGCCTTAAAAGGCTCAGATGAATACAGTACATACGGGCTTTCTGTCTCTCATTCACTCTCTTTCTCTCAGACATTTTTTCCTGCTTCTGCCAGAACCTGAAGTGTTTGTACTTATACCTCAATTTACTTTGATCGTCTTTGTGGAGATACAGCAAATGCAAGCAGAGTACAAACATTGCTATTAGATGCAAAAGCAATTGCATTGAAGGCATTTGACTCATGCTGGATACCTTTAGCTTGCCAAAATAATGTCTAAACCAAGCCTCAACTATTTCTTCCCCATTTTTTTTGTCTTCACATAAATGCAGTAATACATCCACACCAATGCCCTTGATCAGTAAATGAATAAGAAAGCTCCCACAGTATTAAGACATGGAAAGGCAGAGACCAAATAGCAATAGCACATGGACTTATATAACACTTCACAGTGCTTTTCCAGCCCTCTCTAAGTGGTTTACAGAATCAGCCTATTGCCCTCAACAACCTGGGTCCTCATTTTACTGACCTAGGAAAGATGGAAGGCTGAGTCAACTTTGAGTGCTGTCAGGATCGAACTAGCCTGCAATACTTCATTCTGAGCGCTGCACCACCATGGCTCTTATATAAGCCCTTAATTTGGAAACAAACCTGGCCAGTCATTAGCACTTTGAGAATGAGTGAAGACTGGTTTCTCATCACATTTTATTATATCATATTTGTATTTGCAAGCTATACTGCAATCTATATGGCACATCTACAACTACCCATCGTAATAGATCAGATGGGGTGGACATTCTCCTAGTCCCTTCCCTTAAACATGTCTGTCTTATGGGATATGTGCCTTCTCTGTGGCAGCCCCTGCCCTATATAACTCCTTTCCTGTTGATGTTTGGCAGGGCCCCACCCACTTAGTCTTCCAAAAAGCGCTTAAGATCTGGGTTTTTCCACAAAGTGTTGAGATAGGATGAAGTGGGGGATTTAATGATGGGCTGAACATGGAAGCTTAACTTTGGTGCCAGGTTTTAGATGGCTATGGTTTTAATAGATAAATGCATTGTTGATAGTCATGAGGTTTTGTCCAACCCATTGCGACCCCATGGACAACGTTTCTCCAGGCCTTCCTGTCCTCTACTATCCCCCAAAGTCCATTTAAGCTCATGCCTACTGCTTCAGTGACTCCATCCAGTCACCTCATTCTCTGCCGTCCCCTTCTTCTTTTGCCCTCCATCGTTCCCAGCATGAGGCTCTTCTTCAGGGAGTCCTTCCTTCTCATTCGGTGGCCAACGTCTTTGAGTTTCCTCTTCAGGATCTGGCCTTCTGAAGAGCAGTCAGGGTTGATCTCCTCTAGAACTGACCGGTTTGATCGCCTTGCAGTCCAAGGGACTCAATGCAGGAGTCTTCTCCAGCACCAGAGTTCAAAGGCCTCCATTCTTTGGCACTCAGCCTTACTTATGGTCCAACTTTCACAGACATCCATTGCAATGGGGAAAACCATACCCTTGATTAGACACACTTTTGTTAGCAGGGTGATGTCTCTGCTTTTTAGTATGCTGTCTAGATTTGCCACAGCTTTCCTCTCCAGGAGCAAGCATCTTTTAATTTCTTGGCTGCATCGGCAGTGATCTTGGAGCCCAGGAAAATAAAATCTGTCACTCCCTCCATTTCTTCCTCATTTATTTGCTAGGAATTGATAGATGCATTTTGTTGTTTTATTACTGATGGCTGTTCTAATTGTTGATTGGGAGCCAACAGTTGGATAAGAAATGGGTGGATCCATAAACGTTTTAAATAAGTAATACTGTAGATAAATATGTGTCCCCAAGTCAATTCACCTGAGTAACTGTGGATCACAGAAAGCCGAAGTAATTTCTTTTGTAAGCTAATTCCTTTTTGACAAACAAATGGTAGCTGATCTATCACAAATTTGTGAGAAGTGACTTACCAAGTCCATTGAGTGTTTTAGATTTAGCTTTGTTCGTAGTAGTACTGTATAGCCTTTATTGTCATTGTACATCATGTATACAACAAAATTGCTTTTAGCCTGTCATGCAATGCATGACAAAAAAATACAAACAACATAAAGAGCATAAAGATCCCTAGGCAAGTAATTAGAAAAAGAAAAACGAAAAAGAAATGTGTTGGGCACATACCTCTCACCTTTCCATCTGAAGCATTCCTGACACTTCAACTTCCAATTTCCCCCCCTTTTCAGCTACTTTGTGACTTAAGTGGAGCTCAGTGAAAATGAATGAGCTGAAATGAGAACAAATAACCATGAAATAATTCCAATCATTTCATTCCAATCAGAGGAGAAGGTTGGTAGCTCAGGGCTGAAATGAGGGGTCCTCGGCAGAAACATTTCAGACAAATGGACAGCCGTTTGTCTGAAATGGTATAGGGCTTCCTGCCTAGGCAGGGAGTTGGCCTAGATGAACTCCAAAGTCCCTTCCAACTCTGCTATGGTATTATTGTATTATCTTGATTCAGCAGATCCCGTCTGAGCCATGAAATTCTTCAGTCTGACTTTTCACAACTGCAACATCCCATTTCAAGGTTGAGCTGCTCCAGCGAGGTGGGAATGAGATGATTCCGAGTCGTGATTTCATCCTCAAATGCATTGAGGGTCTCCGCTGTTGCCTTATATCTTGGGGGCCAAAAGGTGACCATGTTTGCACTTTTATTACTGAATTCCTAGATTGATGGGTTGGGGGGGGAGAGAGGAGGGGGCGAGAAAGCAGTAAGCATTTCACGCAGGTAAAGGTTCCCCTCGCACATATGTGCTCGTCGTTCCCCACTCTAGGGGGCGGTGCTCAACTCCATTTCAAAGCTGAATAGCCAGTGCTGTCCGAAGACGTCTCCGTGGTCCTGTGGCTGGCATGACTAAATGCCAAAGATGCACAGAACGCTGTTGCCTTCCCACCAAAGGTGGTCCCTATTTTTCTACTTCTACCTATTTTTGCATGCTTTCGAACTGCTAGGTTGGCAGAAGTTGGGACAAGTAACGGGAGCTCACTCTGTTACGCGGCACTATTTATTTTTATTTATTTTATTAAATTTATACCCCGCCCTTCTCCTTGCAAGGACCCAGGGCGGCGCACAGGCAATATTAAAAACCATACAAAATACATAAATATATCATTAAAAAACTATTAAATTATATCCCGTGCTAAAACCCATTATAAAACTCTAAGAATTTAAAATTATCCACATTTAAAAGTCAGAAAACGGGGGTTATGCTAGGCCAGCTTGTTGGAATAAATAAGTCTTGAGACGTTGGCGGAAGAGGCGGGGGTCCGAGATGGTGCGTAGTTCGGGGGGTAGGTCATTCCAGAGGGCCGGGCCGGCCACAGAGAAGGCCCTTCCCCTAGGCGTCGCCAACCGGCATTGCCTAGTCGATGGTACCCGGAGAAGGCCCTCTCTGTGGGAGCGGATCGGTCGAAGGGATGTATGGGGCAGGAGGCGGTCTCGTATGTAGCTAGGCCCCGAGCCATGGAGCAATTTAAACCTAGGGATTTGAACCACTGAAGTGCTGACCTTTCTGATCGACAAGCTCAGCGTCTTAGCCCCTGATCCACAGCCTCCCTTATTTCACTCAGACAGATCTCCAATTGCGGTTTCAAACAGTCAGAAAATGCCTATGCTTTGGGAATCAGATTTTTCCCTCCCTGGATCGATTTAACACAATGCCAAACTTGACTTGCATCCATAATAGTCTTATACTTGACGCTCCTTGTGTGGGCAGAATTTACATCTCTATCCATTAACCTTGTTTTGTAAGCCATGTTGTTGTTGCTTTTAATAGATGGTGGTGATTTTGTAAGCCCGCACCACTTCTCCTCATTACACAGATTCTAAATGACTTAAAGCTCACTCGTCATATCTCAGGGGACTGCTAATGACACAACAGCTCCAGAATGTAATTATCTCCATCCCCCACAGCCCAACGGAAAGAAGCTTCTACCATTTTCACTTCTGAGTCAAATCAGGGAGAAATGAAGAGTTCAGAAGTCCCAGATGAAGTTCCTTCGCTCGGCAGCTAAAGGGGGTATTTTCACTGTCATCAGAACAATCTCACTATACAGTCAGTTGAGTCAGCCTTTTGGTTTAGTAGATATAATTTAGATTATGTCAATCGGGGCCACACACATCAATTGATTTATGAATAAATGATTCGATAGGATTAAAAAAACCAAAACCAAAATCAGGCAGGGGTGAAATCCAGCAGGTTCTGGAGAACCAGTAACAGAAATTTTGGATAGTTCAGAGAACCGGTAGCAGAAATTTTGAGTAGTTCAAAGAGCCGGCAAAGACCACCTCTGGCTGGCCTCAGAGTGGGGTGGGAAGGGAGATTTTGCAATATCCTTATATTTATATATATATTTATAATTAATCAAATTTATATACGGCCCTATCTCCCCGGAGGGACTCAGGGCGGTGCACAGAAGAAATAAAAACACAATACATACAATCGCAATATAAAATAGAAATTAAATTTAGTAAATCTGCGCTAAAAGATGATTAAAAACTATTAAAAACATTATATTAAAATTAGATCATTAAAACTATCCTTCCCCTGCCACGCCCACCAAGCCCCACCCATTTTTTTACTGGTAGTAAAAAAAATTGAATTTCGCCACTGAAATCAGGCAATGAATTTCAGTAGAGTGGCGTTTTGTTTTGTTTTGTTATTATTTATTTCATCAAGCATGTATTAGATAACACATATAAGTATCAACATGATTTTGAATACATGAAATGGACACAAATAAAAAGAAACATTAGGACGTTGGTGCGCTTATGCACGCCCCTTACAGACCTCTTAGGAATGGGGTGAGGTCGACAGTAGACAGTCTAAGGTTAAAATTTGGGGAGTTTGGAGAAGAAACCACAGAGTCAGGTACAGCATTCCAGGTATTGACCACTCTGTTGCTGAAGTCGTATTTTCTGCAATCAAGTTTGGAGCAGTTTACCTTGAGTTTGTATCTATTGTGTGCTCGTGTATTGTTGTTGTTGAAGCTGAAGAGGTCCTAAATTTTTTTGGAAACCCACCACTGCGCCTTGTCCACTTCACCAAACTGGCTTACCATTTCTAAGTCTAGATTGTGCCCAACGTGAAGTTAAACCAAGTGCTTCCTGGTTTATCAGCTACCCTCTTTCTCTCTGCCCTACATCAATATTGCATCGGCTTTGTGATGTATACATCTGCTCAATATGAATGTCAGGGTTACGAGTCATGGGTTTCCTATTAGACAGGTCCTATTCATTTATTAATTTCACCCACTCTGAGCAGCTCCTATCGTGTACCATTCCTCTGATGGGCCACTCAATGTCGAAACGCTCTTGGAGTGAAGCAGCCGGACCATGAAAAGAGTAGATTACCCTCCTGAATTGAGAAGCTCTAGAGGTATCCATGTAACTTATTTCCCCTCCCCCCACTCCTCACAGAGTGACAAATGGGCCAGCTCTGAAAGAGACAGCCCGTCAGATAAATTATTCTGTAAGCTTTAAGCCCGGAGACTCGGTGACGCTTCTCTGAAGTAACTATCTTGAGGACTACAATCATGGTTATGCATTCTGCATCTTGTGAGAATATCTAAGCCGGTTTTTACCTATAGCCTCCGGTGACTTTGATGAAGTCAGATGACTTTTCTGTCATCTTTCTCCACCCTATTAGCTCTGCAAGGAAGAGTTTCCTACACAACGGTGGAAAGTTTTTTCTTTCCCCTCCCATGAATTAATCCTGACTCATACAATTTTCATCTTCCAGAAGGCACTTTTATCTGTTCCGCTCATTTGATCAGTTGGATTTGATAGTTCTGTTACTGTATTAACTACCCTGGCAAAAAAACAGAACAACTACAAAGACATCTAACGCACGTACATCGATACCTTCTCAGTGGCTCCTGGGCTTTTCCAAAACAATTGTTCTGCCATCGAGTTTAACATCTCAGCCTGGGAGTTGAAATTTAAGTTGTTCTCTTTCTTCTATGTTTTACCGCCAACAGTTCACAGAGCAATTGAAACTGGAAACCTAATTGTAAGGTAACGAGGGACTTTGGTGTGTTCAAATGGATTAAAATAATAAATAAAAGAGGTTCTTCTTTTTACTATGCCAGAGATCAAGTAGAAGAGAGAACAAATATGGGGAAATTTAAGAAATCAGCAGCAGCAGCAGCATCTAACTCCACCATAGTTTCACAGATAGGTTCCTGTAATTCTCCCAGAACTCCACCAAATTTAAACTTCTCTGTTCCAGGAAGTGGGGAATGGCTCAATGGAATTTTAAAACGCGGCCTGCATTCCTGAAGTCAAAGGTTTGAATTTTTCTGTCTAACAGGGATGGAGGTGTTATGGAGAATTATGGTTTCAACATTCCTGCAGAATGAAAGTACAGTGCAATGATTGTTCTCTCTGTATCCAGCCAGTCTCCAGCTTTCTCTAAGGCAGGGGTGCCCAACCTTGGCAATTTTAAGTCTTGTGGACTTTAACTCCTAGAATTCTTCCATGCTGGGTGGAGAATTCTGGGAGTTGAAATCCACAGGTCTTAAAATTACCAAAGCTCAGACACCCTCGCTCTAAAGCAGGGGTGTCAAACTCAAGGTCCGCGGGCCGGATCCGGCCTGTGAGGTGCTTAGATCTAGCCCACGGGCTGGCCTGGAAATAACAAAGGACCAGCCTGCGGTGCCTCTGCTAGTGAAAATGGGGTGTGGAGGGCCACATGTGTGCCCCCACACCCCATTGTGGCCAGTAGAGTACTTCAAGAGGCCATCCAGACTGAAAATTTTATTTTTATTTTATTAAATTTATACCCCGCCCTTCTCCTTGTTAGGACCCAGGGCGGCGCACAGGGATGTTAAAATACATACAAAATATATAAAATATATAAAATTTAAAATACTTATTCTAATAAATAAACCCTGCGCTAAAAACCGAATTAAAATCCCAAGTTTAAAAACTATCTAATAGTCAGTATGGAGGTTACGCTAGGCCAGCTAGATGAAATAGGTGTGTCTTCAGACACTTGCGGAAGAGGCGGAGGTCGGAGATGGTGCGGAGTTCAGAGGGTAAGTCGTTCCAGAGGGCTGGGCCCGCCACAGAGAAGGCTCTCCCCCTGGGTGTCGCCAGTCGGCATTGTCCAGCCGACGGCACCCTGAGGAGGCCCTCTCTGTGGAGCGTATCGGTCTGAGGGATGTATGGGGCAGGAGGCGGTCTCGCATATAACTAGGCCCCGAGCCATGGAGCGCTTTAAAGATGGTCATTAAAACCTTGAAGCGCACCCGAAAGACCACAGGGAGCCAGTGCAGCTCGCGCAGGATAGGTGTTATGTGGGAGTGTCTAGGCGCTCCCGTAATCACCCGCGCGGCTGCGTTCTGGACTAGCTGCAGCTTTCGGGTGCACCTCAAGGGAAGCCCCATGTAGAGAGCATTGGGGCCCCCTTGTACCCCATTTTGACTGGCAGAGTGCTGTAGAAGACATCCATCCAATCTGCCATGCATCCCACCTTCCAACCCCCTAGCTGGCCCATGGAGGACAATGACAACACTGATTTGGTCCTCGAAGAAATCCAGTTTGACACCCCTGCTTTAAGGAATTGCTATAGACATGCCGCTCTCTTCATCAAAACATAGAATGGGTTGGATTCACACATGGTGCTAAGCTATAATACCATTTGTATAGATTTTTGCTTGTGAGAATTCAGTTATTGGGCTCCAGTTTGTGGCTTAATGATATATGGGACTCCAGACACAGAAGTCTTATTTAACACATCCTAGTTAAAGCCAGCCATGGTTTCTCACGATGTGCAAACACAGATTGCAAGTCTTGAAGCTGTAATGTTGCGGCGTTAAGCACGGTTTGGCATTATATCTGAGCAAGCTGGGATTTACGTTATTAAAAGATGCCAATGAAAATGAAAATCCAGAGGATTAGCACACACACAAAAAAAAACTTCCCAAGATGGTGATTAAAAGATTTCTTAAAAATTGTTTCAGCCATTTGCTTCATACCTAGCTGCTTAATAACTTGGGTTGATTTAGAGGAAGAAGGGGGTGGGGAATCACTGATAATGCCCTATTAATTATTATCTGTATTGCACTTCAGTGGAAGAAACAATATGGAATTTAAATATTTGCCAATCTATTAGAGCCACGAGACAATGTCTCTAATCTGTTAAATTCATTGCTTACTCATGGAAGAACAAGTCCCAAAGCTACCATTCAAAATCATTCCTCTCTTCACTTCCACCCCTCTCTTTTTAAAGTCTTCCTTTCTCTCTCCTTTTATAATACAATTCAAGGCTAATTTTAATACAGATCTACTGAACTCCCAGATAGCAAGATAACATAAACAAGATGTCCCAGGTTGCATGCCAAGTTTTCTTGTGCATCCCTGCCAATTTGCATTTGAGTGCCGCAATGTAGATGCCACCGACACACACACACACAGAGAGAGAGGCTTTTTATTGTGGTAATGATTTGGGGGGCATTTAATGGAAATGGAAAAGCTCATTTGTTGAATATCTGAACAGACCATAAGGCGATATTAAGCTTTGTTTCCAAAATGATAAAACTTGCTGGTCCAAAAAGGATGGGAAGTGGAGAGGGAGAGATGGCTCCGTGAAATGCAGTCTGCAAATGTCTGTTATCTACCTGATTTTATTGCCGAAAGCTGTTATAACAAGACAAACAGCTGAAGGACGGGGTGGAAGATGGAAAAGCATTGCACTCGAAAAAGAATTAGAAACAATAATTGTGGTGAAATATTTTTAAAGACAGTGTAAATGAAGAAAAGGCAATACAACGCGGCGTATATGACAACAGCCATCTTTTCGAGTCTCTACCCAGATAGAAATATTGCTCTTTTTAGCAGACGTTGAGACCAGAGCAGAGCAGAACAAGAATAGGACCAGAACTGGAACCAGAACCAGAACCAAATAGAATTTTTCCTCTACAAAAGTTAGGCTAGCAGGTTGTGCTGGCAAGCTAGAGACTTCGAGGACTCTGGAAAAGAGGAAGAGATTGAATTCAATGTATTGTAGATCAAAAGATTGATTGCGGATCGATTCAATTCAACCATACTTGGAATATCATGTGCAGTTCTGGTCAGTGTAATATAAAAAAGATGTTGAGATCCTAGGAAGAGTGCAGAGAAGAGCAACAAAGAGCAACAAAGATGATCAGGGGTCTAGAAGCTAAACCATATCATGAACAATTGAACAATTGAGGGAGCTAGGTATGCCTAGGCTAATGCAGAGAAGGATGAGGGGGGAACATGATCAATGGTCTTCCAATACTTCAAGGGCTGTCATAGAGAAGCAGAGGTTGGCCTATTCTTCAAAGCACCAGAAGGCATGACAAGAAACAATGGACAGAAACACATCAAGGAGAGAAGCAACTTGGAACTAAGGAGACACTTCCAAACAGTGAGAACCATGAATCAATGGAAGAGCTTGCCTCCAGAAGTTGAGGGTGCTCCATTCACCGGAAGCTTTTAAGAAGAGATAGGACAACCATTTGCCTGGAATGGTACAGGTCTCCTGCTCAAGCAGACAGTGGGAGAAAAGACCTCCAAGGCCTCTTCCAACTCTATTATTCTATATCCCATGTTCTAATTGATTGTAGATCGAGAAAAAGAGTAACAATTTTCCAACCAAGGTGGAACCTAAGCAGTGTTGTTGACCATCGAAGAGGGTTATAGTTTCTGAAGACTTAGCACAAGTCTCCTAAGGTTGGGATTTCAGAAAAGACCCAGTGAGGAGGAAAAGCCACAGGAAGGGACTCTTCTATTAATCCAGATAGCTTTTATGGAAAGTGAAGAAGAGAAAGGTCACATTCAGGCAGAAAGCAGAAGAAAATAGGACACAGACCAAGAGACACCCAGCATAAATACCCCTCACTTAATTTTTAGCTAACATAGAATAGCCGTGCCCAGTAGTGGGATTCAGCCAGTTTGCACCTATTCGGGAGAACCGGTTGTTAACTTTCTAAGCAATTCAGAGAACCGGTTGTTGGAAGAAATCTCCTTTTGTTTTTTTCCCCACTTTACAGGGCTAATCCTGTAAGGAAGGCAGGAAGGAAACATTCCGGTGTTGTTTCTAGCTTCATCTTTATCGCCCTCCTTACAGAAACTGCCACTCCGGTTAACCCTTATCGTAACCCTTGCTCAATAGTAGCAACTGTGAGAGGGATATAGGAATCCTAGTGGACAACCATTTAAATATGAGCCAGCAGTGTGCAGCAGCTGCCAAAAAAGCAAACACAGTTCTAGGCTGCATAAACAGAGGGATAGAATCTAGATCACGTGAAGTGTTAATGCCACTGTATAGTGCCTTGGTAAGGCCACACTTGGAATACTGCATACAGTTTTGGTTGCCACGATGTAGAAAAGATGTGGAGACTCTGGAAAGAGTGCAGAGAAGAGCAACCAAGATGATTAGGGAACTAGAGACTAAAACATATGAAGAACGGCTGCAGGAGCTGGGTATGTCTAGTTTGATGAAGAGAAGGACCAGGGGAGACATGATAGCAGTGTTCCGATATCTCAGAGGGTGCCACAAAGAAGAGGGAGTCAAACTATTCTCCAAGGCACCTGGGGGCAGGACAAGAAGCAACGGGTGGAAACTAATCAAGGAGAGAAGCAACTTAGAACTAAGGAGTAATTTCCTGACAGTCAGAACAATTAGCCTCTGGAACAGCTTGCCTCCAGAAGTTGTGAATGCCCCGACCCTGGAAGTCTTTAAGAAGATGTTAGATAGCCATTTGTCTGAAATGGTATAAGGTTCCTGCCCACGCAGGGGGTTGGACTAGAAGACCTACAAGGTCCCTTCCAACTCTGCTATTGTATTGTATTGTATTGTAACAGCTAAGGCAAAGCGCCCATCAACATGAGTGACGTTGAGTTGGCCACGCCCACACGGTCACATGACCACTGAGCCCATGCCTACCCAGCTGGTCATTAGGGCAGAGAACCGGTTGTTAAATTATTTGAATCCCACCCCTGGCCATGCCTGCATATATTTTGAGACAACGCTGTAGTTTGCTCACACCGAGAGTTAACTTTTAAATGCTTGGCTCATAAATCAGCCTGTTTATGGCCTTCCCCTGTTACCTGCCAGAAAGGGGCAGGGAGAAGCATTTCAGTGCCCAGGTTATATTTCATGCTTGGAAACAAAACTAAGTATTTAATGTCGCTTGCTGTGCTAATAAAGGAGGGGAGAGAAAAATCACAAGAGGTGTTTTGTGTGCTGTGAGTTGGATCATGTCCTGTGATTCCAGGAAGCCCTTGTGACTGCATGGTTATTAACTGATTGGCGGGGGGGAAATAATAGTAAATAAACAGCCAGCATGGAATAAAAACAGGTTTCTTTGGACTGAGCATAAAAATGCTTGAAAGCAAAGCTTTCTCATGTTGACCTGTCATGCTAGCAGAAGACAATGCAAGGAGATGTTTGAATGTTCTTCTATTCGATGCAAACTTTCAGTCTTGATTTTATACATATACTAGCTGGATACCCGTGCTTTGCAATGAAACTAAGTGACTGGGCAATGCAGGAGAAATCCAGTTCAATCTGTTGGCTCAGTGATTATTGAAACACATAAGGGTATATCGCTCCCACCACCTTGAGTCCAGAAGGAGTTCCATAGGTGAAAGACTGAGACATTTTGGTGAGGTATCAACGGTTTAGTACTGCAAGGAGCCCCAGACTGCCCCTTGAGTGAAGGAGTGGAACATCGGCCAGTTTGAGCTGAGGTAACGGATTATGAGGCAACTGGCAGTTGGAACAGAGTTCTTTTCAGGTGGGGAGGGGGAGTAGAACTCTTTAGCATCAGAGAGTGTTAATTACTGTATAAGAAATACTAATGATCTGATGGTCATTTCTAAAAATCCTTTCTTAGAGAGCACCTATAAGCCAAGAGGAACATATGTGCCAAATTTCAAGTTTGTAGGCTTTACAGTTCTGGAGATTTCATGAGTGAGTGGTGTTTGGCAGATAGATAGATAGATAGATAGATAGATAGATAGATAGATAGATAGATAGATAGATAGATAGATAGATAGATAGATAGATAGATAGATAGATAGATAGATAGATAGATAGATAGATAGATAGATAAGATTAGATTAGATTAGATAGATAGATAGATAGATAGATAGATAGATAGATAGATAGATAGATAGATAGATAGATAGATAGATAGATAGATAGATAGATAGATAGATAGATAGATAGATAGATAGATAGATAGATAGATAGATAGATAGGACCCGGAAAACCACCGGAAGCCAGTGTAGCTCACACAGGAGGGGTGTTACATTGGAGCGTCACGTCACCCCCATAATTACCTGCGCGGCCACATTCTGGGCCAGTTGGAGCCTCCGGGTGCTCTTCAAGGGGAGCCCCATGTAGAGAGCAGTCCCCAGTAACATCTGTGTTGCACAATTGTATGGCATTGTGGATAAGCTTTTTTTTAATCAAGCTGACAATGCAAGTGATGTGACCAACTAATCATTCAGATAAGCCATATGGACACTCAGATAAAGAAAAAAATCTGGCATCAGAAGGCAATAAACACTTCCATAACCACATCAATAATTCCTTGACTTGAATTAGCCAGGATATCAGTCAAGGAGCACCTAACACTCTTCGTGAAAGTTATGGATCAGAAATCATGCTTTGACATTACCTTTTGCACAAGCATAAAGTGTCACGGCTAAAGGATGGCGTAAAATAACCCATTCCGAATATCATTTCCTCCACAGGTTACAGAATATATAATATTCCATCTTCCTATTTTTGAGACCCTCAAGAAAGGGGCAATCATAATAAAACCGTCCAAAGTCCAACCACCAGCAGAACAAAATCAAGAGAGAAATGATAAGAAACCGAGAGATCTATGTATAGGATCGATAAGCATCCAGCGAAAAAGCGATGTCAAAGAGGAAAGTGATTAGATGAGAGGTGGGGGTGGGTTGTGTGTTTTTTGTTTAAAGCAAACAGCAGAGAGTGTTGCACACAATTTAAGCATCCCAGCTAAAATAAGCCACTGCTGTTTTTCAGGCTATTACGAGAGAGCAATGCCCTGCTACTTTAGTGTTATTTTCTTTCGGTGACCAAATGGATAAGCAGTGATGTAATGGTATCACTAAGAAGAAATGAAGCTGGGTTTTGCAAAGTTGATGGGTTGTTTCCCCCCCGCCCCCCCACATTTAGGGACGGTTTGAAGAGTCGAAAAACTTTTATAGCTATATTAAGCCTATTTGATCGATAGCAGAAGCTGACAAGCATATCCATAGCCGATCTCTGGGGACTGAATCGAATGCTCCCTTTAATCCATGAAGATGGTGCTTGTGAGTGGGTAGAATAATTTTCTACTAGATGATTCAGAGCAATACAGGCATTGGGGAGAGATAATCCCGGCCTGAGCTAAGTTTGCTCCACAGCCAGTGTCTTATACTTATACCTAAACCAACCAGGTAACTTTTTTCCATAGAGCTGTGTGGCGTAAAATTTGCTAATTATATTAGGAAACTAAGGGGCCATGATGGCTCAGTGGTTAGAGATGAGCTTGTCAGCTGGAGAGCTGGCAGCCTGGGAGCAAGACCTGAGCCCTGCATGACAGGGTGAGTTCCCATTACTTGCCTCAGCTCCTGCCCACCTAGCAGTTCAAATAAATGCAAATGTAAGTAGATAAATAGGTACCACTTCGGTGAGAAGATAATACCATTCTGTATACCGCAGCATGTAATCATGCTGGCCACATAACTATGGGAAATGTCTTCAGACAACACTGGCACCCTTGGCTAAGAAACGGAAATGAGCTCCACCTCCTAGAATCAGCCTTGGTGGCATAGTGGTTAGAGCGCGGTACTGCAGGCTACTTCTGCCGACTGCCGTCTGCCTGCAATTTGGCAGTTGAAATCCCACCAGACTCAAGGTTGACTCAGCTTTCCATCCTTCCAAGGTGGGTAAAATGAGGACCCAAATTATTGGGGGCAAGAGGCTGACTCTGTAAACCGCTTACAGGGGGCTGTAATGCACTGTAAAGTGGTATATAAATCTAAGTCCTATTGCTATTGCTATCAGACATGACCGGACAGGGGAAACTTTTACCTTTATCTTTTATTAGGAAACTAATTGTCCACAATAGGGAACTGAAACGTGCTTCAATATAATTGGCCAGCTCTAGTCTTTAAAACGGATGGTCAGCATGGATGAGTAAAGAGACTGGTATTGTGGGAGCCCTCTCCCATCCATAATGGCATTTGCCTAGTAGACCGTGATCTTAGTTAATTATTTCTTTAACAACTTATGCATGTTGCACAGAACAATTATTTCCCTGGCCAGAATTAGTGCCTTTTGCCACCCAGGGCAAGGGAAGGGGAAATGAACAGTATCCTGATGCAGGATCTTTTATGCTATTGCCCATTAGGGGAAAATGAACCAGTCAGGCAGGTATTATTCCTCCACTCGTATTCTTTGGCTTGGCACATAAACCTAACCATGTCTTTGTTGTCCTACTATCTCTGTAGATCTTAGGCACAGTGGCTTAAAGATGCTGGAGATGGTCTCTGCTTGAGCAGTTTGAGTTCTAGCCCCACTTGGCAGAGTGAACTCCGGTCACTTGCCTCAGCTTCGAAAAATCAACAGCGTCAGAGTCATCCCTGAAGGGAGAATACGGGAGAAGGGAGAAAGATCAACAGCGTCAGAGTCATCCCTGAAGGGAGAATACTCCAGGGAGCAGGAGCTGTGGGAGAGAAGGCACATCTCCTGGTCCCCACCTTGGCTGATGAGACCTATAACCTTTCTTACATGAGCATTTTCAGCACTTCACATGTAGGAGTGGAACATCTCATAAGCTTGGTAGTGAATGTTGTTTTTCCATATGCATGGGAGGGGGTACTAGAGGAAAAGAGTAGGCTAAGCTGGAAGGCAGGGTTAAACATGTCATCAGTTTGGAATCATTATGTCACCATGAGATATCTAAGTCCAACCTCCCATGAATTATGTGGCCCTTATCTAGTGTCTGTTCACACTAATGCACTCTATCACTGTCAAAAGTACTGTGATTTGACACCATAGATATAATTCATTGCTTTTCATTTCAGCAGCCCAGGCGTTCCAGAGTTATGCTGGAACACACACACACAGAGACACACACACACCCCTGAGGAATGTTAGGGGTGTCTTACCCCCACAATATTTTTCCCCCAGAGAGTAAGTCATCTGTGTACCAAGTTTGGTAAAAATTGCTCAAGGCTAATATTAACCCCATCACACCGGGGAGACATGGTCTCAGAATGAACCATCACCAATCGTAGGAGGTCATATACCTTTTAGTCCCCGAAGGCTGTTTGGAACCACCAGGGCTTAACAGTCTTTTTAAACTGGATAATGTTTAGAGTTGCTTTCATCTAGGAAGGAGGATGTTGAGCGGCTGTTCTGCTCCATAACCATTGAGATCTATTTGGAAGCTGTGGTTATATCTTTGTTTGCCAACTCTAGACAGTTTAGTAGCACTTGGAAAAGTTTCTTTCTCCCCCCCCCCTCCCCTTAATGGCTTTATTGTTTGTCATACAAAACGGACAGCTGGCTATTGACTGTAAATACAATTAACAAAAGCCAGTTGGAGCCTCAACCTCCCAGTTCTCTTTTGTTCCCCACTGAAAATTGGTTGAACTGTTTTTTGCGTTGCTGAGTTTTTGGCAGCAAGAATCTGGTGTCCTTCAGAAAAAGAGAAAGCAATGGGGGATTCAAATTGCGTATATCTTGTGGGATATTATTTAGGAGTCAAAGCGGGGGAAACTGACTTAAGGCCAGAAGAATTATTTAAAAAATTTAAATCAAAATTATGACAGATGTTGTGTTTCTGTTGAAATGGCAAGTGTTAACAAACTTTATCCTACTGACCTGCACAGCTGGGCTTCCTCTTTTTAAAAAATGGTGATTAAGTTTCATCATCCAATGGTGAAAAAGGTAAGGTTCTACATTTAAGCAAGTAAAACAAAATGCACAGGTACAGTTTACGTGATACCTTGCTCAATCGTAGTAACCGTGAGAGGGATCTTGGAGTCCTAGTGGACAATCATTTAAATATGAGCCAGCTGTGTGCTTCAGCTGCCAAAAAAGCCAACACTGTTCTAGGCTACATAAATCAAGATCACACAAAGTGTTAATACCACTTTACAACGACTTGGGAAGGCCACACTTGGAATACTGCATTCAATTTTGGTTGCCACAATGTAAAAAAAGATGTGGAGACTCTAGAAAGTGTGCAGAGAAGAGCAACCAAGATGATGAGGGGACTGGATGCTAAAACATATAAAAAACAGTTGCAGGAACTGGGTATGTCTAGTTTAATGAAAAGAAGGACTGCCTATCTCAGGGACTGCCACAAAGAAGCGGGAGTCAAGCTATTTTCCAAAGCACCTGAGGGCAGGACAAGAAGCAAGGGGTGGAAACTAACCAAGGAGAGATACCACTTAGAACTAAGGAGAAAATTCCTGACAGTTAGAACAATTAATCAGTGGAACAGCTTGCCTCCAGAAGTTGTGAATGCTCCAACACTGGAAGTTTTTAAGAAGAGGTTGTATAACCATTTATCTGAAGTGGTGTAGGGTTTCCTGTCTCAGCAGGCGGTTGGGCTAGAAGACCTCCAAGGTCGCTTCCAACTCTGTTACTCTATTCTATTCTACTCTGTTATTCTAACTCTAATTCTATAATAATAAGTGGAATAGGCTGGTTCCAGTTTCTTTCAAGTCCCCCAAAACAAGTGCCAGACAAGGAAAGCTTCATAGAGCTTTGGTTGACCAAACCAGCATCTCTGATCTAAATGAGAAGTTACCTGAAATTAAGGACCAACTTCCTAAAAGAGAGAACAATTAACCAGCGAAACAGCTTGCCTTCAGGAGTTGTGGGCTCTGTATTAGAAGACCTCCAAGGTCCCTTCCAGCTCTATTCTATTCTATCCATCATTAGTGATTGTTGGCCTCCAATCTAACATGATTTTCATGTATCATGAGAAGTTTGGGTGGAAAATGACTACTTGCTTTTCAGATTCATATGACGAGAACAGTGAGAATCCTTGTACAAGCAGAGGTATAAGTGTTGGTAACAAGCCACAATACTCTCAAAACAATCGATCAAAATATCTCACAAATGACTCTGTTTTGCACTTGCAAAATTATGACTCACATGTCATTTGGTCCATGAAAGCTGCCGGTGGACAGATGAGTGAACTTAAGTCAGGTTGATGAATGGTCATATTTTGCTACTTCGGTTAGCAAAAGAAACTAGTACACATTTCCAATTTCTCATTTGGCAACATATTTCCTGCTCTCAGTGTTTTCGATGGGGATTGTTTTCCCCGGAGGTCAAGGAAGAAAGAAAGAGAGAAAGCAGAGAGAGAGAGAGAAAAGAAAAAAGAGAGAAAGAAAGAAAGCAGGGAAAGCAGAGAAAGAAAGAAAGAAAGCAGAGAGAGAGAGAGAGAAAGAAAGAAAGAAAGAAAGAAAGAAAGAAAGAAAGAAAGAAAGAAAGAAAGAAAGAAAGCAGAGAGAGAAAGCAGAGAGAGGTGGTGAGAAACAAACAAACATAAAACACAAATCAACTTGTGATTAAGAATTTTTTGTACGGTGATATATAGGCCTCTAGGTTAGTTTCTGTTGTTTGGCAATATTAATTTCCCATATTAAAGAAGAAAGAGTGTGTGGGGGGGAGAGAGAAAGAGAGAGAGAGAGAGAGAGAGAGAGAGAGAGAGAGAGAGAGAGAGAAGGGGGGAGACAAAGAAGAAGAAGAAAAAATAATCACCCCACATCTAGATTTTATAAAATGAACGTTGGTGATCAATATATAGTGCATGAAATGGCATTTCCTTAAAGGTGCCAACAAATGAGAGTGGAGCAATCAAGATTTGGGTGAACTACTAAAGTAATAATTGCAAACAGACATCTAACTTGATGAGATCCTATTAAACTACTGGCAGTAATTGCATCATGTGTGTCTATGTTGGCATATGGTACCATATGGGTACTAGCTGTTTTAATTGGGTATTTTAGCATGTTAAGGGGATTTTAACACAGGCCCAGATTTAATTTGTTCTTAATTATATTTGTATATTTATTGTATTGTGGTTTTAGTTTTTCCTGTGCACCGCTCCGAGTCCCTACGGGGAGAGGAGCGGTCTATAAATTAAATTATTCTATTCTATTCTATTCTATTCTATTCTAAAAGGCTTTAAAAATGTATTTAGGCCTGAAACTCCCTCTCCTTCACTCGTTCATTACTTCTGAAAGTGAAAGCAGTAACCACTTGGCTCACCATTGCTGCTTTCCTTTTTTTTCATTGTATGTTGTGTATGTAGCACCAGCCGCCTCTACCATCTGCTTCCTGAAGCTTCACTTTTTACATGAGGAGCCACAAATCTCACGTTATTTCCCCACTTTAGCCTGTTTATGACTTTTAAAATCTGGGAAGTTGTTTTTCTAAAAAAACAACACCTATTCTTATATGTATACACCCACATCACCTTCCTTCCTCCCTTCAATCCCTCCCTCCCTCCCTCCTTCCCTCCCTTCCTTCCTCCCTTCAATCCCTCCCTCCCTCCTTCCTTCCTCCCACCCACCCACTCCTTTCTCCCATTCCTTTCTTCCTTTCCCTCCATTCCCCTTCTCTTGGCTTCCTTTTTTCTTTCCTTTCTTTTTTCTTCCTTCCATTCCTTTCCTTCCTTCCTCCCATTTCCTTCCATTTCCATTTTTTCCCATCCTGTAACCCATCACCATAATTCTTCATACAGTCAGATTCCAGAGTTTTGGAATATAATTCAGTAACACATTAGGATTATCCCATGAAACTACTTGTTGACTCTTAATCACCACCTAGATAATTTTTCTTGAGGAAGATCTGTCCTCAACCTGGTCCTTCCTTCCTTCCTTCCTTCCTTCCTTCCTTCCTTCCCACTCCCTTCCTTCCTTCTTTCCCTCCCTCCCTTCCTCCCTCCTTCCTTCCTTCGTTCCTTCCTTCCTTCCTTTTCTTTCCCTCTGTTCCCCTTCTCCCTGCTTTTTTCCTTCTTTCCTTCCTTCCTTCCTTCCTCCCTTCCCTTCCCCTCCCTTCCCCTTCCTTGCTTACTTCCTTCCTCCTCTCCTTCCCCTTCCCATTCATTCCCTCCTTCCTCTTTCAAACAGACTCACAAGACTTTCAGGGGAACAGGAAGCTTCCAAAACCAGAGGACCACCATATTAAGTAACCTCCGTGTAACTATTGCCCATCAAGCATACAGGCCACACACAGACCCTAAATTGTGTTATTCACGAAGCCCTTTTGCTCTATGTGTACAGAGCAAATTTGCAAGAAGTGCAGAGATTATGCAGCGGCCCTGTTGAAAGAATGCCAGCCTCCTGCTGTGTTAATAGACTCCAGCAGTTTGTAACACACTGTTACCATCCTGTCAATATCAATATACCACAATAATTACATTTCTCTGATATGCAGCGATGCAGTAGAGTGTAACTTCTCCCCTGCTTCCAGGAACATTCCTGCTGCCCTGAATATAACCAAGAATGACTTTCTCTCTCAGCTTGAATCGATTTTTGACTTTTCCCCCCACTTCTTTCCTGCCATGGGTTATTGCTTTGCCTGCTCCAAAAGGGAAGGCATCAGAGACACCAAATTCCACACTTTATTATCTGGGCCAATTATTCTGCAAAGAATTAGCATTTAGGGATCTTCTCCCTCTCTGAGCCCCGAGCCAGATGCTGTAGGGTGAACTTGCAACAATTGGACGTCTGGAGCAGCTGGAACTCAAGGGACAGCAGCAGCCCCAGTCAGAATAGCTGAGAGCACGGACAGCAACTTCCAGAAGGCCACGCACTGCGCAATGGAGCATGATGGAGACGAGAGGGACAAAATGGCAATTTCACGCCGATTTCTTACCCTTAACCTTCCCAGACCCATCAAAAGAACCCAGATTTAAGATGTTAAAAAGTGGCTATTTTGCTGCCCCATTTCAACTGTACCCTGTTATGAAAATGAGAGAAGGAGCGTTTTTTTAAGGATGAAGATGAGAATGATTTATTTATTTCTTACACCTCCAATTCCCACTCTTAAAATCGCAACAAAGTGATAAAAGTAAGGGAATAATGTCCTCCTTCCTTCCTTCCATTCATTTTTCCTTCCTTCTTCCCTTCCTTTCTTCCTTTCCTTTCTTCCTTTCTTCTTCCCTTCCTTCCTTTCCTTCCTTTCTTTTCTTCCTTCCTTTTTCCCTTCTTCCTTCCTCCCTTCCTTTCTTTCCTTTTCTCCCTCCCTCCCTTCCTTCTTCCCTTCCTTTCTTCCTTTCCTTCCTTTCATTTTCCTTCCTTTCATTTTCCTTCCTTCTTCCTTCTTTTCTTCCGTCCTTCCTTCTTTCTTCCCTTCTTCCTTCCTTTCCTTCCTTCCTTTCATTTTCCTTCTTCCTTCCTTCCTTTCCTTCCTTCCCTCCCTCCCTCCCCCCTTCCTTCCTTTCTTCCTTCTTCCTTCCTCCCTTTCATTTTCCTTCCTTCCTTCCTTTCCTTCCTTCCCTTCTTCCCTCTCCCCTTCCTTCCTTCCTTCCTTCCTTCCTTCTTCCTTCCTCCCTTTCATTTTCCTTCCTTCCTTCTTCCTTCCTTCCTTCCTTCTTCCCTTCTTCCTTCCTTCCCTACCTCCCTCTCCCCTTCCTTCCTTCCTTCCTTCCTTCCTTCTTCCTTCCTCCCTTTCATTTTCCTTCCTTCCTTCCTTCTTCCTTCCTTTCCTTCCTTCCTTCCCTTCCTCCCTCCCTCCCTCCCTCCCTCCCTTCCTTCCTTCCTTCCTTCCTTCCTTCCTTCCTTCCTTCCTTCCTTCTTATATGTGCAAACATTGGCATTGAAAGCCATTAGAACATCTCTGCACTATTTCCTTTTTGAATGCTGTTATTTATGAAAGATTTGAGTTAAGCTTTGGACAAAAAGGTCTGTCACTGAGGCAAACTTCAAGACCACAAGATGGTAGCATTTAGGTCATACGGCAAATGCAAGGCTTCCAGTCCTAAACCTCTTCCATTCAAGAAACCAAGAGTTTTAAAATACAGATTGGGTTTCTATGGCAACAAAAGGAACTTAACTTTGCTTACGGTACAGACGCCTGATCTATACGGGGTCAGGCTATACATAAAGTTCCTCATTTGCTTTTTCTCAGGCACATTCCTCTCACGTGTTTATTGCAGGTATTTCATTTCTCTGTGTGTCTTTTGATTTTAATGTTGTTGTTTTTTAAATCCAAAGAGGCATCACATTTCCGAGATGTTCACCATACTGACAATAATATAAGCTCTAACAATCAATTTCCACATTTCATGGAAGTATGTTGATATTAAAAGTTGCTCTAAGGATTTTCCTCATATATTTTCTTATCCTGGCTGCTGCATATTACATGATCAAAAAAGTTACAGGTCTTGGCTATTGCCTTTACAGTAATAAGGGGGATTAAATATATTCGACAATACTCCAGAAATAACATCACAACTTCAGCCTGGTTTCCTAAGATTTTACCTTGAGGTGATGAAAAGAAGGATGAGGGGAGACAGGATAGCAGTCTTCCAATATCTCAGGGGTTGCCACAAAGAAGAGGGAGTCAATCTATTCTCCAAAGCACCTGAGGGCAGAACAAGAAGCAATGGGTGGAAACTAATCAAGGAGAGAAGCAACTTAGAACTAAGGAGAAATTTCCTGACAGTGAGAACAATGAATCAGTGGAACAGAAGTTGCCTCCAGAAGTTGTGAATGCCCCAACACTGGAAGTCTTTAAGAAGATGTTGGATAGACATTTGTCTGAAATGGTATAAGGTTCCTGCCCAGGCGGGGGGTTGGACTAGAAGACCTCCTTCTAACTCTGCTATTATATATTGTGTATATTGTATAAAAGGCTTTTAGATTTGAGGGAGGGAATGGGAAACTCAAAGAATGACTGTTCCGAGGACAAAATTCAACAAATGTCTTGCCGGACTTATCTTTCTTATCTTCGGTAAAGATTTTCAGGGGGGGGGGGGGGGGAATAAGACTTGAGAGCTGACAGGATACAGTTCTTATCAGCCCACACAATTCATCTAGACTAGTGCATCTTTAAAATGTGTGTACTTCAACTCCCAGAATTGCCTGGCTGAGGAATTCTGGGAGTTGAAGTCCACAAATCGTAAAGTTGCCAAGGTTGGACACCCCTGATCTCTACTCAGTGGTGGGACTCAGACGGTTCGTACTGGTTCAGGCAAACCTGTTGTTAAATTACCCCACCCCTGCTATCAAAGGGGATCCTGAGCGCTGCGCTGTGCTGCAATGAAGAAACAGGAAACAGAGTGGCCAGTATCAGGGAAGGAGAAGGCAATTTCCCCTCTTTATCCCCCCTGCTCCTCCTCCTCCCCTTGTGCCAGCTGCCCCGTTGCCCATTTCTCCAGTGCCCAGGATCCACTTTGATAGTGGAGGTGGGGGGAATAATTTAACAACTAGTTCGCCCATAGTCAGGTTGGCCATCGCAGGAGGCTCGTCCTGCATGCGTGGTGGAGCTGGAGGACGGGGATGGGCCACACTTCCCATGAAAGCCAACATGTCCCTAGGCGAACCGGTGGCTAAATTATTTGAATCCCACCACTGTCTATACCGTTGGATAATACAATCAAACACTTCTGCTGTTTTCTTCTCCCTCTCCTGCCATTGTCTTAGTTCTTCTTGGTTTGTTAAATTTATTTTCTCCCTATCTCACCATGCAGCTACTCTGGCAGGTATTACTTGTCAGCCCTTGGGCTGCCATTCAGTGGGGAGCCACTCCTGCCTGGCCATGCTTACACATTGCCAATGCTGTCGCTGCCGTTAACATCAACGGGGCCATCACCGAAGCCCCTCCCCTCCCCTCTCTGATGTCAGCGGAGCCTGTAGCTGCATGTGGCTCTGCATGGCTTCCCTCACAACTCTGGGCACGCCTCCTGGACAACAGCTGCACTCCAGAGCCTCCTCTGAAGTAACACTTCTCCTTGGGTGCAACTGCCTACACTGACGTAACTTCAGCTTGGGTGCAGCTGACTAGGAAGGAGGCTATTATGCCACTGAGTGGGGGTGGGAGTGGCTGAGGGGGGCTGAGGGTCATAGTGGTTGGTGTTGGTGGTTGGGTGTCATCTGGGTGGAGTTGTGGGTGGAACTGGGTGGGGTAATGATATATGTATGAGTGATGGTGTTAACTTGGTTAGAACTGGCTTGGATTTGCTTATCATAGTCACTTTGTGTTGGTTATCATGTAGTTTCTTAGATAGAGATATAGTTTTTCACCAAACTGACTCTCTGTGTGTTTTCAACTCGAACGCGACATTATTACTATGGTGTTAAAGCTGAATCTTTCCTGGAAAGACAGGCTCACCAAGTAATACATGTCTTGTTTATAGAAGTTCTGTAGGACGCTGGGTTGATAAAAGAACACGACTTGGGTAGAAAATTGTGTAATGTGCTACATTCCAGAGTGTGGGAACCCATTGATCAAATTCTTTAACATTAGCCAGAAAGGATCCCAAGCGGCTAATGTTTTCAGAGTGATCATCAAAACTACCCCTCTCTTATTTCCCTCCCATACATTAGCCCTTTTTCTTTTCTTTTACAGACAGCATTTGGCATTCATCTCAAATCTTTCAGCATATCTAAAGTACAAGTTATTTCCTGTTATCAGAGAGATAATGTAGACTCTGCACTCCACGTTACCATGTAATTACCATTGCTTGCTCCATGTTGCTATGCACTTTCCAGGGGAAATAACGTGTTATTTTCACATGGACTCTGCAATTAGGAATTTTCTCTCAGTATCTGCAGCGGGGACACAGCTTTGAGGTTTAACTATGATTGGTACTTAGAACGAGTCAATTTTGTATTGATAAAAATGCCAAACCAACACAACAAAGAGCACGAAAGAAAGTTTTGACATTCTGTCATCACCTTTAGAGAAGCAAAAGGAGTCCCTCAGAGGGGAAGTTATTGTCCTGGGTCCAAATTGGATGTGTATGTAAATTTCTATCATTTTCAATAGAAAGGCGTATTTGGGAAATACATTGAAAGGAATTAGCTATATATTCACATCTCTCTATACCATCATTTATTGAATGAACTTCAATTGCCTGGATGTATACAGTGCATTATGGTACCTACCAACCTACCTACTCTCCCTCCCTCTCCCTACTGTATTTCTCTCTCTCTCTCTCTCTCTCTCTCCCTCTCCCTCTCCCTCTCCCTCTCCCTCTCCCTCCCTCTCCCTCTCCCTACCTACCTATCTAAACACTCTCTCTCTCCTTACATACCTACTGTATTTCTTTCTCTCTCCCTCTATCTACCTATCCACCTACCTACCTATTCTCTCTCTCCCCCTACCTATCTACCGTATTTCTCTCTCTATTTTTCTCTATCCCTCTACCTACAAACCTACCTACTCTCTCTATTTCTCTCTCTATCCCTCTACCTACCTATATACACACACTCTCTCTCTCCCTCCCTACCTACCTACTGTATTTCTCTCTCTCTCTATTTCTCTCTCCCTCTCTATCCCTCTAGCTATCTATCTACTTTTTTAAAAAAAAAATTGCCTCTTCAAAATCTAGGTGTGTCTTATACTCCGAAAAATACAGTAATTACAAAATTACTAGGCAATATCAGAAGGAACACAACTTAGCCTACAGACTTTTCAAAGGGTTACAGAGAACAGTTTGAGGACAATGGAAGAATCGGAATTGGAACTGTTACTCTATTTGTGAGGGGACAATGTTGGATAAGGGTAGGAAGTTTTTCAGAGACTGAAAACACCATCTTTAAACCCTATCCAAAGCTTCAAAATTGCCCAAAATTATGGTGTCCAATGTTACCAGCAAAATCTAGGGTGCATGGATATCAAAAGTAGAGGTCTGTATTCAGCCTTACATCTTCCCCATCCCTGTCACAAATTCGCTAGTGGGCTTTGCACAATATCCTAAATCTCAAACAAGCATGTCGCATTTTGCTGAATTTATTGCACAAACTCAGCTTGGTCAAATTGAAAGTATCGCCTACCAAATATTTGAAAACAAATTTTTGTGCATTTCTCATTAGTTGCAGAGTTAGTCCCTACAGATATGCAAACATAATTCAAGTGCAATTAGTGAGTTAGGCAGTTTAAATTAATTGAATTTCTTAAAAGTACATTCCTTATTCAACCTAGAGAACAAATTCCTAAAATTGAATTTATTGCAAGGGATAATCTCATTAGGATAATAAAAAGAGATGCGATTGGAACACTATAAACTGAAGCCTCTTGTAGACAGACGTGATTTCTATTTTGATCACATCACCTCTAGGAAGAGGAGTGTCCAACTCAAGGTCTGGGGGCTGGATCTGGCCTGTGGGGTGTTTACATCTGGCCCATAGGGCCACCCTGGAAACAGCAAGGGACTGCCAGTGAAAACAGAACTCAGGAATAGCAATAGCACTTAGACTTATATAGCACTTTGTAGTGCTTTTATAGCCCCCTTTAAGCAGTTTACAGAGTCAGCATATTGCCCTCAACAATCTGGGTCCTCATTTTACCCACCTCAGAAGGATGGAAGGCTGAGTCAACCTTGAGCCGATGAGATTTGAACTGCTGAACTGCAGCTAGCAGTCAGCTGAAGTAGCCTGCAGTACTGCACTCTAACCACTGCGCCACTTGGCACTATTGCACCAATAGGGTAGTTCCTAATGCTTCATGCTGAAAAATGGTGGAATTTAGGAGAAACTTCCTAACAGTGAGAACAATTAACTAGTGGAACAGCTTGCCTTCAAAAGTTGTCGGTACTTCAACACTGGAGTCTTTCAAGAAGGAACTGAACAGCCATTTGTCTGAAATATTCCTGCTTGAGCAGGGGGTTGGATTAGAAGACCTCCAAGTCCTTCCAGAATTGAATTGAATTGAATTGAATTGAATTTATTACATTTATAAACCGCCCCCTCTCCCCGGAAGGACTCGGGGCGGTGTACAGGAAAATTAAAAACCATCTAAAAACATACAAAAACATACAAAGTTAAAAACGAATTAAACCACCCTGTACAAGAATTTAAAACATTAAAATTATAACCCATTAAAAACCAAATACATAATTTGCAAAAAACAGACTGGGGCAAGAAGCGCCGATTAGGCCTAACCGGCCTGATGGAATAAATATGTTTTTACTTTTTGGCGGAAGATGCGGAGGTCCATGGTCGTTCTAATATCCGGGGGTAGGTCGTTCCAGAGGGTCGGGCCCATCACAGAGAAGGCCCTTCCCCTGGGCGTCGCCTGCTGGCATTGCCTAGTGGATGGCACCCGGAGAAGTCCCTCTCTGTGTGAGCGAATCGGCCGAAGGGATGTATGGGGCAGGATACGATCCCGCAAATAACTAGGTCCTGTGCCATGGAGCGCTTCCAGGTCTATTCCGATGGAGATTTTCACGATTCTGCCATCATGCCCTGTAATGGTTATCCTGGTGTCTCTACCCTGATGTAACTGACAGACAAAGGATTGTGCATTGCTCACACAATCGTAAGTAAGTAAGTGTCAATCCGAAGGAGCTGTGGATGAGGTCACCCTCAATGCACAAACACAGCCAGCACTGAGAAAGATTGATCTTCGTTCTGTGAAGGCTTGTATTGACCAAGCTTAATAGTTCCTACATATTCTATGAGATTAAAAGAAAACAGGATTTTTGAAGAATTGCTCATTAAAAACCTTGGAGTTTTATTTGATACCTTAACAGGTCTCTTGTATAATACATCTCGACAACTTAATAACGGGGATTTCAAAGAGAAAAGAAAAACTCTTTTAAAAAGACATTTCACTTTCTAAAGATGTAAAATCTGTACAACTAGCATCACTTGTCATAGTTATAACTAATTTCCCCCCCCCCCAACGAAACAAGTCTTCATTGAAAATGAAATGTATATAGGTTTGGAATAGAAATTAAGGCATTTTGGTTTAACAAAACAGCTGAATTAGCTTGTCCCCTTGATTTGAAAAGCCAGCTCCACGCCAACAGTAATATCTGCCATTGCATCTACAACAAAATAACAACTTCATGCTAGAACATTAAGAGAATTCTGGCTATCTTAGGAGGATTCTAGATATAGATTAATTCAAATAAACTAACTGCCCAGGCTATGCAGAAATTACTACCCTGTTCTTTTTCAAGTCGTTTGTGATAAGATTGCAACCTATTATTGTCTTCTTTTCAATTTTGGGGGGGATGCTATGAGGGTGGTTGTTTTTTGCTGTATCTCACAGTCAGTGATGTGTTTGAAATGAAATTACATCTACAGATGCAACCAAAGAGGTTGATTGCTGGGGGTTTTCCCCTCCTGTTTTGTTTGACAAGAAGAAATAATGCAGAAAAGAAGATTTTGCTTCCTTTCTCAAGAGTCAATAAGGATATGCAGTGACTAAGAAACAGAACGAATGAGCCAGAGTTTCTACAGTGTAGATGTTTAGGATAGATATCTTTTTTTTAAAAAGTAGTTTCCTTCTCCCCCCCCCCCCCCCCGCAACTCTAGAGATATCTACGGCAGGGGTCCCCAACCTTTGCAACTTTAAGTCTGAAGGACTTCAGCTCCCAGAATTCTCCAGCCAGCAAAGCTGGCTGGAGAAGTCTGGGAGCTGAAGTCCTTCAGACCTAAAGTTGCAAAGGTTGGGGACCCCTGATCTACGGGATATCTAATATTTTTCCCTTCATTGTGAAATCAGTTTGACAATATATTACATGCTCTGGACAGGTTATACTCAGTGCTTGATTATGTACCCTCCACTTCACCCTAGAACAGGAATGGTGCGGTGGCCTAGAGGTGGAGCTCTCGCCTCCCAATCAGGCGGCTATGAGTTCGATCCTAAGTAGAGACAGATATGTCTCTTTCTGGGCACAATGAGAATATACCTGCTGAACAAAATTCCACATTGACGACTAGAAAGGCATCTGGCCAGTAACACTCAGCTCCATTCAGTTGCTCAGACTCCACCTCGCAAGGGATTCGTTCATCATCGGCATCTTTCAGTCTCAAAAGACTATGGTATCATGATTTGAGAGTGGCAACCCCTTCCACACTGAGGGCAGATACATCCTGTCCCCTCCCAGCCCCCAGTTTTCGCTGGTTCCAGGACTGCCTCTTTGCCTCAGCTTGCCGAGCAAGTGTCTTTCAGTGTTGTATGCAAAGCCAGAGTGTCCTCTCCAGAACACTAGGCCTGGGTAGGTTAATATGGAGGATAGACTGTTACCCAAGCAGAAGATCCCCCCCCCTCTCCATGTAGCTGAAATAGTCCAATGGAACGGCAGAGCCCATACGATGGGTTCCAGCTGCATCTCAAGAGTTACCAGAACATGGTTGCACACAATCCTGAACTGCTTCCTGGACTCCAGCTCTGGATTTTGCCTTGAGGTTGACTCCTGAAGCCTTTTCTAGTAGTGGATGCAGCCACAAGGCAGTGGAGGTTTGTAATCAGAATTTCCTTTCTCCTAGAAGATGGTTCTGTCGCTTTATCTGCTGTTGGGGCATAGAGCCCTCTTCTGCCTTCCAAACCGTGGACTGTCTTCTCCTGTAACCCTGGAAAGGGGCCCTTACGAGGTGCCACCAGCTGGACCAGCTGGACCAAGGTTTTTTAAGGAGGCGTTACTCCTCCATCTCTCACCCTTTGTCCTGGCTTGTGACAGGCAGATTCTAGCTTCCCAAATGTTGGGCCCAGGATGGCGGGCTTATACATGATCCACAAGGGATTATGGGGTTGTTAAAAGAAGAGGATGACTTCACTCTAGAACAGGAATAAATGTGAACCTTGAATACCTGAGCTAAGAGATGTTCAAAAGTTTTTAATTTGTAATGTCACCAACTCATTGATAAGAGTTATTGAAAGAATCCAAGATATCCCATCATGTTTTGTTAGGACATCATTAGGACCCTTTCTCTTAAAACTGATCCAAGTTCCTTTGAACTCCAAACTAAAATAAATAAATAACTCTTTCTCTCTCGTTCTCGCTGGTATGTTGGAAAAACAAGACCATCCACAAGAGACCAAAAAGGGGGTGCGGAAGGCATTTGTATTATTAACAGTTAAATGCATCATCGTCTCTGGTTAACTACAGTTTTGATGAATTGCTCCTAAAAATAGTATTGATTTAGGTAATCAATCTTACACCTTTTGTCAAAAGGGATTTTTCCTCCACTAAAACTACATTATTGATTTCTTGCACAAGTACTATATCCAAGGGGGGAAAAATAAGTCAACGCAGGCTTTTGTGCCACTGAAATCTAAGGTAATATATCTATACTAAGTAGAAAGGTTGGGTGGGGGCTCTTTATTTTACAAGGGTTTCCCTAGTTCTTCAATTCCACAGCACAGTTCTGCTCCATGGGAGTGAAACAATTCCCCCAAAATACCTATGTTAATGGAGTGTAAAACTGAAGACTTAGATTATCTATTAGACGATAACATTTACCAGCGGCATATAGATTAAGGGCACAATATTATCTGCAACAGAAATAATAAAATAAAATCATTTCATGAATTTTCTCTTTGCCCCTGGTTGCTAAGGGTGGAGAAACAGGAAACAAGTCATCATTTTCTGTTAACGACCCCATAATCCATTGTGGGGTGGAGTCTGGGAGTTGACTGTTTACTGGCCAGATGCCTTTCCTGTCACCAATGTGGAGTCACTGCATGTTCAGCAGATGTATTCTCATCATGCTCAGAGAGAGAAATATCTGCCTCTACCTAGGATCGAACTCATTGCCTTCTGACTGTGAGCTGAGAGCTCCACCTCTAGGCCACCCACTTGTTCAAGAAACAAGTAACTGATACTATATAACAAGAAATACATGATTTTTTAAAAATGGAATTAAATGACTTGATGTAGGAAAAGATCAGGCAGAGTTGGTGGAGGGAGTTAAACAAGTCATCAGCCTAGAGTCCTTAACGTTCCCACAAATGGTCTAAGTTCCAATCCTTCTGAATTCTGTTGACCCTTATCTGGTGTCTGGTGTCAGTTTAGAGAAGTATCTACTCAACTAACATCCAACAGGTGAATGGCTAGATTATTGTGTATAGGCTTCAGCAATAAATATTCTGAACTTCAATTTAACATATAGCCCTGATTCCTTGGGACTCACACTCCAAGATCTAATATTAAGACGAACAGGGGGAAAAAAATTATATCCACATTTTACATAGGTTTTCTTATTTTATATCATGTTCCCCTTACCCACCTTTCTATACTAAAAACATGTGTTGCCATTTTTCCAGCACTGGACGGGAGGGACGGACTCTCCTACCCCCTAAATGTTTTAAACTTCCTTATTAATCTCCATGTATAAATCCAGTCTACAGAATCTAAAGGATGCAAAGAGAGTTTTAGAAATTAAATATCATTGGTGGAATCTGTCTTTTTGAAAATATGTCTTTCATATGAGAATTAACAAGGTCTACGTTACAATCGTTTCCAGTGCCAGCTCTCTTATTATTTTCCCTCTTTTGGAGATCTGATGAGTACCAGGTGGTTTCAGAATGTTGTTAATTATTGTTACTTATTTCCATATCAAAGTGGTTATAAAAGTAGAGCCTGCCAAATGTATTCAAGGAAATTATGCTCTTTGCTTAGTGCACCCGATTGTTTTAATGAGTCGGTGTTCAAGATGGTCATAAGACAAAATCACTTAGTTTGCAAACTATTCTTCAAGCACAATTGTTGCTAAAAGTTGGGTTTGGGGAAGTCACATCTCAGCTAATCCCGCAATCAAGTTTTGGCTACCCGCAAACTTGAAATTTGGCACGTGTGTTCCTCTTAGCTTTTAGGTGCTCGCTAAGAAAGGATTTTTTGAAATGACCATTCAATCATTAGTATTTCTTATATTATTATTAACACGCTCTGATCCTAAGGAATTAGACTGAGGGAGAGAAGGGGATAAGATAGGAGAGGCCTCTGTGAGGCAAGCCTGAGGGAGAGAAGGGGAGAGGAGAGGATCAATGGGGCCAGCCTGAGGGAGAGAAGGGGGAGAGGAGAGGAGAGGCCTGTGCAGCAAGCCTGAGGGAGAGAAGGGGAGAGGAGAGGCCTCTGTGGGGCAAGCCTGAGGGAGAGAAGGGGATAGGACAGGGGAGGGTTCTGTGGGGCAAGCCTGAGGGAGAGAAGGAGATAAGATAGGAGAGGCCTCTGTGAGGCAAGCCTGAGGGAGAGAAGGGGAGAGGAGAGGATCAATGGGGCCAGCCTGAGGGAGAGAAGGGGGAGAGGAGAGGAGAGGCCTGTGCAGCAAGCCTGAGGGAGAGAAGGGGAGAGGAGAGGCTTCGGTGGGGAAAGCCTGAGGGAGAAAAGGGGATAAGGTAGGAGAGGCCTCTGTGGGGCAAGCCTGAGGGAGAGAAGGGGATAGGACAGGGGAGGGTTCTGTGGGGCAAGCCTGAGGGAGAGAAGGAGATAAGATAGGAGAGGCCTCTGTGAGGCAAGCCTGAGGGAGAGAAGGGGAGAGGAGAGGATCAGTGGGACCAGCCTGAGGGAGACAAGGGGGAGAGGAGAGGCCTCTGTGCAGCAAGCCTGAGGGAGAGAAGGGGATAGGACAGGGAAGGGTTCTGTGAGGCAAGCCTGAGGGAGAGAAGGGGAGAGGAGAGGCTTTCTGTGGGGAAAGCCTGAGGGAGAGAAGGGGATAAGATAGGAGAGGCCTCTTTGGGGCAAGCCTGAGGGAGAGAAGAGGATAGGACAGGGGAGGGTTGAGGATTCCTCCAGATTCCTTAACAAAATTTCCATTGGGAGGAAATCTGATTCATACTCCAGTTTGGAAAAGGGCATCCAATATTAACCAATAGACTCCGAATGCTAATTTCCTTTTATATTTATGCCATGGTGACGACACAACCAGATCTTCTTCCAGCCAGAAGATCCACTAATTGTGGAATGCTAATCACGTTGCATTGAAAGCTCAAGAGAAATTGGTTACTGCTGGAAAACACGACATCTGCAAAATACTAACAGAGTCAAGATTCTTGTAATTATATCAATTCCAGGCTAAAGAAACAAGTTTGTTTTCATTCTGTCTGTATGATTTGGATCCTTTAAAGCAGTGCAAGAAATAACAGTGGGCTCCTCCTGGAAATAGAGGGGTTTAGCTCATGATTGTCTTCTATCTTTGTTAGGTAGAACGATAAACATAATGGGTCGAACAATCATTAATCCTCTTTCAGTATAATGCTGTGATATTGGAAATGTGATTCTTATGACCAGCTAGATAGTAACTACAATTTACTTTATTTATTTTTATTTATTTTATTTTATTAAATTTATACCCCGCCCTTCTCCTTGTTAGGACCCAGGGCGGCGCACAGGCATTATTAAAACCACAAAAATACAATAAATATCAATTTA
Source organism: Rhabdophis nuchalis (assembly GCA_039707465.1). Lineage (NCBI taxonomy): Eukaryota > Metazoa > Chordata > Lepidosauria > Squamata > Natricidae > Rhabdophis > Rhabdophis nuchalis. The sequence continues at coordinate 18,071,961 of CM077657.1, read as the reverse complement.
AAATATATTAAATTAGATTAACCTGTGCTAAAACCCATGTTAAAAAACCTTCCCAAATTATAATTTATTTATTTTTTTTTAAAAAAAGTCAGGAACAGGGGGCTATCCTAGGCCGGCTTGTTGAATAAATATGTCTTAAGACGTTGGCGGAAGAGACGGAGGTCCGAGATAGTGCGAAGGTCGGGGGGTAGGTCGTTCCAGAGGGCCGGGCCCGCCACAGAGAAGGCCCTTCCCCTGGGTGTCGCCAACCGGCATTGCCCCGTCGACGGCACCCGGAGAAGGCCCTCTCTGTGGGAGCGGATCGGACGAAGGGATGTATGGGGCAGGAGGCGGTCACCAGGATGCGCAACAGAGGTGAGTTGCTACTGGTTCACACCAGTTCAGGCGAACCAGTAGTGGAAATCGGGATTGGGTCGCCGAACCAGTTTTTTTTTTTTTTTAATTTATACCCCGCCCTTCTCCAAACGGACCCAGGGCGGCGCACAGGGATGTTAAAACACATATAAAACATATAAAATTTTAAAAAACTTATTCTAATAGACCCTGCGCTAAAAACCGAATTTAAAAAACCCAAATTTAAAACTATCTAAGAGTCAGTAATGGGGGTTACGCTAGGCCGGCTAGATGGAATAGGTGTGTCTTCAGACACTTGCGGAAGAGGCGGAGGTCAGAGATGGTGCGGAGTTCAGGGGGTAGGTCGTTCCAAAGGGAAGGGCCCGCCACAGAGAAGGCTCTTCCCCTGGGTGTCGCTAGTCGGCATTGTCCAGCCGACGGCACCCTGAGGAGGCCCTCTCTGTGGGAGCGTATCGGTCTGAGGGATGTATGGGGCAGGAGGCGGTCTCGCATATAACTAGGCCCCGAGCCATGGAGCACTTTAAAGATGGTCGTTAAAACCTTGAAGTGCACCCGAAAGACCACAGGGAGCCAGTGCAGCTCGCGCAGGATAGGTGTTATGTGGGAGTGTCTAGGCGCTCCCGTAATCACCCGCGCGGCTGCGTTCTGGACTAGCTGCAGCTGCGTTCTGGACTAGCTGCAGATTTTATTTATTTGTTTGTTTGTTTCAATTTATAAACCGCACCCTCTCCCCGAAGGGACTCGGGGCGGTGCACAGGAAGTTAAAAAAACATATATACATGACAAATATAAATATTTAAAACCCAAATTAAATAGTTATCACCCTGTGCTAAAACCTTAAAATCTTAAAACGATATCCCCTTAAAATCCCGATTTAAAACAATTTAGACTTCAGACTGCAGGCTAGGTGAGATAAATTAGGCCAGGCCGGCCTGATGGAAAAAATAGGTCTTTAACTTTTGGCAGAAGGAGCGGAGGTCCGTAGTTGTTCTAATTTCGGAGGGAAGGTCGTTCCAGAGGGCTGGGCCCGCCACAGAGAAGGCCCTTCCCCTGGGTGTCGCTCGCTGGCATTGCCTAGTGGACGGCACCCGGAGAAGTCCCTCTCTGTGGGAGCGAATCGGCCGAAGGGATGTAGGGACAGCAGGCTGGCCACACCTCCAAACCAATTCCCCGCTCGCCCATGCCACTGCCGGGATGGGCCGAACAATTTACAAGCAGCTGTGCATGTGCGAGAAACGTGTGGTGGGCCCGCGTGGAAGCAAACAAGGAGTAACGGCAGCAGCAACCTACTTCTGATGTGCAATGCAGGTAAAAACTCACACAGCTGGGATCTATTCTTTTTTATACTATATTGTCAGGTTAATGTAACTTTCCTCTTTTCCTTTAGTGACTCGGCTATCTTATTTTCAATTCTACTGTCATTTTTTAAGTTTTCACTGTTGCTTTTGTTCTATTTATTAACCCTCTAATCTTTACAGCTGCCCATTTCTAGAACAATTTTTTATTCCCCGATGCTACAGGTGTAGCAACCAATATTCTTCTATCTTGGTTGTGGTCTTTTATCATTTTTTTTAATGACCTGAAAGAAGCGCATAATTTCATTACTACTCATTTTTAAAACTGCCATGCTTCTTATATCTTTCCTGCAAAGACACGACACAAGGAAACAAATGTAAAGATGTCTTTAAAAAAAATCTTGCTAAGAGAGCAAGAGGACTTAGACTTACATCCCGCTTCACAGTGCTTCATAGCCCTCTCTAAGCCGTTTACAGAGTCAGCATATTGCCCCCAACAATCTGGGTCCTCAGTTTACCCATCTTCGAAGGATAGAAGGTTGAGTCCATCTTGAGCCTGCTGAGATTCGATCTGCTAAATTGCAGATAGCCAGCAGGCAGCAGAAGTAGCCTGCAATACTGCGCTCTAACCACTGCACCACCAAATGGGAAAACCTGATATTTTCCCCAGAAGTTGCATTATTATTAATATTTTTAACCAGATGCTCAGAGAAGGCACTATTGAAATACAGATTCCACTCTCCATCCTGTCACATCAGTCTGATAACATTCCAATCAATTCAAGCAATTAATGCAAATGATTCATTTCATGATGGGAGTGTTGTGGCCCGCCAGCAGCCAGAGGAGCTGGCAGCAGAGTCTGAAAGTGAGGAGGTTAGGGAGGAACATGGGCCATTCCTGAAGGCTGGGGAAGGCTTTATGTCGGAGGCAGAGATGGGACTGAGGCCATCTGGCAGTTCTCAGCTGCCTTTGGATCTAGACAGCAATGAGGCAGAGGAACAGCTGGAGCTTATTCCCAGTGTTCCCGCATGCACAGAAGAGTTGCCAGAAGAAAAGAACAGCTAAGAAATCAGGGTTGGGAGTAAAGCCAACAGGTGGACGGTCAATGGCCCCTCCCATAGGAAATAAAAGAGGAGAAAAGGGGGAGTAGGCTTTTGCAGGAAACAATTTGTTTGTTCGTTCATTTCAGGAGTGTGAAGATCTGTCCGTGAATCTTAGAGACTCTGTGCCTAGTCTTTCCTTGCACAGCCCCTCCTTTGGAAAATATTGACATGGCAGCTTTCCAAGATAGATAAGGTCTGTAGTCACAAATATTCCTTTGAAAGACTGTTTGCTGAGCCTTCGTTGAATGTGAATGAGAAGAATTCACGTTCGTTTAATAAAAGGGGTTTTGTCAGGACCAGGACTCGGCCTCGTGCTTTCTGGGGAAGCCTAGGTCAGAACAGGGAACTTGTGCTCTAAATCAGATAGATGGTCCACACAAAACTCATTTGGAAAGATGGTTGGGAAGGGAAGGAAAATGGCTTGTCAAGAAACAAAGATCCACTGTGCTTCAAAAGCAGCCAAGATGGTTGTCATTTTTCACTTCCCTTTTAAAAGCAAGAGAGAGAAAGAGGAAAAGATGGACCCACCAGAGCATGAAAGTTCAGATTACCACAGAGACGTCTTCTTGCTACATACCATGTCAGGCGCCATCCAGGTCACCTCTTCTAATTTATGTGTCCTATCATATCTTCCTGCCAAGGCTGAGTCCCTTGACAGACAGAGAAGGGTAATTCTAAAAAGCAGATGCTACACTTCATCTTCCTTCAACCGCTGAGGTAGTAGCCTGAGCTGACAGTGAAGCTAAAAGATTTATGGCAATAAGCAATGGGCGGCCTGCCAACACTTGCATTAAACAATGTCCAGATCCCACAACTGGGGGCTATATACCCTACTTAGACCAGGAGCACCAAAATCAACTCGAGAGGTGCCCATATATCAAAGGGGGTTTCTTAAGTCAAGAGGGTATTTTCCGAGAAAGCTTTTCAATGGGAGCTGCAGGTTGGCGTTTTCCTTCTTTGGGTCACTATGGAGTCCTGTCATAGATCGGAGCACCTGAGGGCAGGACAAGAAGCAATGGTGGAAACTAATGAAGGAGAGAAGCAACTTAGAACTAAAGAGAAATTTCCTGACAGTGAGGACAATTAATCAGTGGAACAACTTCTCCCCAGAAGTTGTGAATGCTCCAACACTGGATGTTTTAAAGAAGAGACTGGACAGCCGTTTGCCTGAAATTATACAGCCTCCAGCCTGAGCAAGGGATTGAACTAGAAGACCTCCAAGGTGTTAGGGCCTGCCAGTGGCCAGTGGAGATGGCAGCAGATGCGGACAGTGAGGAGGTTGGGGAGGAACATGGGCCAGTCCTGGAGTCTGGGGAATCTGTGTTGGAGGGCTCTGTGTTGGAAGCAGAGATGGGGCCAGAGCCGTATCAGCAGCCTTCAGAGGCAGACATCAGTGAGGCAGACGAACATGTGGAGCCTGTTCCCAGTGTGCGCATGCGCAGAGTTACCTGATGAAGGGAACGGCTAAAGAACAAGGGTCGACTTGGGAGTAAGGCCACAGGTGGATGATGAATGTCCCATGCCAGAGGAAATAAAAGAGGAGCGAAAGGGGAGTGGAGTTTGCAGGAGACAATTAGTTCGCTTAATTGGTTCATGACTCTCCGAGGCTCCTTGTCAAGTTCTGCAGATGTCGGCCTGGCAGCTCTCCAAGCCAGATAAGGTCTGTGAGTGTAAATCCTCCCTTGAAAGACTTTGAGCAGAATTCACAGTAAATTAATAAAAGGGTTTTTTGTCGGCATCAGGAGTTTGCTTCATGCTTTTGGGAAGCCTCGGTCAGAACAGAAGGTCCCTTCCAAGTGTCATGATTAGATGCAACCAGGGCCTAATATTCACCTCCATTTTTGGAATGCCTTCTCCCGTAAACTAAGACCCAGCACCATCCTTATTGTCTTTTCAATGCTAGGCACAGTCAACTTTATGTTCCCAAGCATTTTAACCAATTCTTTCACTGATCAATAAACATATTTTTCTTTGTATTTACTTTCCTGGGGCAGAAGCTTTTTATGACCATTTTCATCTTATGTACCTTTGTTATTGTGTCTCATTGCATGTTCTAATTGTTCTAATTGGATGTTCTTAATCTGTAGTTCATTTATCCTTGGGAAATAGTTTTGTTTTTGTTTTTTTCATTTTAATTCCTTTTACCTCCTGACGTTGCCCTGCATATCGTATATATTTGTGGGTTGGTTTGTTTGTCTTTTTAAATATAATAACAACAACATTTTTTCCATCTCGAAATCAGAGAAAACTAGACCGCTCGAGAGTGTTCAAATTATACAGGGCCAGAGGTGAATGATCTCATTATCCTTTGTGTTGGCTTTCTTTGTTCTTAGAAGACAATGGGGAGTTTGATTTAGGGACTCGGTGAAGATGGATTTCATTAAATTACTTTTTCCTCCATAATCTGAGCCGACAAGCAGCAGGAAAAGGACAGACCCAAGGGCGAGCTACATCCTGGTTTTTGAGCATTTCACATTTTTTATTATGAAAAGCAGACACATTTTGCGAGTGACACGTATTGGTTTGGAGAACGGAGTGTATTGATGAGACGTAACCTTGCACTGTGCATTGCTGTTCTAAGTGATGTCTCATCTTTTTAATTCCAGTCTTGGGTGGGGGGGAGAGTCTGTATATTAGATATTAGTGACATACTACCTGCTCTAAAGGCAGACTACATTTTTGACCGTCCCTTGCTGGGCTTGGGGAAGTAGCTGGGGGTGAGGCCTGCACCTGTTGTAAAAAACCCATATATCTAGAAAAAAATGGGCTTCTTTTCAAAAATTCCAATTTTTTTTCTATTGTTACGGACTGAATTTGAACATCACGGTAAGACATAATGTAGTTCAGCTTTGGCTGAATGCATTGCGTGAACTTATTTATTTTGGTTTGTAAATCAGGGTTTATGCCTTACTGAACCATGGAATTAATGAGGTAGTCTTCTCTCTCTCTCTCTCTCTCTCTCTCTCTCTCTCTCTCTCTCTCTCTCTCTCTCTCTCTCTCTCTCTCTCTCTCTCTCTCTCTCTTTAAGCTATCTAACAGTGGCCACCAGTATCCTTCCTGAATTCCTTCTGGGATATAAGCAATAAATGCATTTATCTAAATTGTTTCAGAATAGTAAAAAAGCTAGAGGGGAGGGGAGGAAGCAAGTACTTTGAAGGCTGATGGACTTGTAATAGGAAAACAAACAGAGCAGTGGCTCAAACGCCATTGAGGATTTATAAATTCCCTAGAAACAGTCTTGAGCAGAGCTATTATGAGTTGGCTTGGAATAATTAGATTAAACCCTCTGCTGTGCTAAGCTGTAGCACAGATAACCCATTGGGGATACCTTTCAGCCCAAAAGAATATGAAGAATTTGAGAGATTTCTTGGTATTCCCACTTGTTAAGAAAGCCATTCATCATGTTTTGCTGAAGAATCTACCTGCTGTGAATATCTCTTAAACTTCCTTGTTTTAAAGACTATGAATATTCATAATATTCAACTGAGAAGATGTCCAAGAAAAGACTGAGAAAGCTGGGGATTTTTATCCACGAGGAAAGACAGTATTCTATGTAAGTGAAAGGGTTTTGCATTAAGAAGTCAAGTTCTCTGTTATCTCAGAGAGAGAGAAAAACCCATGGATTATGATGTAGGAAAACTTGATCTCACTCAGTGTTGACGAAACGTCCTGACAGTATGAGCAGGTTGATACTGGAACCTCTTTTCCAGAGAAGTAGTAAATACACCTCCTTGTAAGAATCAAGAAATATAGCCTATTGAGCTATTAGATTCAATAAGTCCTATGGATGATTGCAGGCCCAGAAGAAAGAGATATAAACCAAAGCTTTCAGCAGGATGGTTTCAAAATGTACCAGATCTATTTGTAATCCTGCTCAGCCATTTCTAACTGTGAAAATATGTTTTTTTTTTCAAAGTATGCACTTGTATGGATGCATTTAAAACAGGAAGAATGAAACTGTTGGAAATGAGGAATGGAAAGTAATGTACACAGGTGTTTACAGAAAGTGACAGTTAGTGAAGTAGTGAAGAATGTATGTGATTGGAAGAAAAGAATAAAGGATAGGGTTCGAAATCAACTTAGAGTACTTTGATTTATAGCAGTCCTTGTAGGACTTGCTATATGTCATTGGACCCCATTGCAATGGCTTGTTATTGCACGTGTATTACTGCTATTATATCTTTTTATATCTATTCCTTTCTTACGTTCCAAATTATTAGAAACAATACACCTCTGATCTTAAAGTAAGGATTATAGCTTGTATTATTGTCTTGGTTTCCCATTGGAATTTTCCTATGACATTCTTTATTGGATGTCTTCAAACAAAAGTTAAACAGCCATCTGACTTTGTACCCCAACTTGTCTCTTCCATCTCTATGATTTTATGGAACTATGAACAGCAAACTCATTACTTTTGAGCTTCCTTCGCTTCTCTCTCAAGAATGACCGAAATGCCATCTTCTCCCTTGAATAACAGACTGAGAACGTGGTGTCACATTTTCACAGACCTACAGTGTGACTCTCTTCTGCACTAAGGGAATTTATTAAGATGCTCTTAAGAAATGTGACTATTCATCTGTCTCACTTACATGCCCAATGTGACATCTCTAAAATGATATGCTTGATTGCTTTCACCTGCATTATCTTAACATAGAAAGGGAAGCAGGTTGGGATTTGAAAAGGTCTACGGGGGCTTCAAGGAAGATATAGTCCCAGTCGGAGATGATAAAGTCTTCAAACATCCTGTTTTTATATTTTTCCATCTCTAAGATTTCTTCCAGTCTTTTTAATCTGACAAAACATGTTGGGGCACTGAATAATTCACATTTGACTTATTTTGGGCTAGATAGTGAGACTGCACAATTTATGAAGCAATAATAATTTAAGTCCATTTGACATGTCATGGACAAAATTCCCTTTTTGCTGTATTAGCCACTATGACAACTTTGAGTAAAAAGAAACTATCCAGTCTTGCTGGACTGTAAGTCCCATCATCCACAACAACTGGGCCATATTTTTTAGGGTTGAAGATAACCAAATCTAGCTACCTCTGCCTACCCAGTTCCCCCCGATTTTCTCTGTTGTCTTCTGAATGAGGAGGGGGGAGAATCCAAAAGAGACCAGAGATGATAAACTCAATAGTCTGTGAAAGAAAAATTTATGTATTTTCATAACAGAAAGTACAATAGGTATAGAAAATAGGAAAGCTGTCATAACCTAATCAGATTAAATTCATTGTAAAGGAAAAGCCTTTTATGATTTTATAATTGCACGTTTCTAAGAATGTGCACAATTCAGCTCAGAGACTTGATTTGAATGCAAGTCAATGGAATCCCCCAATTGGAACAATCATTCGGATCAAATTGGTGAGGTAAATAATTTGATCAGTTTAATAATTTGGAAGGCCTTTTTTTAATTCTTTCATCAGTTTAGAAAATCAGGCTGAATTGGGGTGGGTTACCATATTTTTCAGAGTATAAGACGCACCCTTTTCTCTCAAAAAAAAAAGGCTGAAAATCTGGGTGCATCTTATAAACTGAATACAGCATTTTGTGTCTCCCTAAACCCTGCCCCCTTCACTAAAATGGCTGTGCATAGCCCTTAGGAGGCTTTCAGAGTGCTCCTGGGGGGGGGCTGGGGGGGGCAGAAATGAGTGAAAAACAAGCCATTTTTTTCTCAATTTTGCCCCCCAGCCCCCAGGAGCACTCTATAAGCCTCCTAAAGACCATGCATGCAATAGTAGGCCCATTTTCATGAAAACCAGGCTGTTTTTTCTTGGCCCCCCCAGAGCACTCTACAAGCCTCCTAAAGGCTATTCTTGCCTTTAAAAAAAACACAAAACCATTTTTGCAAAAAGTGTTTTGGGAGGTCTGCAGAGTGCAAAACTCTTTTATTGTTATTTGTCTCTTCAAAACCTCGGTGCGTCTTATACGCTGGTGCATCTTATACTCTGAAAAACATGGTAATATGGCGCATCTCTCCCTATTTCAGCTTCTAAATGAGTGGCTGTTGAGCCAGAAATAAAAGATCAAATAGTAAGAGTTAACTTGCAGAGAAGAAACCTGCTGAGTGAATCCACAGTCTTCATTTTAATTAGTTTACCACCATGCTTTATTTCTGAATCTGACAAATGAGACTATGAGACACTAGCAGGAAACACAATTAACAAATTAAGAATTGCCACCTCGATAAACAGACCAACTCTTGTGGTAGAACATCACTTTTAAAGCCGGGTGAGATGAGGAGGAAGTGAGAAGAAAACCATACATTTCATCTTACCACACATTAGAAGACCTATTTAAAAACAAACATTGCCCAAAATATAACTTTGGTTTTTTTCCCCCTGGATTTTCATTCCCTGAAAGACTTCAGTATAATTAAAAACTCACCCAAAATATCAGACATGTTTGATAATTGCTACAAATAATACCCTAAAGGGAAAAGGCGTGATATTGTTGAATATCTAGATAGTTATTTATTTACTGTCTTCTGGGATTTTTTGAGGCTGTTTGACAGGTTCTTGGGAAGCGGCTGCAGTGCGCCAGAGAAATTGGTTTGTCTTCAAAAAAGCCAAGAACAAAACAGAATCTGAACGCAGAGCGTCTAGAAGCCCGAGAGATAAATAAGTGGGAGTGCTAAATTGGAAATTGCTATTGTGCTTTTACTTAAGACCACAGGGAAAAATCATCATGCAGATATCTGTGCAAAGGGAAATAAATCTATTTTGTCTGCACGACTGGGGATGTGTTTGTGCATGCATTTGTGAGTATGGGTGGGTGGGTAGACACATACATAACAAAATAAACACGCAGACCCATGCATACACCAAGAGAGTTGTTTCATTTATTCAGCAGCCAAATATAAGGAGTGAATGCTTCCCCCTTTTATGCTTTTGGTACTCAATCTCTATTCCTGATCAATCCCGTTTGAAGCTCACAGGTTTTAATTTATGCAACAGTGTGTCTACCTCAGTGGTGGGTTTCAAACTTGTTTAGAACTTCTTCTGTAGGTGTGGCCTGCTTTGTGGGAGTGGCTTGTGAGCCATGTGACCGAGTGGGAGTGGCTTTGCAGTCATGTAACTGGGTGGTCGTGGCCAACTTGTAAAATGTGGTGAAACTCACTTAACAAAGCTGTTGCTTAGCAACCAAAATGCTGCCTCAGAAACTCTGGCATTTGAAGCACGCAAGGCTTAAAGCTGTCATGTTACAAGACCCTTGCACCCCTAAACCCTTTAGGGAAAAACAAAACAAGACAGGGGTGCTCAAGCTTGACAGCTTTAAGACTTGTGGACTTCAACTCCCAGAATCCCTCCTCTCGCTCTTCATCTTGAGGATGGGCGGATGGACGGGGGGGGGGGAGCTGGAACCGGTTCTAAACAGCCCTGGAGATTTGTGGAACCTCTTCTATAGAAAATTTAATAACAAATATGTAACGTAGTAGTAAAGATATGCTTTGCTTACAAGGTCCTAGTCTCCATCCAACTTCTTTCAATGTTTTGTTTTTAAAGTGACAACTCTTAAGGGCTAGAATACATTGGAAAGTAAAATGGAGAAGATGTGGTCTAATCTACAACTTTCCCATTTCAGTGTAGATTTTAAACCAGGGATGTCCAAACTTGGGAACTTTAAGACTTGTGAACTTCAACTCCCAGAATTCCCCAGCCAGCTATGCTGGCTGGGGAATTCTGGGAGTTGAAGTCCACAAGTTTTAAAGTTCCCAAGTTTGGACATCCCTGGTTTAAAGTTTTCCCCAGCAATAGATATACACTTACACAACCAAATACACATACCCAAATTCATACTGTGTTCTAACCATGTTGCTAGTTATAATGAACTGAGCCGAGAAAGCCATACAAATTCAAACCCGCTGCAGGGATTCTATGCTACTTAGCTTCATTAGAAGATAGAAGCTGAAGGAGACAATTGGGTGATTCATATTTTTCTTAATTTGTAGGTCCTTTCCTTGAAGCAGCAAAGTTTTGCTCCTTCCTAATAGCCTCAGGCAATCAAGACATGGAAGATGAGAATGTAATGAAATTTAGGATGTACAAGTAAAAACCAATACAGTAGCGACAAAAGAACATTATGATTTACTAGAGTGAATTGCGTATGGAGGAAGACACACACAGAGAATGAATGAATAGCTCTCGAGATAACCCACTAGATCCATTAGCCGGACCTGATATAGGAATTGTCTTTTTCCCACCACACCCCAGCACACTCATCTCTAGCACACTGGTGAAACTATATCACACACAAAAAAAGCAATGTGTTGATTCTCCGAACAATTTTTCTTTAGCTTCTATTACCTTTGAGCACTTCTAACAAAAGTGACAGATGACTGTGTCTCTCCAATTTATAAGGGAACTCTCTAAGCAGTAGGATAAATGAGTCGGAGGGGAGAACTGAATTGGCCAGAGGTAGTGGCAGATCTAAGATTTCATCCTTCTACTGCTAAGAGCCCAGAAGAGATGAAATATCAGTTACAAAAACAAACACAAAGATCCAGGGCCATGCTTCATTTAGAGATAAGGTGGACCACAATCCTTACTTTCCTTTCAAGTGGAGCATTATTGGAGTTTTATCCTAAGTCAAGTGGACAATAGCAAAAGCAACAGCACTTAGCCTTATATACCGCTTCGTAGTGCTTTACAATCCTCTCTAAGCGGTTTACAGAGTCAGTCTATTGCCCCCAACAATCCGGGTACTCATTTTAACCCATCTCAGAAGGGTGGAAGGCTGAGTCAAACTTCAGCTGGTCAGGATCGAACTCCTGGCAGTCAACAGAGTTAGCAATAGTACTTAGATTTATATACCACTTCTTATACAGCCCTCCCTAAGCGGTTTGCAAAGTCATCCTTCCAAGGTGGACAAAATGAGGACCCGGATTGTTGGGGGGAAGAGGCTGACTTTGTAAACCTCTTAGAGAAGGAGTATAAAAGCACTATGGAGCGATATATAAGCCCAAATGCTATTGTTATGCTACCGCTATCGTGGGCACCCAGGTATTTTCAGGATTCTTCTGGTGACGGTCACATCCAAGGGATGGAGGGGGGGGGGGAAGAAGACAATGGAAAGGTCAAATGCAAAGAAGGCAGTTGCAAGCATCTGACAGGTTCAATGTTATCTGTCATTTCTGCTTGATTGAGCAGCCAGGTCAGTATAGTACCTGCTTACTCATTCTCAGCCACTCACTGCAAGGAAGTTTTAATAGCTTCCTTTCTCTAAGATCAGAAGAAGGCTTGGATCTCAACCTCTCTCCTCTTGCTCTCTCGTGATCATCATCCCTTTGTTTCTCTGATACCATCCAGAGGTCATGAAGATTTTAGCTGATTGCAGCCATGACTATAAAAATTGGGGTTTTGTTATTTTATTATAGTTATTCTGAGATGGAAACAGAAAAGAAACAACTAGTACAGTGATGGCGTCTTTCTAATTCCTGGAGTTCAGGAATGGAGATCCATGGAATGGTTCCAGGAACTGAATGAACTTGTATGGGAAAAGAAATATATATATATATACTGTTCATGAAAGATAACATGGGTGCTCCAGGTTTCTTTAGAATTCTTCTCATGATGGTCATCAAAGGCTCGTCCCCACTATATTATTGGTTTATTTTCTGCGGTGGCTCAATGGTCAGAATGGAGTAGTGCATGCTAGCTCACTGCTCAATGCCAGCAGTTCGATCCTGACCGGTTCAAGGTTGACTCAGCCTTCCATTCTGCTGAGGTCGATACAATGAGAACCCAGATTGTTGGGGGCAATAGGCTGAATCTGTAAACCGCTTAGAGAAGTCCATGAAGGACTGTGAAGTGGTATATAAGTCCAAGTGCTATTGCTATCTAAGCCATGGTGGTACAGCAGTTGGAATGCAGTGTTGCATGTTAACTCACTGCTCACTGCCAGCAGTTCGATCCTGACCAGCTCAAGGTTGACTCAACCTTCCATTCTTCTGAGGTCAATGAAATGAGGACCCAGATTGTTGGGGGCAATTGGCTGACTCTCTAAACCCCTTAGAGAGGGCTCTAAAGCACTGTGAAGTGATATATATATATATATATATATATATATATATATATATATATATATATGTCTAAGTACTATTGATATTCCTCCCTCCCTCCCTTCCTTTTATTCCCTTTCTCATTCTCCTTCCCAGTGGCGCAGTGGTTAGAATGCAGTATTGCAGACTGACTCTGCCCACAGTCAGGAGTTCAAACCTGACCAGCTCAAGGTTGACTCAGCCTTCCATTCTTCCAAGGTGGGTAAAATGAGGACCCAGATTTTCGGGGACAATACGCTGACTCTGTAAACCGCTTAGAGAGGGCTCTGAAGCACTGTGAAGCGGTAGAGAAGTCTAAGTGCCATTGCTATTTCTTTCCTACATATTTGTTATTGTTTATATTTTGATAACTGCATTTGAGCAGAATGGTGGTCACTAACCATCACCGGATTCTCAAAGGGATGCACGGCACAATCAGACATACACACACACAAATTTAGGAACCTGTTCTGGATGTTGCTGACCTCCAACTCTCAGCATCTCTTACGGTTTACAAGGCATGCGAGTTCCTTGTAGGGGAGTCACAATTTTGGTGTATTGTTTTGCTACAATATATTTTTCCCCCCACTCGAATTCTTTTCAGAACATCAAGCCATCCAAATCCCAACAGGCTGTGAAGCCACCTTCAGCGTTTCCGTCCCATTTCCATAGCCCCAGATTAATTTTCCCTTTGTTTTTTTGTTTTTTTTCTTCCAAACTAGCAGCAATTTGGATTTTTCTCCTTGCTTCCTGTTTTCTGAACTGGTTTTCAAGCCAGCGTTCACTCCAGCTCATGCATAAACATGCTGCTGCTTTTCTCATCAGGTTTAATCTGTAGCTCGCGTTTGTCTCTGCAATGCTTTGATGCCCTTTATTTCCAAGCCTAAAAACGGGTGTGCAGTTTCCATGGTGTGACTTTTCTGCCGTGACTCCTTGAAAGCTTTTCGATGATGGCAGAATAATAAGAATGATAAACTCTGCTTTAGATCTATTTCTTCCACAATTTAACTCCCTTGTCACTGTTCCAACCTAGGCCAACTACGGTGTGTTTCTGCCCTCTGCCTTCTTGGAGTTCACTTCTTTATTTTAAATAAAGGGCTCTAACAAACATCCATGATGATTTTATAGATTTGAAAAATATATATATATCAAAATGTGGGAGTAGAAATACACATTTACCACTACTTCAAATGGCAGAGTTTACAAGTACTCTCCAACTTTGTTTTGGGAGGTGTCTTTATGTCCTTTACTTGCCTATAAATGCTCTCGGTCCGTCTGTCCCATCTCCCCCTTGCCCTCCGCCAAGCCAGTCCATGGAGAAGGACAATGCCATCACTCTGCTTCACAACTAATTCCCACAACACTGCCAAATAATTTACTAAGACTGTGTTACTATTCTTCTTCTCTTCCTTACTAGTATCTATCTCGTCCCACTTATGACTATAACCATGTTGCTTGTATCTTTCAATTTATATTGTTTTAATTGCTGACTAGTACGATTTGATAGCTTATTAGTAACCTTGACCATCACGAAGTGTTGTATCTTTTTATTCTTAAGGAATGTATTTTATTCTCCATATGTACACTGAGAGCCTATGCACCAAAGACAAATTCCCTGTGTGTCCAATCACACTTGGCCAATAAAGAATTCTATTCTATTCTATTCTATTCTATTCTATTCTATTCTGTTCTGTTCTGTTCTCATTCTACTCTACTCTACTCTATATTCTATTCTATTCTATTCTATTCTATTCTATTCTATTCTAGAGTGTATGAACCAAAGACAAATTCCCTGTGTGTCCAATCACACTTGGCCAATAAAAAATATTCTATTCTATTCTAATTCTTATTCTTATTCTATTCTGCCACTTGAAGAAATCCAGTTTGACACCTGTGCTCTAGGTCTATACCTTAGCTTCACACATCTAAATGCAATTTATGAATTAGTGTCAAGGAGAAAAATTATCCTGCATCGCTTTTACTAGTGCTCGTTCAAAGAATATACTTTCAGAATTTTTTTTTATGGAGGAAAAAAGTTAGGGTAAAGGCATTATCTTTTCATAATTTTCTTGCCCTGAAGGATTCAAGATAGATGCACCTAAAACTGGCATTATGTGAAAATAAGAACCATAAATTAAGTATGGTTCACCATAGGCAGTGGTCTGGACACAGATAGTATGTAATAAATAAGCAGAGGCAGGAAACACTTCCTACGTGATTGCGTGCTTGGATATTTTTAAAAAATATAAATCCATAAAATATTAAGCAATTGGCTTTCACTGATGAAGTAGAATGCAAATGAGGAAGCATTTGCCGTGTATAATTTAGTAATGGGTGAATATTTTTTAAAATCATTTTTCTGTTAAGGGTTGTCCCAAATATTTAGGAAATGAAAGCTAAACTGATATCAAGCTATCATTATCATCACATTGGAGAGAAAGTGGATTGGGAAATCATATAAATTGGCAACCATCTGTAGAGAACATGTTGGCAAACCATTATTGTGCTGGAATAATTTTATCCATTTGAAAGGAGATGGACCTGTAGTCCCTTGCCTGCAACACAACAGAAATCTGCGGTAATACTCAATTTCCCTGCCGGAATTTGAATGATAACAGACAAAGTGAATTATTCATTGATTCATTCATTCATTCAATCAATCAATCAATCAATTATCAACTCTATTTTTAAGTCACACTACTTCAGAAAGGCTCCAGACAGAGGTCAGATTGCATACTAAAAGGTCATCTTTAAGGTCTGGTTTGGAGAAAAAATTTTTTTTTATTATTTTTCTGCATATTTGGAGATGATATCTCTCCACCCCTCTCTCTATCTATGGAATTCTTCTTGGGAATTGAGTTTATCTTCTGTGAACAGAAGGCAGGGCTCCAGAAATACTAATAGAATTTCGTTTCTAATAGTTGATGTCCACAGCTGCTCCCATCTGCCAAATTCTCTGGCAAGGATAGAAAAGGGAGAACAAGTGAGTCAAAGACAGAAGGCAACACAGATTCCCAAACTTGGATGAGTTTTCAACAGGCCTCCTTGCTCCTTCTGTTCCGTTCTTTGAGCCTGCTTTAAATGGATGGGTTGAGATGTTGACTTCCCAACTTCTGTGGCTACTAATAGGATGAAAAGAGGCAGTACACCCCATCACATCTGGCGTTCTTGTGCTACAAAGGGGACTTGCACCACAGTGGTCAAAACAAAGCCAGACCAATTGCCAGAAATAAATCTACCCTATTGAGTTGGTTTGCAGATCCTGGCAAGATGGTCTGATCCAATGGATTTAACTTAGGCTGTTTAATGCACTTCTGAGCCATGCTAGAATGACAATCTTGTGGTTCCAAACCATGTACAAACCAGTCAGGTGGTGGGGGGAAATAACTGATGAAGTAGAATGCAAACAAGGAAGCATTTGCTGTGTAGAATTTAGTAATGGGCAAATATATTTTAAATTGTTTTACAGTTAACCGTTGTCCCAAATATGTAGGGAATGAACGATAAACTAGCATCCAGCTATCATTATCATCACATTGGAGAGAATTTGAATTGGGAGGTTTATTGCACTTATAAACCATGCTAAAACAACAATCTTATGATTCCAAACAATGTACAAACCAGCCAGTGGTGGGTTTCTGCAGGCTTGCACCTACTCACGAGAGCCGGTTGGTGAAATTTAGACAACCGGTGAGAGTGGGTTCCACCGGCGTACTTGGAAGTACGAAAGAAAGAAAGAAAGAAAGAAAGAAAGAAAGAAAGAAAGAAAGAAAGAAAGAAAGAAAGAAAGAAAGAAAGAAAGAAAGAAAGAAAGAAAGAAAGAAAGAAAGAAAGAAAGAAAGAAAGAAAGAATTTATCATCACAATTGAGCCCAAAATTTTGGTTGCTAAGCAAGAGCGTTGTTAAATGAGTTTCACCACATTTTAAAAGGTGGCCACTCCCACCCTGTCACAAAGACTGCCAAGCCACGCCCACAAATAGGCCACACCTACAGAGTAGGTTCTAAAAAATTTGAAACCTACCACTGAAACCAGCTGAAGTCATGACCAGCGGGGGGGAATAATAACAACAATGGAGAACTAGGATAATAAGCAAATAATAATAATAATGAGAAATTTCCAGAATTGGGGCAAAAAAGGCTTTTCTCTCCACCATCTTCCTTGCCTCGTTTGACAGTTGAGCAACCAAGTTTCAGGTCAATTCAGGATGAAAGTCTCCCATGTGAGAGCATTTGCACATTGATGCTTTTCCTTTCTATTTTCCCCCCCAGGATCTCCATCTTATTTTTATTTTGTGGTGCCTTTGAGTGAGGGTTGAGTCCTGGTAATTGGCTGGAGAAGTCTCTGCAGCCTTCTTTCACACCTGGCTTGTCATTGCCTGTTTCTGAGGAATGAGTGAGCGATGGGCCCGAATTCACCCAGTTGGTTTCCTGCTCAAGGTAGAACTAGAATTCCCAGTCTCTCAGTTTCTAGCCTGATTGCCTCCTCAGCCGCTGCACCAAACTGGCTTTCATCAATCTTCATATGAGGACATGAATTTCTTCTTACTGAAGACCTAAGCCCGTGATGGTGAACCTAAGGCACATGCAGAACCCTGTCTGCGGGCCCACGAGCCATTGTCCCAGCTCAGCTCCACCGCGCATGACTCACACTTTCCGCCGGCCAGCTGATTTTCAGGGCTTTGCCATGCATGCGCAGGGGCAGGACACATGCAGGAGAGGCATGCTCATACACAGGGATGGGGTGGTGGGGTCACATGCGCCATAAATGTGGGCGTGAGAGAGTTTAGTTTAGTTTAGTTTCAATTTATATACTGTCCTTTTCACCAAAAAGGGACTCAGAGCGGTGCACAGAAAGATAAAACCCCACAATATACAAAATTTAGAAAGCAATTAAATAATATGACTGTGCTAAAATTGAATAAATAGTTAAAACCATAAATACCGAATTAAAATAGAGAGAGTGGGGGGCATTCCCCCCGCGGCCCATTTTTTGCTCCCAGGAAGCTGCAGGGAGGCCTACTAGGCCCAAAATGGGGTGCATGGGTCACACACACATGGGCAGGGGCAAAAGGGCTGCGCGGGGGTGTGGTGTGTGTCACACACGCAATGTGTTATGGCTGAGTGCACACGTACATGCTGTTGCACCTACGCATGCTTTTGGCATGCAACAACAAAAAGGTTAGCCGTCCCTGACCTAGACTATTTGCCCTCCTGTTTTGTAACTTTAAAGTTGTGTTATTGAGTCTCTTTCTCAGTCCAAACTTTTTCTTAAGAATATTTCCAGTGCTTGCAATTTGCGCCATCCAATACGCCCCAAAGCTTACTCAAGTTCAATGTATATTTCGGCCCCTTGGCTGAAGTAAGCAAGAGCGAGTGGCTGGACACACTCATTCATCAAGTCCAGCCTCACCTTCGTGTGTCACTAAAGTAGGTTTCCTTCTTCCCCAAAGCTTCCCATTTTCCATCTCCTGGCGAGCAGAGCAGGATGTCAGCGGCGTCTCTCCATTCTCACATTGCATGCCAAATATCCAGATATAGATACCTCGTTCAGCTCGTCTTTTCATTATTGTTTTCCCCATACTCAAGTTCAATGTATATTTCGGCCCCTTGGCTGAAGTAAGCAAGAGCGAGTGGCTGGACACACTCATTCATCAAGTCCAGCCTCACCTTCATGTGTCACTAAAGTAGGTTTCCTTCTTCCCCAAAGCTTCCCATTTTCGATCTCCTGGCGAGCAGAGCAGGATGTCGGCGGCGTCTCTCCATTCTCACATTGCATGCCAAATATCCAGATATAGATACCTCGTTCAGCTCGTCTTTTCATTATTGTTTTCCCCATGCAGTTTGGATGCTGTGCTCTCTCTCTGTGTGTCCCCGGGACAAACCCCTATTCAGAAATACCCTGTGTATAAATGAATTCTCACACGGCGCCTCTTAACAGCTTTCAACTCCCATGTTCAAATCCAGCTCTGATTAGCATCGTAAAATTACTAAGAAGCCGTGAGCAGCTTCCAGCTGGTCCTGCGCTGCTTCTCACAACCTGGCGTGTCTTGACAGCAATTGCATCTCACGCTGCTTACACAGAAGAACCAGGAGTCTCAATAATTTGCAACAACATCAAATGGAAGTTAAGGCCAAGCTAGGGCGATTCCGGACCTGGTTTGACATACATAGGCCAACTAAGGCCACCATACTTTTCCCCCCCTCTCCTATTATGCTTCAAAGGCTTGTCCCCGCTGAAAATGATGTGCTTATAACTCAAAGTTCTCCCCCCCCCAAAATGAACACCATAAATTGTCCTTTTTTTGAACATAAAAATACCTCTACCCAGCAGGCTGCCAAGAAACCATGGAAGACTTTCATTAACGGCAAGTTTTCCCACAGAGCGCTGGGGTTTTCTGTATTACCTTTCTACTTACAGTAAATGGTCTGAGTCCCATTATTCAGACGAAGCCGCCTTGTCCTCTCTACCACCCGCCACTGCAATCTAAACTTTTGTAAACTCTGCTTTCTCAACCACACCTGAAAAGGTCGCAGGCTGAAGGACTCATGGAGTTTTGCGCTGTGCCTTTCCATCCCTCTGCAGGCTTTGCAACTGCACTCACGTTTCTATTTGCTGGTCTGAAAAGACTCCGTTGGAAAATGATCCCCCCCTTTGGGGTTCTTTAATCGCCCATAGGTGCGACACAAAACAAATCTAAGATAATATCATCAATCAATATTCTAACATCAATTAAGCGTCATGATTGATTGTTGTTTAATGAAAATGAAGGAAGACTGGAGACAACAAAGGTTATTATTGCAATCTTCTTCTTCTTCTTCTTCTTCTTCTTCTTCTTCTTCTTCTCCTCCTCCTCCTCCTCCTCCTCCTCCCCCTCCCCCTCCCCCTACTCCTATCCATCCCTCTCCTTTTCCTCCTTCTCCTGCTCCTCCTTCTGCTCATGAATTATTACTCATGGCTTGTATGTACACTGAGAGCTTATGCACCAGAGACAATTTTTTGGGTGTATCTAATCACACTTGGCCAATAATGAATTCTATTCTTCAGATGTTTCACTTTACCAAACTATAAGTAAACAGTAGGTTCCCAAGCCCCTCATCTATGTAGTAAAAGTAAACCAGTTTTTAGAAGAAGTGGAAGAACTCTTATTAGATGATGGTACTTTGTGAACTTCAAAATTTCAAAAATCAGACTGAAGGGTAAGGAAAGCCAGGACTTTAAATGCGCCTCCAAAACTACTCCAAACTTACATACAAAAAACAAGAAAACTGTTTAACGAAGTCATCATCATCATCATTTAAAAAAGCAAATAAATAAGAACTTCTTATTTATTTTATTTATCTTCTTATCTTATTTATTTCACTTCTTATATTGTTAATTTATTTCCTTATTCCATCGAAATCCAAAAACAGGGAAATGTTGAGGTTTCTGTTGGGGACAAAGTATATGAAAGGAACCATAATGGAAATTGAGGTGGGGGGGAGGAATATAATATTTCCCATGCCTGACAAAATATATTTCTGTGCATTTGGCAGTATTTAGGACTTGGATGGCTGTGCTTCATTGTGATTAGGTAAACCTAGATCGGTTCCTTCAGTAAATATGGCCAGCTTACTTTTAGTTACAATACAATACAATAGCAGAGTTGGAAGGGACCTTGTAGGTCTTCTAATCCAACCCCCTGCGTGGGCAGGAGCCCTATACCATTTCAGACAAATGGCTATCTAACATCTTTTTAAAGACTTCCAGGGTTGGGGCATTCACAACTTCTGGAGGCAAGCTGTTCCAGAGGTTAATTGTTCTAACTGTCAGGAAATTTCTCCTTAGTTCCAAGTTGCTTCTCTCCTTGATTAGTTTCCACCCATTGCTTCTTGTCCTGCCCCCAGGTGCCTTGAAGAATAGTTTGACTCCCTCTTCTTTGGGACACCCTCTGAGATATCGGAACACTGCTATCATGTCTCCCCTGGTCCTTCTCTTCATCAAACTAGACATACCCAGTTCCTGCAACCGTTCTTCATATGTTTTAGCCTCCAGTTCCTTAATCATCTTGGTCATTGATTTGCTTAACACACCACTTGTTGCATAATCTTCAATAGCTGGTTACACAAATCATTCTAAACCATAAACAACGCTCTATGCAACACAATGGTTGGGATCACCCACCACGCTAAACCCAAGCCAATCTACTTCATTGTAGCTTGGCATAAGTGAATCCACTTGTAAGTGGGATTAGCTTCGAGATGCTGCTAACAACCTGAAATATTTGGAGGCTGGATTAGTGAACAGTTTTTGCTCGATGCCTAGGAGTCTCCAATGGGTAGCTTTATAGCCAAGATTAATGGAATGTGGAAGTCGAAGAGGCTGCAAATCGCTGAAGGAAGGAATATAAAATTAAAATACATTCTTCAGCTTAGTGCCAAGCAAATTGGTTCCCCATCACCTCCACCGCTGGTTCTTATTCAATTTCAGGAAGAAGAATTTTCTGTGGAAATTCTTCTGAAGGAGAAACAATATTCAAAGAACTTCTCATTAGATGGAGTATCTCAGGAGAAGGCCCCTGTGGTTTTCTTTATGCGGCTGAGCTATTTATCAGATTTGTATACCCACTGCCAACGCCATAGAAGTTAATAAAAATGACACTCACTAATCATAACAATTCAAAGCCAAGTGACAAAGATTGTTTAAAATAGACGCACGCCAAATGTAACAATCCAAAAATAAATGTCGCAAACCTACCAGGCTAGAGAGAGGCTAGAATAAAGAATTATATCTTTAGATTGACAAAGAATAAAGTAGAGGGGCCAAGAGGTTAGGATGAGGATTTCTGAAGCTACAGGGTCACCATCAGGACCACAGGGATTTATTTTATTTATTTATTTTACTTTATTCAAATTTATACCCCGCACCTTCTCCAAAAAGGGCCCAGGGCGGCGATTTCTCCCCCACAAGATTTGCCAGAAGCCATTGATGTGGGAAATTGTAGGATGCCTTCGAAAGGGATAGAAGGAAGAATAGAAATATACAAGCCAAGGGTTTAGAAGAGTCTGTTCACACCTTCTCATAAATAAACAATTTCATTGTAATTTTTACAATATTATTACAATGACAATAAAGATTATTATTATTATTATTATTATTATTATTATTATTATTATTATTATTATTATTATTATTATTAAATGACTACTTTACCCATTAAAACCTGATGGTAGCATTTCAAATCAAAGAGATTCTGCTTCAATTCATTCAGTATAGATTAGACAGACACAATAGATGATAGAAAGATAGATAGATAGAAAGATAGATAGATAGATAGATAGATAGATAGATAGATAGATAGATAGATAGATAGATAGATAGATAGATAGATAGATAGATAGATAGATAGATAAGAGAGAGCATTAGAGGGCGAGGGAGAGGGCGAGGGAGGGAGGGAGGGGGAGGGATGGAAAGGTGTTCAACACCCTCGTATGCACCCAAGGCACAAAACCCCACATTCCAAAGCATGTGGAGCCCATTCCAAAGCATGTTTCAAAACTGGACATTTTTGAGAAGAAATTGGATAACCATTTGTCTGAAATGGCGTAGCATTTTGTGCCTAAGCAGGGGGTTGGACTAGAAGGCCTCCAAGGTATATTCCAACTCTGCTATTCTATTCTATTCTATTCTATTCTATTCTATTCTATTCTATTCTATTCTATTCTATTCTATTCTATTCTACCCTACTCTCTATTCTATTCTATTCTATTCTATTCTACCCTACCCTACTCTCTATTCTATTCTATTCTATACTATACTATACTATACTATTCTATTCCTATAATCTACTCCTCTATTCTATTCTACTCTGCCCTACCCTATGCTTCTATTCTATTCTATTCTATTCTATTCTATTCTACTCTACTCTACTCTGTATTCTATTCTATTCTATTCTACCCTACCCTACCCTATGCTTCTATTCTATTCTATTCCACTCTACTCTACTCTACTCTACTCTGTATTCTATTCTATTCTACTCTACTCTACTCTAATCTGTATTCTATTCTATTCTATTCTACCCTACCCTACCCTATGCTACTCCTCTTCTCTTGTTATGCTTGTAATAGGAATGATGGGTAAAAAAAAAAAGAATTCTTCAGCATCCTAGCTGTGTGAAGCATCCTAGCTTCAGCATCCTAGTAGTGATGTTCTCCTTTCTTGATCCCTCTGAGAAATGTTCTTCCTCCACCTGACACTTGGGTTACTTATGAAGCTCAGCCCGAGATTTAGGACACCGGAGACAGAGGAAAAGCAGCATGGCCGGGCTTCGATTGTGCATTTTTCAACAGCGCCAGTGTCTAGACTTTCGCTGCCTGAAGGGACACACATTTTTATAGCCCATTGTTAAAAAAAAAAATTGACAGCAAATTGCAACTCCGCAGCCAATGGTGAGCTTTGAATCACCCGCAGGCCTCAAATGCACAGGCAGAGAATTAGGTTTAGGATGATTAAATATCCATAATAAAATAATTTTTTTGAAAGAGAGAGAGAGAGAGAGAGAGAATGCTCTGTCTAATTACAATAAAACGCTTTCAAGCCAGGCACCTGCCTTCGCCCCATCTTCAGCTCTGACTGCAGGCAACAAATTCTTTTGCGCTTGTTGTGAGCGAATTCCTCTTGGGGCTTGTTACGTTTCCGAGAAAAAAACTGGGTAAAGCTTCAGATCTAGGAATCGATAGCAATGCATTCTCCAGCAAGTACATGGCCAATGTATTTAATTTGCCAATAGAAAAAAGTTTCGGTCTACCCAAGGTGTTGAGACATCCATTCCAATCGATGGATCCATTTTCAAGCACACCCAGTCCGTCCCTGGATACTGGATGCCTCGTATTTTGCACCTCAGGATCTTTCAGGGAGCTGATTTGTTTTGTTTTATTTTATTATTATTATTTTTTTGCAAACGTACCTGGAGCATTGAAGCCAGCCCCGTCGGCATCTTCCCTCCAACGTGTTCGTTCAAAATTCCCGGCAGACAGTTTATAATTCGACTGAATTGTCCCCAAATTGTCTTTCAGCCTCTGTAATTTTTCAATTTTGCCAAGCTTGAAGTGAACAGGGAAATGAATTGCCAAATCCGCACAGGGACAGGATTCTGTTCATTTAACCAGAGAGGAAGAACGGCATATGTGGATGGAAATGCATGCACTGGTTCCTAGTTCGCCTAAATTTTTATTTTTATTTTTGGTTATTTTTAAATCTTTTTAACTTTTTACTGTTTTTATGATGCTGGAAGCTGCCCAGATTTGCTTGACAGTGAGATGGGCACTATATATATGCCAGTGGTGGGTTTCAATTTTTTTTAGAACATACTCTGTAGGTGTGGCCTATTTTGTGGGCGTGGCTTGGCAGTCATGTGACTGGGTGGGACTGGCCATCTTGTAAAATGTGGTGAAACTCATTTAACAACGCTCTTGCTTAGCAACCAAAATTTTGGACTCAATTGTGATGATAAATTCTTTCTTTCTTTCTTTCTTTCTTTCTTTCTTTCTTTCTTTCTTTCTTTCTTTCTTTCTTTCTTTCCTTCCTTCCTTCCTTCCTTCCTTCCTTCCTTCCTTCTTTCTTTCTTTCTTTCTTTCTTTCTTTCTTTCTTTCTTTCTTTCTTTCTCTCTTCCTTTCCTTTCCTTTCCTTTCCTTCTTGTTGGGTCACCGGGAGCGGTGGGGCAGACTTACTTCCGGGTCTGCTGGTGGGACCTCCTCTCACCGGCTCTCTAAATTTCACCATCCGGCTCTCGCGAGTAGGTGCGAACCTGCAGAAACCCACCACTGATATACGCATATATCAACAAATCGTTTATTTAATTAGTAAATAATTCACTATTTTGGAATATCAGTGGTTACATGGCTTAGGCTGATATACGTACATGCATACATACATACATACATGCATGCATATCTCCCATCTCAAAGTATGTGTATGTGTATGTGCATGTATAGATAGATAGATAGATGATAGATAGATAGATAGATAGATAGATAGATAGATAGATAGATAGATAGATAGATAGATAGATAGATAGATAGATAGATAGATAGATAAGGGGGATGGCTTAGAGGTGGAGCTCTGACATCACAATCTGGAGGCTGTGAGTTTGATCCTAGGTAGAGGCAGATATTTCTCTCTCTGGGCACAATGAGAATATATCTGCTGAACAAAACTCCACATTGGCGACAGGAAGGGCATCTGGCTAGTAATCACTCAAATCAATTCAGTTGCCCAGGATTCCACACCACAAGGGGTCATTAAAAGAAGAGATAGATAGATAGATAGATAGATAGATAGATAGATAGATAGATAGATAGATAGACAGACAGACAGACAGACAGACAGACAGACAGACAGACAGACAGACAGACAGACAGACAGACAGACACTTACACATATACATACACACATACACACACACACATGCAGTATATATGCTCAGATGAGGGCTCTGCATTGAAAGCAGCGAGGGAGTTAGACGGCAGTGAGGCAGAAGAACAACTGGAGCCTGTTCCCAGTGTTTGCATGCGCCAGAGCTGCCAGAAAACAAGAACCACTAAGAAAGAAGGGTCGACTTAGGAGTAAAGCCACACCTTGGAGGCGATTGGCCCCTCTCAGAGGAAACAAAAGAGGAACGAACGGGGAGGGGGGCTGTTGCAGGAAACAATTTGTTCCTTTAGTCTGGAAAGTTCTTCTTTGTGATTATAAGAGACTCTGTGCCAGGTTTTGCTGTGTTTGGGAACTAGTGATCTGGCAGCTCTCCAAACGAGATAAGGTACATGGGGATACACATTTCCTCTGAAAGACACTTTGCGAAAGCCTTGCTGACTGTGATTGAAAGAAATTCCCAGTTGCGTAAATAAAAGAGGTTTTGTGGGGGCCAAGACTTTACTTCTTGCTTTCTAAGGAAACCTGGGTCAGAACAGTTTCAGGAACCAAATGCTAACCGTATCTCCATTGCCCATGTCTGCTAAACAGTTCGTCGTGCTGCTGTTTTGCCATCTCAGATCCGCAGAGAGCCAACACACCGATGCCAACGATGGCTGAGCCATTCTGTGGTGCAATTGGCCAAGGACAAGCTGTTATTTAAACATTTGCAAAAAAAAAAAAACAACCCAAAAAGCCCCAGCCAAAACAGCCAGTTCAGTGGCCTCACTCCATGGCCGGCCAGCCAGCCAGAAAAACCAATCTGTCCATCAATTGAGTTAAGCAAGCTTATGTTGATTTTATCCCATCGGAACTCAACAGGAAGGTTCAAATGAGCATTTGGAATGGGTCGGGCAAATATGCATTTCACCCCAGGAGGAAGGGTTATTTTCCAGTCAAGCAAGAGAAAGGATCTGAGCTATTGCTCTCAAATCTCCAATGTTAGCAGCTTATTTTTGATCTGGAAAATTAAACACTAGGTGGGCACAAATCTACGTAGGCAATGAAAACAATGCCACGGAGTTAAGAAATCTCCAGACGTTGCAGGGCGTGTTTAAAGAAACCACCAATCAATCCATCGGTATTAGCACTGGTTGCATCAGCTTGGTTCTGATTTGAAGCGTCCATTTGATTTGCATGGTTGATCTGATCCAATTCAGAAAATTGAGCTGATTGGATTCAGTGCTTCAATGTCCTGAACTGATTTGATAAAAAGGGGGTTGGGGGCACATGTGCCGGGGCGCCCTTCCAAATCAATTTAAAGACATTGGATTCAGCTCAGTGATTTGATTTAGAAGGTCAGTTTGGTGATTCAATCCAATCAGCTTTGAATGGGACCTCTGAACTGAGACTTCGTATCGCCTTAATTCTGTCAATATAAAAAGAGATTTTATTTATTCTTTTTTTTTAAATTTATAAATCAAATTTGAAGCCCACCCAACTCAAAACCACTCTGGATGGAGTACAGGTTAAACATAGATCTTAGAAAGAAAGAAAGAAAGAAAGAAAGAAAGAAAGAAAGAAAGAAAGAAAGAAAGAAAGAAAGAAAGAAAGAAAGAAAGAAAGAAAGAAAGAAAGAAAACCCAGGGAGTAATATAGTTAATGAAATTCCCCAAAGTTAATGCTCACTCAATCTAGTACCTGAAGAAAGAGTCAAGTCAGTTTAGGCCCATTTAAGGATATTAATTTGAGGCATTCAGTGGCTCAGTGGCTAAGATGTTGAGCTTGTCGATCAGAAAGGTTTGCAGTGTGGTGGTTTGAATCCCTAGTGCCGTGTAACGGAGTGAGCTCCTATTACCTGTCACAGCTTTTGCCAACCTAACAGTTTGAAAGCACATAAAAATGCAAGTAGAAAAATAGGAACCACCTTTGGGGAGGCAACAGTGTTCCATGTGTCTTCACCATTTAGTCATGCCGGCCACATGTCCATGGAGATGTCTTTGGACAGTGCTGGCTCTTCGGCTTTGAAATGGAGATGAGCAGTGCCCCCTAGAGTCAGGAATGACTAGGACACATGTGCAAGGGGTACCTTTTCCTTTCTAAAGGATATCAAACCTCTAGAAAGATATTGTTCTACAAAATAGGTGGTATGACAGAAGAGATGCTTCTTGATCCCATCAGACAACCCTGTTTCAAAGGTAGGGTATGGATTTCCCGGTCATAGAACATCTTCCTACATTCCAGGGATATGGGATATGCAAATAACTATAGTTAGAATCCATCATATTTTATATATATAAATATAATATTTATATATATAAATATGATATATATATATATATTACATGTGAGGCAGTTGTAATTGCCACCAGACCTTTTCTGCCTTTCGGCTCATCACCAGAGACCATCTAGACAGAAAGCTGGTGGCAATTACAACTGCCTCACATGTAATACTTCCATGGTTCAAATCCCAGTAAGGGTATGGCTAGCTGATGAGAGCTAAATAGCTCAAATTAGATCTATCCTAGTCTCCCTTATTTATCAGCTCAAAACCTAACACACATGTAAAAAAAAAGACACAACGAAACTCATAGCTTTCTGTCTAGATGGTCTCTGGTGATGAGCCGAAAGGCAGAAAAGGAAAGCAGTATGCTTCCTCCCTTAATTGGGGCCTTAACAGGGTGTTGTGACACAAGCATATTCCAATTCCAATTCACTCTCATCCCTGACCACTGACCACGTTTGTGTAGGGGTTGTTGATCCAAACTGTCAACAATACAACTTCTCACGCTTGCTCTAAATAGTGTCACAACCCCATCATCAGCTTTGTTTCACGCCCGTAGTTGATAAACCTAGCAGAAGTACAGTCAAGCATGTGATGTTTTTTTTAGAGGCAGAATTCAATTGCCACGAAAGAAAAAAAATATGCACGAGTAGGAGATGCATTAAAGCATATGAGAAGTTTACTGATTGATATCTGTAGAAAATCCCCCTTCCAACAATTTCATACACAGCAAGAAATGCTGAGGAATATAATTTGGTCGAGATTCATTGCATAGACACACCATTCTTTTTCCTGCTTCAGTTAAGGTGGAGAAGAGAAAACCATCATTTGCACGTGGGTGTTGTGGCCTGCCAGCAGACAGTATAGCTGGCAGCAGATTCGGACAGTGAGGAGGTTGGGGAGGAAGATGGGCCAGTCCTGGAGTCTGGGGAAGGCTCTGAGGAGGGTTCTGTGTTGGAGGCAGAGAGGGGACCAGAGTTGTAAGCCAGTTATCAGCTGCCTTCAGAGTCAGACATCAGGCAGGCCGATGAACACCTGGAGTCTGTTCCCAGTGTGTGCATGCACAGAGTTGCCAGACGAAGGGAACCGCTAAAGAACAGGGGTCAACTTGGGAGTAAGACCATAGGGGGATGATGAATGGCCCCTCCCAGAGGAAATAAAACAGGAGCGAAAGAGGAGTGGAGTTTGCAGGAGACAATTTGTCCGCATAATCAGTTCATGACTCTCCGAGACTCCTTGCTGAGTTTTGAAGATGTTGGACTGTCAGCTCTTCAAACCAGATAAGGTCTGTGACTGTAAATCCTCCCTTGAAAGACTTTGTTGGCTGTGAATGAACAGGATTCAAAGTAAATTTTTAAAAAAGGATTTTTGTTGGGAGGAGTTTGCTTCATGCTCTTGGGAAGCCTAGGTCAGAACAGCAGGAAGTTCTGGAAGTTTCTATAATATATTCTCAGTTCTAGAATATGAAAAATGGTTTCAGGAACTAGTCTAGTGAAGGAAAGGACCAGGGGAGACATGACAGCAGTCTTTCAGTATTTGAGGGGCTGTCATAGAGAGGAGGGGGCTCAAGCTATTTTCCAAAACACCCGAAAGCCAGACAAGGAATAATGGATGGAAACTGATCAAGGGGAGATTCAACCTGGAAATAAGGAGGAACTTTCTGACAGTGAAAACAATCAACCTGTGGAATAGCTTGTCTTCAAAAGTTGTGGGAGCTTCATCACTGGAGGCTTTCAAGAAGAGATTGGACTGCCGTCTGTCAGAAATGGTGTAGGGCCCCCTGCTTCAGTGGGGGTTGGACTAGATGACCTACAAGGTCCCCTGTTAAACCATGAAGTGAAATCCACCTTGGTTTGGCTGTGTCCTTGTTAACGTAAAACAGGCTTAAGGTAACCTCATTTTACAAAGTTTCAAAGTACATTTAACCAATTTTTCCCAACAGGCTATTCTCATCTGTGGCATAAGCTTTGACCAATTATTTAAACAGAAATTGCAGAAGATAAAAAGATAGAAAGAGCAAAGTAGAAGATAAATGAGTAGTAATAAAACATACATAAAAACATTATTGGAGGGAGTCCTGTTCTCCTTTTCACTTCCATTTATTCCCCAACCACTATCTGCTGTCCAACTTTTTTTTAGAACATTAAACATTAGGGGTTACTGCTGATATCATTTTAAGTCATTTAATCTATTGGTTTTTAATTGCACTCTGTCCTCTTTTCCTTAAAGAAAAACCATATGCCAAATGCCAGAATTTCCTTTGCCATGTAATATGTCGTAAATAAGGGAGACATTTCCGCTTCTTATTATGTTTTGTAGTTGCTGTATATTCTCCAATTTTGATCTCCTGATCTTACATCGTTAGCAACATTTTACTTTTTCAAATGTTGTGCCCAAATTCTTCTTGCAGCTGTCAACATATCTCTTAGTAAATTGTGTTTCTTTGCATTTATGTTTTCTGGAATGGTTCCTAATAAAAATATTTGCAATTTCAGTTCAAATGTTATATTTACACTTTTTTTCCTCCTGAATGTTTTGATGTATTTGCTTTCAAATCTTTTGAGGGGGGTTTTCCCCACCCAATACTTTTTTTAAAACAGTTTTTAAAACATCTTTGACGGAAGCTAAAAGACAGCATCCTCTACAATGTTACAAGATTTTTTTTTAATTTTAGCAATAAAATGTATTAGCAAAATTAGATCTGATCTTTTCTTTCACTTAAAACATGCAAATGACAAATAGTTCTATTACTTCACTCTTTTCTTACTTCATTTGATTAAATAAAGGCCCTAAACTAAGAATGCTTTACTTGCAGACAAAGTATAATATGAATAATAAGAAATTGCTAAATTAAAACTAACCTTCAGTAGCCTTTCTGATCTTCTATTGCCAGGGTCATAACAGTTGTCAAGATGCATCAGTCTCAAAAGTACAATAAAATGTTGAATTGATGCTCTTTGTGACTGCTTAAAACATCCTTTTTTCTTTCTGTCGACTTCTTTCCGGTTTTTAAACTTTTAAAACTCCTTTACAATAGCTTATTTCCTAAATAACTAGGACACTGAGGTTTTTTCCCATACGTAAAATTCATAATAGTACCTAGGTTTCCAGGGATAGATGTTGAAATAGATTTTCAACCTTTGGAACATCCGAACTTCATCGGCATTCCAAAATACAAATTTTATTACTTTATGGACGGCGAGTTCATGTAAAGAAATATACAAATGCAGACTGAGGGAATAATGGTTTGCATTAACACCGGAGATGACATTTCAAAACACTGTTTCTCAACTTTTTATCTTAGCTGGGATTTCGACCCAGGAACGTTTGCTTCTGATCCTTTCTTTGCTCTCGCTCTTCATCAGAATTGGAAAGGATTTGATTCATACCTCACTAAAATACGAATTTATCCAATTTGTACTTTCTCAAACGTCAGAGTTAATTAGAATGCAGCTGCGTGCAAACAGCAGTGCTTACACTTAACTGTGCAATGCTGTTTACCACGTTAAAAGCATGCATATAAAGAAGGGAAATCACCTGTCCCAAAATATGTATACGTATATTAGGAAAAATAGTATATTTAGGATAGGTAATACAATAGCAGAGTTCGAAGGGACCTTGGAGGTCTTCTAGTCCAACCCCCTGCGTAGGCAGGAACCTTATACCATTTCAGACAAATGGCTATCCAACATCTTTTAAAAGACTTGCAGTGTTGGGGCATTCACAACTTCTGGAGGCAAGCTGTTCCAGAGGTTAATTGTTGTAACTGTCAGGAAATTTCTCCTTAGTTCTAAGTTGCTTCTCTCCTTGATTAGTTTCCACCCATTGCTTCTTGTCCTGCCCCCAGGTAGAATGAAGATGGTTTTTTTTTTAGGATTTAGTGGTCTTGTTCCTGAATGCCAACTGATGTGGAAATAAGTCAGGATTAAGGCTGAAAAACTGAGGAAACACACACGGAGACACATCCTTAAATTAGCCGATATTTTATCCGACTTTCATTTGCACCTCGATTTAACAATTTTTGTGGGAGGGCACTGCTCTTCTGAAACTACTCAAGCAATGCAGAGTCATCTGCAGCCTCTTCCTCTTCATTCAGCTGTGGTTGAAGCAGTCACAGGTGCCAGGTTGTCAAAGTCAAAATATGGTTGTTTCCTTAAGGCCAGCTCTGCCTTTTCAAAGTGGTAGAAATCTCAGTCCAAGGATAATTGGAAGATGGTGATCCTTATCAGACTGGTGTCTTTTGAAGGAGGAGGAGAAAGAGGAGGAGGAACAGAAGAGGAAGGAGGAGGAGGAGGAGGAGGAGGAGGAGGAGGAGGAGGAGGAGGAGGAAAGAAAGGAGGAGGAGAAAAAGAGGAGGAGGAGGAGGAGGAGGAGGAGGAGGAGGAATTAGAATTTTGAATTTTATTCAATTTGTATCCCGCCCTTCTCCAAAAGGACCCAGGGCGGCGAGGAGGAGGAGGAGGAGGAGGAGGAGGAGGAGGAGGAGGAGGAGGAGGAGATGAGGAGGAGGCAGCATTGACAAATTCACCATCAGTCAATTGCAAAATGCAGCTTTACTCAGAATAGCTTCTTTGGTAAGGACTCGATAGGTAGACAAAAATGCCAAACTGAGTCTGAACATATGCCTGACTGTGTGATGATATTATTATTATTATATACTTTATTCATTAAACATGAAACTCCGTCAATTGAACATTAAAAAATGCATCGCAAATACCATTGACTGGTGCTAAAGGTTGATAAGGGTTGCTGCCAGAGTCCTAGGTATCAACCAAGGACCTTCTTAAAATATAAGATGTTCCGAGTAGCGCAGTTTTTTGCAGTTCCGCTGGTGTTATTGCAGGAAGCTGCAATTTCTTGATGTATTTTATAAAATTCTTGGACATGGTGCCAAGTGCCCCAGTGACAATGGGTATCACTGTTACATGTTTCATCCCTAATCGCATAGTTTCGATGGCCAGGTTAAGGTTAGGGTGTCGTGTTTTTTCCAGTTCTTTTTCTTCAACTCTGGCATCTCCTGGTACATGATATCAATACATTGTACGTTTCGGTTTTTGACAACTGTGATATCTGGCGTGTTGTGTTCCAAATGGCAATCCAGTTGTAAGACAGTTATATGCGAGACCGTCTACTGCCCCATACATCCCTTCGACCGATCCGCTCCCATAGAGAGGGTCTTCTCCGGGTACCGTCAGCCAGGCAATGCCGGTTGGCAATGCCCAGGGGAAGGGCCTTCTCTGTGGCGGGCCCAACCCTCTGGAACGACCTGCCTCCCGAACTCCGTACCACCTCGGACCTCCGCCTTTTCCGCCAGCCCCTGAAGACTTCTTCCATGAAGCCGGCCTAGCGTGACCACCCTATAACGACTGAGTTTTAGATCTACAAATTTTAATTAGAGGGATTTTAAAATTTGGTTTTAGCACAGGGCTTTCTAGTTTAATTATAGTTTTAGGATATTTATTATGTATTTATATATTTGTATTTGGTTTTAATCTCCTGTGCGCTGCCCTGAGTCCTTTTGTAGGAGGTAGGTGCGGGATATAAGTTTAAACAATAAACAATAATAATAAACAATGCGCCTGCCTTGATGTATTTTATAAAATATTTCATAAAATAAACTATAACATTTATAAAATTTATTGTTGCTATTCTTTCTCTGCTCATAAGCTTTTTATCTGAAACAATACTTGGCTCAAATGGGACTCACTTTGTACTCACTCTGAAGCCTGAGTAAGCTAAATTGCAAATGCAGCTGGAGGCATTCTCCACTGACCTTACCCAAATTAAAACGATGTAATCATTGTTCCCAGTAATCATATAAAAATTCAACACTTTTTTCTTCTTTTTTCCTACCAGTTGCCCATTAGAGAAGGAAAGTGATAGCATTCTTGATTTCCTGATTGCTGGGAAAAGGGTTTAATTAGAGCACAACACAAATCATATTATAATATTCTTCCTTTGGAGAAGACACACAATATAGGCATTATGGAAACTCCCATTTAAACTTCGGATTATTCCACAAGGCTGACATAACAGAATTGGAAGTTTAAGCAGGAGACCCTCTACCGTTCTGGACAAACGGCTGTCCAGTCATTTCTTCAACAACTCCAGTCATGGAGCAACAACAACATCGAAGGCAAGCCATCCCACTGATTGATTGTTCTAACGGTCAGGAAATTTCTCCTGATTTCTGTGTTGGGTCTGTCCTTGATGACTTTCCACCCCATTGCTTTTTGTCCTACCTTCAGGTGCTTTGGAAAAGAAGTCAATCCTCGCTTCTCCTTAGGACAATCAAAATTATGGGGCTATCCCATATTCTATTTCATTAAAAAAAAAAACAGTTCTCCTAATAGACTTGGTGTTTATTTAAGGGGGAAAAAATAAACCCTTTGATGGGAAATTTAGGAAAGTCATTGTTTTGATCTGTTCTGAACTAGGCTTCCCGAGAATGAATATGTATGTTTGTTTGTTTGTTTGTTTGTTTGTTTGTTTGTATGTATGTATGTATGTATGTATGTATGTATGTATGTATGTATGTATGTATGTATGTATGTATGTATGTTTTCATAGATTTTCATGGGTATAGCTGGTCTTGCTGCATTTGGATCTTTTCCCGTGTAAGATATATGTGTGGGTGTGTGCATACATACCACACACACATATTCCTTTTTCCCTAAGATGCCCATCATTATTGCATTCAATCGTCTGATTTAAAGCTCTGCAGAACCTTCTCTGTGAACATTGCAGGGTGGATATTTTATTAGGATGATAATAAAACTAATAAATAATAAAAAATTATTATTAATCCCAATAAAAGCCCTTTTATTTAGGTTGAAGGGAATTCCTCTCCAGCAAAGTCCCAGCCAACAATCTTTCATGAGATTTCACAGCTACAGACCTTTATCAGGCTTGGAGAGCTTCCAGGCCGATATCTTCCAAATGCCATGCGGTAGTAGACAATACTTGACAAGAAGTCAGGAACAGATCTTCACCCTAATGAATTGAATCAATTGTCTCCTGCAAACTCCCCTCCCCTTTTGCTCCTCCTTATTCCCTATGGGAGGGGGCCATTCACTGTCCACCTGTGCCTTTACTCCCGAGTTGGTCCTTGTTCCTTAACTGTTTCCTTCTCCTGGCAGCTCTGTGCACGTACACATCGGGAACAGGCTCCAGCTGTTCTTCTTCCCCACTGATCTCTGACTCCGAAGGCAGCTGATAACTGTCGGATGGCCCTGGCGCCATCTCTGCCTCCAATGCAGAGCTTTCATCAGAGCCTTCCCCAGACTCCAG
Organism: Rhabdophis nuchalis; assembly: GCA_039707465.1. Lineage (NCBI taxonomy): Eukaryota > Metazoa > Chordata > Lepidosauria > Squamata > Natricidae > Rhabdophis > Rhabdophis nuchalis. The sequence continues at coordinate 18,037,207 of CM077657.1, read as the reverse complement.
GACTGGCTCATATTTCTCTCCAACTTTCTCACTGTATGGGTCTGCCACCAGGTCTACTGGCTGCTGGCAGGCCACAACAAGATCACTTCCCCAAAATTCTACTACAGTCTAAGGCAGATTTTTTTAAAAAATATGCTTGGACTACAACTCCTATGGTATCCAGGTTGAGAACTGCATGAGAGCTGTGGTGGCACAGTGGTTAGAATGCAGTACTGCAGGCTGCTTCTGCTGACTGCCAGCTGCCAGCAGTTCGACAGCTCGATTCTCACCAGCTCAAGGTTGACTCAGCCTTCTGTCCTTCCGAAATTGGTAAAATAAAGTCTGAAATTTTTGGGGGCAATATGCTGACTCTGTAAAACTGCTTAGAGAGGGCTGTAAAGCACTGTGAAGTGGTACATAAGTCTAAGTGCTATTGCTAAGTGCTATAAGTTGTAACCCAACTTATTTCAACATCAGAATATATATATACATGTGTAACATAACGCACTCATATTTTTCATAGGAGTATTGAAATACAAGTGGAAATAATAAATAATATGAAAGGTATTCATGTGTATTATTTACTCATCAAAGGGATTCTTCAATCTCAATGCCTTCAAAGCAACACATCACACATCAGAGTGTAACTGCAGTACAAGCTTTTGTGCATTCATAGCATGCCAACTTGAGCTGATGACCTCTCTTTTATAGGATTCCTGATCAGGCTGGGAACATGCAGAAGTCAGAAGAAAGAAAACATGTAGGGCAGCCCTCTGACAGGCATTCACATAACCACAGAATATCCACCCTGCAATGTTCACAGAGAAGGTTCTGTAGAGCTTTAAATCAGACGATTGAATGTAATAATGATGGGCATCTTAGGGGAAAAGGAATATGAGTGTGTGGTGTATATGTGTATGTATGCACACGCATGTGCGCACGCGCGCACACACACACACACATATATGTGTGTGTGTTAGTTTTATGAGCTGATCAATAAATTTAAATTTGAGAGACCAAGATAGATCTATTTCGAGCTTATTAGCTCTTATCAGTTGGCCACACTCCCCACTGGGATTCGAACCGGGAGTGTGGCCAACTGATGAGAGCTAATAAGCTCGAAATAGATCTATCTTGGTCTCTCAAATTTAAATTTATTATCAGCTCATAAAACTAACACACATACCTAAAAAATTTTTTTACACAATGTAACTCATGGTTCTCTGTCTAGATGGTCTCTGGTGATGAGCCGAAAGGCAGAGAGGGAAACAGTATGTCTCCTCCCTTAATGGGGCCCTAACAGGAAATTGTGAAAACAATTATCTATCTATCTATCTATCTATCTATCTATCTATCTATCTATCTATCTATCTATCTATCTATCTATCTATCTATCTATCTATCTATCTATCTCGATATCTATATCTATATCTATATCTATATCTATCTATATAATTGTTCCACAACACCCTGTTAGGCCCCAATCAAGGGAGGAGACATACTGTTTCCTTTTCTGCCTTTCAGCTCATCACCAGAGACCATCTAGACAGAAAGCCATGAGTTCCGTTGTGTAATTTTTTTTATATGTGTGTTAGGTTTTTGAGCTGAACTCATGGCTTTCTGTCTAGATGGTCTCTGGTGATGAGCCGAAAGGCAGAAAAGGAAACAAGTATGTCTCCTCCCTTAATTGGGGCCTAACAGGGTGTTGTGGAACAATTATATACTTATCCTCCTGTCTCAGCTGAGCAGGAAGAGAACCTGGTTGGCTTAATGGTGTGGCATGTAATACAGCCCCGGTTCGAATCCCAGTCAGGGTATGGCTAACTGATGAGAGCTAAAAAGCTCGAAATAGATCTATCCTAGTCTTTCTGATTTATTTATTGATCAGCTCATAAAAACTAACACACATATTAAAAAAATCACACAACGGAGCTCATGGCTTTCTGTCTAGATGGTCTCTGGTGATGAGCCGAAAGGCAGAAAAGGAAACAGTATGTCTCCTCCCTTAATTGGGGCCCTAACAGGATGTTGTGGAATAATTATATATACATACATACATACATACATACATACATACATACATACATACATACATACATACTGACCCCCATAATCCCTTGCAGGGCGGAGTCTGAGCAACTGAATGGAGCTGAGCATTTACTGGCCAGATGCACTTTCTGTCGTCAATGAAGAGATATACTCAGCAGATATGTCCTTCCGGTTGCCAATGCAGAGTTTGGTTCAGCAGATATATTCTCATAGTGCTCAGAAAGAGAAATATCTGCCCCTACCTACGATCAAAAACATAGTGTAAGTTGACACGACTTACATTCAGCTTGTTAACAACGATCATACCCACGTCGAAGCAATAAACTCCCCATGTTGTGTGGGTGACCTATATTTTTCCTCCATAACTTTACAATTTCTCCTTCTTGCCGAAGGTTATTGTGTTCCTCTTACATCAGCCTTCCAATTTGTCCAACTTAAATTACAGCCTAATTTTGTGTTCCTGGGCATGGGCCAGACCTTCCAGTTTTGCGTCATCAGCAAATAGTATAAGCAGCTCATCAATCCTGCTATCCAGGTCATGAATTAAAATGTTAAGGAACACTGGCCCCAAGACAGATTTTGGCCTGACCCCATTGATTATTGACATTTTACTTTTATCACGAGTAACAACTTTCTTTAATGTGGAGGTGCTGCAGGGTTCTCTGGTCAACCAGCTGCCTTTGTAATATTCCTCCAAAACATTCCACAATTAGTTTTAAGCAGCTAGATCAGGAGTGTCAAACTCAAGGCCCAGGGGCTAGATCCGGCCTGTGGCATGCTTAGATCTCACCCACGAAGCCGCCCTGGAAATAGCGAAGGACCAACCCCTGGTGCCTCTGCCAGTGAAATCGGACATCGTGAGGACTATGCGTGACACTCCCAAACTCCATTTTCACTGGCAGAGGGTTGCAGGAGGCCATCCCAGCTGAAAACGGAGCTCAGGAGGCTGTTTTCGCTAGCATAGTCCTCGGGCCACCACAGGCACCTCCCAACACAAGTGACATCATGCTGGCCCACCCACCCTGGCCATTCTGCCCCTAGCTCCTCCAAGGTCAAACACAACGCTGATATGGCCCTCAATGAAATTCCTAAGCTAGATAAAGGTTCAAAACTCATTCTCAGGGTTAGGGTTATTTTGGTTGTTGTTGTTGATGGTTTCTTGCTGTTTTGGTGATGCGATTCTATCACTTGGATATCTTCAGACAAACCCTTCTGTTTATTTAAGTATCGGAACACAATCACACCCCTTTTCCTTCTTCTTAAGAAGCCTCTGTCCCATTTACTCCCTTCTCTAACAACGTGGCATTCCTTTACGATGGGAAACTCCCAGCCAGGTGGGAAAAAGGGTCAAACAGGGAACCAGCCTTGAGCCTTTACACAACTATAAGAGGACTAAGCCTGTCCTATTCCTTCAGTTCCAGGGGACCTGAACTGATTTTCCAAGGGAAAGAAAGCAGTTTGGAGAAGTATTATAAGTAGAACATAAGGTGTGAAGGGTCTTGTGACCCGCACAATTCACAATGGACCTGCTTGTTAGCAGCTGACATCATCCCATGTTACTCTAAAGATTACGAACACCTCTGGGAATTCACCCCTTTTACCCCAATCACGTTTACTTGGAGAAGACAAATTAATTATATTCCTGGCATGAACTCTTCCAGCTTGAATTCTGTTCTAGTTCCTTGCTTCCTAGTTTAGCATAGACCCCCGGTTTCTTCTTCTTTAGCGACTTGATTGAAATCTAATTAGTTCTCCAGAGGACATGCCGAAGAGCCTCAGAGTAAAGCCTGTTGCCCAGGAAAGATAGGAAGACAATTCGTGTCTGTTATTGGTACACTAAGAATCCTAAATTGGCACAACCGTGTATGTTAGCGGCACCTCAACTCGCTCATATAATATTGTTGGTTTCTCTGCGCATATCTTCTGAACTGCTCCCCACGGTGCCTGCTCACTTTAGAAAGGCAGAATTCCAATTCATTGTTCTGGTACTCTGAAACATTTTTTAAAAGCTGTGCTAATGCATTCACTCTTTTCCCCAGTAGATGGATTTTTTTGCATGCAGCTTGCCCTGATCTATGGCATTTTTAATATAATCCTCCTGGGCATCTCCTTTTAATGTACATTTCCTTGGTGTTGGTTTTTAATGTAATTTTCCCCCTAGGCAGGCTTTCTTTAAAGTAATTTCCCCGTTTTTTTAAAAAAAAGAAAAACCTGGCTACTCTTTATATATGACTTCTCCCTTTAAAAAAGCCATACATAAAAATGCATATTTATAAAACATCAAACGCATACGAGGAATGCAACATTTAGAAACGTTTTCATTTTGGGATACACTATTTTTTTTTCTTCTGCCAATGAATCTTATGTGTTTCGGGGTTTATTTATGGACAGTTTTAGGGAAAACAGACAAATAGCTACTGGTGAATTTTCCGAGTGCTGGTTTCTTACTTCAGTAAGGTAAATGTTCCCCCGTGCATGGGTGCTAGTCATTTCTGGCTCTAGAGGGCGGTGCTCATCTCTGTTTCTAAGCCGAAGAGCCAGCGCTGTCCGAAGACGTCTCCGTGGTCATGTGGCCGGCATGACTCAATGCCAAAGGTGCACGGAACGCTCTTACCTTCCCAACAAAGGCGGTCCCTATTTTACTACTTGCATTTTTACGTGCTTTCGAACTGCTAAGTTGGCAGAAGCTGAAGCAAGTAACAGGAGCTCACTCCGTTACACGGCACTAGGGATTCAAACCGCTGAACTGCCGACCTTTCTGATCCACAAGCTCAGCCACTGAGCCATGAATATTAATTCATTTTATTAATATCCGTTACGCAGCGCTAGGGATTCAACCTTTCTGATTGACAAGCTCAGCATCGTAGCCACTGAGTCAACTTCTTACTTCAGTAGAACCCACATTTCAGCAATTTTGTCTCGTAGAAGAATTTGGGTGGGTGTATGTATGAGAATCAAGTAATACCCCCTGTGATTAGATACTGTAAGGAATGGTGGGGGGGGACACAAAACCTCTTGTAGAGATGTAGATACACGGTTTGTGGTTTTGCACAAGCTCGTGACCAGCATGTCCATGAATTCTAGGATCCTTGAAAACGTAATCGGATCCCTCCTTCCAACTTGCCGCAATAAGATTTCCTTGTTTTCGGGAAGAAATTAATTTGACGGAGGATTTTTTTTCTTTATCTCTCCCTCCCCCACCCCCCCCAGACCTGTTGCAGGTAATGTTCAAACTCCTGTAATGGTACATGTGCTTTCTGTCCCCAAGATCTATATTTCATATTCCAGGCTATTATTAAAGAAAAGAAAGAAGAAACGTGAACAGTTCTGGGTGAGCAGTTTGCTATTAATCTTAGAAGATCACGTGGGATGTACACATTCAAGGGAAGGCAGAATCTTTAGAATCGCTACAAGAGTTACAAAGAATAAGGGAACCAGTTAAGGAATAATGAGAATGGGTTTGCTGTCACATCTCACAAAGCAGAATAAAGGGGAGAGAGAGATGTGAGAATGAAAAGTGCAGGACCAATCCTGTTAGTATTTGTCTGTGTATATCTTTGTGTGTCTGTGTGTGTGTCTGTGTGTGTGTGTTGTATGCATCTATCATCTCTATCTTTATCAATCTATCTATCACTCTATCTATCCTTTATAATTTCTCTATCCCTTTATCTGTCTCTCTGCCTGCCTGCCTGCCTGCCTGCCTATCCATCCATCCATCCATCCATCCATCCATCCATCCATCCATCCATCCATCCATCCATCCATCCATCCATCCATCCATCCATCTATCTATCTATCTATCTATCTATCTATCTATCTATCCTTTATAATCTCTCTATCCCTTTGCCTGCCTGCCTGCCTGCCTGCCTGCCTGCCTGCCTGCCTGCCTGCCTGCCTGCCTGCCTGCCTGCCTGCCTGCCTGCCTGCCTGCCTGCCTGCCTGCCTATCTATCTATCTATCTATCTATCTATCTATCTATCTATCTATCTATCTATCTATCTATCTATCTATCTATCTATCCTTTATAATCTCTCTATCCCTTTGTTTGCCTGCCTGCCTGCCTGCCCCCCCGCCCCCCCCCATCCATCCATCCATCCATCCATCCATCCATCCATCCATCCTTTATCTATCTATCTATCTATCTATCTATCTATCTATCTATCTATCTATCTATCTATCTATCTCTACCTATCTATTTCTATCATTCCTCTATCGCTATTATCTATCTATCCATCCATCCACTTATCCATTGCAAGACATATCATTATTATGTTAGTGATTCAGAGTATTGTGCAAACTGAAGGGATGCATTTTTTGGAAATCAATCCATAACGAAGCAAGCAAAAGAGGATGAGAAAAATTCAACTATTCTAAAAAAAAAAAAGCTTGCATTGTTAAACCTCACTGTACTCTCACTCAGAGAGAACAAATATGGAGGATCTTTTATGCTTCAATCACTTTTTTTAGGTGTGGAAAACTTTGTAAACAATGGAGAAATAAGTAATTTACAGATTTTAGCAGCCTAGGGATAAGCAACCAAGGTATAAAACGCATAACACATTATTTATTCAATGGCTTTTATATCTGGAAGATGGACTATTGATTGTCCCAAAAGTTATTTGGCAGACTGTTAATTAAATGTGCATCTGATAACAAATTGAAAGGTGGTACTGAATGAAACTTAAAGAAGTAATTCAATCAGATCTGGGAAACGTAAAATCTTAGAAACAGATAGTAAGCCAGATAAAGTAGATATGATACTAGGGTTCATCCCTATGAATATGGTCCACTATAGGACAGATGTTGAATGAGAAAGAAATATCGTAATTTGCATACCACTTTACAATGCCTTGGTAAGGCCACACTTGGAATACTGCATCCAGTTTGGGTCGCTACGATGTAAAAAAGATGTGGAGACTCTAGAAAGAGTGCAGAGAAGAGCAACAAAAAGAATTAGGGGACTGGAGGCTAAAACATATGAAGAACAGTTGCTGGAACAGGATATGTCTAGTTTAATGAAAAGAAAGACTAGGGGAGATATGATAGCAGTGTTCCAATATCTCAGAGGCTGCCACAAAGAAGAGGGGCTCAACCTATTCTCCAAAGCACCTGAGGGCAGGACAAGAAGCAATGGGTGGAAACTAATGAAGGAGAGAAGCAACTTAGAACTAAAGAGAAATTTCCTGACAGAGAGAACAATTAATCAGTGGAACAACTTGACTCCAGAAGTTGTCAATGCTCCAACACTGGATGTTTTTAAGAAGACATTGGATAATCATTTGTCTGAAATGGTGTAGGGTTTCCTGCCTAAGTAGGGAGTTGGACTAGAAGACCTCCAAGGTCCCTTCCAACTCCTATTTATTTATGCATTTTGAACATCGTTACTTAGATACCACACAGGCAGGCAGAAACCCTTGTTCTATTCTAACTTTCTAAATTCTACTTTCTAGACTAACCTGGCTTTGTTAATGCAATTTGATACCCACCTTCCATAAAAACCACAGGAAAAATTGTGGCTTGTCACAGATTCTATTTTAAGCCATGGTGTGCTTTTCTTTTTTTTTCCTCTTGATCTTTTTAGATAGAAGACTTCAATCTTAAACAGCACTCTATTCCTTAGTCATTCACTCCATCTACCTGAACATAGAATTAACATTTGAGCAAACAAACAGAGAATTACAGCTCGACAAATAAATACAATGCATTCTGTTCCAGGGTCATGCAAATGTTGCACACATACGTATATAACACTGGCTTGTTATGCGTATTGCCTATTATTTTTGCAATCATTTCTATTGAGCGAATATAGATTTTCTCTGACCTCGACGCCTTAAAAATATTCAAATCCAATGCACGATAAAGCAGCTTCACATTTACTTACACCGAAAATACACTCCAATTAATCTGTTGGCCAACTGTTTTCATTTGTTTATTCTTTTTAAATTATAATAATGCAATTGTTAGTGGACATTTGTACCCTATGATTAACGTACTGGTTAAGTGGTCTAATGCAACTAGTTAAAATGCCAACCACTTAACAAAAAATAAAACCCTCCTCTATTCATTTTTCTCCATGCAACAGGTGAGACAAAAATTAAATGTCTACAATGAACACCGCAAGGGCAGAAGGCTGGATGTTAGCATGAATTCTGCCACTCTCAAATAAATTATCCCATGTGTTAATTAACTCTCATCTATATTCGTGTCATTAGTGCTCATTCGGTTGTAAACTGTTTGATCATTTAAATAATTAAATAGCCTGATATGATCGAGCAAACAAGCCACGGAAGGGAGTGTGAGAGATGTCGCAGTAGCAACTCCAGTGAAGGACAGAGGCTTTTCTAGCTTAAATTTTGTCATCTCAGGTCGGGGTGGGGTGGGGGAGGGGAGGGAGAAATAGGCAAAGTTTGGTTTGTCTTATTGGCCAAAAAATGTGCTGTAATGAATTAGCATTGCCATGAAAAGAAACCAGAGAGTCGGTTTATTTTATATATTTATGTAAGAAAATTTATACGGCAACCCAATTCACTCCCAGTGACTATGGGCAACTTACAAGAATAAAAACCATCTCTCTCTCTCTCTCTCTCTCTCTCTCTCTCTCTCTCTCTCTCTCTCTCTCTCTCTCTCTCTCTTTCTCTCTCCCTCTCCCTCTATATCTATATCTATATTTTATCTATCTATCTGTCTATCTATCTATCTATCTATCTATCTATCTATCTATCTATCTATCCTCGTGTCACAACACCCTGGTAAGCCCCAATTAAGGGAGGAAGCATACTGCTTTCCTTTTCTGCCTTTCATATGACACAAGCATATATTTATTCCCCTGTCTCAGCTGATCAGGAAGAGAACCTGATGGCTTAGTGGCTAAAACATCTGCCTAACATGTAATACAGACCTGGTTCAAATCCCAATAAGGGTATGGCTAGCTGATGAGAGCTAAAAAGCTCGAAATAGATCTATCCTAGTCTCCCTGATTTAGTTATCAGCTCAAAAACCTAACACACACACACACACACACACACACAGAGAGAGAGAGAGAGAGAGAGAGAGAGAGAGAGAGAGAGAGAGAGAGAGAGAGAGAGAGAGAGAATGAGAATTAGCCTGCAGTACTGCACTCTAACCACTGCGCCACTACGGTTCTTCGATGGGGGAATCTGAATGGAAGTTCTAGCAACTGAACATGTTAGAGCAGGGATGTCAAACTCATGGCATCATGCTGTCGTCACGTGTTGCATCACAACTTTTTCCCCTTTCGCTAAACTGGGGGTGGGCGTGGCCAGCACGTGACACATCCAGCCTGCGGGCTGTGAGTTTGACACCTCTGTGTTAGAGCCTCTTGTACATAAAGTCTATTTTCTGTAACTAGATATAGCTTCTCAATAAAATGTATCTTTATAGTGTGTCCACGTATTAATTTGTCATACTGCACAGTTTCTTCACAGTGGTGGCATATAACACTATTATCCTATAAATACTATTTCTTCTAATATTATACATTTCCTCGGCTTTCCCACCACCCTTATTTTTTCTCATTCTCAACTGCCACACTCTTGAGAAGCACATTTTAGAGGCTTGCTACTACCTGCTTTATCTACAAGCCCACTTAAGGGTGATGTTTTCCAATTTTGCCTCCTGTTGTCCTTTCACAGCTAGAGTTTACGAAGTCTCTAAAGCTCACCTATTATCTGTTTGCATCTCTTTGGCGAGTTGGAATCTGAGATTTCAAGACCTCTGAGCCTCTAGCTTTCTTCTGAGGAGAAGAGGGTTGTTTGTTTGCTTGTTTATTATTTATCTATAAATAATAAATAAATCTATAAAGGTCATGCAATCACTGATATACACATATACATTTAAATAAAGCATCAGAAAGTATGTGTATATATATAGATAGATGATAGATAAAGATGATAGATAGATGATAGATAGATAGATAGATAGATAGATAGATAGATAGATAGATAGATAGATAGGTAGGTAGGTAGGTAGGTAGGTAGGTAGGTAGGTAGGTAGGTAGGTAGGTAGGTAGGTAGGCAGGCAGGCAGGCAGGCAGGCAGGCAGGCAGGCAGGCAGGCAGGCAGGCAGGCAGGCAGGCAGGCAGGCAGGCAGGCAGGCAGGCAGGCAGGCAGACGGACGATAGACAGATAGATAAAGGGATATAATTATAAAGGATAGGTAGGTAGATAGGTAGGCAGGAAGGCAGGCAGGCAGGTGATAGATAAAGATGAAAGATAGATAGATAGATAGATAGATAGATAGATAGATAGATAGATAGATAGATAGATAGATAGATAGATAGATAGATAGATAGATAGATAGATAGATAGATAGATAGATAGATAGAAAATGATAGACAGACAGATAGATGATAGATTATAGACAGACAGTTAGATAAAGGGATAAAGATTATAAAGGATAGATAGATGGATGGATGGATGAATTGACTGACGGATGGATGGATGGACAGACAGACAGATGGACAGATAGAAGATAGGGAGGGAGGGAGAGAGAGAGATGGTATGTGGACAATATAATATGCAACATAAAAGATAAAGATAAATCATTAAAAAATAAAATATTAAGATAAAACCATCAAAATACGGCACCATAGAATTGTAATGCGATAGATGTTATAATTTCTCTGTCTAAGGAAGCTAACCATCTAATTGCTCGTGTGGCTGTGATAAGATCATCCCAGGTGCCTTGAAATTTCCCGAAGAGACATTCCCAAACGACACGTATTGTCATTTGTTCCGATGTGCCACAGTCCCATTTGGGGGCTCTCAGCCATTCCCCACTTGAAGAGCCATGCCAGAACCTGCCCTGATTCTATTCAGCTGACTCCATTCAGTAATTTTTTGGGAGGGGAGGAGGGGGCCTGCATTCCTGGAAATGCTTTAGTTGGGGAAAGGATGAGGACAAAGAAAATAAATCCAATAACAAGATAATGGGAGTTCTCCCTGAACTCCTTCACTCTTACTTCTCAGCACGCCCAATACCAAGGCAAGCGATTTCCCCAAGGAGTTGCGCAAAGGTTCCATAAACGGCAGTTTATTCTTTTCTGTACAACTCAAGGCATCAACAGAACACTCGTTTGAGACTTCAAGCACCATTAAATTAAACCCTTAACACTATTATAGAAGTGTTACCAGCACATGCAATTATATGTATTGGGTGTTTGATCAGTGAAGCTCTGAATGTTTCGAAAATATTGCCTCTACCAGACCTGGCCCTTGGATGGCTGCACCAGAGGTAACTGAGGAGAAAAAGAGGAGTTTTTGCACAGCCTCGGATGGGAATGCTTGGCTGGGATTGTCGTGATGTTGAGAAAGAAAGAGAGAGAAAAAAGTCAGAATTGCTGGAAAGAAGTCTTACCAGACAAATCCTTTCTACTAATGGTGCCGTGGGGCCTTATAAAGATGAAACCGTCTCACCATCATTTATGATAAATATTTGCATGGGGAACATTCAGCCATGGAGCTGGATTCTCATTCCAAATTCTATTTCAGATATTATATTATTACATACTATAATGATAATATACATTGTTAATATGTATTACATATTAAACAACTTATATATTGTTTTGCATTTTATTGTTCTATTATAATATGGGCATAGTTTAAGTAAACGTTCCTAGCAAATTCTTTCTTTCTTTCTTTCTTTTTTCTTTCTTTCTTTCTTTCTTTCTTTCCTTGCTTCCTTCCTTCCTTCTATAAGGAAAGACATATAAGTCTAAGTGCTATTGCTATCTTCCTTCTTTCCTTCCTTCCTTCCTTCCTTCCTTCCTTCCTTCCTTATATAAGGAAAGACTTACATAAGTCTAAGTGCTATTGCTATCTTCCGTCCTTCCTTCCTTCCTTCTTTATATAAAGAAAGACTTATATAAGTCTAAGTGACATTGCTATCTTCCTTCCTTCCTTCCTTCCTTCCTTCCCTCCCTCCCTCCCTCGCCCTCCCCCCACCTCTCTCTCTCTCATGAAATCCAAAAACCACAGGATGTTCCTGCTGGCATTCCAACTTAGTGTTCACTTTGTTATCATTTACATGAAAAATTAGGGTTGTGCATTTATTATCCCTATTGTGGTCATAAGTCATAAGTCAAGTGTTCGTGATATAGAGTAGGTGGGCCCTGAGTATATAAAGATCCACCCTGTGTGTGTTTGTATGTGTATTACAATAATAAAATTAGAACAATAGCAAGCAAAAACATGGAATAATTGAATAATGACAGGCTGCAACTTCACATAATGATCTATTACTATCAGAAATATATGTATGAGATTCTGAGAGCACAGAGAGATGGCGCTCTGATATATATGCAGAATCAGATTGCTATTTTGAAACAGATCCCAAAAAAGATTCGAGAGATTCGGAGGAAGTATTCCTCCTTATCCAAAAAATTATATAAAAAGGGGGTGTGGTTCAAATGGGTAATGCCTGAAGGAATGTTGGTGTTCTGGGAGGGGGGGAGTGTAAGAATTAAAACAATTGAAGAGGCGGAAGCCTTTCTTAAAAAACACTCCTCAACCCTGGAGGATGAAAATGGGGGAACGGGAGGGTTCTCCACCCACTGGCGGGAAGGAAGAAGAAGACACAATAGCTAAAAGACTCAGATCACAAAAATGATTTTCTTTTACATAGTGTAATCCTTACAGATGTCAATAGAAACAAACGATTGAATGCATGTAATTTATGATATGATATATATGTATTCCCTTCCACCTTATGCCGAAGAAAAAACCTTACTCTTTGTATGGAACCCCGGAGGCGACCACCACCTCCAACATGGAAGCCCTAAAATATCTTTCCTATATCCTACATACCTTTTTCCCTGTTATAAAATTTGTAAAAACCAATAAAAATTGTTATTAAAAAAAAAAAGAAATATATAAGTTGATTGAATGTAACAATTATTATTAATTTTATTAGCTTTATTTGTATTAGAATGTATGACACCCAGGTGGCCCACTGTTCACGCATTGGCATTATTTGGGAAAAATAAAATAAAATAAAAAACCTAAAAAGAAAAGAAAGATCAGCCCTACCATCAGACCGATTGAATTTAGGTTGGGGTTCATACACAGCAGCAGTGAAAGTCACATGGCTTCTTCCCCTAAATCTCTGTTCTTTGTTGTAAAAGAACAAAGCTGGGTCATTGTCACCTCTTCCATGCCAGATTCCCCCCCCCCCAAAAAAGAAAAAAACCCAACCCCCAAATATGGGAACAAATACTGTTCACAGTTCTCTGAAAGAGCATGCAACACAGGCTGTTTCACTGCGCTTGGAGCAAGAACTGGGCACATCATAGTCTTCCGATAGCAAATGTTTGGATCTGTCTGTCGGGATCCTTGGTTCCTGCTTCTAATCCCGACAACAATTAAAGAAGCCCAAGGAACCTATATGCCGTTTAGATCTGGAATTGAAATCAACCACTAGCACGGTTTAAGTTTTACTTTGCAGCGTAGCATTAATACAAAGAGTAGAGATACAATAGAATACAATAGCAGAGTTGGAAGGGACCTTGGAGGTCATCTAGTTCAACCCCCTGCCTAGGCAGGAAACCCTATACCATTTCAGACAAATGGGTATCCAACATCTTCTTGAAGACTTGTAGTGTTGGGGCATTCACAACTTCTGGAGGCAACTTCTGTTCCACTGATTAATTGTTCTAACTGTCAGGAAATTTCTCCTCAGTTCTAAGTTGCTTCTCTCCTTGATTAGTTTCCTCTCATTGCTTCTTGTTCTGCCCTCAGGTGCCTTGGAGAATAGTTTGACTCCCTCTTCTTTGTGGCAACCCCTGAGATATTGGAACACTGCTATCATGTCTCCCCTGGTCCTTCTTTTCATTAAACTAGACCTACCCAGTTCCTGCAACCGTTCTTCATATGTTTTAGTCTCCAGTCCCCTAATGCTCTTGGTTGCTCTTCTCTACAGTCTTTCTAGAGTCTTCACATCTTTTCTACATCGTGGTAACCAAAACTGAATGCAGATATTCCAAGTGTGGCCTTACCAAGGCCTTATCAAGTGGTATTAACCCTTCAGGTGATCTTGATTCTCTCCCTCTGTTTATGCAGCCTAGAACTGTGTTGGCTTTTTTGGCAGCTGCTGCATGGTTCAGGCAAACAGAGGGTGTCAGGAACATCCAGCAGAATGCCACATTGTCACACAAGTTCAGGGTGCTTATTTCATGCCATGTCATACATTACAGTATAGAGAGGTTTAGGCCTCGGGCATACTGCATGCGTCCTGGAAGGGAACATGAATTTATATACTTAATTCTCACCCTGTACCTTTTTTCCTTCGTATAAAATAGGGCACTTCAATTTCCAGCCCTGTCAGATGGCATCATTTACAAGCACTCCATTCCTTGAAGCACAAGAGAAAACCAGGTCCCTATACTTTTTTCGGGATATTTCTGTGCTATGAGGAGTCAATCAACAGAACTACGCGAGCAGCCCTCCCTGGCATTTATGAATAATAACATTTTAATCTGCTTAGTTAAGGAGAGCTTTGAAATCAGGAACAGGTGAGGCTGAGTCAAACTTTCCCATCAATCTAAACACAATATAAAGGAGGATAGATACCAGTAACGCTGGCATTACTACTAGTTCGGCACGCGAAACAATTTTGCACCTGCGCATTTGAACCCAAAAAGGTCTGTGCGTGCACACAACATTGGAAAAGGAATTAAAAATGACATTTTTTTCAATGAAGATTGTTCTGCGCATGTGCAGAACAGAAAATCAAGATGGCGGCCATAAGGATAGAACCGGTTTGGGTGTGTGTCCGACTGAGATACTACTTACTCGGCCAAACTGGTCCAAACCGGTAGGAACCCACCTCTAATATATACCCATAGGTAAAGGTTCCCCCCCCCCACATGCGCGCTAGTCATTTCTGGTTCTAGGGGCAGTGCTCATCTCCATTTCTAAGCTGAAGACTAAGTGCTGTCTGAAGACGTCTCTGTGGTCATGTGGCCGACATGAAGGCACATGGAGTGCTGTTATCTTCCTGTTGTGGTCCAGCCGGCTCCGGATGAGCTGCTGATGGCCTCCTCTAGTGAGGAGTCCTATGAGTCTGTTCTGGAGGAGGAGGGCGACCTTGAGAGAGCAGAGAGCCCGGCTGGTCATCAGAAGGCACCTGGGTCTTGGAGTAATGGGGAGGATCAAGGCCAGTTTGTCCCTGATGCTAGAGTGAGAAGGGCTGAAAAAAGGAGGCTTCAATTGTGTCAGAAGCGAACTCGGAGGATTTGAATTAGTCCCAGCTGCCTAATGACTGGCCCCTCCCAAGAGGGTTTAAAAGGAAGTCTTTGCTGAAGAAGTTCTTGCAGAGAACAACGTTGGATTTCTAGGTTTGTGTTTAGTTGTGTTAGGAAGCTTTGTATCTGTTAAGAGTCATTCAGGCAAACAGCCAAGAGAGTTAGTGGCAAGCAGCCAGTCTTGTATTAGTCAGAGAAAGTGGGGGTCAGAACACCTTCCTACCAAAGTGGCCCCTATTTATTTACTTGCAATTTTTATGTGCTTTCGAACTGCTAGGTTGGCAGAAGCTGGGACAAGCAACGGGAGCTCCCTCTGTTATGGTGCACATTAGGGATTCGAACCGCTGAACTGTCGACCTTCTGATCGACACGTTCAACATCTTAGCCATTGCGTCCCTCTGTATTACCCATACGAGGCAAAATACGCAATTATGAAATGGTTCTCATTAAACATCCTGGAAGTAAGTAAATTTCAGAGTGTTCAAAATGATGCCCATTGTATATCAAAGAGGTTTTGAGAAGGCTCAGAAAGAAACAGAAGGATCTCTAGATATAAGCCACCAACAGATGGTGGAGTTTGTTAGTAGCTAATCTAGCAAGTGGCAGCTTGGTTCCTCTCTTGTATAAAGAAGAGATTTGTGTGGATTTTTTTCTTCCTCTTTCAAAAAGATTTCCACCTTAATGAACTCATTAGAAAAGAAGGACTACGGAGCCTAATCAGGCTCCAAGATTTTATGCCTTCATTCTTTCATTAAAACTCCTTACTGAAGTCTCTTGCTTCCTTAACTGAACCCTCCCTCTCCATCTGCAAGCATATATTTAGCACCTATACGATGTAGCAAAAGTAATGGGTGAATCTTGAAAAGAATCCTGTAGCATAATTATTGATAATTGTGAGGATTCCATCCTAGAACAAGATGCCTTGAGTTAGGAGGCACCTCAAAAAGCTGAAATTGAAGCAGAAAGGGTTGACGTGTCTTGATGGATGTCCATCTCCTCTCTTAGGATCTTCTCCATGCCACCAAATGAAGGTGAAAAAGTTCACCAACAAATCAGTTCAAGAAAGAAAAATGGACAATCAACAAACGGAAAGTTGGAAAGAAGCAATTATTGTATAGGTAGCTCTTTACTTATGACCATCATTGAGCCTTGGACGTACAGTGCTTGCTGGTCATTAAGCGGGTCACCACATGACCATGCCTGAGCTTATGACTTTTTAAAGCCATCCTCAAGTGAATGTGGCAGTCATTAAGTGAACTCATTGTACCAATGGGTGGCTTGTTGGGTTTTGTTTTGTTTTTTTGCTGGAAACTGGGAGGTGATCAATGTTGTAAGTTGTGGTCGTATGACCTTGGGATGCTTCAAATGGCCATAAATGCAGATCAGTTGCCAAGTGCCAAAAATGCAATCAATTGACTGCAGGGGAAGGAGGCAGCCATTGAAACTTCAAAATTGGATCATATGTAGGTCTGGGGAGGTCTTCAAATGGTCACTAAGGAACCAGCTGTAGGTCAAGGACTACCTAGATCACTATCTATGGAGATTCTCAATCATCCATATGGAGATGCTCAATCCAAAGCCCCACAAAGGTGATTTTCCAAACTTTCCAGCTATTTATGGAATTATTATTTATTTCCTTGGCTTTTCCAACCTTTTCCAACTGGACTTTCTTGGTTGTTTTCTTTGAAAACGTCTTGCTTCTCCTCCAAGAAGCTTCTTCAGTTCAGAACTGAGGAAGCTGCTTGGATGAGAAGCGAAACATTCTCGAAGAGAAAAAAAAATCAAGAAAATCCAGTTGCCTTTAGAAAAAAAGCACATCTGTGCACTGTGGCTCCTGGGACCACACGGAATACGTCAGAAGGACATACTCATGTCACCTTAAATAAAAATGCGATGCACTGCTTGTGATTGGTAGATCACCCCACAGGGGGAGAAATGCATAGACCCATGCAGCCAGATGCAAAAGAGTTTACTCCTTTTCTCCTGAAAAGGTCAAACATCCACAAGATGAACACTGTAGCTATACTCAATAGTAACAATTAGCACATTCGCCTGAGCTCTGCAATGTTCAATGAATATTGCAAGAGTGCCAAAAACCTTGATAGATCTGAATTATAAAAAGCAATACATATGTTCAAGGATAGATTCGCAGGTAGAACATCACTCCATGGGCAGATTTACATTTGCACTGCAAGTGTGTTTGCATACATAAACCTGTTCAAGAAGTCTAAAGTTTAAAAAACAGAGCCAGAAACTAAAAACTGGGGAAATGTTATTATAAACACTGTCGTATGAGAGAAGTTACTATAGTTACTATATACAAGTAAATATTAAGGAAGTTAAGACTACTATTATATATGCTTAAAAAGTAAAAAAAAAAGAGATGGACACATAATACTTTCTAATATGGGAATTGTATTAGAGGTTAGAAATCAGAGACAGAAAGCAGAAATTTGGAAAACACTACCATGTATACTGCTACAAAATATAATACATTATAATTACAAGGTATATGTATATTTTAGAAGCAAAAGAAGACTTATTCTGTATATTTAAATAATACTATTATTATTACTTTTGTCGCCCACCAGCAGCCAGCATAGCTGGCGGGAGATTCGGACAGTGAAGAGGTTGGGATGGAACATGGGCCAGCCCTGGAGTCTGGGAAGGCTCTGATGAGGGCTCTGTGTCAGAGGCAGGAAGGGAGACAGGGCCGTATGCCAGTTATCAGCTGCCTTCGGAGTCAGACATCAGTGAGGCAGAGGAACAGTTGGAGCCTGTTCCCAGTGTGCACATGCGCAGAGTTGCCAGACGAAGGGAACAGCTAAAGAACAGAGGTCAACTTGGGATTAATACCACAGGTGGATGATGAATGGCCCCTCCCAGAGGAAATAAAAGAGAAGCAAAAGGGGAGTGGAGTTTGCAGGAGGCAATAATTGGTTCATGACTCTCCGAGACTCCTTTTGCAGATATCGGCCTCTCAGCTCTCCAAGCCAGATAAGGTCTGTGACTGTAAATCCTCTCTTTGCTGGAAGTGAATGAGAAGAATTCACAGTCAGTTAATAAAAGGGGCTTTTGTTTGGGACAAGGAGTTTGCTTCATGCTCTCGGGAAGCCTCAGAACAGTTACCATTATTTCCTATAGAGAAAATTGAACCAGACAATGTACTGTTCACTAAACATGTTGAAGGTGGGAAAAACCATAAATACAATCACACAGACACACAGACACACAGACACACAGACACACAGACACACACACACACACACACACGAAGTGTAAATCCACCCTAATTTCTAGAAGCCAGCTCACAGATTTTTAAAAGGGCTTTTGGTAAAGGTAAGACCGCATCATTTCCCGTAGCTTTTTCATGGGTTCATGAAGCAAACGGAATGGCTGCCTTCCCTCCGAAAACAAGCGAAATAAAACGGCCAGGCTGCCAATTAGGAAAGCTGATCAGTATTTCAGACCTCTTCCCGCGATTCAGGGGAGACTGACCATTATCATTACAAAACACACGTCTCTGTCAGACCAAGGAGAATTATGCCCCACTACACTTGAGCCCGATAACGGAAGGCGATGAATATCAAAAAATATGCCGCCCTTCGACGCAGCCAGAAAATTCTTCCCTGCAGAACCTACCCTTCCCTACCCGAGCAGCTCTTTATGATTTTGAATCACGGAACCGAGCAAGGGAAGAATCCTTTTTCCAGCATTAGCAATTTTAATCATGCTCCGCCACGACAGACCCAAAGTTTTCAGCAATCCATAAGCCACCCAGACAGTCTGTCTCCACTGAGAATCATCATTTATTATTGCGGTAGCACTTTGGTGAGAGAATATGTTTTATAGTTTACCAGATTGATATTCTACTCGGAGTATGCCATGGATATATTTTAAGTTTTATATGCGGAAGGAAGAATCCCGAAGAACCAATCAGAGGGCAATTTTTTTGGTCCCCCTTCTGTTCAATGGTGTCTGATTCTCAGAGACCACTAGACAAGTCCCTGCAGTTTTCTTGGCAAGGTTATTCAGAAGTGGTTTGCTACTGCCTGCTTCCTAGGGCTAAGAGTCTCGTCCAAGGACATCCACCTGGCTTCTTGCCTATAGTGGATTTAGAACTCATGATACCCCCATTTCTATCTAGGTGCCTTAGCTAGTATACCAAACTGGCTTTCGAACTGCTAGATTGGCAGAAGCTGGGACAAATAACGGGAGCTCACTCCATTATGAGCTACTAGAGATTCAAACTGCTGAAGTGCCGACCTTTCTGAATGACAAGCTTAAGGTTTTAGCTACTGAGCCGCCACATTCCTAGATTCAGCATATTGCCCCCCGCCCCCGCCAATAATTGGGGTCCTAATTTTACCCACCTTGGAAGGATGGAAGGCTGAGTCAACTCAGAGCCTGGTGAGATTTGAACTGCCAAATTGAAGGCAGCCGGCACTCAGCAGAAGTAGCCTGCAGTACCGCACTCTGCCACCAGAGCTCATAAGCATTGTCCAGGCTGAAACTCACAAGATATCCAAGGAAAATATTTTGGCCACTCCATGGATTAAAAAAAAACACCTTTCATATATCTAAATTTTGTTCAAGCTCTTTTACTATGGTGTTTTCCTTCCTACCCTTCTAAATGGCTACTATGGACTTCTCTTTTGGGTCAACGGGCTAAACTCAATCCTTTCTTTTTGTAATGTCATGATTTGTTATCATGCTATTTTTCCTTGATTGCACAAGTTCTACTTCCTCCAAAACTAACGTGTATTTTTTTTAAAAAAACAAATTCTTTTCAGCAGCTGAGAACACAGCTTGCCTCTGTTGGGACAATCCAGCCGTTGGGAAGTCACTTATTTCTCCAATGCTTTGGAGCTGTTTCAAGCAGAAAAGGACTCCACTTCAACTGGATGTAACCATTCTCAGATGTGCCATTACCTTTCTCTGCCGTGCAGTTATATCCTGGTCAAACAAAAATGTTGAGAATTGAAGTCTCAGTGAGACTGTGGCAAAAAGAAAAGAAAAAGAGCAATATCAGGACCTTGGAGAGCTCCCTACGAGAGTGAATGGACTAAATTAACTCTCACTCAGCAGGAAAGCAACGGTCACAATACCTTCTGTGTCCACTAAGCCTTCAAAAGTGTGCCAGGGCCATATTGACCTACTACCTCTAAAGACTCCAGACTTAAAGATCCCATAGACTTTTCTGAAGTCTCAGGTTCCCGCAGGACAAAAGAACTGGGGGAATCATTAGATAATAGGATTACCTTCTAAGTAGAGATTCACAAAAGGCGTCCACTTCCATTGAAGTGGAATGACAAAGAGTTCGTCAACTCCAGGTCCTCTTGCTAGGCTTCTGACACTTCTGGTGAAATGGCATTTTGGTGGAAAGGGGAAAACATCGCCCGTAAGAGTTTCTAGATTCAATACCTCTCATCAACTATTTAAAAAGCTCAATTGGGCAGGAACTGGAAAAGACTGAGTCATTGCAACTGATGCCAAGCAAAAGAGTGGATTGGCATAAATGCAGAGAAATCACCTATCACGTAAGACCAAGCATCTCCAGGAGCGCACATCAAGTGCAACTAAAACATCAACCAAGGGCAACAAGAATGGAACACAACAATCATGATTGTTTTGCCCATTTGCAACCCGACTCTGGTTTATTCAACCAATTATATGTGAAATACCTTGTTTAAACATGCTTTGTGAATCCAGTCACCATGTGATTATGTCGACGCTTACATATTTATTGGAGAAGGAGGAATAGACCGTTTCCCTTTGCTATAACAAGAAAGTATGGCTGCAAGCTCTCTCTGGACAACTCTGGGGTTCGAGGGCCATGGTCATCAGGGCTTCCAACCACCCAGTACCAATCTGTAATATACCACAACTCAGTTGAACTCAGAAGCTTGTGTTCATCTGTCTTCATTGTGATGGTAGCCCTAATGCAGGGGTGTCAAATTCAAGGCCTAGGGGCCAGCGTTGGTCTGCGGAGTGCTTAGATCTGTCCAATGGAGTCACCTTGGAAACAGCAAAGGACTGGCATGTGGTGCCTCTGCCAACAAAAACAGAGCTTGGGAGGGTGGCAGGAGGGTTGCAGGAGGCTGTTACAGCTGGAAACGGTGCTTGCAAAGGTCGTGCACAGCTCAGTTTTCACTGGTAGAGAGTTGCAGGAGGCCGTCGCAGCCGGAAACGGAGCTCGGAAGCCCGTTTTCATTGGCAGAGCACTCGGGGCACCACAGACACCCCCAACATCAGTGACATCAAGCTGGCCACGCCCACTTGGCCCCCCGAAGTCAGACTCAACCCTGATGCAGCCCTCAATGAAATCGAGTTTGACAACCCTGCCCTAATATGCAACTACCGTGAGAGATGAGAACTGCTTTGTCTTCCGTTTAATGCATGTTTTCTGAGCCTTTGCACAAACAAGATTGGACAAACAGGGCAGAAGTCATCTTTAATTGCTGCAGCTGAATATAGTAGAACATTTGGATCATCTTTATTGATTTTTTTTCCACATTATTCACCTGCTATCTCTGTGTTCTCTCCAGTGGTTTTCCCTACAGTTTTCTCAAATGTGCGCCTTTTGTGAATGTACGTAATTGCACATTTCACATGCTGTTATTTCCTCTCTCTCTTTTTCTGTAGAAACCGTTCCTGGTGTCTTAAGAGTATGCAAGATTATGCTCTGCATCTAAACTACAGGTCTCAATGGGGGGCGGGGCTAATCCTGATGACTTTAAGCTCCCACTGAGATGATACAAGATGTTTATTAACATTCTGACAAGTTAATTATAAGGATGAAGAGAAATCTTAGTTCCTACATTGGAACGAATGACATTAAATAAATAAAAAGGTGTGCGTGGAGGAATCTTAATTGCGGGCAATTAAAAATCCCAACTAAGTATTTTGGAGCATGGGAAAAGTAATTCCTCTGAAAAAAGAGAGATAAAGAGATACTTTTAAAAAAAAAAACTTGGTTACCAGCTGTTTTTGAAGCCATGAATAATTGTATACACAAACATTAAAACTGATTAATGATTACCTGGGAAAAAGTCCTAGTAATATTTACAGACTCTCTTTGGATCCAATAAGCTATTATTTCCTTAAATTGTGGTTAATTGAATAAGCCAGCCTTTCTGTCGCCACCCAATATTACTTCTGTTCTAAACTTTAATTCTTGGTTTATAATCCTAAACTATAAATCCAGGTAATCCACCTGTTGGTTTATAATAATAATAATGAATTAAGCCTATATGTATTATTACGGTAGGAAGGATGGTTATTACAGTAGTACAGTAGATTCCAAGTTTGAGGAGCATTTAGCCATATCTTTTATCCTCTTAAAGGAGTCATACATTTGTTCCATGCTCAGTGCGAGGATCACTTTCAGGATCGAAAGTGACTTGCTCACGAATCTTGTGGTCAGTATGACATAAAGTAAATTAGTGGTTTTTCCAAATTCTATCTGGAGAAAGCAGTTGTGCTCGAAGAGTTAGTGTTAAAAGGAAAACAGGCCATCAAAGAACACAGTGACCGGATATTATCAAAACTGACACCAGCCCGAGCATAGACAAACTCAAAAAAGCAGATCAAGATCAGGAAGACTGTAAGGGGACCTGGCCCAAAGAACCACATACCCAGCTCCTGCAGCCGTTCTTCATATGTCTTAGAGGACTGGAGACTAAGACATATGAAGAACGGCTGCAGGAGCTGGGTATGTCTAGTTTGATGAAGAGAAGGACCAGGGGAGACATGATAGCAGTGTTCCGATATCTCAGAGGGTGCCACAAAGAAGAGGGAGTCAAACTTTTCTCCAAGGCACCTGGGGGCAGGACAAGGAGCAATGGGTGGAAACTAACCAAGGAGAGAAGCAACTTAGAACTAAGGAGAAATTTCCTAACAGTAAGAACAATTAACCTCTGGAACAGCTTGCCTCCAGCAGTTGTGAATGCCCCAACCCTGGAAGTCTTTAAAAAGATGTTAGACAGCCATTTGTCTGAAATGGTATAAGGTTCCTGCCCATGCAGGGGGTTGGACTAGAAGACCTACAAGGTCCCTTCCAACTCTGCTATTGTATTATTGTAAGAGTCAGGCTCAACTCAATGGATAACATCATCATCATCATCGTCATTTCAAGCTGACCTGGCTGTGGCCATATTGGTGCTTCAGTGCTCTCACAACTGGAGCTGTGGGAAAGGGAGGGGAAAGTAGAGATAGCTGGGGTGCTGTAGCCAAAACAAAATACTTTCTCTTGGGAACCAAGGACATTCCCACCAAGTACCCAGAAGGAGGGAACTGGAATCACCGAGCAATGGGACGATATTCTGATTGGACTACATGACTGATTGTTTGGAGAAAGTGAAAGAACATTTACTTTTAACTAGGTGAAAACCACGGGAACATTTAGAGTCGGTTTTCACCAGTTCGTGTCAATATGACATATCCAATAAATCTCTTCTTTGAGGAATCTACCCGCCTCAGAGTTTTGATTGTGTGTTACTTGGAACTCTGACATCAATATATCTGCAGAATACATAAGCTGTTACGTGCATCTTATGAATATAGAATTACAGGGCGATTTTCATACTCATCGATCTGGTGCTGTTGATAGTGAAACAAACTAAAATTACTTGAGATTCCACTTACTTGTATTGCCCAATGTAAACTAAGTTGTGAAATGTTCGGCATGTCAAACTCCGACACTCTTGGATTGAACTGGGGATGTACAGCCGTAGTCTTTGCCAAAGGCAAATTTCTGTTATAGACAAAAGAACATCATGACTTAAATTCAAGGTCAGCCGGTAAGTTGTCATTGCTTCCCATTTAATTACACTGTTCAGAATTTAGCATGACAATATTTGCTTTGAGAATCGTACAGGCTGAATGAAAGAAAGTTATCTGCAAGATACCATTATCGCTAAGTAAATCATAACAATAAGCGCTGAGTTCTTTTCCCCCTTCTCTGTTCAATTAGAAAGTAAACAAATGTACCAGAAGGAAAGCATTGATTTTCGCTAATACTTTTATTAGTGTTTACAAGTTGCAGTGTCCGCTATGTTTAATTATCTATTGCACGCACATCTTCTTGGAGGATGCCTCTAAAATTAAGGGGGCTATTTCCACTTCTCCATTCTGAGCAGTGGTGTAGACATACCCCTGCTATACAAGGAATGGAACGGGAAATGGTTGGAAACTGGTCAAAGAGAGCAGCAACTTGGAATTAAGGAGAAACATCCTAACAGTAAGGACAATTAAGGGATGGGATGTTGATGTGATGTGATGGGGCGGAACAGAATATACAATATACAATATAGAATACAGAATAGAATAAGGAAAGGAAAGGAAAGGAAATAATAGAAATAGAAATAATAGAAATAGAAATAGAATCTTTATTTAGTCATTTCGACATACCAATATGTCCAGTATTAAACG
This sequence comes from Rhabdophis nuchalis, assembly GCA_039707465.1. NCBI lineage: Eukaryota > Metazoa > Chordata > Lepidosauria > Squamata > Natricidae > Rhabdophis > Rhabdophis nuchalis. The sequence continues at coordinate 18,012,486 of CM077657.1, read as the reverse complement.
AATACAAATATACAAGTAGACACAGATAAAACAGTAGGATGTACTCATAATAAGTCATCACCACTACAACTAACTCCAATCTGATCCAAAAATGCCTGTTAAATATTAGCAAAATAATCTCAGGAGTTTTGTAGCCTCAAAGAAAGAGCCGAAGCCAAACGTGGCCTGCAGGTGTTATTATGGTATAAAAACTCCCTGGTTCAGTGGTCTGTCCAAAGCTCAGCAGTTACGGAAGTTTATGATATTACCAAATCTAAAAGTGCTGCTAAATTTTATTTTCCAGAAAGCGAGCCATTTGCTCTGAGCTCTAGCTGAGCCTTGCATTTAAAAAAAAAAAAAAAAAAAGTTCTCCAGCACTAAAGAAAAGAAAAAAAAGTTTGGAGTTTACTTTCAACTAATCAAGCCTGACTAAAACTGAAATAGTTCCAAACTTTGCATTCCAAACAAGAGGTAAAAGAGAAGGAGAGAAGGAAACACTGCTATGAGAAGAATACAAATGCTAAGTTTATTGATGCAAGAGAGGAGACTATGATTAAGTTGTTTAATGTACTATGCAAAGCAGTAGAACAGTTAGTTTAATATGTTTAATCGGAAGAGTTAGGCACAGCTCGGGACTGCATTGATAATTAAACCCAATGGTCGTAGCCATTTTATTGCTCAACCCCGAAGAACCAACTCTTTGCTGCCTTGGCTTGTATGGCCGTAATTCTCTTGATCCTTTGTTCTCTTCCCAGGTTTCCTTCTGTTTGGGGATGGAAAATTGAAATTCAGAAATTGCACGTGAATTAATGCAGGATACAAGGCGATCAAACCGGTCAGTCCTAGAATCAATGTTGACTGCTCTTTAAAAGGCCAGATCCTGAAGAGGAAACTCAAATCCTTTGGCCACCTAATGAGAAGGAAGGACTCCCTGGAGAAGAGCCTCATGCTGGGAATGATGGAGGACAAAAGAAGAACGGGATGACAGAGAAGGAGGTGGCTGGATGGAGTCACCGAAGCAATTGACGGGAGTTTGGTGGACTCAGAGGATGGTGGAGGACATGAAGGCCTGGAGGACAGGAAGTCCATGGGATTGCAATGGGTCAGACACAACTTTGCAACTAACAACAACAACAAATGGTCTTGAAGATGAGACCCAGCTGAGTAGATTCATGGCCTCTCCAGTTTGCATGGCTGCTTGTGAAGCAGAGTTGGAAAATTAAAATGAAGGCCTCACACACCAAGCGTTGGCTCCATTATTGATTTCATCAAAACTGAGGTCTATGTAAGATTTAAGGGATGCCTTAGAGAGAATAGTTAACAATAGAATAACAGAGGTGGAAGGGACCTTGGAGGTCTTCTAGTCCAACCCCATGCTTAGGCAGGAAACCTTTCACCACTTCAGACAAATAGTTATCCAATCTCTTCGCAAAAACTTCCACTGTTGGAGCATTCATGACTTCTGGAGACAAGCTGTTCCACTGATTCATTGTTCTGTCAGGAAATTTCTCCTTAGTTCTAGGTTGCTTCTCTCCTTGGTTAGTTTCCACCCATTGCTTCTTGTCCTGCCTTCAGGTGCTTTGGAGAATAGCTTGACTCCCTCTTCTTTGTGGCATCCCCTGAGACATTGGAACACTGTTATCATGTCACCCCTAGTCCTTCTTTTCGTCAAACTAGACATGCGTTGTTCGAAGTCTGAAAAGAGACTGGCTTCCATTTGTGACTGTGTAAAAGATTGTGCTTTCCCAGCTATTGACATCTTCAGATAATGAAAAGAAGGAAGAAAAATTTGCCATCCATTGCACTATCCCCAGTTCAGAGTCAGATTATTACTTTTTGCACTAGGAGTATTGATTATGGTTATCTCTCAGTTGGGTTAAAAGAAGGTTGTCCAAGATCATTCTGATCTAAGAAGCAGAAGCCAGAAACTAAGAGAAGGAAAATAAGCAGAAATCTATTAAAAAGTTAACTGAGGGGTAGCCAAAAAGCAACAAGGGAGATTAAACAGAAATGTGTGATAATCAGTTTGATATGCATTTGTTTTTGCTATGTTTGATACAATCCACATTGGGAAACGGTGGCTGCATTCACACTAACCGGTGGAGTGTGTGTTTTTAAAGAACAAGAATGGCTCAGAATAGAATATATTTTCTATTCTTCTTCAAAATAAGAAGAAAGTTCCACCAATTTCAATCTGGTATAATCCCAGGCAAATGGGATTGAACTGCAAATCGTGCCGAATAATATGACCTCTTGCAAAACTGCACATCCTTAGAATCAAAGGCTAAACTGAAAGACTATCGGAGGAAGTGATTTGAATCAATCTCTGTTAAATGACTCGGTGGTTGCTATTTTTCTTCCCATTCCAAACTTTGTTTAAAAAAATGAGATATTCCTCTTTTAATTTAGTGGGGGTTTTTTTTTCCTCTTAAAAAGCCATCAATAGCAAGGATGCTTTATCCAGCAGCGATAATAAATTAATATGCAATTAAAGCAGATCAAATTAGTTAACATGACACAGGCATAAAAATAGAAAATGGTTGAGAAATATAACCATTATTGTGAGTAGCTGTACAGTTAATTAGCAACATTTTATTGGATTTATTCTGGCTGCTTCAAAGTGTGCTTTGTTCCATTAAAGCTAGCCCGATAGAAGCCACCATTCATATTACAGATCCTAACATTTATATTAAGTGGTTCAAGCATCAAAGTGAGCAAAAGTTTAAATACTGTTGTGAGGACGGAAAGAAATTAAACTACAGGCCATCCTTGAGTTACGACCATAACGGAGTCTACCCATCATGTTCAAAACTCATGATGGTCATAAAGCCACTGTTAGGCCTGGAAACCATCTTTTGAATTGGGCCTTCCGGTTTGCCACATTTACTGCTGTGGGAAAATGGGAGAGGGGATTATATGGAGTAGGGAAGATAAATAGTCATAATAACACTCCTTTCTCAGAGAGTCAAGGCCATCTTGCCCTGCAGCTGTGATGAGGTGACTGGGAGGCATCTCCAGTAGAGACAGTGCCTGATTGGGCCATGTGATGGACATGTGGGTGCTGGGCAGGGACCTGGACTTTCTTTTGGGTGGGGAAAACTTGGAAACTTTCAGATTCGGGTTTTCCTAGATGTTCAAATACGATATCTCTAATAAAATGGAACTTTGAGGAAACTCAAGCCTTGGAGTTTTCTTTCATTGCGGATGTTACATCCTGACTGGACTATTGTAACTCTCTCTACATGGGGCTCCCCCTGAGGTGCACCCGAAGACTTCAGCTGGTCCAGAATGCAGCCGCGCGAGCAATAATGGGGACCTCTAGGTTCACCCATATAACACCTCTCTTGCGCGAGCTGCACTGGCTGCCTGTCGTCTTTCGGGTGCACTTCAAGGTGCTAGTTGTCATCTTCAAAGCGCTCCATGGCTCGGGACCTAGCTATCTGCGGGATCGGATCCTGCCCCATACATCCCTGCGGCCGATTCGCTCCCACAGAGAGGGGCTTCTCCGGGTGCCGTCCACTAGGCTATGCCAGCGGGCGACGCCCAGGGGAAGGGCCTTCTCTGTGGCGGGCCCGGCCCTCTGGAACGACCTTCCCCCCGAAATCAGAACAACCACGGACCTCCACTCCTTCCGTCAAAAATTGAAAACACACTTTTTCTGCTTGGCCGGCCTAGGTTAGTCTTCCGTCTTTTGATAGGGTTTTAGGTTTTTTTTAGTATAATTTAAATTGAGGGGATTTTAGCGCAGGGACAATTTCGGTTTAATTCGTTTTTATCCATTGTATTTGTTTTATGTATATATTTTTTATAGTATTTTAATTTTTCCCTGTGCACCGCTCCGAGTCCCCTTGGGGAGAGGATGCGGTTATATAAATAAAAATTTGATTTTGATTGATTTGATACTTAGAACCCTAAAAGCCACATGACCAACCCGATTTACACTTGATGTTAAATGAATACATGGTCATTAAGTGAATGCCATGGTCATTAAGCAAATCAACTGGGCATAGTTTTGCTGAGAACTAGAAGTAGATGTTGGGTTTGGGCAAAACAATTGTAAAACATAGTCCATGTGATCACAGGAGGCAGTAGATGACCCTAAATGTGACACTATTTGCCCAGTGTCCAAAGCACAGTCACATCTCCACGGGGGATGGACAATTGTCAGAAGTTTTAATCTGGGCCATAAGTACCCAGATTCGTAAGTGAAATGAAGAGAAGGACCAGGGGAGACATGAGAGCAGTATTCCAATATTTGAGGGGCTGCCACAGAGAGGAAGGGGTCAAGCTATTTCCCAAAGCACCCGAAGGCCAGACAAAGAAGAATGGATGGAAACTGAACAAGTTTCAACCTGGAAATAAGGAGAAATATTCTGACACTGAGAACCATCAACCAATAGTTGCCTTCAGAGGTTGTGGGAACTTCATCACTGGAGGCTTTCAAGAAGAGACTGGACTGCCATTTGTCAGAAATGGTGGAGGGTCTCCTGCTTGAGCAGGGGGTTGAACTAGATGACCTACAAAGCCCCTTCCAACTCTGTTAATCCATTAAATCTGTTAGTTGTAGGGATCTTTGGCTACTTGCTTGGGCTGGCAGGTCAAAAATAACTTTTGGGTCACAATTGTTAGAATTTCCCACTTTAAAAAAAATCACAGGTTCGTGGTAGACAATCTAGGTTTGAACTGATGGAACAGAGCTAGAGAAACATAAATTTCACTGGAGAATGTCAAGAGTCATCTCCTCCGAGTTTTCACCGATTACAATAAGTCTGCGTTTGCGTATAAAAGCAACAATCTTATTTTCACACTAAGGTCTAAAGCCCAGGAGGGGGTTGGGTTGGGTTCTACATCTATTACTTTATGTGCTTTTGTATTTTCCAAATGAAAATGTTGTCAGGGCATTGAACAACTATAAAAATCACAAAACTGTAACCGCATTATATTAAACATTTTGAAATAACAGGGGGGAAAAAAATATCAAAGGCAAACCTCAAAGTTTGCAAAGATAAAGTGGGAGACATAAAATAATGGTCAACAACTGCTGAAAATTTGCTTTCCCCCCCCTCTGTGATGGCTCATTCTTCCTAGGCCAACTCATATAGACTGCTGAAAGAAAGGCTGTTTAATGAATGGAAAGGGGAAATATGTTTTTTCATTTAAACTTTTGAGAAGTGAAAATAAACAGCTTCGGTTCACAAAGGATCCGTTATGTTTATTTATGAATGGCTTCATTTCGAGATGGCAGATTTAGTTTTATGGGTTAAAACCTGAATGGTTTGTTCATAGGAAATGGTGCAGAAAAGATTCTAGTACACACAATTTTCAAAGACATTGTTGGACTAAAGGAACCAAAACAAAATCAGCATTTGTAATAATAAGTGGAAATGACCTTGGGAGATAGGACGTAAGAGTTGAAGACAGGACAACTAGCATGAAAAGGATATAACAGGCTATAGAAAGAAGATGCTCCTTCTCTTAGCATCTACAGAAGACTACATTTAACACCTTGTGTGAAGTCCACCCCCCCCTCCAAATAAAAACACATTGTCAGGCCCAAAGCCAAGAATGCGAAGCAATGATTCTTCCAAGTGGGGTTCTTTATTATTTTCACACCTATAGACAGAATCTTGCTAAACAAAAGCATCTTGCTATTTGCAATAACACTCTGAGAACTATTAGGGAGGGACTGTCCTCATCCTCTTTCTCTCACACGAGATATCTGGAGCTGAGAAAGAATTTCCAGAGCCGAAGTCCACCCATCTGAAAAGTGCTTGTGTGAGGGACACGTGTGTGTGTGTGTGTTTGTGTTATATTTTTAGCAGATTTAAAAAAAAAAGATTACACAAATGTCAGCCTGACCAGAAAGACTAGCTAGGAAATATGACCAGATAAATGAATTCTGCTTTGTTGTAAAGCTTCTTTAAGAGACTCTTGTAAGATTAAAAATATGATTCTCCAGCCGTCACCTTTACAGCCTGGGAAACTAGGTGGGGTCCCTTCTCAGCTTCTTACTCCACCCATTATACAGCTGTGGGCTACGTTACCTCTTATCTGACTGTTTCCTAGGCAGCATCTATTGCCCAGTCTTCTAAGGCAGGGGTCTCCAACCTTTGCAACTTTAAGTCTGAAGGACTTCAGCTCCCAGACTTCTCCAGCTTTGCTGGCTGGAGAAGTCTGGGAGCTGAAGTCCTTCAGACTTAAAGTTGCAAAGGTTGGAGACCCCTGTTCTAAGGTCTTTCCCATGTACCTTGACCTACGACCAAAACTGAGCCCAACATATCCATTGCTAAGCGAGACATTTGTTGGGTGTGAATTTTGGCCCATTTTACGGCCTTTTTTGGGGGGGCATTTGTTAAGCAAATACCTGCGATTGTTAACTTAGTAACAGGGTCGTTAAGCGAATCCCATTAATTTTGCTTGTCAGAAGGTCGCCAAAGGGGAGCACATGACCCTGGGACACTGCAACCGTCATAAACACGAGTCAATTGCCAAATGTCTGAATTTGGATCACTACAGCCCACAACGATGCTGCAACGGACATGAGTTCGAAAACGGTCATAAGTCCCTTTGGTTCAGTGCTGTTGTGACTTCAAACGGTCACTAAATGAAATTGGGGACTGCCTATAGATCAAGAAAAGATTTATTTTCTCCTCTCCCCACTCAAATGTCCTGAAGAGGCCCAGTGCCAAATGTCTCTATTTAAAATCCTGCCCTTCATCTTTCAACCGAAGCATTAACATTCTATTCAGAAATCTGTCCTCTCTCCAATATTACTACAGATTAATTGGCAGTGTATAAAAGACGTTGCCAGGTTCACAATGGTAACCATGGTAGCCTTCATACTTTCTGCACAATGCATACGTAATTCATTCCTGAAAGGGGAAAAAAAAACATAATTAGAATGTAACATAATAGGGTCTTCTCAAGCATCGACTATGTTAGTGGAAGTCAAGGAGGAAGAGGAGGAGCAGGAGGAAGAGGAGGAAGAGGAGGAGGAGAGGAGGAGGAAGAAGAGGAATCTGTCGAAAGAAGCCGTCGTTTTCAACAATTTGATCTCCACTTCCTTCCTTATGAGAATCCTACTGCTGCCGTACGGCTGATCTGCAGGCTAGCTCAGGAGGTTATTTTATACTTTGGCCAAAAGGGGGCACTGTGACATCTTTAATGATGTCAACCAGTTTCTGGAGATCTGTATCCCACTGTAGGCATTTTTGCTGCCTACAAAAACTTGAGTGTTTCTCATGAAACATTGTGTTTGTTTGGCTCCCAATATTTGGTGTGCAGGGCCAGGGAGTGGTGGGGAGGGGAGGAGGCCTATCACTTTGGGGGTGATGAAAAAGTATTTCCAAGCAAAAATTCCAGGTGATGATAAAAAGAATAAGGACAGAGAAGGAAAGGGTTAAAGAAATGGTTTAATGTGACTGCATTAGTGAAGCCTTCTGACAACTTCCTTTTGAATTCAGAGGAATGTTTCTTCCAAACAGCAAATTATGAAATAAACCTATGTGGCCTATAATTGCTGGAAGGAGGAGGAGGAGGAGGAGGAGGAGGAGGAGGAGGAGGAGGAGGAGGAGGAGGAGGAGGAGGAGGAGGAGGAGGAGGAGAAGGAGAAGAAGAAGAAGAAGAAGAAGAAGAAGAAGAAGAAGAAGAAGAAGAAGAAGAAGAAGAAGAAGAAGAAGAAGAAGAAGAAGAAGAAGAAGAAGAAGAATATTTAACTTCCCAATTTAGTTCATAGACCTAAATTATTTTTTTTAGTAGTTACCCATCAAGTACTTTTCTGAGTCCAGTTGGACAGCCTATTCTCAAATTCATAAGAAGTCTAGAAGCCGTTTCCAAAACAGTCAACAGGTACCATCTGCCAACTCATTCCCACATAAAAAGGTGCTATAAAGGATCTGAAGTTTCATACCTTAATCTACCTTTATGTAATTTCTCAAATAACAGTACAAGATTCCCTGGAATTCTTGCATTCCTTTTCAATCTTCTCAATATTTCTTTCTGAGCATAGCACTGGGGGATATGGGATTAATTATTTCAAAGCTAGACTGCTACTAGCAAACCCAATACTTAGATGTTGCTACTTAACAGTAATAACACTTGCTTTCCTTCTGGAATCTTTGCTTTCATTCTACCAGTGTTTGTTAAAAAAAACCATCATGTAGTAAACAAGAAGAAGAGGCAGAAAAGCAGATAACATATTCTTCTTCATCCATTAATTAAACTGCAGTAGCACATATGTAACTGTGACAGAGTGATAGGAACTTGGTAATTTATTAAGACAAGCATATTTTGAGTCCCAGTAATTGGGAAGCATGTTTGTTAATAATTATCTAATTGCCATAAAAGTCAACAAATGATGCCCAAATCTTTGTTTGTTTTTCTTTTTCAACACTGCAAAAATTACAGATTGAGATCATGGACTGTTATCCATGAAAATGTTCAGACATGCATTTTTTTAATCCTCCGAAACATTCATAGAGGTTATATATTTATTGATGGACTTGCTCCCTTCAGTTTATTGAAGATATCCATTCGCTACAAATAGGTTGGCGATACACATTTTGCTCTCCAAAATCATGGAGACCTAAAACAAACCCTGAGTAAAATCCCACCCAATTTTGCCAGGAAACTTACACAAGGAAGGTTCAAACATGCAACGTCCTACAAAGCATACCTATGCACTACAAACACATGGACAATTTCCATTTTGCTCTGTGAATTCATGGAAAGCTAACCCTAACCCTAAGTGGAATTTTCCCCAATGGGATTTTCCCATGTATTTTGCCAGTGAATGTACATAAATCCGACTGAAAAGGCATGTACCCTCCTAACCATACCGATGGGCGCTGAATCCAATGGCAATGTCCGTTTTGCTCTGCGGATTCATGGAGAGCTAACCCTAACCCTAAGTGGAATTTCCCCACAAAGTGTTTTTCCCATGTATTTCCCCAGGGAACATAGATAAAGCAGCCTCTAAACATCCATGCTCTCTTCAGCATACCCACACACTACAAATCCATTGAAGAAATCCATTTTGCTCTCCGAATTGATGGAGATCTAACCCTAACCCTTGATGGATTCCCCCTGCCTCCCGGTGAGATTTTCCCATGCATTTAACAAAAAATGTAAATAAGGCAGGTTCAAAAATTTACTTCTGTCCTAAGCATACTCATGAGTTAGAAATCCATTGCCGATGTCCATTTTCGTCTCCGAATTCATGGAGACCCTGAAAATTCATAGCCCTCCTAAGTGTACCGCTGTCCTATGAATTCAGTGGATCCCTTTCGAGACAGTAGAGTGGAATTTATTTCTATGCATTTGAGTACAAGGATGTCCTTTGTTGTTTTGCAGTTCTAAGGTAACAGTCAATTTCAGGCAGATCACCACGGGACTAATGAGCCCGCCTTATTATTGTTAGCTGTGCCACTGATTCAGATGGCATGATACACATTGCCTAACAACCTCTTGGAAAAATAGGTTGCTGTTTTTTTTTCCTGATCCATACTGCTCGATTACCCAATTCATGCTCTGCTTTGTGGCCATTAATATCCAGGTTTATGAATAAAAAGCGAATCGGCAGACTCGGAGGATCTGGAAATTCTAATCGGAAGGAAAAACCGGAGCCTATAGAAACCTCAGTAGAACTGATGCATGCAAGAGGGAGTTTTGTCTGCCCGAATTAATTCACATATTCTCCATTGCTTTTGGCAAAGTTACCCAAGGGCATTTATATATATATATTTTGCAATCACATATGCAAATGTGTCGATATCTCGACACATCTCAGGGTTCAGCAGAGAAAAATAGTTTTTCGTGCTTGGTGTATTCCTTCCTCGTTCATAAGTTCTAAACGGCCAAGTGCATCCTAGTGAACAAGGTTATGGCCATTGCAGTGGAAAACCCGCCACTGAGAGATATCCAAATCAGACCCATTTTTAAGCTTAACGTTTTGCTGAGGCCAATTGTTCCATCCCTTTAATGGATCCCTTCTCTTCAGTTTTCAGAATGTTATCCTGCTGACAAACTCCACAGTCCCCTTTGCAGATTGCATTTCCAATATTCTCCCATGTTTGGGCCATAACAAGCACGTGTACATCTTATTCTTTCCTTGCCTCTTCAAATATATAGTTCGATTCAGTTGTGTCCTGTCATTGACCCGTTCCCATTCGCCCTAATAAGATGGCCATTCGGTTCTATCTGCCTTAGAAAGAAGACAAGTGTGGGATGAGGATATATAAAACTAAGTACAGAATTCGGAAAAGTGGGCAGGGATAGGAAGCAGTTTCCTTGTTCTCTCACAACAGAAAAACCTATGATCTTCTGCGGATGGTAACATGCCAGATTTTTAGGACTGATAAAAGGAGAGGTTTCTTCGCTGAAAAGAATATTAATCGATAGAACTATTGCCTCCAGACTCAACGGTGCTCATGAATTTAAATAGAGGTCTCTGGATATTAAGGATGGATAGAAATCATTGGTGGGTGGGTGTGCGATGGCTCACAAGTTAAAGATGCTGAACTTGTCAGTTAGAAAGCTGACAGCCTGAGTTTGAGACCTGAGTGCTGTGCGATGGGGGCGAGCTCTTGTTCCTTGCCCCAGCTCCTGGCCCCCTAGCAGTTTGACAGCATGCAAATGAGAGTAGATAAACTTTGGTGGGAAGGTAACAGCCTTTTGTGTGCTTCTCATATAGTGGCTCATATTTCCCATGGCCGTGACCACACGGCCATGGGAAATGTCTTCAGACAATGGTGGTGCCTTTAGTTAAGAAATGAAGATGAGAACCATCTAGAGTTGAACATGATTAGTCAGGGGAAGCCATTCTAGCAATTGCATTAGCACTTAGACTACTATACCGCTTCATAGTGCTTTTACAGCCCTCTCTAAGCTGTTTACAGAGTCAGAGTATTGCCCCCAACAATCTGGCTCCTCATTTTACCGACCTAAGAAGGATGGAAGGCTGAGTCAACCTTGAGCCGGTGAGATTTGAACTGCCAAACTGCAGCTAGCATTCAGCTGAAGTAGCCTGCAATGCTGCACTCTAACCACTGTGCCACCTCAGCTCGGTTATCTTTTTAGAATCATTGACAGCTGACGATTCTGATAGCAGTTTATTACCATTCCTAAATATATATAGTATGTCTCATATGCTAACGTTATTGAGTTTGGGGTCTTCTTACATTCTTATGACATACTTCACATTCCTATGTTTATAGGGGAAACCATAGAAGGTATAGACCAATTGCGAAAGAGAAAGAAAGAAAGAAAGAAAGAAAGAAAGAAAGAAAGAAAGAAAGAAAGAAAGAAAGAAAGAAAGAAAGAAAGAAGAGGCAGGGAGGGAGGGAGGAGAGAGAGAGAGAGAGAGAGAGAGAGAGAGAGAGAGAGAGAGAGAGAGAAAGAAAGAAAGAAAGAAAGAAAGAAAGAAAGAAGAGGCAGGGAGGGAGGGAGGAGAGAGAGAGAGAGAGAGAGAGAGAGAGAGAGAGAGAGAGAGAGAGAGAGAAAGAAAGAAAGAAAGAAAGAAAGAAAGAAAGAAAGAAAGAAAGAAAGAAAGAAAGATCCTCAGGTGTCCAGCTATATATATTGCATACATCCTCATACATCCTCGCGGCCAATTCGCTCCCACAGAGAGGGACTTCTCCGGGTGCCGTCCACTAGACACTGTCAGCGGGCGACACCCAGGGGAAGGGCTATCTCTGTGGCGGGCCCGGCCCTCTGGAACGACCTCCCCCCCGATATCAGGACGACCACGGACCTCCGCTCCTTCCGTCTTAAATTAAAGACTCACTTTTTCTGTCTGGCCGGCCTAGGATGAGTCTCTCTGCCTCTGGGGTTTTATGGGGAATTAGTATTATTTAGTTTTAATGGGAATTTTATTATTTGCTGTACTGCACTCTATCTGTGCAGTACAGCAAACCTACATAACATTGGGCTTTAGGGAACACCAACACTCAACTTTTTCTGCAGTACAGTCGCAATTGCCATCATCATTCAAGTGCGTGTCTCAATAGTCATAATGCTGGTTCATTATTATCATTATTTTGCACCCATAGACTCATTCAGAAAGAAGTAGGCATCTCTTCGAGACATTCTCTTTCTACACAGAAGAGTGACAGCTTGTCATCTGAAATGACATCCGAGCATCCGAGATAGAAAGGTTGCAATATGGACTGTTCTACTAGGAGGTAGGATACCATCTGCTCCAAGGATATGTAGGGACACCTTGTCGCCCATGGCGTGCTCCATTATGGAGTAGAAAAACTAAAATATTTCCATAATGAATTACAGTAATGGTGACAAACATCAAGAATGCTATCCTGGGCAGAAGCTCCTGCTCCATGATGGAGATCCAAGAATTATGATGACAGATTTAATCACAAGATGTTCTTCAACCTGAGCTTATGGCCTCTTCTAGTTCATCATCCTTATTCTTGCTTGCTTTATTCTGAGTGGGCAGCCATGGACAGATGGCTTACTTAGTTTAGAAGAGTGACATGGCTGAGTACATTGGGGCATGATGTGCTGTCCATCATTTTTTTTTTTTTGGGAAAGGTTGGGAGAAAAGATCTTAGTGCGCAAACTGTTATTTTGTTGAATTTTTCATTCTTCAAGGGAGTATAAAAATTCCGTCTCCCAGAAGTTTAATGAAGGCTGGGTTTATTTTCTTATCCACTTCTCCCTTTTTTTCTTCATTCCTTCATTTTGAATGCTATTATGAAATGGTTGGAAACTTCAGAACAATTTCTGAATAATGAGGCATCTACACAGCCATCATCTTGCAGAGGTTTTGATCCATTGCTAGAAGCAGACTAGCAATGCATTCTTCATCACACAAAGGAGGAAAAAAAAATACACAGCAAACTCTATGGGTAATTTTGATCGTTCGTAAAATTTTTATAAAACTAGGGCAGAAAACTTTACATATTTATGAATATATTTAGGAAACCTTTCACAGGGCGATCTCTCTATCACCATCTATCCATCCCAAAATCTTTAACATCATAATTGGAATGAAGGCTATTTTTGAAGCTGGCATAATTTTTTTTAATGCTTTTTTTTTTTGTCTTTTAGTGACCCCGTGATCCCTTGCATCAAGGTGGAATCAGGGCAACTGAATGGAGCTGAGTGTTTACTGGCCAGATGCCCTTCCTGTCACCAATATGGAATTTTGTTGTGCTTAGAGAGAAAAATACCTGCCACTACCTAGGATTGAACTCACAGCCTCCTGATGGTGAGGTGAGAGCTCCACTTCTAGGCCACCGCACCATGCCAATATTTAAAACAGGCATGAGTCAAACTATTCTCCAAGGCACCTGGGGGCAGGACAAGAAGCAATGGGTGGAAACTCATCAAAGGAGAGAAGCAACTTAGAACTAAGGAGAAATTTCCTGACAGTTAGAACAATTAACCTCTGGAACAGCTTGCCTCCAGAAGTTGTGGATGCCCCAACCTTGGAAGTCTTTAAAAAGATGTTAGATAGCCATTTGTCTGAAATGGTATAGGGTTCCTGCCCACGCAGGGGGTTGGACTAGAAGACCTACAAGGTCCCTTCCAACTCTGCTATTGTATTGTATTGTATTGTATTGTATTGTATTGTATTGTATTGTATTGTATTGTATTGTATTGTATTGTATTGTATTGTATTGTATTGTATTGTATTGTATTAATTGGTGAAATTACAGTTGGGTGTAGCTGTGAAAGTTGGACCATGAGAAATGCTGAGCGCCAAAGAATGGAGGCCTTTGAACTCTGGTGCTGGAGAAGACTCCTGCATTGAGTCCCTTGGACTGCAAGGCCATCCAACCGGTCAATCCTAGAGGAGATCAACCCTGACTGACTGCTCTTTAGAAGGCCCGATCCTGAAGAGGAAACTCAAATACTTTGGCCACGATTGGGAACGATTGCGGGCAAAAGAAGAAGGGGATTCTGAAGTCCATCTGTAGTTATATCACTGATAAGGGGTTTTACTGGAGCTTTGACCCAGTCATAACATTTTGGAAGAAAAGAATTTGAGAGAAACTGAAGCTTCCTATATTTCTGTTTAGAAACACAAGACACAGTCATGAAGACATCCAAACCACTGATTCGTATAGCTGCTGGTTTTTAAAGTAATAGACAGCCAATTCCTCAAGAATATCCATTTCTTTTCAAACTCTGCTTGGCAATTCAAAACATCAATTGCTTCGCACAACTGTCAGCTAGATGGACTGTAGAGATAGAGTTATAATGGATTTTTAATAATTTGTTGTACTCATAAAGCTTTTACTGGTGCTCCTGACACTACTAAGATATGCTTTGAGTAGGGAAGACAAAAAAAATATTGGGAGTGATGGAAGGACGAGCTGTTGTGAACAAAACAAAATTGAACCAAGAGCATCCAGGACTCTGCGAGCTAAGCTTTTAATTATCTTCGCTACATCTAAAGTGAGAAAGTTTGTCTTCTAACTCTCAAGAACCATATTCATGGACTGCAAACAATCCCCTGGGTAGAAATACACACCCTTACTTTGTTGCATCCCTGCAGTAATGACCTGCAACTTGTATATTAAATGACTCCGTTTCAGTCAAAAGTGTTCTGTCCGAGGCCTCCTAAGGGGCATGAAGCAAACTCCTTGTCCCGACAAAACTCCCTGTTATTAATGTACTGTGGATTCTTCTCATTCACATCCAGCAAAGTCTTTCAAGGGAGGATTTACAGTCACAGACCTTATCTGGCTTGGAGAGCTGCCAAGTTGATATCTGCAAAACTTGGCAAGGAATCTCGGAGAGTCACGAACCAATGAAGCGAACTAATTGTCTCCTGCAAACTCCATTCCCCTTTCGCTCCTCTTTTATTTCCTCTGGGAAGGCCCATTCATTGTCTGGCCTTACTCCCAAGTCGACCCCTGTTCTTTAGCTGTTCCCTTTGTCTGGCAACTCTGTGCATGCGCACACTGTGCAGGCTCCAGCTGTTCCCCTGCCTCACTGATGCCTGACTCTGAAGGCAGCTGATAACTGGCATACGGCTCTGGCCCGCTCTCTGCCTCCGACACAGAGCCCTCATCAGAGCCCTTCCCCAGACTCCAGGACTGGCCCACGTTCCTCTCCAACCCTCTCACTGTCCGAATCTGCTACCAGCTCTGCTGGTCGCTGGCAGATCACAACAAAAAGAAGTTTTTAACTGTCCCTTTTTGAAAGCTTTCATATCAGAGCAAAGATGAACTTAAAGAGAGAAACGGGGAAAAAAAAGTCACGTTGCCTGCTGTGGAAGCATACAAGTGGTCCCAGATGAGCCACATCAGAGGAGTCCTAGAGGAAGAAAAATACAGCAGAAGTCTCTCTTTGCAACACTTTTGTCAGCATAACGGGTGCTTAGGGGGACTCTTCCCTCCCCTCGGCTTCCCTTTAAGCCTTTGTTCTCTGGGAAAAGCCTTTTATTGATTAGGCCAAGACAATGAAAGGCAGACAGCTACACTTATTATACATTTATGGAGATACAGATTCACAGTGTCACGTTGAATATTGCAAACATTCTCTTGTTTGTCAGGTAGACTAGACAGGAAACGCGAATGAATGAGTAAATTACCTCTTTATTTTAAGGCTGTATTAACAACCCCAGTAAAAGGGACGCGGTGGCTCAGTGGCTAAAACGCTGACCTTGTCGATCAGAAAGGTCGGCAGTTCAGCGGCTCGAATTCCCAGCGCTGTGTAATGGAGTGAGCTCCCATTACTTGTCCCAGCTTCTGCCAACCTAGCCGTTTGAAAGCATGCAAAAATGCAAATAGAAAAATAGGAACTACCTTTGGTGGGAAGGTAACATTCCAACTTTCATGTTGCAGGAACTGGGTATGTCTACTCTGATGAAAAGAAGGACTAGTGGAGACATGATAGCAGTGTTCCAATATCACAGCGGCTGCCACAAAGAAGAGGGAGCCAAGCTATTCTCCAAAACATCTGAGGACAGGACAAGAAGCAATGGGTGGAAACTAATCAAGGAGAGAAGCAACTTAGAACTAAGGGGAAATTTCCTGACAGTGAGAACAACTAATCAATGGAACAACTTGCCTCCAGAAGTTGTGAATGGAAAACTGGAAGCTTTTAAGAAGATGTTGGATAACCCTTTGTCTGAAATGGTGTAGGGTTTCCTGCCTAAGCAGGGGGTTGGACTAGAAGGGGTTGGACTAGAGGGACTTCTCCGGGTGCCGTCCACTAGACTTTGTCAGCGGGCGACGCCCAGGGGAAGGGCTCTCTCTGTGGCGGGCCCGGCCCTCTGGAACGACCTTCCCCCTGATATCAGAACGACCACTGACCTCCGCTCCTTCCGTACGAAATTGAAGACCTATTTCTTTCGACTGGCCGGCCTTGAATAATTCTCTCTGTCTATTGATTCCAAATGTATTTTAATGGGTTTTTAATCAGTTTTAGCACGGGTAACACTGTTTAATTATGTTTTAAGTATGTATTTTGTATTTATTCTATATTGTTTTTAGTTTCTCCTGTGCACCGCCCCGGGTCCCTGTGGGGAGCGGGTGCGGTTAATAAATCCGAATTTGAATTTGAATTTGAGAAGACCTCCAAGGTCCCTTCCAACTCTGTTATTCTATTCTATTCTATCTAATCCTAACAAAGAGATAGCATATGAATCAGGTCTATTTTTACTCAGTTTTCCCCACCGCCAAAGCAGGGCAAAGAGCAGACTTTCCCGTAATTTCAGACTGATTAATTCTGCATGAAATCTAAGAACCTTAATCAAGGGAATTGCCTTGGTTTCCCTGTGAGAATAATTTTCACAAATAGGGCTGTGTCTTCCCACGGGCACCTTGAAGTTCTCTTTGAAGATCAATATAACTAAAAGGGATCTCTGCTTATCTAACTATGGAACTTAGATTATTTTTGTTCGTTTATTTAGACCTGGGCAGTGTGTGTGTGTGTGTGTGTGTGAGTGTGTGTGTGAGACAGGTGTGATATATATATATATATGTGTGTTTGTGTGTGTGTGTGTGTGTGTTTGTGTCTTTCTATCTATCTATCTATCTATCTATCTATCTATCTATCTATCTATCTATCTATCTATCTATCTATCTATCTATCTATCTATCTATCTATCTATCCAAGACAGCCAGCATAGATAATCAATACGGGAAGCTGCATTTGTACATATGTTCATTTGTACATTTATTTGCACATTTGACTCAGTGGCTAAGATGCTGAGCTTGTCAATCAGAAAGGTTTGGGGGCTTTTTGAGTTAGCTTTGTCTAAGTTGCTCAAACGTTCCCTGTTGAGCACAAACTAAATGCCTCACTACCACAATCTTCCACAAGAGAAGCCAAAGAGAAACATTATTCAGATGAGCACAAACACACTTTGGCAATCTAGAACACCAGAAAAAGGAAACAGACTGCCTACACAACATCTTCCAACAAAATGGATACCCATGAAACCCTATCAAAAAGTGCCTTATCAATCCACTACAGAACAACCAACACAATCTATGTAATATAACACTACCATACATGAATAACACCCCAGAAACAATGAACAGATTATTACAACTACACAGTAGCACAATAACCTACTGAAGCCCTTTAAAACATCTTACATTTACGGTTACAGGAACTGGGTATGTCTAGTTTAATGAAAAGAAGGACCGGGGAGACATGATAGCAGTGTTCCAATATTTCAGGGGTTGCCACAAAGAAGAGGGAGTCAAGCTATTCTCCAAAGCACCTGAGGGCAGGACAAGAAGCAACGGGTGGAAACTAATCAAGGAGAGAAGCAACTTAGAACTGAGGAGGAATTTCCTCACAGTGAGAATAATTAATCCGTGGAACAGCTTGCCTCCAGAAGTTGTGAATGCCCCAACACTGCAAGTCTTTAAGAAGATGTTGGATAGCCATTTGTCTGAAATGGTATAGGGCTTCCTGCCTGGGCAGGGGGTTGGCCTAGAAGACCTCCAAGGTCCCTTCCAACTCTGCTATTTTATTGTAAGTAAACCGAAAGACCCAGCTGCTCAAGAAGAAGAAGAAAAAACAGGAGACATCAACAGGATACACTAACAGCCACTCAATCTCTCTTCAAAATAAAACTTAGCTCCCTGTTCTTTCTTGCTCCTTGAACCATTTCCATTTGTTCTGAAAACTTCAAGTGTTGCCACCCAGAACTTAACATTATAGCCCATGGTTGCAATCTGATCAATGCTGAATGAAGATGAACCAATGCTTCAGTTGATGAAGCCCCAAATTATTTCTGCTTTTCTTTTTCTTTTTCTAATAGCCACATCACACTGAATCTGTAGTCAGCAACTAACGTTATTGATTAAGTGATACATATTTCTCTCTTCACTCCCAAAGCAATTTTCCCCCCTCTTTTCTATTCCAGGACACAATGTTTTCACCAACTCTCTTGGTATGTATATATACCTTTTCCTCTCCTGTCCTTTCATTGGTTCAATCTGTCATTTTCCCCTGACTTTCTCCGTACTGGAGTGCACAATCAAATTCAAGCTGTGGGCAGCACACAGGAGACAGGAATAACTCTCTTCCTTCATGCTGGCGCCATTATTGACAACAATAAACCAGGCAGGACCAGCAAAATAATTCAGTGTCACATCTCACAGCTGAAAACGTTCTGGAATTTGGATGGGGTAAGATCCACAGGGAATATTCAATGGTAAAACTGTTGGGAAGGGTCTTTCCTAGCCCTATTTATTTTATTTTTATTTTATTTTATTAAATTTATACCCCGGCCTTCTCCTACAAAAGGACCCAGGGCGGCACACAGGAAAATTAAAAATCACAACATACCTAAATAGACCATTATTAAAACCCAATTAAATTTAAATTACCTCGTGCTAAAAACATTAAAATCCTCTAATTAAAATTTATAACTAATAAAAGTCCATATCGGGTGGTTATGTTAAGCCAGCTTGTTGGAATAAATGCGTTTTAAGACGCCGGCGGAAAAAGCGGAGGTCTGTGGTAGTGCGGAGTTCAGAGGGCAGGTCGTTCCAGAGGGTTGGGCCCGCCACAGAGAAGGCCCTTCCCCTGGTTGTCGCCAACCAGCATTGCCCGGCCGACGGCACCCGGAGAAGGCCCTCTCTATGGGAGCGGATCAGTCGGAGGGATGTATGGGGCAGAAGACGGTCTCGCATATAGCTAGGCCCCAAGCCATGGAGCGCTTTAAAGATGGTAGTTAACACCTTGAAACGCACCCGAAAGGCCACAGGTAGCCAGGTTGCTTTCTCTTGTTCATCTGACCAATGCATTTGTATCTGCTAAGCCACCTAATGGGATGCAGTGGCTCAGTGGCTAAGACGCTGAGCTTGTCGATCAGAAAGGGCGGCAGTTCGACGGTTCAAATCCCTAGTGCCGCGTAACGGAGTGAGCTCCCGTGACTTGTCCCAGCTTCCGCCAACCTAGCAATTCTAAAGCACATCAGAAATGCAAGTAGAAAAATAGGAGCCACCTTTGGTGGGAAGGGAACAGCGTTCCGTGCGCCTTTGGTGTTTAGTTATGCCGGCCACATAACCACGGAGATGTCTTCAGACAGTGCTGGCTCTTCGGCTTTGAAACGGAGATGAGCACTGCCCCCTAGAGTTGGGAATGACTAGCACATATGTGTGAGGGGAATCTTTACCTTTTAAGCCAACTATAGTCAATGTACAGCAAAGAACCCAATAGGTCTTTGCATGTGATTCAGAGAGAAATTTGGCACAATTGTTCGGTCCAGCTGCTTATGTTCATCTGTGCGACACTTAGCAAATGGATTTTTAAAGCATTAGGGACAAAAAAAAAATGGAATTAATCCAAAGCTTTGTGGGTTCTGTAAAATCAGATCTTATTGTTAACTTATAAAACTTGTTATCGAATGCCTATCTGAGAGGAAAACAAGAAATAGGATCTCGGGCAATATACAAACGATTAAAGATTTCTATTTCAGAATTCACTTATGGGTGCAAGAGAGGTCCTCCAGAAGCTGAAGAAGTTTCATTCTAAACAAAATAACAGCACATTTATTTCTGCATCAAGAACATTGTCTCCAAGAGCTCTTTACGATTCTCCACCGCTTTTATCCGTGCAATAACCCTGAAAATGACAAGCCTACTCTAATCCAGAGAGCCTTGTGTGGGTTTGAATCTGGCTCTCTCTGATCCTAGATGAGCAGCCTGGCCATGAGCTTTTATGCAGAAAATAAGTTTTGATTGTTTCAAACACACTCTATTAATAATCAGGTACAGCTCATGCTTGGCTGTATATACATTAATAGGAAAACCGAGGTGAACTGCCACATTCCAGCATGTAGTAAAAAAAAAAAATATGTCTAACTAGCTGATAACTGGACCAAACGTAATGTCTACTGTTGGATTTTCTCCCTTACCAGAGGGAGCCCCCATGTGGAGTACTGTAAAGATGTTACCATGGCAACTCCACTGTGCTGTACAGTAGAAGCCATTTAAGGCACAACAGGCTGTATCTTAACAGAACACACATCCCAAGTGGTTTTAGGGATGTCTTACCCCCATAGTATTTGTTTCCAGAGAGTAAGTCATCTGCGTACCAAGTTTGATTGAAACTGCTCGAGGTGTTCCAGAGTTATGCTGGAACACACACACACACACACACACACACACACACACACACACACACAGAGCCATTTTTATATACAGTAGATACAGCAATTGGCGGGATTCATATATAACACTTGTTGGTTCACACAGTAATAAAAAGGTTCAAGTTTTTTCCCAAACAGTTGGAAGGCGATGAACATGCTTAATATTCTTTCCTCCTCATATTTTCCTCACAACAGCCTTGTTGGGCTGAAAATGAATAATACAATAATACAATAATACAATAATACAATAGCAGAGTTGGAAGGGACCTTGTAGGTCTTCTAGTCCAACCCCCTGCATGGGCAGGAATCTTATACCATTTCAGACAAATGGCTGTCTAACATCTTTTTAAAGACTTCCAGGGTTGGGGCATTCACAACTGCTGGAGGCAAGCTGTTCCAGAGGTTAATTGTTCTTACTGTTAGGAAATTTCTCCTTAGTTCTAAGTTGCTTCTCTCCTTGGTTAGTTTCCACCCATTGCTCCTTGTCCTGCCCCCAGGTGTCTTGGAGAAAAGTTTGACTCCCTCTTCTTTGTGGCACCCTCTGAGATATCGGAACACTGCTATCATGTCTCCCCTGGTCCTTCTCTTCATCAAACTAGACATACCCAGTTCCTGCAGCCGTTCTTCATATGTCTTAGTCTCCAGTCCTCTAATCATCTTGGTTGCTCTTCTTTGCACTCTTTCCAGAGTCTCCACGTCTTTTCTACATCGTGGCGACCAAAACTGTATGCAGTATTCCAAGTGTGGCCTTACCAAGGCACTATACAGTGGCATTAACACTTCACGCGATCTAGATTCTATCCCTCTGTTGATGCAGCCTAGAACTGTGTTGGCTTTTTTGGCAGCTGCTGCACACTGCTGGCTCATATTTAAATGGTTGTCCACTAGGATTCCGAGATCCCTCTCACAGTTGCTACTATTGACAAGGTACCACCTATACTGTACTTGTGCATTTGGTTTTTCTTGCCTATATGTAGGACCTTACTTTTTTCACAATTGAATTTCATTTTATTAGACAGTGCCCAATGTTCAAGTTTGTCTAGATCCTTCTGTATCTTAAGCCTATCTTCTGGAGTGTTGGCTATTCCTGCCAGCTTGGTGTCGTCTGCGAATTTGATGAGTTCCCCATTTATCCCCTCATCCAAATCGTTGATGAAGATGTTAAAGAGTACTGGGCCTAAAACAGAGCCTTGGGGGACTCCACTGCATACTTCCTTCCATGTAGATGCAGTTCCATTGAGGACTACACGTTGAGTGCGGTTGGTCAGCCAGTTACGAATCCATTTGGTGGTGGTGCTGTCTAACCCACAATTTTCTACTTTATCTAATAGTAGGTTATGGTCTACTTTATCAAATGCCTTACTGAAGTCCAGGTAAATTATATCAACAGCATTCCTCTGGTCCACTGATTTTGTTACTTTGTCAAAGAATGCAATTAGATTCGTCTGGCATGATCTGTTTTTGACAAACCCATGTTGGCTTTTGGCTATTACTTTGTTTGCTTCTAGGTGTTCACTTATTTGTTGTTTAATTATCTTTTCCAGAATCTTTCCTGGTATTGAGGTCAATGACTGGACAAAAATTACTCAGCCAGTGTTCATGCTTAAGGCAGAATTAGAACCCACCGTTCTAGTTCTTGTTGCCCACTACTCTACGAAAATTAACAACCAGATGACTGCAAAGAATATAAAACCTTCCATTCCACGTCAGTCAGTTAGATGTGAAGGAGCTTCTTGGATGAACAGCTAAAAGAGAACCATGGCGGCACAGTGGTTAGGAGTGCAGCACTGCAGGCTATTTCAGCTGACTGCTAGCTGCAGTTCAGCAGTTCGAATCTCACCAGGCTCAAGGATGACTCAGCCTTCCGTCTTTCCGTGGTGGGTAGAATGAGGACCCAGATTGTTGGGAACAAGAGGCTGACTCTGTAAACCACTTAGAGAGGTCTGTAAAGCCCTGTGAAATGGTATAGAAGTTTAAGTGCTATTGCTAGTGCTAAAAGTTTTCAAAGAAAAATAAACCAGAAAGTCCATTTCCCTTTTGGAAAAAAAGTACCGTTGGGACAACCATCTCAATCCTCTGGATGGTTGAGACTCTCCATAGACATTTAGTTTCCTCCTACTATACATGTGTCGCTTTTCACAGGCTTCGTTCCCCAAGCAGCCATGCTTACATTGCTGTTTTGAAAGCATGAGTCCTCCAAAGGAGGTGAACCTGACTTATTTTTTTTTCCAGATTCTTATCCTCAAGCTCACCAACGGGCAGCTCTTGCACGATTTCTCATTAAGGGGAGGCTCCTTCTAATGCGTCGTCCTCGGTGGGACAGCATTTGTTATTTGCAACACGAGAGGCCATAGCTCAAGGAAAGAAGGCATGCCTCACTGAGAAACCATATGCCTCGATTCAAAGAGGAATCCAAGTTCAATCTTTGATAGCTCCAGCTAAAGACCCCGATGTCTACAAGTGTCATTAGTGGGCATCTGTCAACCTTCACGCAGAAGCAGGTCCCCTGCTGTTTTGCTGTTATTTCTCTTCCTTTCTCCATCTTTCCATTACCGCTTATTCCTCCTCTCCGTAAGCAAGTAGCCATTTACGAGCATGAGAGGTGAGGCTGGAGTAGCATCCTCTATTTCCTTGCATTTCCCCAGTGTCATGAACAGTGGGTAAGAACTACATGTCTTCTGGATATATAGAACCATCAAGGACAAAGCTGTCCCCAAAAAAACTCAGAGCTGGAATTGGTTTTCTCCGCTACATTTTTTTAAAAAAACAACAACAACTGGGAGCCGCCGAGTCTAGCTTCCTTTTTGCTATGAGTTGAGAAAGTTCGCAAGTGAGTACAAAGCTCCTAAAGGGGCAGAAGTTTTCAGAAAGCAATAAAAGCGAATAAGTGAGCGGCAAAAGGGAGAGGGAAGCCAATTAAATTTGCTGAGAGGTGTGCAGCCCTTTGCAAGCCTGGTTGATACGATTAATTCCGTAAGGAAAC
Source organism: Rhabdophis nuchalis (assembly GCA_039707465.1). Classification (NCBI taxonomy): domain Eukaryota; kingdom Metazoa; phylum Chordata; class Lepidosauria; order Squamata; family Natricidae; genus Rhabdophis; species Rhabdophis nuchalis. Next base: position 17,988,940 of record CM077657.1, on the reverse strand, counting down.
CAAAGGAAACATGTAGAAACTAAAGACCTTACATTTTTCACGGTCAAATTGCAATGATGATATCGCCCTTTTGCCTCTTTAAGGAGGTAAAAGTTGGTAACAACTGGAAGTTATTAAATCCATCACAGGAGGATTAAGTTGAACACGGAGTGAAAATTTGCAGGGAGCCAGACAGTGGAAGAAACCAAGAAAAATACTTTTAAAAAAAAATCACTACTTATCTTTCAGGAAATTCACAAAAAACCCAACCCTTTGTTCTTAGAACTCAGATTAGCAAAGAAGAAATCTCAGAAGCAGAAAAAAAAAAATAAAGCAATAATTATGAAGCAGCAGTATATTAAATGATTTATTTTCCAGTGTATAAAAGAGCCAGATCTTAGTCTTCTAACATACTTCCTTGTAAGTAAATGAGGGGGGCAAATTTTATTCATTAATATATTGATAAATTTATTAAACATGTATAGCTGCCCGACGCACACAATTTGGCTTAATAAATGCTACTTGGGAAGTGTTTTATCAGGGTCATTGATTCTGATCTATGCTTAAAAAAATACCTCTTGGTATATTTTAAATATAAGGAGATAAACAAGGTTGAACGTTGTATTTCAACATAAAACACTGTAAATACAGTAGAATTCTATGCTTGAGTTGGCTCAACATGCTCTGCTCAATTCTACTGGACCACATCAGGATCGTGTTTGACCTTGGGGGACTGGGCTGGGTGTGGCCAAGGTGGGCGTGGCCCAGAGGTGGGTTCCTACTGGTTCAGACTGGTTCAGACAAATAGGTAGTAACTCGGCCAAAATGTGACCATGCCGGTTCTATTCTGAGTGCCGCCATTTTTATTCTCTGTTCTGCACATGCGCAGAACGATTCTCATTGAAAAAATGTACATTTCCCCCCTTTTTAAATGGCGTGTGCATGCGCAGACCTTTTAAAGTGCAAATGCACACACACATGGAACAACGTTTGTCGGGCTCCGAAGCGGTAGTAATGCCGGTAGAAACCCACCACTGGCGTGGCCAACTTAACATCAGGGGCACAGGGGCACCTGTGGCAGCCCAAGCGCTCTGCCAGCAAAAACTAGCTCCCGAGTTCCGTTTTCAGCTGCGATGGCCTCCTGCAACCCTCTGCCAGCCAAAACGGAGCTCAGGAGGGTCACACACAGCCTTCCAGAGCTCCATTTTCACTGGCGGAGGCACCGCGGGCCAGATCTAAGCACACCATAGGCCGGATCTGGGCCCCCAGGCCTCGAGTTTCACACCCCTGCATCAGACGATAGAACATCCTTCTAATTTTAGAATTGGAAGAATTGTTTTAACAAATAGTTTTTCTTCACACCACACACAAAGCTACAAGGAACATCTGTGAGGTTTGCTGGGAAAACAAGATGAAGAAAATATGTCCGATTTTAGCTTCTAGAGGGCAGGGAGGATGTAAAAACAAATTGCAGCTTCAACTCTTATTTCCTCCTTTTTTTTAAAAAAATACCTTAATGAGTATTTATTTACTGAGTATATGTAACATTCTGTTCTATTACAGAGGACAGAATGTTGAGGAAACACAATTAGTAACACTTTAATGAAAAAGTTGAATTTGTGAGCTGCAGAAGTGACACTTTGGTGTGTGTTTTTAAAATTTACTTCATACTTTGCTTTATTAATCCCTAGCATGTTATTTATATAATGCATTGCATGCTAATGCTTGGGGAATTTCCCCTCCCTTTTGTTTTAAAGCCCCTGTGTGCTGCTTGCAGATAAAATGTCAGGACATAAAAGCTAAACAGAAATTAAATTGTTTCTTTATTTTTGTGTAATGAATTATAAAAGGTAAAGGGTCCCCTCACACATATGTGCTAGTCAGAGGTGGGTTTCTGCAGGTTCGCACCTACTCGCGAGAACCGGTTGGTGAAATTTAGAGAACCGGTGAGAGGGGGTTCCACTGGCGTACCTGGAAGTAAATCTGGCCCACCACTGCCAGTGACTCAACGGGAAGGAAAGGAAGGAAAAAAGGAAGGAAGAAAGGAAAGAAGAAAGAAAGAAAGAAAGAAAGAAAGAAAGAAAGAAAGAAAGAAAGAAAGAAAGAAAGAAAGAAAGAAAGAAAGAAAGAAAGAAAGAAAGAAAGAAAGAAAGAATTTATCATCACAATTGAGTCCAAAATTTTGGTTGCTAAGCCAGAGCGTTGTTAAATGAGTTTCACCACATTTTAAAAGGTGGCCACTCCCACCTGTCACATGACTGCCAAGCCACGCCCACAAAATAGGCACACCTACAGAGTAGGTTCTAAAAAATTTGAAACCCACCCCTGGTGCTAGTCATTCCTGACTCTAGGGGGTGATATCATCTCCGTTTCAAAGCCAAAGAGCCAACGCTGTCCAAAGACGTCTCCATGGTCATGTGGCCGGCACGACTAAATGCAGAAGGCGCTCGGAATGCTGTCACCTTCCCACCAAAGGTGGTTCCTATTTTTCTACTTGTATTTTTACGTGCTTTGGAACTGCTAGGTTGGCAGAAGCTGGGACAAGTAACGGGAGCTCACTCCATTATGCGGCACCGCTGAACCGCTGAACTGGCGACCTTTCTGATCGACAAGTTCAGCATCTTAGCCCCTGAGCCACCCTCTGTTATTAATTATAGGTTTCCAAAAATATAGGGCTTAGTTTTAAGAAACCCCATCTTTTAAAAACAACAACAACAACACACACACACATACACCTGAACTTGGATTAAAGTTTTCTCCCCCTCCCCGTATAAAACTGCTCTAATTCCTGAACACGTTTGAAGAGCGTTTCCCTGGCTGGCATCTCTTTACATCATTTTATGTATTTCTGCTTACAAATGACAGCCCTGCGTGAATGTGCATATTTTCTGAGCAGCGGCTCTGCATGATTGGGGGCCTCAGCAATTTTAGCTGCGTGCTCTCCATTTCTCTCTCGCCGTGATCGATAAGATTGGTTTCCAGAAAGTTTAAGGAAAGCAGAAAGGCAAAATTATCAGCGATGCAGCCAGGCCCAGGAAAAGGAACTGAGTGATTTCTTTTTCATTTTCAATATAGAGCTGGCTCGTGCATCAGTGACTGATAGTAAGCCAATATTTCAGGCACGTAGGAGGGACAGCAATGCTGTTTCTTCATTTGCTCTTCCTAAAATTGCCAGCTGTTTTGGTCTACAAGGAGTCCTCAGGTTACAATAGTTACCATAGATAGAATAGAATAAAAGAGTTGGAAGGGACCTTGGAGGTCTTCTAGTCCAACTCCCTGCTTAGGCAGGAAACCCTACACCACTTCAGACAAATGGTTGTCCAACCTCATCTTAAAAACTTCCAGTGTTGGAGCATTCACAACTTCTGGAGGCAACTTCTGTTCCACTGATTAATTGTTCTCACTGTCAGGAAATTCCTCCTCAGTTCTAAGTTGCTTCTCTCCTTGATTAGTTTCCACCCATTACTTCTTGTTCTACCGTCAGGTGCCTTGGTGAATAGTTTGACTCCCTCTTCTTTGTGGCAACCCCTGAGATATTGGAACACTGTTATCATGTCATCCCTAGTCCTTCTTTTCATTAAACTAGACATACCACATTCTAGCAACTGTTCTTCATAAGTTTTAGCCTCCAGTCCCCTAATCATCTTCATTGCCCATACATTTTGTACGTATGTATGTATGTATGTATGTATGTATGTATGTATGTATGTATGTATGTTTGTATGTATGTATTTTGTCATATTTATGCAGTGTATACTACAGGTGGAGACTGTTTGAGTGACGCATGCAACGAAATTTCATTTTAATGTATGCTGATTATTGTACATTCAAAGTTGACAATAAAGTCATTCTAAGTCTAAAAGTCTTTGCAGACCGGTAATCAAATACAGCAATGCTAAAAGCAGCGCCTTCTATTTTATTTGCTAATATAGCACATTTAAAGGAAGCTGATCAAGGTTTAAGAAAACACCAAGATCATTTAGAGCAATTTGGTCTCCATGACAAACCAGAGGTAGTATTTGCTGGTTCTCCAAACTACTCAAAGTTTCCACTACTGGTTTGCCCGAACTAGCCCGAACCAGCTGAATACCACCTCTGCATGGAGCATTCACTGTGCATTTGGGAACATCACTTTCCGTATGTGTGTGTGCACCGCACACAGTATATATTTTAGAATGTGCTATTAGGTATATAATACCTAAGTGTTGGGAAATGTTACACAGTCACAAAAAGAGTGACGGAGAAAGAGGCAGGAGAAGAAGTGCTAAGTTCTCCCTAACCCAATCAGGAAAGTTCAGCATGGACCATGAGATGAGGAATCAGGCAGAACATTGCAACTAATGAGCTGAGCCCAAAAGAACTCAAATGAAAAATAGGCAAAATTTAAAGGCTAAAGTTGAAAGCAAGTTGATAAATGGAAGGCACGTGCATGATTTATCTCCTCTCTCTCGCTCTCTTTTTTGCCCAGTTTTGGACAATTAGAGAATTAGGAATAAAGCCATGAAAAGATACTTTTTTGTTTCCTAAATTCGTCTTTAAATTACAGGTGATAGAAGATGAATGTGTGGTTCAGGAAAGGCCAAAGTAGTTGAAAACGGAAGTTTTGGCATGCCTGCAAAAGTACAGCAAATCAAGAATTTGAAAAGGCTTAAAATAAATAAGTTTATTTATTAATTTTAAAAAATAATTTAAAATTTAAAAACATTACATTTTAAATTTAAAAATGTAATGCTACCTTGAGCCTAAAGAGGAACTGAAAACCAAGAAAGAAAAGTCTTCTGGTAGTTGTCTTCTCAAACCCAGAAACAAGGCGGTACTGAATTAAGCTTGGTTGATCTCAACAAAGCTCAACAGTATAGATCTTAGTAGCTCGATAGGAAAGTTCCAGAAATACCAAAAAAAAAATGTGCTAAACTAGGAAGTTGGAAAAAGCAGCTTAAGAAGAAGGCAATGGAGAATTATGGTCAAATAATCTCTCAAAATACTGTATTTGTTTTTTTTCAGCAACCCCCCCTTAATAGGGAGCCTGCATACTGGTTGTATTATATGTAACATATTCCCTGCCATATTTTAGCTATTCTTCTTTTTCTAATAGATGTGTAAAGTCTTTTAATTCCTGGTTGCTTATATTCCACCAAGAGACACTTCTTGTAGGACAGAGTTTGGGAGAGGCAGAGTTAAATGAGTCAGCAACGTAGAGTTGCTACATTCCCACTAATGCTCTAAGTTCTCCTGAATTCCATTTACCCTTAAATGATGCCAGTTTAGTGCTGAACTTTAAGTTGACTATATTCTTATCATAGGTGGTATTCAGCCAGTTCTGACAGGTTCTGGAGAACTGGTAGCAAAAATTTTGAGTAGTTCGGAGAACCGGCAAATAGGCTGGCCTCGCCCCTGGCTGCCTCCCAGTCTCCCAGCTGATCTTCTTTTGTTTCCCTCAACGGGAGAATGGAGGTGGAAAGCAGGTTAGTGGGGTGGGGAGGGAATGGGGATTTTGCAGTAGCTTTCCCCTGCCATGCCTATAAAGCCTCACCCACAAAGCCACACTATGTCCACCCAGCCACGCCCACAGAACCATTGGAAACATTTCTGAATCCAACCACTGGTTCTTATGTATAGGCCTGAATAGCAATGAATCTTCTCAACTGCAACTGAACATATGGTCTTGAATTTTTTGTGCCCGACCCCCCCCCCCCCCCAAAAAAGGCCCAAAGTCACTCTCATCCATTTTTGGCAGAGATGGGTGGCCATATGAATTTGACAAAGAAAAAAAAACAAATGCACTTGTCATGAAAACTATAGAACAGCGATCATCAAGTCAATCTTGACCATTTCCAATATATAGAAATAGGGAAGGAAGAAGAAATTCCCACCAAATGTTTTCATTAGTAAATGAGGGATAAACTCAAACTGTCACCTCATATTGCTGTAACCTTTTCCTCTCCAAATTTGTAGCTGAAGTTAGTAAATATTTGGACTCTAGCTGCCTGGCCCGGCTTCCATGTGCGTGGAGCCAAGTGGAAATTAGTTTCATTCCAGCACATTAATTGAAGTTGACATTAATATTCACCATGAACTTTCAATTTGATTAATTTCACAATTTACATAGTCCAAGTTCAAGCAGAGGTATTTGTCCAGGAAAACAAAATAATTGGATTTGGTTAGCAAAGATGAAGAGCATGGTTCAATTTCATATATTTTTTTTTTAAAGAGAGAAAACCTTAATAATAACGGGGATAATGGCAACGATGAACATGTGCAGAATTATGCCATTCAGTATTGCTGCCTATTTACTGCTGTGACCACAGTTCCAACTTTAAAAGCCATCACGCCCCTTAAGATAACTGGAGAAGCAATTTGCAACCGTTTTGACAAGCTTCCTTGACAGTATTTGCGGCAAAATGACTATATTCTGACACACCAATGTCTCCATCTGTCAAAAATGGTTAAAATTAGGTATTTGTCTATATGATCCATTAAGACAGATTTTTCCCCCAAGATGATTTTGATTTATTCTTTATGGCTGTCAACCACCAAAGAATCCACATTACTCTCTTTGTTTCAAAAGGAAATTTCCATGCAACATTTCAAGGAGAATATGAGCTTTCAAGAACGAGGTATTTATTAACTCCTAAGCACAACACATTTATCAGGAAGTATCTTGTCTTGCATCCATCTTAGTCCATGACTTACTTAAGTCCCACTGGTCTCCAAATATAGACAAATTCAGATGTGAGATGTGTGTATGTTGGTAAGCAGATAATGTTTCCAAATTGCTATCCACATCATCCTGATGCCACTTTCAACTTCTACCATCAGGTATACAAAATACATAAATTAAACAAGCTGAAAGCAAGTGAGGTCCATCATTGCTAAGGGTGTTATGGTTTCAAGTTCTTACTAACCCATGTTTACTTCTTCTTGCTTAACTTTTATCTTGGAATCATCAAATTCTGTATCTACAGTTCAAGGCTGATCGTTTTAATGGAATTAACAGAATCACAGAGCTGGAAGGGACCTTGGAGGTCTTCTAGTCCTGCCCCCTGCTCAGGCAGAAAACCCTATACCGTGCATGCTGTACCGGTTGCAACGAGATCCAGAATCCACCACTGGGCAAAAGAAACATACTTTGGGGGTCATAAGATGAAGAATGTCAGCAGGTAGGACTCAGAAGGAGGGCCTTTTCCATCATGGCACCAGTCTTGAGGAATATCAATCCACCTGAGATTATATCGAACTTCTGACCTTTTACAAGGCCCTAAAAACTTGGTTTTGTGCCCAGGCCTGAAGTGTAATAGAGTCTGTCCCTTGGCTTTGTTGACAGTTATTGTAGGAATTTCAGTCGCCATGTGTTTGTATTCCCTATTAGGTGTTTTATTTGTTTTCATCGATGTTATTATAAGCCAGCCAGAGACACCTACATGAGACTGGCAGTAATATAAATCAAATCAATAAAATGTCTGCACCAAGGCTGCCTCATTGGATCTACACCTTCCTGGTTCTGTTTGAAAGCTGGTGTGTTCATCACATTGTAAGATTTAAAAAAAAGAGTATTGCAAGTCTTTTATTCGGGTTGCATTCTGACATTATGATCAAACCCTTATTTAGGGAGAGGGTCTTCACATGGTACTTGATATGCCTTAATAACAAAACAAAAAAAACCTACAAATTTTAACTTCAATTTAAGAGACCCAGGTAATATTTCTGTGAGGGATTACTAAAAAGAAAAGTGTGCATGTGTAGAGAGAGAGAGAATGTGTGTGTGTGTGTGTGTGTGTGTGTGTGTGTGTGTGTGTGTGTGTGTGTGGTTCAAATCTCAGTAAGGGTATGGCTAGCTGATGAGAGCTAAATAGCTCGAAATAGATCTATCCTAGTCTCCCTTGTTTGTTTATTTATCAGCTCAAAACCTAATATACACACGCACACACATATATATATATACTGTACATATACATACACACACACACACACACACACACACACACCTTACCATTTCTTATCTCAATAGGAAGATAATCATGCATGCTTCTTTTATGATCAATACTCATAAAAGGAGCATGCATAAGGAAATATACAGAGAGGAAGATCAGAGTGCCATTTACAGTACTAACACCTAGAGTGTTATAATTATTTTGAATTCAAAAACCCGCTCCAGAAGCAAAGCGTATTTCCAAAGCACCATATGGATACTGTCAAAGATTAAACTAATAGAACGATCATCTATCTAATATTATACCCATTAAAACTTTGGAATATGAAATTAAGTGGATCAAAGTGCTAGGCTGAATACTAGACTTTAAAATTGCTTCGACTGTGTTACGAAGGCTGCATATTTAACAAGCCTCAAAAGCCTGTGTGTGTGGAGTGTGTGTGTGTGTGTGTGTGTGTGTGTTTGTATGCATAAATTATCGTCCTTAGAGGTGTTTTTTTAATGATCTTTTCCTTCTTGATTACATTTCTGATTTACAGCAAGGGATAAATATCAACACTCTGGGCCATCTCATAATAGCTTGGATTCTCCTTTTTATCTGTTTATTATTTATATCCCACTTTTAATACCCTTCTCCTATTTTCCCCACAAAACCTTGTGACGTTAGTTGGAATGAGAGAGAGAAAGGTGCCTAAGGCGGGACTAGAACTCACTGTCTCCTGGTGATTGGCTAAAGTCACCCAGCCAGCTTTCATGCCTAAGGCAGGACTAGAACTCACTGTCTCCTGGTGATTGGCCCAAACTCATTCAGCCAGCTTTCATACCTAAGGCAGGACTAGAACTCACTGTCTCCTGGTGATTGGCTAAAGTCACCCAGCCAGCTTTCATGCCTAAGGCAGGACTAGAACTCACTGTCTCCTGGTGATTGGCCCAAACTCATTCAGCCAGCTTTCATACCTAAGGCAGGACTAGAACTCACTGTCTCCTGGTGATTGGCTAAAGTCACCCAGCCAGCTTTCATGCCTAAGGCAGGACTAGAACTCACTGTCTCCTGGTGATTGGCCCAAACTCATTCAGCCAGCTTTCATACCTAAGGCAGGACTAGAACTCACTGTCTCCTGGTGATTGGCCCAAACTTATTCAGCCAGCTTTCATACCTAAGGCAGGACTAGAACTCACTGTCTCCTGGTGATTGGCCCAAACTCATTCAGCCAGCTTTCATACCTAAGGCAGGACTAGAACTCACTGTCTCCTGGTGATTGGCCCAAACTCATTCAGCCAGCTTTCATACCTAAGGCAGGACTAGAACTCACTGTCTCCTGGTGATTGGCCCAAACTCATTCAGCCAGCTTTCATACCTAAGGCAGGACTAGAACTCACTGTCTCCTGGTGATTGGCCCAAACTCATTCAGCCAGCTTTCATACCTAAGGCAGGACTAGAACTCACTGTCTCCTGGTGATTGGCTAAAGTCACCCAGCCAGCTTTCATGCCTAAGGCAGGACTAGAACTCACTGTCTCCTGGTGATTGGCTAAAGTGACCCAGCCAGCTTTCATGCCTATGGCAGGACTAGAACTCACAGTCATTGCTGCATTGATGGATCAAGGTACCCAGTGATGAAAAACAAAATAAACATTACTAAAACAGTCATAGATACAACTTCATATTGGATCTCAGTAATAGCCTAATATTCTCTAGAAGCAGCCAAAGGAAATGCAAATAAATGTTTAAAAAAACCTCAGCACTATACAGTAATATGCAGCCGTTCTACCAATTTGTACATATGGAAGCTAACAAGCAGAACACAATAATCTGATGATGCCCCTAATAGTAAATGTAAGTTACCTGCTTACTATAATATGCTTTCTCTTATCTGGAAAATCAATACAATGCTAGCTGTAACAAGGCATTTCCTTCGGCATGGCTGCTAGCGTTCTGTTTCCTCCCCCATAAACATGTATTCTGATGCATTCTTCTTGCATGGAAATTGGTAACAAAATGTGCCATGCTCAGTTTCACTTTCAACTCTCCGACTGCATGAAACATTCATGTTGCCTCCCAGGAAAGATGTTGGATGTTTCACACACACAAACACACACACCATCAAGGGTGCCTTTTGAGTCTCTTCTTCTCCAATTACAAGAGAGGAATTGAGCAAGGGGCACATTTAGACAGAACGTTCATCCCAAACAAGGGGCTTATTCATTCCATTTACCAATATAGTAGATTATATTGCTTATATTCCCAAGAGCATGAAACAAACTTGTCCCAGCAAAAGCCCCTTTTATTAATTCACTGTGAATTCTGCTCGTTCACATCCAGCAAAGTCTTTCAAGGGAGGATTTACAGTCACAGACCTTATCTGGCTGGGAGAGCTGCCAGGCCGATAAGAGTCACGGACCAATTAAGCGAACTAATTGTCTCCTGCACACTCCACTCCCCTTTCACTCCTCTTTTATTTCCTCTGGGAGGGAACCATTCATTGGCTGGCCTTCCTCCCAAGTTGACCCCTGCTCTTCAGCTGTTCCTCTGGCAACTCTGTGCATGCACACACTGGGAACAGCCTCCAGCTGTTGGTCTGCCTCACTGATGTCTGACTCTGAAGGCAGCTGATAGCTGGCATACGGCTCTGGCCCTCTCTCTGCCTCCAACACAGAGCCTTCCCCAGACTCCAGGACTGGCCCATGTTCCTCCCCAACCTCCTCACTGTCTGAATCTGCTGCCAGCTCCACTGGCGGGCCACAACAGATTGCAAGCGTTTGTGGAAGGCAACACCTGAAATGACAGACGGTGCTTTAGAAGCCACTCAAGAGGTTAAAAAAAAAACCCTCTTGAGTTGTTCCCAAACTAGTTTACATCATTTGGGCCTGGGGCAAAGAAAACGTGCTTTTGTAGAACAGTGGGCAGCTTAAGACAGCAAAACTTGAAAGAGCAATGAGACCTGCCAACTCTCTGGAAAGCATCCAGAGACCAAGCAAAGCCAAATCTGCATTCCATGCACATTAAGGCTGTAAGCTAAGTCTTAACACATCGAGGCTGACTAACCGTTGAATGCTAATGGAGATCCCACGTCGTGCAGAGCCAAGGCATCGATTGTTTGATTTTGACTTAGCGGGATGTATGGCTTAGCTAAAAAAAATCCATGGTTAAGCAAACCACGGATTAAGACAAGGTTCAGACCCTGTTATGTGTAGTGTTGCACTCGAAAAAACTGACCTTACCCCCCCCCCCAAAAAAGATGATGTGGCAAAATAAAATGTTTAAAAAGCAGAACATATTATTTATTTATTTATTTATTAGATTTATATCCCGCCCTTCTCCAAAAGGACCCAGGGCGGGGTAAAAGAGTAGAATAAATTAAATGCATGGATAAATGTGAGATGGCGCAATGGTTAGAGTGCAGTACTGCAGGCTACTTTAGCTGACTGGTAACTGCAGTTCGGCAGTTCAAATCCCACCAGGCTCAAGGTTGACTCAGCCTTCCGTCCTTCCGAGGTGGGTAGACTGAGGACCCAGATTGTTGGGGGGGGCAATAGGCTGACTCTGTAAACTAGTTAGAGAGGGCTGTGAAACCACTATGAAGCGTTATACAGTATAAATCTAAGTGCTTTTATTATATGGTATCTTCAACGATAGCTGGCCAAATTCCTTCAAGGTAGCACCCAAAGGTGCTGGGTTTCTTTCCAGAGGCAAATGGACTTTCTGTTTTTTCTTTGAAGAGGTTTCGCTTCTCATCCAAGAAGCTTCTTCAGCTCTGACTGGATGATGAGGAATGAAAGGATCCATCCAATCAGAGCTGAAGAAGTTTCTTGGATCTTTGGGACAATCATGACCTGGATGACTGAGAACCTCCATAGATACCTCCAAGGCAGGACAACCATCTTCCTTTGAGCCAGTATTCCTTCGTTTTAGAAATTTGGACTGCACCTTAAAGCATAAATGCCTGCCTTACAAGGTCCCCCCATTTCAAGGTTGAAATGAAAAGAGAAGAGGATCAAGCTAGGCTGTTTTCCCTATGTAATCCCCAGATGAAACTACATAGCAATAGCACTTACACTTATATACCACTTCATAATGCTTTTACAGCCCTCTCTAAGCGGTTTACAGAGTCAGCCTCTTGCCCTCAAACAATCTGGATCCTCATTTTACCGACTTTGGAAGGACACAAGGCTGAGTCAACCTTGAGCCTGGTGAAATTTGATCTGCCAAATTGCAGGCAGCCAGCAGTCAGCAGAAGCAATACTTCAATCTAACCACTGCACCACCCTTTCCACATGTTAGATCAAGACATGTTAGAAGGTGACGAATCATCCCATGGTACAAGGAGAAGATATTCTTTGCCCACCAAAGGTCCCATCTTGAACCTTAACAGGTCCAATCAGGAGAATCACAAACATCAGATCTTGAGCATCATCATTGCCAGATTATATTTTCTGGAGGCACAAGCGGTTTGATTTGGCATCCTTTACCATTTCACTTGCCTCGATGGGTATCCAGTGAATCTCTGTCCAGCTAGGCTTGAGAAATATCCTGGATGCTTAGTTAATGCTTCTTAAATTCATATAATTTGCTAATGATCACAAGGAGAGTGGCGTGGTGGCCTAGAGGTGGAGCTCTTGCCTCGCCATCAGGAGCCTGTGAGTTCGATCCTAGGTAGAGGCAGGAATTTCTCTCTCTGGGCACAATGAGTACAAATCTGAATATATCTCTGGATTGGCGACAGGAAGGGCATCTGGCCAGTAAACACTCAGCTCCATTCAGTTGTTCAAACGCCACCCCACAAGGGATTATGGTATCATGAAAAGAAGAAGATGTTGATCATAAGGACTGCATTGGCTTAAAGCATCCATGAACACTCAACTTCTGTTTGTAGGTCTTCGTGTTACATTTCTAAACTGCTTGCCCCCACAATTTAACGACCTCCCTGGCAGAGTTTTTACAACATTTCAAGGGTGATAAATTAGACGTAGCCCTTTAACACCCATAACTGGCTGTAAATCTTTTCCTTCCTCTTCTAAAGACAAAAATCATCACATTTCCAGACTCTTGGCAACAGATTCTGGTAGATTCAGAAACCGAGTCAACGTTGTTCTGTGCCAAAATTGGCTTTTCAGTACTGGGAATAATGGTGGGGGTGGATAGGGTTGAGCATGCCTGTCTATGCACAGTGCACAACTTTCTGATAGAGCTGACCAGCATTCTTTACTAATGAAATTCATTGTTTTGGAACCAATGATTCAAAAATACTTTTGCTGAGGACAATCTGCCTCCATTATATAGACATAACTGTTTTTTGTTGCTTGCCCAAGCTATTACTTTTCTATTGTTATCTGACTAAGCCATCAACTCTGCAGACACTGGAGTGATAAAAATGTGTCCAGCTGACACACAAGCTGATATCCAGCTGTCTTGAAGCTCCATAAATTTCTCCCTCTTGTTTTTTTTTTCCCCTCCCTTTTTCATACACAATCATATCTAGCAGCACTAGCTTGTGGATTTTTCAGATTTGGGGACAAGGTCCGACTCGTCTTGAGTGATAGGATTCTGTTTCCTCGTTGCATTCATCAAATTGAGAAGATAGCCAACAAATCCATAGAAAGATTTGCTAAAGCAAGATGGGCACGGAGTGTCACACGCAATTCCCAAGCGCTTTATAAGGGATTGGAGGTGTGCGTTTGCCTTTTGCACAAAGGCCTTTTCAGTGTGTTAGTTTTTATAGTTTTCATATGGCTTTTATGCAGTGGTGAAATTCAATTTTGTTTTTTACTGCCGGTTCTGTGGGCGTGGCTTGGTGGGCATGGTAGGGGAAGGACACTGCAAAATCTCCATTCCCTCCCCACTCTGACACACCTCAAATATCCATTCACACCCTACCCCCAATACCAGAAGTGGTATTTGCCGGTTCTCCAAACTACTCAAAATTTCTGCTACCGGTTGCTCCTGGAAGCACCAAGCCGAAATCACCAGCCTGAAGATGATGAATGAGACTTCATCGAAACGTCGTGAAGATACTTCCAATTCTACGCGGGAGAAAACCCGAACAACCAAAGACATATATATATATTTTGTAAGCACCAAATTTCCAAAATTAGATTCATCTCTGCTGGCTCCTATTTAAATGATTGTCCACTAGGACTCCAAGATCCCTCTCACAGTTACTACTATTGAGCAAGGTACCACATATACTGTACCAGTAAATGGTTTGCCATTGTCTGCTTCTGGGCAGAATGAAAGTGGCTGGCTCAAGATCCCCCAGCTGGCTTTGTGCCTAAAGCAGGACTGTAACTCTCTGTTTCTCAGTTTCTAATCTGACGCCTTAAACCACTACACCAAACTGGCCAAAAACCATTCATAAAATTCTGAATTAATAACAGCCCTGAGACTTGCATATGTGGCTGTAAATAGTTTTGCCTTCCCAGGGCTGTTATTGGCCCTGAATTGGGGGGAAATTAATTAGAAAAAAAAAAAAAAAGAAAGCAGACATTCCCTCTTTAGTTATACATCATTTAAAACAAAATTAGACAGCAGCGAAAGAGAATGAAAAATCGAGCAAGGCTAAAAGTGTATCAAAGAAGAAGCATTAGAAGAACCAATTACAATCAATTATTTCATACAGTTCAAATGACACTCACTAGGCCTTAATTATTTTTAGGGATGCTTCTCCTCCCTCCTCTTTGTTTTCTCTCTTAAATCCCCAGAAGGAACAGGTTTTAGCCGAGGTATTAAATCCACCATTAATGAAAACATCTAGCTGACATTAATAGGAAAATGGCTTAGAATGTCAGACCTAAGCCATGCCTTCCAGCAAGGCCAAAATCAGAGTGATTCTCTACATAGCAAATAAGAAAGGCATTAGCAAATTCCCATCGTTATATGAAGTGCAGAAATGCAAACAGAGGTAAAACCGGCCATTTACGCCTTTTTCAAAAGCGTCTCCAATCTTAAGGGTCACAAAACCATCCCCCGACAGCCTAGGCATGTTGGAAATATGCAGCTTATGTTGCTATAGGGAAAGATTGTTGGAAGTTCAAAGCATCGTGGCCCAATGCCCTCTGAAACCTCTTTCTACACCTGAGGGTACCACTTCATCCCATCAGTCTTGCCTTTCCTGCATTCTTTCCTTTTCATTTCAGGTCAGCATAGCATTTTTTTTTCTCAGTTGCTTTCTTGCATTTAATGTTGAGAAGAAGGCTAGAGTTATTGGAGGGGAAAACTGCATTCATGCCTGATTGATAGATTGACTGATGGCTTCTCCTGCATCCTTTAAGAGAAAATGGAGATGATGGAGGAGGAGGAAGAGGGAGAGGAGGAGGCATGGGTTAATGTGGGTTTTCTACTGACTCGGAAAACGCTTGCAACCTGGACATAGGGCATCTGCAGAGTTCTAAACCTTTCTATTGATTTAGCGTTCTGAACGTCTCTGCTGATGAAATTCATCATTCCTTGCTTGGAAATGTAAAAAGTTGACTACTAGCTCTGCTTAATCCTCAAGTCGAGGTCAGCCCCATAATCCCCAAAGATGCTTCTCCAATTAACCCTGAAAATAGATTGCCTAATGAAGATGCATTTCCTCCAGCTTGCTCCAATTTACTGTCAGGCACAAAGAATCAGGGCCGTATGGTACATTGTAGTTCGGAAGATTTATTGCTCAAACCTATACACAGGAATCTAGGCAACTGAAGTTCAATATTCAATTGGCACCAGAAAAGGGTTAATGAAACTCAGCTGGGGTTGGTCTCAGACCATTGGTGAGAATGTAGCGATTCTAGGCTGCTGACTCATTTAGTTCCACCCTCCTGCCTCTGCCTGGTCCTCTCCTACATTTAGTCACTTATTTCCAAGGTTCTTTCAGGAACAGCGGTGAATCTAAGTTCTCCAGTTATTAGTCGGTACCCATTCTAACTCATTTCTTCCCAAGACAACAAAGGTTGGGCCATTCTCATTGTTGACAAATTGGTGCTCTCTGACCTTTGATTCACTGGATGCAACCTCTCCAGCTTCTGTTCTAATGAACACATGTATACACGTGCCATCCATTTAAGATTGGCTTTCCACCTTCCCCTTGTATTGCTGAAATAATAATAATTACATTTCACTAACATATGTTTGTTTCTGGTCTTTAGAAGAGCAAATAATATGAAAGCAACCAATGAAAGAAAGAATGCACTGTTTGCAATGTTCTCCGTACCTGGCCTCCCCACAAATCATTTTCATGAATTGACAACTGCCTTGCAGTCAATAATGTAACATCCTTCCTAACTGAAGATCAAGGTTTACAATTTAATCTTGTGCTCCCATTATCTATTCAAATTCTGTATGATTTATGAGTACAAGCACACTTGAATGGAAAATATCTTATTATTTCATATACTGCCAACTCAAATGCCTAGGTCTGTGAGATCAACTTTTACAATAAAGCATAATTTTATTCTTCTTCTATATATATATATATATTTATAAATGGCTGTGTGTGTGTGTGTGTTCCAGCATACCTCTGGAAAGGCTATGCTTTACTTTACTATTACTATTAGTCTTCTCATCGTTCCTATCACCCATCTCCTCCCACTTATGACTGCAACTTGGTTGCTTGTATCCTTACAATTTATATTGATATTGATTCTTTCCTGATTCTTATTGGTACCCTAAGACTATCATTAAGTGTTGTACCTTATGATTGTTGATGAATATATTTTATTTTTCTTTATGTACACTGAGAGCATCTGACCCAAAGACAAATTCCTTGTGTATCCAATCACACTTGGCCAATAAAGAATTCTATTCTATTCTATTCTATTCTATTCTATTCTATTTATGTTTTTATTTTTATGTTCTTTTTATTCCACCTTTACTTATTTTTGGTGAGGGAGGACTATTGATTGGCAAGATTTTCTAATCTATATGTAGAGGTCTCTGAAAAAGAATCACCTGGAGGTCAGAAGCTATATCTTAGTTTCTGTGTTATTATGTCCTCGCTCTCAGATTATAATTGTTTTTTTTAAATATATTTTGCCTTAATGTCCACTGACTTCCTTGTTGCCCTTTTAGTGACATTACCTTACTTCTAGAAGAATCAAGACTGTTTTCCTTCTGAAATATATATTTCAGCTACAGAACATCACATTTTATTTTATTTCTGTGGGTTTATGTTGTACGGTTTTCATCTATCTCTTTTGATTACATCAATGATAAGTTATTAACCAAGATCAATTTTATATAGTCTACAACATAATTTAAAATGTTAAGGCTGCTGCTCATTTAAGACCCATTATAAATGAATGAAATTGCTTTGAGTTCATTAACGTATTACTTAAGACAGTACTAAAGTTTCTAATGAGGAAGAGAATCAAATGGAAAAAAAAATTCAACAAATGCAGGCAAAAATGAAGGAAGAACAAGAAGCAACAGACAGAAACCAATTAAAGACAAAAATCAGACGAGAACCAAGGAGAAATTTATTGGCAGTTGGAACAATTAATCCGTGGAATGGATTGCCACCAGAAGTTGTGGGTGCTCCAACACTGGAGGTTTTCAAGAAGAGATTGGGCAACCATTTCTCCAGAGTGGCACAAGATCTCTTGTTTGAGCAGTGGGGTGGACTAGAAGACCACAAAGGTCCCTGGTATTCTGTTATTCTGCATTTATATTCAGGTAACCTAAGCATGTGTCACTTTAGATGTCAGTGTAGAAAAGACCTCTAAAAGACATTCCTTCTCATAGATGAGAATTTTGTTTTATACAGCTGTGTGTGTGTATGTTCCACCATAATTCTGGAATGCCTTGAGCAATTTCACCCAAACGTGGTACACAGATGGTTTACTCTCTGGAAACAAATACTGTGGGGTAAACACACCCCTAACATCCCTCGGGGTGTGTGTTATGTTAAGATACATCCTGTTGTGCCTTAAAATGGCTTCTGCTATACTGCCACAAAACGGCTTCTCCTGTACAGTGCAGTGGAGTTGCCATGGTAATGGCTTCGCAGTACTCCAAAAGGGGGGAAATCCAACAGTAGAAATTAGTTCATTTCCCCCTATAAATAAATATCCAGGCAATGACGGGTTATTGGCTAGTTATAAAAACATATTAGAACGACCAAAGATTAAGAAAAGAATAAAAGCCCACAGGTTTGGAGCAGAGCAGTGGTGGTATTTTCTAGCTACTGCCCCAACCATCTCAAATCTATGGCTTCTCCTTTGGGGCACCATACCAACTGGCCCAGGCAGGTTTTAAGGTTCTTCCTGAAGGCCAGAAGAAGGGGAAGATCTCCTCTCAGGTGGTAAGATGCTCCAAGAGAGGGCTAGGGCCATGGCAGAAAATATTCTTCTGGACCTCACTGATGGTGTCTGTGGTAGGTTTCTTCCCCCAGAACAAGTGGGTTGAGTCGATCCCATTGGGGAAAGACAGTTGCTCAGAAACACACACACCCAGCAAATATACCTCTGAACTTAAGCAAATGATCTAAATCAGAGTTTCTCTGATGTCCAAAAAAAAACCAGCCGTAGCGATAACTCGTGGGATACAACCTTTGGATAACAAGACTCAACCAGTCACACGTCGCCCAGGAGAGAAGCCTGACAGACAGAAATCTTTAATGAGCTGATCAGCATCTATTTGAGAAAAGACACCTCAAGAACTTGAGGGATTAAAGGCTGATGGCATTTTAAGTACCTTCCTATTGTGCACAATAACCTTAGAGGAGTCTGAGAGTTAGAGTCCCACTGCCAGACTTCCAAAAGGCATCCAAAAGTAAATCAGAGTCCAAGGCAGATTATTGCTCAAAGTTCCAATTTATGAAGAGAGCCATGTTGGCACATGTGGGGAAACCCAACTCTGAAAGCTTCCCAGTTTTCCCCACTTAGTTGAAAGTTCAAGATCTTGCCCCCTCACCCCCCACAAGTCCATCCCATGGTCCAATCTCCCACTGCATTGCTGGCAGTTCCACCCATCCAGTTCCAGCCAGGTGCAGAGACCTTGGCTTTCTACAAAGATTTTTGTTATGGCTACATAATTACCCACAATAGAAAATGCATAGTAGAATAAAAGAAAGTGTGGCAGGCCAAAGATCCCAAAGGAAAAGATGGCTGCAGGCGTGACACCCACCTTTTTTTTCATGCGCATCGGTTTCACCCACCTCCATCTAGTTTGTCATTTTTCTGATTAGCGTGAGACTTTTTGTGCACAAACAGAAAAAAAAAAAACCCTAACATGCAAATATAAATATGGCCTTTCTGGCTGGCTCTATGCATATAAAGCGCTTTATATCTACAAAAAGTCTTTAAATCTAAGACTCTTTTTGTTTGCAAAATAGAGCAATCTATTGAAAAAACTTCAGAAAAGAACCATCAACGGCTTTTGCAAGGCGACAATTCTAGGATCAGGGAAATGATCAAAGATGTTTATTTGCCTGGGGAACCTGTAACAAATCCCGGTGCTATCCAAGTCTGCTCTATGCATATCCAGTAATTCTTTTCAGCTGACAATTGACATAGAGAGTTGAAAGGAAACAAACGCAAAGAAAAGGAGGAGGGGGAAAAGCTTGCAACATTCAGATTTTCTTTTTCTTTTTTCTCAAAAACAATTCCAAGCTTGCTTTGTAGCTTGTGATTACAAGGAACAAGATTGTATTAGGCAGCAGAATATGATATTCAGAATAAAGCCACCAGGACAAGTAAATTTAGAATCGGTATTCTTCTACTAGCTAACTTTTTCTTCTTCTTCTCTGTACAGAAAATTTAACATTGCAATTACAGGTGCTGTGACATCAAAGCCCTTTCAACTAAATGAAGGAATCTGCAGTTTTCACATAGCATTAAACTGTCATTCTCTTGACACCTTGTAATATTTCCGATTAATATTTTTTCACATTGTTTACCTAAGCAAACCTTGCCAGAATCTGCTATGTTGGGAGACTGGTGTTCAAAAACCAGTGGATCAGAGATCATAGTAAGAAACTGTTCTGGATACTTAAGGGGAAAAAAAACATCAGTTGAATATTTTGAATGGAGAATTTTAAACGGCATAGCAAAAGAAAATGCTTATTAGGCCAGATCACAAAATATCTGATAAGCTATCAAATATATAAGAGCCAACAAGCAGGAAAGGAAGGAAGGAAGGAAGGAAGGAAGGAAGGAAGGAAGGAAGGAAGGAAGGAAGGAAAGAAGGAAGGAAGGATCTTAATTTAAACAAGGATCTCAGCGAAGGGGAAGGAAGGAAGGAAGGAAGGAAGGAAGGAAGGAAGGATCTTAATTTAAACAAGGATCTCAGAGAAGGGGAAGGAAGGGAGGAAGGAAGGAAGGATCTTAATTTAAACAAGGGTCTCAGAGAAGGGGAAGGAAGGAAGGAAGGAAGGAAGGAAGGAAGGAAGGAAGGAAGGAAGGAAGGACTAACTATGATTAGCTTCTAAGATCAAACAAGGTAGTTAGATGCTTCCTTTCTGCTGAAGTCTTAATGGAGCTCCAGGAATCCATTTTAGACAAATCTCAGCATCATGTTATATAGCGTTTCGAAACACTTATTTAAAAAAATTAGCCCAAGCTGTCCTTTGAATATACATTTTATTCTGTGCTCAATTGAAAACCTTCATGTACAATGAAACCCATTGTATTAATTCGCTACACGTTCTGTGAAAAAGTTTAAAAATGCAAACTCTTCTCTAAGGAGTTCCTTCCTAGCTATATTTCTAACAGAAATAAACCCTGTTCACTTTTTGAACCTCATCACAATTAATGCTAAAATCCTGTAACGTAGCAGGTATGCATTGTGGGATCTTCTGAGATGTTGATCTTTCTCCTCTAAGCATCAATGAAATAATGCAACAAACAGTCCATTAAATCATCCCTTGGAACCGATGCTGGCAACATCTCCCTCATCATGCTTTCCACCTAAACACAATGCTTTCTAATGCCCTCTTTTAAAAGTATAGAAGTCCTTCAGATGCTACTTTTATGTTTAACCAGAAATGCGTATTACTCTAACAATGAATTTTCCATTAAAACCAATTCTTGCACAAATTGTTTGGCCCTGACTGAGCACAATAACATATTATACCCTATTTTAATATAAATGTTATGTCACTTCTGATAAAAATTCCAATTCTGTCATTTCCCTATGTTTGGGGGGAGGAAATAGAAATAGATAGATTCTCTGTTCCCACCCCTTAATTAGGAAACCTAACACAATTAACTAGACCTGCAGAAATCTGCTGATATAGTTGTCTCCAACCCCACACCACCATATTAAGATGCAATGCTTTGACGAGTGACCCATGAACTGGGATCTGAAGAGTGATGTTTCTATTACAGCTAAATAGGCATTTATCAAACGCTTATTAAGACGAGTGCAGTACAAGGTGGAAAATGATAAATCCCTCATGAAGAAGGATGGCATTTGGTCTTCTTCTAATGAACCAACATTCATCATCCTCCTTCCAACGTGTATCCTTACCCCTTTCTTGTTGAAAAGATGCTTCCGAGGCTGGATTCCTGCTGAGTCATCTCAGATATGAGGTGACAATGTAAGTAATCAATACTCCAGCCAGGAAATTGAGAAGGGCTCATATTTCCATTTGTTTTCTCTCCTGGCCTTATTTACTCCTTTTACCCATTATTCTCAGTCCTTCCCAGTTGAATTCTGAGCACTCCTCATTAAACATGGTCCCAAAAATTGGGGACCTGTGATTTTCATGTTTACTTTGGGCAATTCGTCTGAATCCTCACCTGGAAAGCAAAGATGTGGGAAGACTGGGGTAGGAACTGCACATTGTTTTGATTATGAAGCAGGTGTTGGGTATTAATTTAGCATTAGCTTCGTTTGAAAGGAGAACATCTTCTCAAAACAGATTAGACAATAGCAATGATCAATGGAAACAGAGTCAACCGACACCCAGATATTAAGACAGAATTCTGTCTGTCTTCTGTCTTCATACATACATCTTCTATTCCATATCCCTAAATCAATGGGAGGAAGGGAGGGAGGGAGGGTGGAAGGAAGAGAGAGAGACAGACAGGCAGGCAGGCAGGCAGGCAGACAGACAGACAGACAGACAGACAGACAGACAGACAAACACACAAAGAGAGAGAGAGAGAGAGATGTTGAATTGGATGAATCCAGGAGTGGGATTCAGCTGGTTCAGACCAGTTCGGGAGAACCGGATGTTAATTTTACATCTGGTTCAGCAATCAGGTAGTTACAAGAACTAGCTGGCCTTGCCTGCCCCACCCTGCCCTACCCAGGAGTCTCCATGTGGCCCGATTTGGATGCCCAGTAAGTGCATGGCCTGCATGGAAGCTTTGGGAGTGCAAAAAATAGGCCTCCCAGAAGTTCCGGAAGTTCAGAAACGGGCCTGTTTCTGGCTTTTGGAGGGCCTCCAGAGCTTGGGGGAGGCAGTTTTCACCCTCCTGGAGGCTCAAGGAAAGCCTCTGGAGCCTGGGGAGGGCGAAAATGCCCCCCATGGTACAGGAAGCCGACTAGGCCACACCCACCATGGCCATGCCCACACAGCAACTGGGCAGAGAACTGGTTGCTAACATTTTTCAATCCCACCCCTGGATGAATCTGATAACAGTGTTAAAAAATGTGGTTATTTTCCACCAACTTTTTTGATGGGATAGCAACCTCTAGCACATCTCTGTCCATAAGGGAGTGATGAGCAAGATATATGAACAGAGAGTTAGTTCCATTCTCTAACCCTTTACTCGCTTCTTCCAATGCTTAGTTCCTGAAATAATTATCGATCCTACTAATATCCCTGAATATTTCTCATTTTAACAAGCAGGATGGATGGCCATAAACGGAAAGAGGCCCAAAAATAAAGGCAATCCTACAGGACAAAATTTTAAGAGGCAGGACTTTAATGGAGCCAGAAAATGAGATTTGCACACATTAAATGGAGTTAGTTTAAAGAAGAAAGTTAGTCTGAGCTTTGGGAATGCGTGGTTTATAAATTATCATATGGTTTAAAGCTATGTGAACACTTTTGATTATCTCATAGTTTTTAAAAAAAAACATAGTTAAGTTGGAATTGTATCCAATGTGCAAATACAGCTGTTACAGTTTCTAAATGATGACTTATAGGGCTGACAAAGTTAGCTTTCTCAAGAAACCATGGTTTCCCAAATCATGTTTGGTCATTATTGTGAAGCAAAAGCAAATAAACCCTTGGCTAGAATACTCACAAAACTTCAAATATATACAGGCTGAAACTTTATCAAACATTGAGACTTCCATCCATTCTATTCTTCCAAATTTCCATTCTTGTTTCCAGAAAATACTACTATTTTAAGATTAGCAGAGTCAAGCTTGTCACTGAAACCTTTATTGTATTAAAACTCTCCAAGATATCTGTACATCCAGGTGACATACTGCTTTTTTCGACCAACCTGTTTTATTTCTTTCCAGAACTTCGGAAGCAAAATAATTGATACATTTTTCATATCAGGATTCAAAGCTAATATGCATAAATCAACACGGTTACCCATCTTCAGGGCTAAAGGCAGCAGTGAGAAGGCTGCCTTGAACATATGTCCCTTTGAGTTATCTTTCTTTGGATTTTGATATTTGGACTTGAATATTACCCCCCAACGCCTGTGATCTGTACAAAGCTAATTATATGCAGCTATTAAAGCAGATTGCATGAGACACCAACAGTTGGAAAGGCCTAATGACCAGCTGGAATGAAAAATTTCTCTGCTGTCAAAGGGTAATTCTGCCAAGATTTTTTTAATACTATTTGCTACCAACATCAAACTTAGGTCGTGCTTGCTGATTGGGGATAGTTGGTTTGCTGTGCCTGTGTGTTATTTGTGTATATTTTTTTAAGAAATCACTTGCGAGTGTTTGATAAGTGTATGGATTAGAAATTGAAGTCGGCACGGTGGGGAAAATTTCTGCCATATTTCCGCAAACTAAATGATGATGTATCTATTTTAGAATTTCACCTAAGCTGTGAAATATTTTCCCTCCCTCCCTCTTCCTACCGCGCATAGACACACACACTTCATAATCTAAGCAGCCTACATCTTCCTGAAATATATAGCTGCCATGTAATTAAAGTTTCAGAAACTGATAGGAAAAGTGGAGTTTTTGACCATCAATCACACAGAGAAAACTTCCTTTTCTTATGCTAATGCAGGGTTTCTAAGCTGCCTTTGGAGGTGCTTTCAAAGGGTGGGAACCAGCTGGAAAAGGAGCTGCGTTAGCTTCCATTTTAGAAACCCTGGTTCAAGTTTTCCAGGCCAGCATCTCATTCTCAGCTTACAGGGCCTCAGGCAATGAAATGGGTTAGCACCCTTGAGTGTTGCCAGTATGACTCAGTGGGGTCCTTGGTGCTTGGAGAGGGAAAACCTGGAAGCTTGCATATTCGGATTAATGTCAGGGTTCCAAATAACATCCTCAATGAAATAAGAGTCCGAGGGAAGAGATTCCTTAGCACTTCAATTTATTAGAAAATCCATGTTGGCACATCTAGGGAGACCCGAATCTGAAAGCTTCCGGGTTTTCCCCACCCAGTTGAAAATTCAAGACCCTCCCCCCCAACACCCACAAATCCATTCCATGGTCCAATCAGTCATTGTCACAAAGGGAGATTCTTCCCATCCACATCTGTCCAGGTGCAGGGACAAAATGACCTTGACTCTCTGGGAAGGAATGTTATTTTGGCTACATAGCTCCCATGCTCCATACAATCCCCCACCCTTCCAGTTTCCCACAGTAGAATATGTTTGAATATGTGGCAGACTTGAGGCCCTATGCACATGATGGTGAACCTCCTACGTGGTGCCAAATTATTATTTTTTAATTAAATTTATACCCCCCCTTCTCCGGAGAGGACCCAGGGCGGCGCACAGGAATTTAAAAAACATACAAAATGACAAAATACAAAATTTAAAAGACATTAAATTCCCATCCTATGCTAAAATCCAATTAAAATCCCCAAATTAAAACTGTCTAAAATAGTCCCAGCAGAAGGTTACGCTAGGCCGGCTTGGTGAAAGAGATGTGCCTTTAGACACTGGCGGAAGAGGCGGAGGTCCGAGATGGTACGAAGTTCAGGGGGTAGGTCGTACCAAAGGGCGGGGCCCGCCACAGAGAAGGCCCTTCCCCTAGGAGTCGCCAGTCGGCATTGCCCGGCCAACGGCACCCTGAGAAGGCCCTCTCTGTGGGAGCGGATCAGACGAAGGGATGTAAGGCAAGCCATCAGCTCCAGCACGCATGGGCCAGCTGAGTTTTGGGGAAATGACTCCCGCGTGCATGCATGCATGACATATCTCCCACCATGCAGGTGGGAGATATGCCATGCATGCATGCATGGGGGAGTCATGCGTGCATTCGCAGGGGTTCATGCACACATGACAAGTGGGCAGGGCACATTACATTGTGGGTGTGGGGAACGCACGCATGCACAATTGCATAGGCGCACACAATTTTGGCACACATTTACAAAAAGGTTGGCCATCACTGCCCTATACAAAGATGGCTTTCATGCCTGACACTCTGTGCTTGGTTGTTTTCTTGCAGATGTTTCATTGCCCAATTAGGCAACATCATCAGTGGGCTTGTCTCGCAGACATTTCACTGGGTGAGGAAACATCGGCAAAGAAACAATCAAACTCCATGACCCCACAGTTCAACCCTGAGCTACAAATGATTTTTTTTCCTGTTGGCAGTATAAAGGGTAAGCTGGCAAAATATGATGGCAATGCAACTCTAGGAGAGAGGTGAGATGGTGAAGATGCAGAAGATATTTTGTGCACAGTAGCAATCTTTCTCCTGCCAGGGTAGCTTTATAATAAAGTAGAATTCGCTTGTCTGCTCCTATAGTTACGTTTTACATCATCTATCGTCATCATCTTTCAATGACCTGATAATCCCTTGCATGCTGGAGTCTGGGCAACTGAGTATTACTGGCCAGATGCTCTTCCTGTCACCAATGCAGAGTTATATTCAGCAGCTATATTCTCATCATGCCCAAAGAGAGAAATATTTGCCTCTACGAACTTCAATGATTGTGAAGTGAGAGCTCCGTTTCTAGGCCACTGCACCATTCTGTCTTGGAGCATAATGCAAAGCAGGAAATAAGAGGAGTGAGGATGGAGGTGCTTGTAGGATGAATTTGCACCACACCCTAAGCAAACCGCAGCTTGTCCATTGTTAGCATGTTAGATAGACGTCTAGAGCAGGGGTCTCCAACCTTTGCAACTTTAAGTCTGAAGGACTTCAGCTTCCAGACTTCTCCAGCCAGCAAAGCTGGAGCAAAGCTGGCTGGAGTATTCTGGGAGCTGAAGTCCTTCAGACTTAAAGTTGCAAAGGTTGGAGACCCCTGGTCTAGAGAGTAGCATATCATTGTTACTGTATTGTTTGAATGCAACCACAGCTTTGTATTCCAGGTTACATTCTACATCTATGATCAACCTACACTATCTAAACCTACTTCAAAAGGAGTCCCTGAAGGCATCAACATGAGGTTTGATATGTAGACACAGGCAATGAGATGGGAGATGTTGCTTGCATAAGTGGAGGATCTCTTCCCTAAGAACTGACACAATTTATGCAATAGCTTCCAGGCTTGTATATTTCCAACTCAATATTAAGTTTTCAACGGAAATAAACTGAGTGATGCATTTACACCAAAAGAGGTTATTTCCACTCCATAGGGAAGTGTTGGTTTAAGGACTTGATGGCAATTCCTCGTCATCTTATTTCAACTTCTACCTTCAAAACGACACTAAAGGGCACCACACACCAGAACAACTAGACACAAGGACAGTTTTTCCCCCATCACTCTGCTAAACAACTAACTCCCACAACACTCTCAAACTATTTACTAAGACCGTATTACTATTCTTCTTCTCATCCTTTCTATTATCTGTTTCCTCCCACATGATTATAACCTTATTACTTACATCTCTACGATTTATATTGTTTTATTTGTTTCCTAGTATGATTTTGTTTTGTTTTCTAGTATGATTTTATTGCTTATTTAATAACCTATGACTATTACTAAGCGTTGTATCTTATGATTCTTTTTTTTGTGATAAAAATTTGCATTTAGAAGTGTTGTATCTTATGATTCTTGATGAATATATTTTTATGTACACTGAGAGCCTATGCACCAAAGACAAATTCCTTGTGTATCCAATCACACTTGGCCAATAAATAATTCTATTCTATTCTATTCTATTCTATTCTATTCTACTCATTCTTATACTATTCTATTCTTTCAATCCAATATCTGTTCTGTTCTATTCTACTCTACTCTTCTCTACTCTATTCTATCTGTGTGAATTCAGTGGATCTTTAATTCTTTAGACTGTGACACAGCAACATTTTCACTTGTAAAATACAATCTCGGCAACTGATGCATTGGCTTTTTGCCTCTGTCCATCAGAATAGAAGCACCATCTGTCCAAACTTTGAAAGAAAGAAAAAAGTTGGCAAGTCTTGAATCCAGACACTTGGTATGAGACACAAGAGGAAATATTTCAATTAAGCTTTTGCCATCCAGACTGTTTAAGCTATTGATAGACAGCCGTTGAAATCTGGACTGGCTGTCCTAAAAATAATACCTGTGTCGGTAACAATATTCTCCTCTCGTTCGTTCTTCTAAAACTATTATTTTAGCAGTCTAATATCATAGCCCGCATTATGCAACTGCCACTATTAGTCAAACTAACTGGCTTAAATTGGCTGTCAGTTGTGCTCGCCTGGCACACAATCTTTTTCCCCCAAGGAAGCTAAAGCTTCTTCTTGAACCTCTGACAGGTCTGCTTGTCAAAAGGAGAAAAGCAAGAGAGGTTTTCCCTCGGAGATTTAAAAGTTTCTAACCAATTAATTCCCTAGTCACTTCAAATAAGGACTTGTGAATTGCAGCCATCCCGCGGGCATATCCATATCTGGCTTGGTTTGGCTATCATGTCGTCTTAAAATGAGGCCATCACTTTGCAGGGATGGAAGGAGGACTAGGAAAAGGCAAAAGTTGAGACAGGCAGCCAAGTATCAAGCAGCCTGGGAGCAAACAGAAGCAAGGAGGTAAAGGGAAACCTTGCCAAGAAAAGTGCCTATAGTCAAAGCTATGGTTTCCCCAGTTGCAATGGATGGCTGTGAAATCTGGACCATACTGAGCGCCAAAGAATGGAGGCCTTTGAACTCTGGTGCTGGAGAAGACTCCTGAGAGTCCCTTGGATTGCAAGGGGATCCAACCGGTCAGTCTTAGAGGAGATCAACCCTGACTGCTCTTTCGAAGGCCAGATCCTGAAGAGGAAACTCAAATACTTTGGCCACCTAATGAGAAGGAAGGACTCCCTGGAGAAGAGCCTCATGCTGGGAAGGATGGAGGGCAAAAAAAGATTTAGATTGCAGTAAATCAGGTGTCCTAAAACTCTGCCCCCTGGGCCGGATACATGCAAAGAATGCTTGTGTTGCTGCAGAAAGTCTCCCCCTTTGGGGTCTTTTTGTGTTGGTCAGAGGGAGCAAAATTTCCAACTTGGGGTCTGCTTCAGCCTCCTGGTGTAAGGCTTTGGGCAAAGGCTAGAGAGAAGTGCCGCTGGTGGCAAACAGCTGGAGGGCTTCGTTCCAATGGGACAGTGTCATGGCCCGGAACTAGCTCACCACTCAGCCCACTGAGCCTCCAGGTGCCAGTACCTGGCCTTGCACTCCCACAGGTCTTCCCTCTGCTTCCCTCCTAGTCTTCAATGAGGTGCTTCTACTGAGCCTCCTTCTCAGTCAGATCCAATTTGAACTGAGCTGTTTTGCCAACTCTTTCTCATGGTGGCTGCTTAGCTTCAACAACTACTTCCTGTTGGAGCCCTAAGGAGCCTGGGTGGGGAGGCGGGGAGTAGCTGGGAGGGGAGGGGTGAGTAGAGGCTGGCGAGATACCCCTCGATGTGAGTGACATCAAGTTGGCCATGCCCATCCCGTCACATGACTACCTAGCCAAGCCCATCCATCCGATCATTGGGCAGATCATATTAGTGGTCCGCAAGATTTAAAATGATGAATTTAGTGGTCCCTGAGGTCCAACTGGTTGACCATAGACATCGCCTTTCGCTTCACATCTACAGCTCATACAGTCCATGAATAGAAGCAAGATATTCACAAGTGTGCACAATGCATTTAATGAAGTCATCGTGCAAAACCAAAAACCCATCCAGCTTTCAGCATAAAATCTGTGCCTGCTTGAATCAAATAATTTTCAGGGCTCATTGTTAAGGCACTCTCCCCGACTAATATAAATTCATTTAAGCAAAAGAGAGAACAAATTGTCATTTAATGAAACCGCTCCAATTTACATATATAAAAAGAAGAACGATGTTCCTCTTAGCATGGTTTTTTTTTTTTAAATCAGTTAACAAAGGTCACTGTACTCATAGAATTTTTCTGAAGACTGATGAAAATTTGATACCTTATTTTCTTTGGACTTGTCTATTTTTATTGATATTAACAGTTCATTTCTCAGCTAGAAGAACAGGGCTGGGGAGGTTTTGCCTAGTAGTTTGAAAAGGTTCCAGCTAAAAATCTTCATTGCTTATATTTATTGGATAAACCTAACAAATCTGCCTGTAGGATAGGTTCCCCACGCACATATGTATTAGTTTGTCCTGACTCTAGGGGGCAGTGCTCATCTCCATTTCAAAGCCGAAGAGCCAGCTCTGTCCGAAGACATCTCCTTGGTCATTGCCCCAACGTGCATCACTCTGCACTTACTTACTTATTTTGCTGTTGTAACTTTAAACGGTCATTAAAGGAACTGCTGTAAGTCGAGAACTAACTGTACTGCTCAATTTCTAAGCTACATTATGAGGACAACTTGAATGGTTGGCAAATGAGGCAGCATTTCCAACTCCTCCTGGTCCTGAGACTTGGTGTCACCCATAAATCTGGATCCAACAATTGTTACTCGTGATTAATGGCAAAGAAACCGGGATTTGTTTTCTTGTGTTCTAATTATTGATGAAAAGATCACTTTATGGCGGGCGATGTTTTCTGGAAGACAGCTTTATTTTATTGTAAAAAAAAAAAAAAATTAGAAAGCATCAAACCTGAAAGGGAAAATAAAAGAGAAGATAAAACTGATTTAGGCACAAAGCCGAAATGTTGCAGTGCTGGCCTGCATTTTTTTTTTTTTTTTTGCAAGCCGTGTGCATTTTCAGGAGCTGTTCGGTGTCAGGCTAAATATTATTCATTTGAACCTTAAACTAACCCAGCCAATGAAAAATTGGCTTTGAGGAATAACGCTTAGTCGCTCTGATTCTTTCATTAAATAATTATCGCTTCCCCTCACTCGTGGGTCGTAGAAAGGGCTTCGAATTGTCGTTTCATAGTTTGCATATATATTGTGCAGATTTAGTAGGGAACCTGCCAGTAAGAACGCTCTGATCATCCCACTGCAGTTACTGATAACCTATAAGCTGCACGTTTAGTGACTTGATTAAATGCCTTAGCTTGGCTGTAATTGTTACTCGGGCTCAGAAAGTGTTTATGGCAGTACTACAAAGAAACAGATAGCATCTTTTAATTATTGATTTGAACTTGAAACAGTCCTGCCAGCTAATTTTTTTCCCTTAGCCCGGAATAATTGAGGCACATCCAACAATTGTTCGAGGCCCAGGTTCAGCAAACAAATGGAATTTAATGGAGCCATTAAAAATGAGATATAAAGGGGTGTCAAACTCACGGCTCATGGCCAGGATGCATCACGGGACCTGGTTAGCTGCAAGACCGCCTCCTGCTACCAAATACCTCCCACTGTCCAGTTCGCTCCCACAGAGAGGGCTCCCACAGAGAGGGCTCCCACAGAGAGGGCCTTGAGTCGGCTAAACAATGCTGGCTGGCGACCCCCAGGGGGAGAGCCTTCTCTGTGGCATCTCCCGCCCTCTGGAATGATCTACCCCATGGACTAAGGACGATCTCGGAGCTACATCTCTTCCGTCGGGCCCTGAAGATGCGCCTATTTTGCGCTGTCGGGCTATCATAATTTTAAAGGGATTTTTAATAGTGATTTTAGTTTGGGATTTTAAATATTGGCCAATTATTTAATATTTCTTTTTAATACTGTTTTTTAAATTTTGTATTATCATTTTTATTCTGGCTGTACACCGCCCTGAGTCCCGAAAGGGAGAAGGGTGGTATAGAAATTAAAGAAATAATAATAATAATAATAATAATAATAATAATAATAATAATAATAATAATAACAACAACAACAACAACAACAACAACAACAACGCACTGGCCACACCCAACCCAGTTAGCAAAGGGGGGAGTCCCAATAAGACGTAATCATCTCTGTTTCAAAGCTGAAGAGCCAACACTGTCCGAAGATGTCTCCGTGGTCATGTGGCCGGCATGACTAAACATCGAAGGCGCACAGAACGCTGTTCCCTTCCCACCAAAGGTGGTTCCTATTTTTTCTACTTGCATTTTTACATGCTTTCGAACTGCTAGGTTGGCAGAAGCTGGGACAAGTAACGGGAGCTCACTCTGTTATGCGGTGCTAGGGATTCGAACTGCCGACCTTTCTGATCAACAAGCTCAGCGTCTTGGCCACTGAGCCACCACATCCCTATGTTTCTCCTTTAGGGAAATATAATATTCTGCCTTTTTAATTTTTCTCAAAATATTTCATTCTTCTAGGGAAAGAAGAATGAGTGCCAACTTACTACAATGCCTTGCCATAATACCAAGATAAGAGGAGAAGATTCCTGTTCTTTACTACGTACTTACAAGGAAGTGGACTTGATGGAGGGAAAGTCAGCCAGATCAACCTGCTTGTGGTTTATTTTCTCCGTTTCCCAGGACCACAATCTGCATCCCTAAATAGCAAGCTGTAGATGGCTATCCAGCTTGCTCCATGGATGGTCCTAGCTGTGTAGAACAACAATTCTAAGTTCGATTAGAAGATTAGTAGCTTCTAATGATTCTCATTAGTTTATACAGCTTCAGTCAGAGGCCATTAAGCTTCTGTCTCAGAATATAAAGGAAGCTCATAAAATGTAGGGGAAGTATTATTTAACTTAGCTTTATTTTGCATTATGGAAACACTGCAAACAAATTTAATGTCGGAAACTTGCAGAGGTCACCGAAAAGCTATTTTTAACAGAAAGGGGACCCAACACAGCCGAATTTAAATGTGCTGAAAACCCCTTTCATTTGGATCGGAAGAAAAATGAAGCGGTTGTTTTACGGATGGGTGGGTGGCACCCTACTTTTATTTTATTTTTTTAAAAAAATTAAACTCTGCTTTTTCATCCCTGGGACTCTTGCAGCATTTTATGAAATGAACGAAATAACAAAAGGAGAACTTTTGGAGGTACAGCGTTGTTTTTTTTAAAACGTTTGTGAGGATAACAAGTGCGATGCACAAATAATGTTTAAATATAGATTTTTCCCCCCCACGGCATACACGCTCTTTATTTTTAAAATAGCCTCCAGGCTTTTAAGGGGCGGGAAAAAAGAGAGAGAGAGAGAGAGAGAGAAAGAGAGAGAAAAGCAACACATCTCACAATACTTTTTGTGCTGGAAAGATTAAAGTTCAACCCTTCAGAGAAATATCTTCCACGCCGAAAGTATAACCTTTAAGCTCTGCTCCTCATGGCTGACCTAGCAACTGACATTAACCAAGAACAAAAACAAGGCCCTGCTTTTATAACATCCTATACCTGGCGAGGGCATTGAATTAGGCCATGAGATCAGGGGTGGGTTTCAAATTTTTTAGAACCTACTCTGTAGGTGTGGCCTATTTTGTGGGCATGGCTTGGCAGTCATGTGACAGGTGGGAGTGGCCACCGTTTAAAATGTGGTGAAACTCATTTAACAACGCTCTTGCTTAGCAACCAAAATTTTGGACTTAATTGTGATGATAAATTCTTTCTTTCTTTCTTTCTTTCTTTCTTTCTTTCTTTCTTCTTTCCTTCCTTCCTTCCTTTTTTCCTTCCTTTCCTTTCCTTCCCGTTGGGTCACTGGCAGCGGTGGGCCAGATTTACTTCCAGGTACGCCGGTGGAACCCCCTCTCACCGGTTCTCTAAATTTCACCAACCGGTTCTCGCGAGTAGGTGCGAACCTGCAGAAACCCACCCCTGCATGAGATGGATGGCAAACGGAGTTCTTAGCGTCCTCTGAGTTTGGCTGCTTTCCTGAATACGTTTCGTTACCAAACTAGGATACATCATCAGCGTTACCTAGTGCAGCACTGAAACATCTGCAAGGAAATATCCAAGCTCAAAGAACAGCGAGAACCCCCCGCAGTCCATAATCTATATTCTTAAATGTTAGATGGCCTAATTATAGGTAGTCCTTGACTTACAGCCATTTGTTTAGTGACCGTTCATTACGATGGCAGTGAAAAAAGTGACTTACAACTTTTTTGGGGGGTCTTTTAATGACCCTGTAAGTCCCTTGCATCAAGGTGGAGTCAAGGTGACTGATTGGAGCTGGGTGTTTACAGGCCAGGTGCCCTTCCTGTCACCAATGCAGAGTTCGCAGCTGATGTTTACTCATTGTAAATATTGTACAGTATTTATTCATTGTGCCCAGAGAGAGAGAAATATCTGCTGCTATCTAGGCTTGAACTCACAGACTCCTGATTGTGAGGCGAGAGCTCCACTTTTAGGCCATTCCACCACTTCAAAAAAAACCCCACAAAAAGTGACTTACACTTTTTTAAATAAATGCTGCTCCTCGTATTTACAAACAGTTGCGGTCACATGATCAGGATGGAAACTGGCATGCATTTATGATGGTCGCATAGACCTGGCATCATTTGATCACCTTTTGAGATCTTCTGAGCCAGCTCTACGGATGACCAAAGTCAACGGGGGAAACTGGATTCATTGAATAACAGCAGTGATTCACTTAACAGCTGTGGCTAAAAAAAAAAGGTCATGAAATCAAGCACTTAACAATTCACTTAACAACCAGCTTGGTGACCAATGGAAATTATGACCTAAATCAGGGATGGCTAACCTTTTTGCCATTGCATGCTAAAAGCAAGGGGAATGCAGGGGGAGGAGGGGTTTCGTGCATGCACGTGTCCTCCTCCCACGCATGCATATGCAACAACTCCCCTGCTTTCAGCACGGGATGGCACGGTTGCCCGAAGGATTAACAGATTAACAAGAGTTGGAAGGGACCTTGCAGGTCATCTAAGTCCAACCCCCTGCCCATGCAGGAGATCTTACATCTGCCTCTACCTAGGATTGAACTCACAACCTCCTGATTGGGAGGCGAGAGATCCACCTCTAGGCCACAGCAGCAGGTTTGTTTTTCGCCTTCCCAAGGGGGAAAAAATGGCCCAACACACAAACCGGAAGTCCGTTCCTGAACTTCCGAGTTAAACCATAGGGAACTTCCAGAGGGCGAAAAACAGCCAAAAATGAAGGCCGAAATCAGCTGGCCAGTCAGCTCCATGCGTGCTGGAGCTGACAGGGCAATGCCTTGCCTGTCCTAAAAAATGACTCCACGTGCCACCTGTGTCAGAACCTGTTGAATACCATCTCTTCCCATTGGTGGCAATGCTTCCTTATGCACAGATGTGACCCCTATTTATAGTTTCCTTCCAAAGCCCACCTGTAAAAGGTAGAACCAGAGAAAATGTATCCATGCAGATTATATACATTGACGGGGGAAGAGTGTTTTACCGCTTCAGTTCTATGTTGTCCCTTGTCAGTCTTCATGATCCCATCTGCAAGAAGAAACTAATGCAGGGAGATGACTCATAGCCAGAGCTGGTGAAATCGCATTTTCGGTCTGGGGTTGCGAAGAAAATTATTCAGGCAGGGCAATCAGAAAGGTAGCATGCTAACAGATCAGTTCGTAATTTGTACGCAGGGAGCCAGATTTTTAACTTCGGTGAGCGTGTCATTCCCCCCCCACCCACCTCGGCTATCTGCATCTGCACTTTTTATGAGAAGTTTACGATACCTGCCAGGCACACCTGGACTTCAATTTTGCCTAGAGGATAAAAGAGCAGGAGGATAACCAAGAAAGCTGGAACAAAAATCAAGGGCACAAAATCTTCAAATGAGATAAGACAGGAAGAAAACAATTAACATTAAACTTCATGGATTTTTTTTTAAATCTTATCCTTTCCATGGGATTGCATCCAACATCAAACACTAGTTTCATCACTTTACTTATATTTTTTTATTTCTTAAATTTATATCCCGCCCTTCTCCACAAAGGGCGGCGCACAGGAAATTTAAAACATACAAAATACAATAAATATAATTTAAAAACTATTAAATAAACCTATCCTGCGCTAAAACCAAAATTTAAAAACCCAATTTAAAACTACCTAAAAGTCCCCATGGGAGGTTAGGCTAGGCCGGCTTGTTGGAACAAATATGTCTTAAGACATTGGCGGAAGAGGCGGAGGTCGGTGATGGTACGTAATTCAGGGGGTAGGTCATTCCAAAGGGCTGGGCCCGCCACAGAGAAGGCTCTTCCCCTGGGTGTCGCCAGTCGGCATTGTCCGGCCGACGGCACCCTGAGAAGGCCCTCTCTGTGGGAGCGTATCGGTCTAAGGGATGTAT
Source organism: Rhabdophis nuchalis (assembly GCA_039707465.1). NCBI lineage: Eukaryota > Metazoa > Chordata > Lepidosauria > Squamata > Natricidae > Rhabdophis > Rhabdophis nuchalis. Next base: position 17,953,508 of record CM077657.1, on the reverse strand, counting down.
GGGGCAGGAGGCGGTCTCGCATATAACTAGGCCCCGAGCCATGGAGCGCTTTAAAGATAGTTGTCAAAACCTTGAAGCGCACTCGAAAAACCACAGGAAGCCAATGCAGCTCGCGCAGGATCGGTGTTATGTGGGAGCATCTAGTGGCTCCCATAATCACCCGCGCGGCTGCGTTTTGGACTAGCTGTAGCTTTCAAGTGCACCTCAAGGGAAGCCCCATGTAGAGAGCATTACAGTAGTCGAGTCGGGACGTCACGAGAGCTTGAGTGACTGTGCGAAGGGCAGCCCGGTCCAGTAAGGGGCGCAATTGGCGCATCAGGCGTACCTGATGAAACGCCCCCCTGGCCACGGCCGCCACATGGTCCTCCATGGACAGCCGGGAATCCAGGAGGACACCCAAATTGCACGCCCTCTCCACGGGGGCCAGTGTTTCGCCCCCAATGGCCAGAGTTGGTGTAATCTGGCTGAACCGGGGTGCCGGAAACCACAGCCACTCAGTCTTGGCAGGGTTGAGCTTGAGTTTGTTACCACCCATCCAGATCCGTACGGCCTCCAAACACCGGGACAGCACTTCGGCGGCATCGTTGGGGTGGTTTGGGGTGGATATGTACAGCTGGGTGTCATCAGCGTACAGGTGGTACTCCACCCCAAAACCACGGATGATCTCACCCAGCGGCTTCATATATGTGTTGAAAAGGAGGGGCGAGAGGACCGACCCCTGAGGAACCCCACATAAGAGAGGCCTCGAGGTCGACCTCTGCCCTCCCATCAACACATATTGCGACCGACCAAAGAGGTAGGATGAGAACCACCGCAAAACGGTGCCTCCCAGCCCCAACCCCCCCAGTCGGTGCAATAGGATACCATGGTCGATGGTATCAAAAGCCGCCGAGAGGTCTAATAGGACTAGGATAGAGGAATAACCTCTATCCCGCGCCCTCCAGAGATCATCAACCAACGCGACCAATGCCGTCTCGGTGCTGTGACCGGGTCGGAAGCCGGACTGGCGCGGGTCTAGATAATCAACTTCCTCCAGGTGTCGCGGAAACTGTTGGGCTACCACACTCTCGACAACCTTCACCAAAAAGTGAAGGTTGGAGACCGGACGATAGTTCTCTAATAAAGCTGGGTCCAGGGACGGCTTCTTGAGGAGGGGCCTCACTACCGCCTCTTTCAAGACGGCAGGCAAGGACCCCTCACTCAAAGATGCGTTGACAATGCCCTGGAGCCAGCCTCGTGTCGTCTCCCAGGATGCCAGTACAAGCCAGGAGGGACACGGGTCCAATAAACATGTAGTCGCCCTAAGTTTCCTTGACAACCTGTCCATATCCTCGGTGGTAACAAAGTCAAACTCCTCCCAAGAAGGAACCTCAAGACTAGTCTCGGACAGTCCCACAGGACCACTGTCGATGGAGGGTAGCTCATTCCGAATCCGAGTGATTTTCTCCTGCAGATAAATCCCAAATTCCTCTGCTCGCCCTTGCAGAGGGGCTTCCCGCGGCCTCTGATGAAGGAGGGAGCGGGTCACCCCAAACAGGGCGGCAGGGCGGTTATCTGCGGATGCAATAAGGGTGGCACAATACTCACGTTTGGCCACCCTTATCGCCACTAAGTAAGCCCTAATATGGGTTCTCACTAGTGTTCGGTCGGCTTCGGAGCGAGAGGATATGTATGAATGTCTCTTTCTGTCTTTCTCTCTCTCATTCTCTCTCTCTCTTCTTTCTCTCTCTGTCTCTGTCTCTCTTTCTCTCTCTCACTCTCTCTCACACATACAGAGTATCAACTCAAAGGTGATTTCCCCCCCCCCCCCAGGGATATCCTCTGTTTCCAAAATAAGACTTAGCCTATAACCTATTTCATGGAAACTTCTGTTGCTCCCAAATAAGGCTGTATTAAGTTTCTGATAGAAGCCAAGGGCAATATTCCTTATTGTTCGGTCAGATTTCAGTCTATAGGAGTCAACAGATGTCATCTTGCTACCCTAAACATTAGGATTTTCTCCAATGACTTTTCTCATTATGCATCGGAAATATTGTTAAAACTCAGCTTCATTACTAGTGCTTCCAATAAGCAACCTGGAATTAGTTTATCTAGTGTTCAATTATTTGTTCTTTTATCCAAGAGCCATGCTGGCTCAGTGGCTAGAATGCAGAATTCCAGGCGAACTCTGCCAACTGCCAGGAGTTTGATCCTGACTAGCTCAAGGTTGACTCAGCCTTCCATCATTCCAAGATTAGTAAAATGAGGACCCAGATTGTTGTGCGTAACAGGCTGACTCTGTAAACTGCTTAGAGAAGGGTTGTAAAACACTATGAAGCGGTATGTCAGACCTGGACTTTTTACATTTTGGACTTCAGGCCTTCCACATTTTCTACTGTGGAAAAATGGGAGGGGTGATTATACAGGGTATGAGCGATATGTAGTCATAACAACATTCTTTCTCAGAAAGTCAAGGTCATCAGGCCCTGCAGCTGTGATGAAGTGACTGGAAGGCATCTTCTGGTTTGGATGGTGTCTGATTGGATCATGTGATGGACATGTGGGTGCTGGGCAGGGGTTTGGATTTTCTTTTGGGTGGGGAAAACCTTTCAGATTCGGGTTTTAAGTCTAAGTGCTATTGCTATTTTCGACCATTTTCTCTAGCGTTATATTTGAAAGGCATAACTCACAAGCAGCATGACTCTAGCATTGACAATATGTACTTTTAAGCTATCCATTATTGGTAACGCTGAGAATGTTGCAGTTTATGGAGACTTTGAGTTTGTGCAAGTCCAGGAGAATGCTTGTCATAGGGGAGTAGTAGTGGCATGTATAGGAAAATAGTTTAGCAATTAAAGCTACTGTGGCTTTAGCTACATGGACTTATATATTAAATGGATAAGCAACAATAGATGTGCTTGGCAACCATCAATGTCCATTTGTGATGAACATGTAGAAAATAACAAACATTCCCTTCGCATAACCAACAACGTTTGGCACAGCTTAGGATTCATGCTTTTCTTAAGTAATTACATTTTTATGTAGCCCATTTCAGATATACCATCAGCTGTCTCAAAGATGTTCACTAGTAGACAAGATGCAAATTGCTTTGTATAAATGCATTCAACTTGCATTCATATCAATAAAATAATCTTGTTGGCATGATTAGGAAAATCGCGGGATGGAATGCAGTGAGGAGATGGATTCCCATGGAGAGGGAGGGGTTGCATTCCAGAGAAACAAGGGGTAACTCAATCCAGATATCTGGTGTGAGAGAAAGAGGGTGAAAACAGCTCCTCCCTAAAAGTTCCCAGAGTATATTGTAGATGCAGTTAGCAGAGTTCTCGGTCTGGCAAGGTTTTTGACTACAAGCGTGAAACAATCAAGAACTTAGCTTGGAAAAATTGCCACGTGTCATTCTTGGCTTGGGGCCTGACATACTCTCAGTAAATAATGCTAACAGCCATAATTCTGTGAATGAAGGCAAATACACATGGCCCAGGATAATGTTACAGGATCTAATCTGGGCCAGTCAACGGGACCAGACGTTTAGTCTTCCAAGCTTTCAGACTCATGCTGGAGCCCATCCTCAGGAAATGTCTCTCTTCTAGCAAGAGAGACATTCCTGTTCTGACCTAGGCTTCCCCAAAAAGCACAAGGCCGAGTCTTGGTCCTGATAAACACCCTTTTATTAAGAACGTAAATTCCTCTCATTCACTTTCAGCAAAGACCTGGCAAACAGTCTTTCAAAGGAATATTTATGACTACAGACCTTATCTATCTTGGAAAGCTGCCACATAAATATTTTCCAAATGTGGTGCTGTGCAAGGAAAGACTGGGCACAGAGTCTCTGAGATTCACGGACAGATTTTCATACCCCTGAAATAAATCTAATGAACGAATGAACAAATTGTTTCCTGCAAAAGCCCACTCCCCTTCTTTTATTTCCTACGGGAGGGGCCAATCACCTCCCACCTGTGACTTTACTCCCAAATTGACCCTGATTTCTGAGTTGTTCTCTTTTTCTGGCAGGGCTGGGCATGCGCGCACTGGGAACAGGTTCCAGCTGTTCCTCTGCCTCACTGCTGTCTAGCTCCATAGGTACCTGATCACTGCCAGACGGCCTCGGCCCCATCTCTGCCTCTGATGCAGAGCCCTTGTCTGAGCCTTCCCCAGCCTCTAGGACTGGCCTATGCTCTTCCCCACCCTCTTCACTGTCCGACTCTGCTGACCGCTGGTGGGCCACAACAATTCCCCGAGAAGGGGGTACAGCATGAGTTCAAAAGCTTGGAAGACTAAACCTTTGGCCATGGTGACCGAGCTAGATTGGATCCTGCACCATAATACTAGCTTCACTTCAGAATAGTTTGCCTGCACAGAAGTGCCACTAGATTAGCAAAAGAGCAGCCCTAATTTGTGACTCTGGTTTAAAGGAAATCCATGTGCAATGTAATATTATTTGATGTTTACTATTTTGCACCAGGCATTTTTCCCCATATCATTTTAGGAGATCGTATTAGCCGACTCTTTTAACCATCGGAAAATATAATAGCTCTTTTGCAAGTGGTAAGAGACAATGGTCTACCTAAACCATTATAAGTAGATACGAAATTATATTGCCATTCGTTAAGAGATATCGTTTTCCCCACTCCTAAAGGCTTTTCAAGATACTTCAGGAAATGGTTCTTTTGTAAGCAATTTTTAGTCTCTTTAGGTCCTTTACGATATCTCTCCAACCAATTGGACTTTCTGTACAATAGAATCACTGACCCATCTGAAAAAATGCCTAAGTTCTACCAGGCATCAGTCTCTTAATAGGTTCTAATTTGTTACCATTTATTTTGAGAAAAAGCAGAAAAAGAGAGAATAAAAAGACAGCCGTGTCGTTCTGCCATTGAGTTGATTCCGGTGCCCCTGTCCCATATTTCCTTGCAAATACAGACTATCCACTTCAATGGAAGTCTAGAGAGGTACTCATATGAGCCAAGATTCATATCCCTACCTCATTGATGTGTAGGATTTCTGATTTTCCATTCTTCTGTTATCACTTAAAGGGAATCCAGCTATATGGCATTGGTGAGGTCACACTTGGAATACTGCATCCAATTCTGATCCTCAGGATATCAAACACAACGTTGTTGAGACCCTAGAAAGAGTACAGAGAAGAACAATAAAGTTGCTAAGATGTTTGGAGGCGAAACCATGTGATGAATGATTGAGGGAACTAGGTATGAAAGGCAAAGGTGAAGGTTCCCCTCGCTCGCACATATGTGCTAGTCATTCCTGACTCTAGGGGGCGGTGCTCATCTCCATTTCAAAGCTGAAGAGCCAGCACTGTCCAAAGACGTCTCCATGGCCATGCGGCCGGCATGATTAAATGCCAAAGGTGCACGGAACGCTGTTCCCTTCCCACCAAAGGTCCCTATTTTTCTACTTGCATTTTTACATGCTTCCGAACTGCTGGGTTGGCAGAAGCTATGGGGTGAGTAATGGGATTCCATGGATCAGACTTCTCTAAATTGGTGCCTGGCAGGTTGCAGTTCCCAGCACTCCAAGTCAGCCAAGGGAATTCCTGTCCCGATACTTTTGAAGGGAGCCAATTTGGAGAAACGAGAGTAGCTGAGAACAGTAGCAGGAATTGCATCTGGATCGCCATGAAGAATGCAAATTTGCTTTCCCAAGGTTCAGTTCTTTTGCCAATGCATTTTAACTCTAATTCTGTTTCCTTGTTAGCTTAGAAATCATTTTTAATGTTGCACTGTTGTTGTTTTTCTTTCCCCTCCATTTGGTCCCTACCTAAGCTTTGATTTCACCCCTTTTCCAGACAGATGGCTCTTACTCCTAAGCAGATAAATTATAGCTTTGAACCAAAAAAAAAAAAGTGAAGCTGTGTATTGCAATCGAGGGAAGAAACAGAATCCTTTGAGTGCTAATTTAGGTTTTGCTAAATAATATTAAAAAAAACAAACTTTTGTACCTTAAAAATAATGAGAGTGAGCTTTTTCAGGGGCCAGCAGGCGCCACGTTTTAATGCCTCGCACTCACACCCTCATTGGCACATTCCTGGCATCTTCCTATCTGAGTGGGGATTATTTCCAAATGAAAGGCTGCCTTGGCAGCAAGAGAAGCTGAGCGTTTATCACCATCTTTCTGGATCCAGCATCAAAAGTGCAGGGGTTCAAAGGAAAACCACTCCTTTGTTGTAAACCTGGCAATTATGATAAAATGCAAACACTGCCATATGGAACAGGAGGGGAAAGAAGGCGGGGGGACCTCAAATCCACAGAGGCAATGCTTTTTATTACGCCAGGCAAACTTCTGCAAAATCACGGCAAGTTTTAAGTTTCAAGAACTGTTACTCTGCCGATGGCAGCCCTCACAACACTCACATCGAGAATTATCGGGTGCAGAATGCGGTCCAGTTGGAATGGGGTATTCTCCAGGAATTAGCTGAGAAACAGCAGCTAGTAAATGTTGGTCAGCGTCATGAAATAAAGATTCCAGCTGTTCAGAGTCACACATGTTTTCTATTTTCTGCCTGATTCCAAAATGTAGATGTCTTGGAAAATGGAAACGGACAATGAAATCAACGGTGCTTCTCATTAGCAAAGCCGGACACAATTTAGCTGGTTACTGTTAGTCTAGAGCAGGGGTCTGCAAAGTCGGCTCTTTTAAGACTGGTGGACTTCAACTCCCAGAGTTCCCCAGCCAGCATAGCTGGCTGGGGAATTCTGGGAGTTGAAGTCCACCAGTCTTAAAAGAGCCGATTTTGCAGACCCCTGGTCTAGAGCGTCACCAGCACACCAGATGTTCCTATGAAATTGAGGGGGGAAACAGAATGAAGAGAATTTCCAAAAGAGCTCATATTGGGAAAGTAAGCAATGCCCCTCAGAAGGTAAGAAAATGAAGGAGCCAGAATCTGTTTCATTAATTTGAAGAAGAAGAAAAAAGCTCGAATCAAAGTCAACTTTGGATGACCTCATGGTCACATACATGTAGTGTACGGTCCAAGGTATCCAAGAGCTATGCCGGTGCAGTGGTTAGATTGCAGAATTGCAGGCTAACTCCGCCCACTGCTAGCACTTCGATCCTGACCGGCTCAAGATTGACTCGGACTTCCATCCTTCCGAGGTCGGTAAAATGAGGAGCCAGATTATTGGGGGCAGTATGCTGACTCTGTAAACCGTTTAGAGAAGAGCCGTGAAGGACTGTGGAGCGGTATTTAAGTTCAGGTGCTATTGCGATCTTTGACAATTTTCTCTAGCATTATATCTTACAAGAAGGAAGATTATGGCATTGACAATATGCACCTTTAAGTAGTGTACTTGACAACAATACTCGACAACAATACAAAAATAGTTAATGGTTATCTTCCTTCAGAATATGATTCTGAGTTCCCTTTCTAAACTTTGGCCCATCCAAGTACTAGCCAGTTTTAACACAGTTTAGCTTTTTCAGACTCAACCAAGATCAGTTAGATACTGCTGCTGAAGAATTGCTGAATTGGCCACTGTTGGCCTTTTCCTTCTTCTAGGACTTTTTGCTTCTAATTTCCACTAGAGATGTCTTGCACTTTTTTTTCTTCCTGTAGAAATGTAGGATCCTGAGCTTTGGGGGGTTGGGGATAAAACAGAGGTCTTTGAATCAGTCTAACTTTGAAGTTAACATCTGCTTTCTGTTTACTGATGTAGATAAACATATAACAAAATAAGTTGTGTTGTTTGCAATGGCCACAAGGGAAATATGAAAGCACATCCTGACAATTAGTGCTGCTAATGTTGGAAGGGATGTATTGAACTGATGTGGATTGTTGTAATTTTCTATCATCATCATCATCACCATCCTTTTTAAATGACCCCCATAATCCCTCGTGGGGTTGAGTCAAGTGCAACTGAATGGATCTGAGTATTTAATGGCCAGATGCACTTCCCGTCACCAATGCGGAGTTATATTCAGCAGATATATTCTCAGTGTGCCCATTCTTGTAATTTTTCTATGAATTTAGCTAAACCTATGATTGCAAACAAATGCATATACTACATATTTAAAAGACTCAAACAAGCAAATACTGTTTTGAATGGTAATAAGGGTTCACCCAGTGAACATAATTAAATGTCACATTTATCTTTTGGTGTGTTAACCTTTAGAGATACCACTATCCTGTTCGTTTCTCTCCCATTTTAGAGTTTTAGTGTGTTATAAAAATGGCACTATGGGTTATAGCAAAAAAAGACAGTCCAAGGTTTAAAATACACACAGTCGATTGGAAATGGATGGTACCCAAATGTAAATACATTAAATAAGTAAATATCTGGAAAATACCCTGAGACAGTCTAATTTTGCTATTTTTAAACATGCACACCCTCCAATATGAAAGATCTGTACACTTTGTATCGTAGCCTTCCATTTGGAGAAGGGCGGGGTATAAATTTAATAAAATAAATAAATAAATAAAATTTGAGAATGAAGAAAACGTCTACTTAAAATGGTGTGAGGAGATTTCAGCCCAGTCTGGTTGCGGTGTTTAGAATTTTAAACTGAGACCGGACAGATTCTGGTTCAAACTCCCTCTCAAACATGGAACTTCAATAAAGGTGCATATTTGTAGCTCAGGGTTACAGTGGTGCAGTGGCCTAGAAGTGGCGCTCTCGCCTCACAATCAGGAGGCTATGAGTTCTATCCTAGGTAGAGGCAAATATTTCTCTCTCTGGGCACAATGAGAATACATCTGCTGGGGGGGGGGGGGAAACTCCGCATTGGCAAAAGGAATGGCCATTAAACACTCTACTCTGCAAACTCCATTCAGTTGCCCAGACTCCACCCCACAAGGGATTATGGGTTCATTAACTGATGGTGATGATTTGTAGCTGTGGGTTGAAATACACTCTGGCCTTGCTTGTTTTCTTGTAGAAGAAGTGATGATGCTATATAGCTTGGGTCATGAAACATCTGCAAGAAAATAACCAAGCTCATGGAGCACTTAGACTCTCGTAGAATTTTGTTTGCTAAGCTGCTGTGGCCTAGAGGTGGAGCCCTTGCCTCACAAGCAGGAGGTTGTGAGTTCGATCCTAGGTAGAGGCAGATGTAGGGTCTCCTGGTTGGGCAGGGAGTTGGACTAGATGACCTGCAAGGTCCCTTCCAACTCTGTTAATCTGTTAATTTTTGACTAGGTCATTTTGTCTCATCCCAAAAGCTGCTGCTATGATTTTTAAAAAAAAGGATGGATTAGTGGATGCGTGCCTCTTAGAGCTTCATAGGCAATAAATGTTATTAACAAATAAACAAAACCAGTGGATTCTAAATATGTTGGATTGCTACCCTTGGCATTCTCACCCAATAAGTTTTGGAATGTATAAACCCAACACTGGAAAGGATCCAGTTGAGAGAGAGTTGGGCCAGCCGTGAAAGCAAGAAGCTGGAATAATGGAATATTTTGTAATAACAAACAAAGCTACTTTCAATGCACTTTCTCTACTTTCTAAGGACCTTCTCCAGCATCTTGTGATTTTAATCTCAGGAGCACTTTCATTCCTGCACTATTTGATTATTGCCACAACTTAAAACACAATTTGCACTAGAGAAGGTCAGATCTTTAATTTGGTGCCAAGGAAGGCGACACAGCGTCAACATCTAGGGAATCTTTGCCTTTTTTTAATTGTACTACACCAAGGAATATTCTGTCAGTTTAACCGCCTTATCTGTGAATCTAGCATTGTTTTGACAGATAAAATGACTTGCCACAATTGACAAATGAAGCCAAGAAATGGTTATATGATTTTGTTGATGGTTTCAATGCAATTTCATATTTCATTGTTCCTCCCAACGTGAAATATTCATCTTCTCTTCCATTGGAGAAAACTTTCCCAACCCATCAAAACAACCACGACCACCAGTCCTTGATCCACGACCACCAGTCCTTGATCGTTAGTTTAATTTTGGAACAATCAACTCTTCTTCCATCCATTCCAGAATTGCTCTATTTTATTCTCTACTGAAAACATACAGTTCCCATATTAATGCCAGAGCAGCGATCGTGTTTGGAAAAAAAGAAGGCACAAAAGCCAAGACTTTGCCATGGAAATTATGCAAAAGAGATGGTGGCAGAAAGTGAAGATAAGCTCCTAATATTTTTCCTCCGTCTCTTTCACGAAGGCAGATTATTTGCACTGTATAATGACTTAAGTAGCCAGCAGGAATGGCAAAAAAAAAAATATAAAAATGAAAAATATATCAACATGAATGTTAAGTCAACAGAAACATTATTATGCAGATATTTATTAACCATTAAGGGCGCCCACTTGAAAAGAAATGACTCTCTGCTCACAAGAGATATCTACTCCAAGCGTGGTACTTGATAATTTTAGCACATGAAGAAGGGTATAAATACTTCAGATGATGAATAGAATGAGCTGTGGCTGTCTTCACACACACAATGTGAATCACTATAAAAGGATCCATTACAGTTCAATTCTGGCATTCATCAAAAGAACCGAGGAGTCAAGTAATAAGCTTTTTTTTTTTTTTTTGCAAAGAAGCCCAGGCAGATGGTACGGTTTGCACTTCTGTGAACTTTTTGCCTTTCATTAAATTTGAGCATTTATCTCTATCCGCGAACACATATCGAGGAAAAGATCCCAATTCCATCAACAGGTTAAGAGTTTTCCTGGGATTTCTAGAAGATTTTCCTATAGACTTTTTCAGGAATACCGTATTTTTCAGACTATAAGACACACCGGTGTATAAGATGCATCAAGATTTCAAAGAGGTAAGAAAGAAAAAATGGTTTTTGTCTTCCCCAGCCCCCAGGAGCATTCTGCAGTCTTCAGCAAGGCTGGTGGAAGGCAAAAACACTGCTGTTTTTGTGGAAAACAGGATGTTTTTTGAAAAAACTGAGACATTTTTGCCTTTTCCCAGCCCTGTTGAAGCCTGCAAGGCGTTGCCGAGAGCTGAGGGAAGGCAAAAACACCTCAGTTTTTGTGAAAAATGGCCCGTTTTTTACAAAAATGGGATGGAGGAGTGGGGCTTCGGGAGGCCAAAATGGCTGTATTTGGTATATAAGATGGACCAACATTTCCATGCTCTTCTAGGGGTGGGTGGGGAAGGTGTGTCTTATACTCCAAAAAATATGGTAATCAAGAAACTCTTTGCTTTTTTTTTAGAACTGTTTTTAGTACCAGCTAAGAAAACAGCCTGACATGTGTTTTTGCTGTTGCAACCATTATCTCTTCCCAGCTTGTCCATGAACCAAGGGGAAGAGAAGGGGGGATGGAAAATAGGCTCCAGACATCAAGAAGACAGCTGTGAGAACCAAGGACACTTCGGCAGGTGTTTGCCAGAGCCCAAGACTTTTTCTCAGAACAATACACGACTCAAACTAGACAATGTGACCTGGTCTAATAGAGGGAAGAAGAATCTATGCTTTAATTAGGTGGACTTGCACAGGAATTAGTTAGATCTGGTTTTTCCCTCATCTGTGCCTAAATGATGTACTCAATAAAGTTTTGCACTAAGAGATTGGATTGTCTTGCTTGCTTTGGTTGGCTTTATCAGTTGGAGCATTTGCACAGAAAATATGTGGCCGCTATAGTTGTGGGAAATTGCTAGGATAGGAAGAGAAAAAAAAATACAATCCATGTTTGTCTGGAAAGTACATCTAGCGGAGATCAATTTCCTTCCAAATTTTCTTGTAGTTAGCAATATGGGGATTTGGCGAAAGCCCAGTTCGCACTCTTCATTTTTATTCTATCAACTCTGTAATTCTGAGAAACTTTGCAACAGTGTGGAATTAAGAAAGCAGAGTTGACAACGGAGTGGCTCGCCCAGCGGTGAGAAATGAAAATGGGGGCAAAGTTGACGTAGCTCATGCCAACACGGCCCTTTCAGAGCAGAAAGGAATAATTTCACCTGAAATGAGTTTTTACAGGAAGATGAAATTAGATGTGATAGCTTGATTAAGCTCAATAACAAATTAGTTAGGATTGCGTTTGTGCCAGGAATGCTAATTAGTCTCACCTGGGAGGCTGAGGAGAGATTCCAAGAAGTCTGGCCCCCTCCAGAATCCTACCTGACATTTGAAAAATGAATAAAATATGAGGCGTAAATAACTATCACAGAAGCCAATTAAATTTGAAAATTACGGCAAAGGAAAAAAAGAGAGAGTGTGTGCTCCATATTTCTTCAGTGGTGAGACTCAGAGGGTGGTGGAAAGGAAAGGAAACATTATTTTGTTTTATTTATTTCTATCCTGCCTTTGTTATTTTTTACAAGTACTTAAGGCGGTGAACATATCCAATGCACCTTCCTCTTCCAATTTTCTCCAAAATAATCCTGCGAGGTGAGTTGGGCTGAGGATGAGAAGGAGTGGCCCAAAAACTCAGTCTTCTGGTGATTGGCCCAAATCCACCCAATTGGCTTTCATGGCTAAGGCAAGATTAGAACTTACAGTCTCTTGGGGACTGACCCAAAGTTACCCAATCAGGTTTCATGGCTAAGGCAGGACTAGAACTCACTGTCTCCTGCTTTCTAGCCTGGTGCCTTAACCACTAAACCAATGGTCAGCAACCATGGTCTCTGGAGAGCCGCATGTGGCTCTGTCATTCCTCTGTTGCAGCTCCCTGTCACCAGTCAGTTCCACAATTGATAAGACTTTCGGTTAGAACAGATAGAGGAAAAAGGACGCCGTGCTAGGAGGAGACTCTATGGTGGGGGAACCAGACTTCCGGTCGGCTCCAGAACTGAATGGGGGGCTTCCGGTTAGGACCTTTGTGGCTGTTTGAGTGTTTAAGGTTGCCGACCCCTGCAGAAGACCAAACTGGTTCTCTATGTAATAATTCTCTGTTCAAACAGGATATAGAGAAAGCTATGGATTAGCTAATGCACATCACTTGATTTCCAATAAGTTGCTCAAAAGGCAGCATGTAAATGTAATGAATAAATAAATAAAATTGATGGCCAGGTTCATTAATAGGTATGCATCTCTTGATTTCCACCCACTGACTATTGAGTTGAATCCGTAAATATTCATCCATTATTTAATATCTGGTGGCTATGAATTTGATAGCAAGTGTGAAATCCACTAATGTGCTTACATCATTTGGGGGCAAGAGAAGAAATAAATCTATTTATCTGATGCTTCATAGGATCTGGTCCTATCACTTGGTCACAAGAGCAATAGAAATGGCACTTATATACCACTTCAAAGTGTTTTCCCAGTCCTCTCTAAGCAGTTTAGTCAGCATATTTCCCCCCAACAACCTGGGTCCTCATTTTACCCACCATTGAAGGATGGAAGGATGAGTAACCTTGAGCCTGGTAAGATTTGAGCTGCCAAATTGCAGTCAGCTGGCAGTGAGTAGAAGAGTGCAGTATTCTGCTGCATTGCACTCTAACCACTGAGCCACCATGGCTCTTCAGAAATAAGATAAGATTCCATCATAAAACACCATCAAAGTTCCATCTGTGATGTTTATAAGTAGGGTATCATTAGCCAACATTAATACAGATATTAATTATCAGCCTAAGTGTGTGAAGTTGATGAACTTCATCCCTCAGTAAGCAATCCATGGAAGAGCATTCATATATGAATTTTATTTCAAGACCTGTTCTAATTATAGGTAGTTCTTGCCTTACAACCATTTATTTATGGCACTGAAGAAAATGACTTGCAACCCAGTTTTTACTACTTATGATTATGAGCAGCCTCGTAGACGTGTGATCAAAATTCAGGGGCTTGGCAATTGGCATATATTTATGATGGCTGCTGCATTCTAACTGGCTTCCAACAAGCAGTTATTGGGGGAAACTAGATTCACATATTGCAATTTATGGCTGTGAAAGTTGGATCATAAGAAAGGCTGAGCGCTAAAGAATGGAGGCCTTTGAACTCTGGTGCTGGAGAAGACTCCTGCGAGTCCCTTGGACTGCCAAGTGATCCAACTGGTCAGTCCTAGAGGAGATCAACCCTGACTGCTCTTTAGAAGGCCAGATCCTGAGGATGAAACTCAAAGACTTCGTCAGGCTAGTGAGAAGGAAGGACTCACTTGAGAGGAGCCTCATGCTGGGAACGATGGAAGGCAAAAGAAGAAGAAGGGACGACAGAGAACGAGGTGGTTGGATGGAGTCACCAAAGCAGTCGGCGTGATCTTAAATGGACTCCAGAGGATGGTAGAGGACAGGAAGGCCTGGAGGAATGCCGTCCATGGCATTGCAATGGCTAGCTAGCAACAAAGATTCACTTAATGATCACGCCATTTGCTTAACTACAATGTTTCTCCTAACAACAGGGGCAAAAAAAAAGGAGTGTGACTCACTGCCACTCACCTGCCTTGCTTAGCCATGGAAATTTGCGGGCCAATTGTGGCACAAGCTTCCTGTTGGTAGTTATTCTCAGCAAAGCTAAGGGGGAAAAGTAGGTGGCTTTCTTGACCATACTCAAGGCCTCCGGTGCTTTTAATCTCTTAATTGCTAAATGTGGTGGAATGTAGATTGATCATTAAAGAGAAATGACAAGCATATATGAAGTTATGCAAAAATTAATTACAGTAATGTTGGAATTTTATGCCGACCTGCTCAGTCAGCCCCACTGAGCTCAAAGGAGCACAATGGCTTTTCGTCCTGCAACACTCTGAGGTCAACTTTAGCAATGATTAATTATTATGTCCACTCTCTGGAGGGCCAAAGGTTTCAAATCTCTGCTGAGAAAGTGTATTTAAGATTTTGTTGAAATGTGCCAGAGGGAGACGAAAACCATACAACTCCTCAACATCTGAAATTCAGCAACAATAGATTTCCCCCCGCCATACAAATGTCTCTCTGATTGGCCGGTATAGACTTAATTTAAGCAAAGGGCTTTCCATAATTGTCACGGCTTGTTTAGTCGGAAGAAGATTTCACCACTGCCAAGGTTTATGCCAACAATTGAAAGCTTTTCTTGGCAAGCCTGTTTTCTTTTAAAATCGTGACATCGTGATGACAAGATAAAAGAGATCAAGTGGCTCAAAAGGCCATACTAGCAAACCTGCCACTCAGACGTGTTACTTTTCAAAGCACATACTTATATTTTAATATGAGCCTTGGTGACGCAGTGGTTAGAGTGCAAGACGGCAGGCTATTTCTGCTGGCTGCTGGCTGCCTGCAATTCGGCAGTTCAAATCTCACCAGGCACAAGGTTGACTCAGCCTCCCATCCTTCCTTGGTGGGTAAAATGAGGACCCAGATTGTTGGGGGCAAGAGGCTGATTCTATAAATTGCTCAGAGAGTGCTGTAAAGCATTATGGAGTGGCACGTAAGTGCTCTTGCTATTTCTATTCCAAGAGTGTTCACCTCCCCAACTAGATCTAGCAGAATGATCTCTTCAACCAGATGGTGGCCTCTAAGCCTTGTTGTTAGTTGCGAAGTCGTGTCCGACCCATCGTGATCCCATGGACAATGCTCCTCCAGGCCTTCCTGTCCTCTACCATCTCCCAGAGTCCATTTAAGCTCACACCGCTTCGGTGACTCCATCCAGCCCCCTCGTTCTCTGCCATCCCCGTCTTCTTTTGCCCTCAATTGTTCCCAGCATGAGGCTCTTCTCCAGGGAGTCCTTCCTTCTCATTAGGTGGCCAAAGTATTTAAGTTTCCTCTTCAGGATCTGACCTTCTAAAGAGTAGTCAGGCTTGATCTCCTTTAGGACTAACAGGTTGGATCACCTTACAGTCTAAGGCAGGGGTCTCCAACCTTTACAACTTTAAGTCTGAAGGACTTCAGCTCCCAGACTTCTCCAGCGAGCTTTGCTGGCTGGAGAAGTCTGGGAGCTGAAGTCCTTCAGACTTAAAGTTGCAAAGGTTGGAGACCCCTGGTCTAAGGGACTCGCAGGAGTCTTCTCCAGCACCAGAGTTCAAAGGCCTCCATTCTTTGGGGCTCAGCCTTCCTTATGGTCCAACCTTCACAGCCATCCATTGCAACTGGGAAAACCAAAGCCTTGACTATACGCACTTTTGTTGGCAGGGGGATGTCTCTGCTTTTTAGTATGCCGTCTAGATTTGCCATCGCTTTCCTCCCTGGGAGAAAGCGTCTTTGAATTTCTTGGATGTATAGTCCCCATCTCTCAGCCTACTCATATGAATTTGCAAATCTTCAAGCTAAATCCAAGAATATCAAGGTACAGCCTGTTTAATTGGAGGTGGGTTTTTACAGAGAGACATTCTTGTTAAGGCTAACTAGGGCCTAGAATTTGCTTCTGAGAAGGCACTTCAGAACGTCACCTTTTTCTCGGGATAGGGCAGTTGCCATACAGTCCTGAAAACATATCTTAATGCTTCAATAACCGGTGCTGCACCTCTGCACTTAGAGATTGTTATCTAAGTTTTTGGAATATAGCCTGCATAGCTATAATTCCATGCACTGCTTAGAGAGCAAAGCTCCCTTTAAGTATTTTTTTTTTAAAAATCTGTGTATTCGGACAATATGCAGGCTCCCATTCTGAATCAACTTGCATTCATAAGGAGCTCAGTTTCACAAGTCACCGTTGAGCCTGAATTTTCACTTCTCTTTTAGGCAATTTTCTCCAAGTCAGATGCAGAAATTCTACCCAGCTACAGATATGGGGGTCAAACTGAAGGCTCCAAAGCTTTTAAAGGGAAAGCTCATAGAAAACTGTTACTCCTGAGAAGTTACATAACAGATAACATGACCAATGTGTCATGTTCCACTTAGACTCTGCTTGTTTGAAGTGGGTTCCTGCCTATCAGAATTTAGGATACAATAGAATAGAATAGAGCTGGAAGGGGACCTTGGAGGTCTTCTAGTCCAGCCCTCTGCTCAAGCAGGAGAACCTACACAATCTCAGATAAGTGACTGTCCAGTCTCTTCTTAAAAACCTCCAGTGATGTTTCATTGCCCATGATTTCTAAAGGCAAGCTGTTCCACTGGTTAATTGTCCTTGCTGTTAGGAAGTTTCTCCTTAACTCGAGGATGCTTCTCAATTCAATTCAATTCAAGTTTAATTTGTAGACCGCTCCCTCTCCCCAAAGGGACTCGGGGCGGTGCACAGGAAATTAAAAAGCAGTTTCCAACCATTGTTTCTTGTCCTGCCCTCCGCTGCTTTGAAGAATAATTTGATCATAGCCAAACCAAAATCTTAGAAAACCAAATTCTGAGATTCCCTGAACTCAATGCAGTAACTATAGAAAATGCCACCGTGGCCCAATAATAGTTCACAGCTCTTAAATATCATGTTTTATCTCCACCCTCCTATTTGCAAAACAGAGACAATAATAAATCTTAACAATGCTGTGGAATTGTTATAAAGGATTATTGGAATATCTCTCTTTTTTTTTTGAAAATCTTTAGAAACCTTATATGTATAATGTTATCTTCATGGTAAGGGTATAAATAAAAAGGATGTGATATATCAGTGGCCAGAGTGCTTCTAAAATGCATTATAATCTTGCCCTGCCTTTAGCTTATGACCCAGGATCAAACAGTGCTTGTCCACTGAGTAGCTAGCATTTTAATTTTCTATTAGTTGGGTTAAAAGGTCATTAATCTTTGGGGAAAAAATAGCAGAAGTTGTGTTTTGAGTAGATAACAAGTAACAAAGGCCTATAAAACCCTCATATCAACACAACCGTGCTAATGGCGCACTCAGAGGCTTTGAACGCACTAACCATTTACTTGTTTGCATTACACAGGCCGCTAAATCCTTCACAAAATATTGCCACACTTAAGGAAACAGTTCATTGTGTATTCTGCCCCAATTATGTGTATTAAAAGGAGTAGATAGGCTGTTTGGCAAAGAAAAAAACAGGGGGAGGAGGGGGGAGGAATGAAATTAATGAGGTGTAATCATTGCGTTGCAAAATGAGTTTATTTTCCATTTATTTTAAGGTGGTTTAATACCACTCATTAAGAAACAAACGTTTCCAGTGATTCGGGTGTTATTTAAGTGCTTAAAAGCTGCCGTCAGGTCGGAGAATGAAATTCTCTTTCGGTAACTCATCGAAGGAGGATGAGTTAGCCGTTATCCTTTCAGGTGTGGGAAGCAAATGGAAATCAGTTAGATCACTGATTGGGGGGGGGGGTGTTTGTCAGTCTGTCAAGCCATGCGATAGTACACTCCTTCCTATGGTAGACACCCCAGCATGATGGAAATAAACAAGCACCATCTGTTTAGGTCTTCAGGCTAAGGTTTGCTTGTCAAAATGAGCAGGACAATCTCCAAATAGATCAGGACTGACACACCACTCTTGAAAACAAGTTAAATAACTTTCACATTATCTGCAGGAGGAGGACAACTTAAACCAACTGAAGTTAAGAATCTAGCAATGACCTTGAGGGTCTCAGTGAAAAACGCAAGGGTGGAGGCACCTCCTCCCCAAAGAAACTCCAAAGCTCTCGATCTCTACAGATAGACGTCGCGTAAATTCTCACTTTTCACAAAGGGCATCGGGGAGGACCTGTTCAAGCTAAAGGTTCATTAAATGGCAAACGGGATCTGGGGACCCAGAAGAGTGATGGCGTGCCAAAAGCGGGGGGAGCACAGGGGGGTGGTCCCGCGTGGGCGTGCCACACCCATAATGCTTTGCACACGACCAGCATTCCCCTCCCCATTTTTGGTGTGCTTTTTTTGCCCTCTCCAGGCTCCAGAGGCTTTAGAGGAGCCTGGGGAGGGAGAAAAATGGCCTCAAAAGGCCGAACTCAACTCGCCAGTGCACACATGTGCGCTGGCCAGCTAACACCTGGTGTTAACACCTTGCGTGGCCTGACACATGGCTCTGCGTGCCAGCTGTGCTGTAGCTTTGCCATCATGGACCCAGAACGTACCCACCGATGAGAAAATCTACTTTAGTGCTACTAATGCATTCTCATTTTGAGAGGATACACCAAGCAGCACCTGGACCAGTGATGGCTAACCGTTTTCTCATGGCATGCCGAAAGTGCGCTTAATGCAATGTAATAATGCAATGCGGTGCAACCCCCTCGCTGCATGGCACACCCACCACACAATATCCTGCTTATGTGCACATGAACCCCCCACCCCATGTTCCCCTCCCCCCCATGCATGCGTCCCATGCGCCCTCATCTATTTTTGGCTTCCAGGTTGGTGCAGGAGGCTTTCCAGGCCCAAAATGGGGCATGGGGGGGCTGCACGAGCCCCCAAAATGCAATGCAAGTACCGCCACCATGCATGCGTCCCACCTTCCATGCATGCGCGGCAGAGACTCAAAGACCAGCTGGTCAGCGGGAAGCACCTGCACATGCCCGATAGAGCTGGGCTGGGGCGATGACTGGGCAGTGAAGAGAGGTCATTAACCTTTGAAAAAACAGAAGTTGTGCTAACTTCCAGGCCTATAAATCCCTCCTATCAACAAAACCTACTCCGCCTAGTTGGATAATGAAACCATCTGCAAGAAAAACCACCAGGTTGAGGGAGCATCAAGGACTTCACTGAGCTACAAATATTCTCTTTTATCAGGATACTCAACTGTGGTCCAGCCACGTTTTTTCCCCCATTCGGTTGTTTCCTTCTCTTTTCCTCAGATTCCTAGCTTTGCACCTTTCCTAGCTCTTTCCCTGAAGTAGCAAATAACAGATCCTCGAATAGCCGGCTGTCTTGGCTCGCCCTAATGACAAACATAGAGATGACAAAAGAGCAAAAATCAGCTCCTTCCCTTTGCTTGCCTAAGTACCTTTTTTTTTTTTCCTTTTCGTGATAAAGCAGCAATCAATAGGGATATCTATCAGGACCCAGCCAGCCTTAGCACATTGTCAATGCGTGTTTCATCTGCTGCATCGGGCGTCCAACCCATCCTGTGTACTAATAACCAGCCCTCGCTCGCTCCAAATGCCCCTGACTGCAGAAGGTAGTAAACAAGAAAAAAAGAAGGAGAAGAAGAAGAAGAAAAATCAATCATTTGACCCTGCACTGGGCAGGGACCGCTAACAAGTGCCATGTCCTCATCAATATACAATCTGAGAGTTTTCCTAGGAATTGGATTGCAGAGTCAATTGCTGGGGGGTTGAGGATGGGAGAACCCCCCCCCCAAAAAAAAAGGGAAGGAAGGAAGAAAAACTCTATTCTGGTGAAAAGGGCATTTTTCAGTTGCTGTTACTGGGTCGGAATCTCTCTCGTTAATTTAAGATTGTTTCAGATTGCAGCTAGGTACAATGGTGGGTTTTTTTTCCCCCTCAAAAGGCAATGAGTCTGGTTTTTTTTTTTTTGAAGACATTTCACTTCTCATCTAAGAAGCTTCTTCCGCTCTGGTTGGATGGTGGGCAATGGAAGGATTGGTGCTCCTTGCAGACAGCTGGTCTGTTTTGCTCCCTCAATTTCAAGAGTTCCAAGAAGGCTCCACACCCATTTGCACCACTCAGATAACACAGATAAACCTCTAAATGGCCTCAACGGGGTGCAAATGACCAGCTGTCTGCAAGGAATATAAATCCTCCCACTCCCCATCATCCACAGTCAGAGCTGAAGAAGCTTCTTGGATGAGAAGCAAAACATCTTCAAAGAAAAACAAGAAAGTCCAGTTGCCTCTTAAAAAAAGCAACTTTGGGACAACTATGACCTGATGCCTGAGAATCTCCACAGACGGCTGTGTACAAATTAGACTATCCCAATCTCAGATACATCTAATTCAGCCTGGATTAAAGGCAAGCACTCCAAATCAAATCTTGATTACAAAAACACCAACACAAGGAAGGTGGGGTATGGCCAATTATAAAACATAAAAACACCCCAGAGACAACAAAAATAATAATTATTAAACTAAATGTTATAAAATGAAGGGGAAACAAGGAAAATGGAAGTGCTGTTCAGGAAAATATTTTTTAAAAAATCTTGTTACATGGATAAACCAATGATTTAGACATATTAGCACACATAGTCACTGTAATCTAGCTGTACAGCTGTCTTGAACTTATGAAATGTAATAAAAAAACCCACAGAGTGGTGTCCAATGTAGCGATGATTGATGGAACTTCTGATCAAAGATAGAGAATAACACGTAGAAGAAGATCTGTTCCATCATTGAAAGGATTCCTTCCATTATGTCTGTGTCTTGATTGTTAAAAGGACTCATTTCAATCATGATATATCTTCTGCTGGAGAAAACTCCTGAGAGTCCCTTGGACTGCAAGGTGATCCAACCGGTCAGTCCTAGAGGAGATCAACCCTGACTGCTCTTTGGAAAGCCAGATCCTGAAGAGGAAACTCATGTACTTTGGCCACCGAATGAGAAGGAAGGACTCCCTGGAGAGGAGCCTCATGCTGGGAAAGATGGAGGGCAAAAGAAGAAGAAGGGGACAGCAGAGAAGGAGGGGGCTGGATGGAGCCATCGAAGCAGTAGGTGTGAGCTTCAATGGACTCTAGAGGATGGTAGAGGACAGGAAGGCCTGGAGAAACGTGGTCCATTGTGTCACGATGGGTCAGACATGACTTTGCAACTAACAAAAAAAAATACTGGAAAAACTGGAACAGCTTCGAATGTGATTTGATCCTTTGAATTGATCCACTTTTGGCCTCTCCTTAGTAGTGAGAAAAACCTTGATCCTGTCTAACCCATCTTTCTTTTTCTTGATTTTTTTTTGCCTTAGACACATTCAGCTGTCCCAAAGTTTCCTATTCCCCTAACACAGAAGACCCTTAGCTCAAAACCTGCTTTTAAAAAATGCAGGAGTACCTTTAGGGTAAAATGCAAATCGCCAGCATTTATGCATACTCTATTTTCATTTGGATAATATATTGGCGCAACTGCCGAGTCCTTGCGCAGCACTAAAGTCATTTCAAAAAATGCAAATGCGGGCAATTGCTAGAAACACAGACATTAAATATAAACTCACAAAGCCTATTAAAATGGAGAGACGCGTTCCGGAGTGTTGCTCCTTTGGGGTCAGAGTTTTCATGACTATTTCATTACGTAAGGAGCTTGTCTAGGCAAGAATTGGACAGAGGGACAGAGAGATTGAGAGACAGAAACACAGCAGGAGGGTGGGAGACACCGTTCCAATGATACATAAAAGATGACTCAGTTGCTTTTTTTTTAGAACGTCTCTTCTTGAAGTATAGCAAGTAGAGATTAGGCTTAATTTATCATAGATGCATTAGACGCCCATACCATTTTGTGTTGCGTCTTAATATAAATGTTAGTTGTAACATATAAAAAAACAAGAGTGACAGGTATAACAGAACCACTCACTTCTCTTTATGCCGTGCTTCCAAAACTTTGCCATGAAGACAATTGGTGTCAGTCGTGAAGCTGACCTGACCTTGGAGCTTCAGTGTTGCACCTGAATAGGGATAAGGATAGGGAGGTGGGGTGGATTTGAGATAGCTGGGAATTTGTAGCCAAAATAAACTATTTTCTCTTGGGAACCAAGGACATTCTCACAGCTGGTCGGAGGAAGGAGGAGTGATGTCACCAAGGCAACCAGACGGAACCGTGATTGGACCATGTGACCGATGGTTTTGAGAAAGTGACAAACTTTTACTTTTAATTAGGTGAAAACCGCGGGAAGCTTCAGATCTTCGCCAGATCTGAGCCAATACAATATATCCAATAAAGTTTTGCTTGCTATTGGTCTACTACTTGGAACCCTGACTTGGTTTCTATGGCATGAACTGAAGAATAGTTCCTATCTAGAAAGATATTTTATTGACTGATACATCTTAATGACCCTATCAAAAATATTAAACAAAAGTAAAATACAAGATAGAGCTCCAAGGAAAAATAGATAAAAAGGGAAATGCAGTAATAAAATACCTATGTGTTAAATTGAATCAGTATCACCTTTTATAGGATACCAGTTCTGGGTTCTTAATACATGGAGAACACCACATCTGGGCAACTTTCAAGACCTTTATGGTTAATGGAACTAGTACAATGGCGTAACTCTACTTGAAGGCTTCACACAAAGGATGTGACTAACCTGGCTTCGTAAGTCATAGTCATATGAAACACATCAGCTGGATAACACCTGGAACCAAAACCAGGCAATCCATTTTTATGGTTCTTTGAGATCTAAGGACCAAATCAGGATCTGACATTTCTGATACAGTTGTTCTGCCCCATACATCCTCCCGGCCGATTCGCTCCCACAGAGAGGGACTTCTCCGGGTGCCGTCCACTAGACTTTGTCAGCGGGCGACGCCCAGGGGAAGGGCCTTCTCTGTGGCGGGCCCAGCCCTCTGGAACGACCTTCCCCCTGACATTAGAACAACTACGGACCTCCGCTCCTTCCGTCAGAAATTAAAAACTCACTTTTTCTGCTTGGCCGGCCTAGGTTAGTCTCTACCTCAGGGGTTAGGAATTGTTAATTTTAAAATGGGAATTTTAGTGCAGGGATAGTTAGATTTAATTTGTTTTTATTGTATTTATCTATGTATATATTTTATGTTGTTTTAATTTCTCCCTGTGCACCGCTCCGAGTCCCCTCGGGGAGAGGACGCGGTTATAGAAATAAATATTCTATTCTATTCTATTCTACTCTATTCTATTCTGTCATTTCTCGCTTATGGTATCAGACATCTCAACACCTAAGTATTGGACTCATACCCTATAAAGTATTCGCTCACCTGCCTTTACTCGCATATGAATTTACAGTAACATATGACATCCCATTCCTAATCCATAGGGTTCAATATGACGTTGGCCCACTGCGCACTGTTCGTGAGCCAATCTGAAGGCCACATGAAGTTTGGAGGTCTGTAGCGATGGATTCTGCAGAACGTTGGTGACCTCTTCGCACTAGGCCCCTCAGCATCTGCTGACCCTGCTCTGTCCATTTACGTGGCCTACCACTTCGTTTCTGAGTTACTGTTGTTCCTAAACACTTCCACGTTCTTATAATACAGCTGACAGTTGACGGTGGAATATTTAGGAGCAAGGAAATTTCACGACTGGATTTGTTGCACAGGTGGCCTCCTATCCCAGTTCCACGCTGAGCTCCTGAGAGCGACTCATTCTTTCACAAACGTTCGTCACAACCGTCTGCATGCCTAGGTACTTGGTTTTATACACCTGTGGCCATGGAAGTGATTGGAACACCTGTTTGATTATTTGGATGGGTGAGCAAATACTTTTGGCAATATAGTGTATCTTTAATATCTATCATATGGCCTTGAACCTCTTCCATAAAAGTCCTCTATCAAAAGAGATGGGGAGGGAGAAGGAATTATCATCAGTTTCTCTTTGACCCTCTAAGGCTCTCCGTCTCCTTCACCAGTTAGAGAAATTTCACAAGAGCTTTTGGGAAATGAAAGAGGAAAACAGAACAAAACAGCTTGAACGCCGACTGGTTTCCTAGATATGCCTGTGTAGTTCTTTCGGCAGCTATGCAGATGAGAAGGGTTTTTTTTTTCCTTTCATTCATGTGTTTCTTTTCCCCCAGCCCTTTGGAGGGCTTAACTTTGAACTTCTGAGATTGCCTTGTAGTCTGCCATCCAACTTAGCTTTTCGAGATAGGCTGGGGTCAAGTAAACACTCTCATCTGTTGTAGACCCTTTGAGGAACAGTGTCCTCGATGCGTGCCTTTAGAAGAGACAGCCAGCAATGATGGATTTCCACCTGAACGTCTGATACAAGGATTTTTGTCTGATGCATTTTGAGGACATTTATTCCGCTCACAAAAAGTCCTTTCAGGGTGTTTGGCATCGAATGGCATCTTTTCTTTCCCAATGCAGAGGTAGTGAAATTGCAGGAAAGTGTAACTTTTAGGTAGGAATAAGTTGGACAGAAAGTTAGTCAACAGTCCTGGGAACTGACCCCCATTATTCTGGGAGACACGTACATTTGGGAGACATTCAGAGTGTTTGTTCTAACATGCCTTGCCGGTCAATGGCTTCTTCAGCTTCAACCCCAATAATACAATGTCCCAGAGTCATGTGATTGTCATTTTGATCTTTCCAGCAGGTTTCCAACAAGCAAAGTCAAATTTGGATGCCCTTAACATCTGTGTGATTCACTTAAGAACTGCTTTGCTCTGCAACAGAAATTTTGTTTCTGGTTGTAAGTGAAAACCTACCTGTACATAAAGGAGAGTTGCAGGGAAGATGACTAAGACTATTTTCCCATGTTCACAAAAACTAGGACTGCAAATAGCAGGTATGAATTGCAGCTACCCAGACTTTATCTAAGTCTAAGGGCAAAGTTCCCAAAGGTAAGAACAATACGGTAATGAAATGGGATAGCTATGGATGTTTGGGGTTTGAAAGAAGAGGCTGGTACCGATAAAGGAGACTATTTGGAGCTCAGAATTGAAACGAGGGTCCCTGGTACTCTCTGAGCTTGGTTGTTTTCTTGCAGACATTTCAATACCAAACTAGGTAATCTCATCAGTGTTCATGATGAGATTATCAGCATTGATGAGGTTACCTAGTTTGCGGAATGAAATGTTTGCAAGAAAACAACCAAGCTCAGAGAGCATCAAGGATCCTGTAGTCTTCGGCCTCCTCCTCCTCCTCCTCCTCCTCCTCCTGCACCACCACCACCACACAAACCCTACTCCCTTCTAGAACAGATAATGTTACATAGTTAGGTAATGAAATGTCTGCAAGGAAATACTAAGTTCAAAGAGCATTAAGGACCCTGTAGTCATCACCCTCCTCCTTCTAATCCTCCTGCACCACCATCACCACCACCACACAAACCCTACTCCCTTATAGTTTGGTAATGAAATGTCCACAAGGAAATGCTAAATTGAAAGAGCATCAAGGTCCCTGTAGTCATCACCCTCCTCCTCCTCCTCTTGCACCACCACCATCACCACCACCACACAAACCCTACTGCCTTCTAGCACTGCTGATGTTACATAGTTGGATAATGAAATGTCTGCAAAGAACCAGCCAAACTCAGAGATTATCAAGGATCCCACAGAAGAGGCCGAATTTAATTGATTTTTCCAGCACCACGCAGACGATTGGACTAGATGATCCTCGGGGTCCCCTCGTACTCTATAATTACATGAGTCTGCTTCTGCCTCTGATAATCCATGGGTTTATGCCTCCGATCCAGCCATCTGAATAAACACGGCTGTATTATCCCCGTCTTAATTCCCTGTATGGGTGTTAACAATGCTCAGATTTGAATCTCAGAGCCTTTTTCTTCCTCGCTCATGAATGTAGGAGGGTGAATTATCCTAAGTGATTCCAGTTTAGTCTAATCAAATGCAAACACAGATTAATGAGCTTCTTCAAATCAAGATCTATGTAATATATTTTCTTTAATTTAAGCTTCTGTGGTCTTATAATATCAAGTGGCAGTGATTAAATGCAGTGCGGATGTACTTCATCAGCCAACAGACCCTAAATCCCTCAGTTACCCACATTCTTCCTTTGCCCCCCCAACCCACCCCAAAAAAGGCAGACTTCTATTCTAAAGCCTACCCAAGGGAAAACAACAAGAGCATCTACTAACCAACCCTCTTTGACTAGCAAAGAGGGGGGGGGGAAAGCAGAGCACTTAAAAAACAAACCTAAACATCTTATCCAGCAGCAATATAAAATGACTTTCCTGCACCTACTTTCGGAGGAAAATAGATTGCCTGACCCAGGGGCTGTAGAGAACCAAAGCAGCACGTTATATAGAATTCTTTTTTTAAAAAAATTGGGTGGGGGGGGGAAATCATTGCTAATCTCTTTGGAAACATTCAAAACATATATTTGTGTTCCGAATTGGCTCAGTGACTAAGATGCTGAGCTTGTCGATCAGAAAGGTCGGCAGTTTGGCAGTTCGAATCCCTAGTGCTGCATAATGGAGTGAGCTCTCGTGACTTGTCCCAGCTTCTGCCAACCTAGCAGTTTAAAATCATGTAAAAAAAGGCAAGTAGAAGAATACGAAGCACCTTTGGTGGGAGGGGAACTGTGTTTGGTGCGTTTTCGGTGTTTAGTCATGCCGGCCACATGACCACGGAGATGTCTTCGGACAGTGCTGGCTCTTTGGCTTAGAAACAGAGATGAGCACCGCCCCCTAGAGCCGGAAATGACTAGCATACATGTGTGGGGGGAACCTTTACCTAATTGGAGGACCCAATGAAGAATTGGAAGAAATTAAAAACAGGGCTGACTGCAAAAATTATTGACTGTCATGTTGCCGCCTTTGGATAGACTAGAGCCCTCATTCTACTTGGATTTTACTTCAGTTTTTCTGTCCCCAAGTAAGAGAAAGAAAGCCGATATCAAACATACATTGGGGAGGGTTGAATTCCCAAAGAGGTAATGGTGTGTTGAAGACAACTCTGGGAAAGCGGAACTGACAACTTTGGCAGAATGAAGAGCTGGTGAGCAGACCAGATGATTTGATAATTACTTTCCAGCCAAGAAGAAGACAGTTGATTCTTGGTATGACAATACAAGATGCTAGTCTCTGGTGCAGTGGTGAAATTCAAACTTTTTACTACCGGTTCTGTGGGCGTGGCTTGGTGGGCGTGGTAGGGGAAGGATACTGCAAAATCTCCATTCCCACCCCACTTTGGGGCCAGCCGGAGGTGGTATTTGCCAGTTCTCCGAACTTCTCAAAATTTCCACTATGGGTTCTCCAGAACCTGTCTGAACCTGCTGAATTTCACCCCTGTTCTGGTGGGTTTACAGCCCTTCGATGTAAGGCAATGGCCATCTTGCTCAAACTGTGGTTGGCTTCTTTGAAAGGACATTAAGTTCAAATACCGATTGGTAGCATCTCATTCAACTTTGATCCAAAGAGGCTAGGAGCTGTGGTGGCACAGTGGTTAGAGTACAGTACTGCAGGCTACTGATTGCCAGCTGCCAGCAGTTTGGCAGATCGAATCTAACCAGGCTCAAGGTTGACTCAGCCTTCCATCCTTCCAAGCTTGTTAAAATGAGGACCCAGATTGTTGAGGGGCAAGAGGCTGACTCTGTAACCTGTTTAGAGAAGGCTGTAAAGCACTGTGAAGCGGTATATAAATCTTAAGTGCTATTGCTAGTGCTATTTTAGGTTTTCCAATAAATACTCAAAGGTCGACCACATCAAAGCAAAACATTACAACAGTCACACACCACTATAAAAGTGATTAAAATCAACCTTTAAATCAGTCACGGGCTCTCCATTCTTATTCTCATTAGATTCCTCATTAAATGTGATACCTGCTATTTTTAGAAATAAGACATTCTTATTGACTTTTTCATGGTGGTTCATGTTGGATTTGGTCAAAGAACCATTTGAAATTGCGCAGCCATGTAAAAACAGAATAAATCAATTGAATGGGTTTCCCCCCCCTAATTTACAGGAAAATATTAAAGTGTTGTGCTTTATTCTGAGCAACACTAAGCTTAAATTCTTAGCTAGCTAACGAAGCCAAGTATGAGGAATAATGCTATGAGGAAGGAATTAAAACAGGGCACAGGAATGATATAAGCTCTGTCAATGAAGTATAGACTAAGAAATAATCAGGGGAATAAATACTGAGGAATAATTTCAAATATTGTTCCAGCAATTAGCCAACTTGAGTGGAATATTTTTCCCCCCTCTTGGAGTCCTGCCCAAGTCTCAGCTGCAATTTATCCATAAAATATAGAGAGCTTTATTTGGAAGAGAATTTCTAGTCTTCAATCAGACTCTTATTTCCAAGGAAACTCTGCTTTGGAACCTTTAAGACTTCATTACTGTGGCAAATGGTTACCTGAGTTTGCGCTTTCCAATAGCATCAATCCCAACAATTGAAAGGTAGATTAGGTCTCCTCTCTATAATGACATAGAACAAGGGTGTCAAACTCAAGGCCTGTGGGCCAGATTTGGCCCAGAGAATTCCATGGGCCACCCTGGAAACAGTCAAAGACAGGCCCATAAGTCCTCTGCCAGCTAAAATGTATCTCAGGAGGGCCACAGGCAGCCTTCCTGAGCTCCATTTTCAATGGGAGAGGGTTGCCGGAGGTTGTCACAACCAAAAATGGAGCTCGGGAGCCCATTTTTTGCTGCCAGAGTGCTCGGGCCATCACAGATGTCCCTCACCCAAGAGACGTCAATCTGGCCACGCCCACTCTTCCCCACTCCAAGTTCCAACACAACCTTGATGCAGCCCTTGATGAAATCACGTTTGACATCCCTGACGTAGAAGATCTTCATATAGTTCTGAAGAACAGGATCTTCTTGGTCAATCTTGGAAAGTCATTCTAAATTTCTGATCTTAAGGGATGTTGGCTGATCTTCAGAAGAGGAATCAGCTAGGAACTGTGTGCACAGTGCAAAAACATTGTAATTCACTAGAAGGAAACACATTTTGGATGCCAAAAGTTTCACATTCTTGGCATCACCAAGGGGTGATATGAACGATCACCCCCCATCTTCCCAAAAATCCTCATCCCTATTGACCCAGATGAAGCAACAGGTGGAATCAATGGTTGGGTTTGTAAGACATGCTACGTCATGCTCCTTGTTTGCTTGCATGGTGGGGACTTTGTACATTTTCAAATCATGGTTTATGGTTTCGAATGCCATTTGAACCAGAGGTGGGTTCCTTCCCGTTTGGACCGGTTTGGTCAAATTGGTAGTGGTTCGCTGGCCTGGGTCACTGGAACCAGCAGCGACCCACACCTGCCACATCTCCAAACTGGTTCTCCATTTGGTGTGGCAAGTTCCCCCCCCCCCCCATTGTTTAATGTTCTGCGCACGGGCATACCTATTTATGGGCAACTGCGCGCACACACATGGAGCGTGCATCAAGCGCGTGCGCGAGCGAAGCAAGCGAGCGTGCAAAATTGCACACATACTGAACCAGCAGTAATCCAAACATTCAGTAAATCATTGAAAGTTTCTAAGGTACAGAAACTCAGAATAACAGAGTTGGAAGGGACCTTGGGGGTCCTCTCGCCACTCCTGTTCAACACCTACATGAAGCCGCTGGGTGAGATCATCCGTGGTTTTGGGGTGGAATACCATCTGTACGCTGATGACACTCAGTTGTACATATCCACCCCAAACCACCCCAACGATGCCGTCGAGGTGCTGTCCCGGTGTCTGGAGGCCGTACGGATCTGGATGGGTAGTAACAAACTCAAGCTCAACCCGGCCAAGACCGAGTGGCTGTGGTTTCCGGCACCCCGGTTCAGCCAGATAAGTCCAACACTGGCCATTGGGGGCGAACAACTGGCCCCCGTGGAGAGGGCGCGCAACTTGGGCGTCCTCCTGGATTCCCGGCTGTCCATGGAGGACCATGTGGCGGCCGTGGCCAGGGGGGCATTCTATCAGGTACGCCTGATACGCCAGTTGCGCCCCTTACTGGACTGGGGAGCCCTTCGCACAGTCACTCAAGCGCTCGTGACATCCCGGCTGGATTACTGTAACGCTCTCTACATGGGGCTCCCCTTGAGGTGCACTCGAAGGCTACAGTTAGTACAGAATGCGGCCGCGCGGGTGATTATGGGTGCCACAAGGCAAACCCACGTAACACCTCTCCTGCGCGAGCTGCACTGGCTGCCTGTGGCCTTTCGAGTGCGCTTCAAGGTGCTGATGACCATCTTTAAATCGCTCCATGGCTCGGGGCCTAGCTATATACGAGACCGCCTCCTGCCCCATACATCCCTTCGTCTGATCCGCTCCCACAGAGAGGGTCTTCTTCGGGTGCCGTCGACGGGGCAATGCCGGTTGGCAACACCCAGGGGAAGGGCCTTCTCTGTGGCGGGCCCGGCCCTCTGGAACGACCTACCCCCCGACCTCCGTACTATCTCGGACCTCCGCCTCTTCCGCCAACGTCTTAAGACGTATTTATTCCAACAAGCCGGCCTAGGATAGCCCCCATTTCTGACTTTTTAAGAAAATAATTTATAATTGGCAAGGGTTTTAATATTGGGTTTTAGCACGGGTTTATTAATTTAATACATTTTAATAGATATTTATTGTATTTTGTGTTCTTAAATAATGCCTGTGCACCGCCCTGGGTCCTAACAAGGAGAAGGGCGGGGTATAAATTTAATAAAATAAAAAAAATAAAAAAAATTCTAGCTCAACCCCCTGCTCAAGCAGGAAACCACCATTTCAGACATATAAGGTTGTCCAATTTCTTCTTAAAAACCATCAGCATTGGACCACCCACCCCTCCTGAAGGCAACTCAAGGCCAGCTTTTAAAGTTCTGTCTTCATATTCTCCAGTTATTTCCATACATCAGAAAGCTAAAAAAAATACCCTGAAACATGTTATAACCGTTGGATTAAGTGCACCCTACTCACTATTCCATTCTACATTGCCTTATGGATCACTGTGCTTCCAAGTCAATAGGCAAAAGCATTTAACTCTGCAACACGTTTCTAGGAACAGGGGGATTGGGGGGGGAGGCTTCCCTTAAAGTGCTGAATCCAAATTGGATGATCTTTATTGAAGGAGATTAATGCATTGGAGAAAAGGAGATTAATTCAGGCAAACAAAGAATTTCTTCTGCTTTGTCAATAAATCCCCATAGCTTATTCACAACTGCACTCAAGAGAGGCACAAAGTAAGTGGAAGAGGGAGCTGTCTTGTGGCTTTGATGTTACAAAGATGGCCATTGTCAGGGACGGCAGGAGGGAAAGAGGTAGTAGGACGCTTAAATTAAAAATGGCTGACCAATTATTAGCAAATTGAGCGGAATTGTTGGAATCAGCAAGATTTCTGCGTCCCAAGAAGAAATGAAATGTTATTTAAGAGAACATTTCTGGTAAAAACATGTCTGGAGTATTGTATTCAGTTCCCACTGCTCAGTGGTTTTACAGTTGAGAGTTTTTATTGTTCTCCTAAGCTGCCCAGCGTTGTGTTGTAAGGTGCATGGTCCTAGCTATCTGCGTGATCGTATCTTACCCCCACATCCCTTCGACCGATTCTCTCCCACAGAGAGGGACTTCTCCAGGTGCCGTCCTCCTGGCAATGCCAACAGGCGGCTCCCAGGGGAAGGGCCTTCTCTGTGGCGGGCCCAACCCTCTGGAATGACCTACCCCCCGAGCTTAGATCTACTACGGACCTCCGCTCCTTCCGTCAACAATTAAAGACCCATCTTTTCCAGCAGGCCGGCCTGGCCTAACCTAATCTACCATACCAGCCTAGTTGTAAATATTACCTAAACAGGTTTTTATGTTATAAATTTAAACGAGATGTTTTAACACAGGGTAACACATTTAATTTAGTTTTATTATTTATAATTGTTATATATGTATATGCTCTTAAATTCTTGTACACCGCCCCGAGTCTCTTCGGAGAGAGGGGGCGGTCAATAAATCCAAATAAATAAATAAATAAATAAATAAATAAATAAATAAATAAATAAATAAATAAATAAATAAATAAATAAATAAATAAATAAATAAATAAATAAATAAATAAATAAATAAATAAATAAATAAATAAATAAATAAATAAATAATGTTGTCTTCCGGGTGCGCTTCAAGGTGTTAGTTATCATCTTTAAAGCGCTCCATGGCTCGGGACCTAGCTATCTGCGGGATCGGTTTCTGCCCCATACATCCTCACGGCCTATTCGCTCCCACAGAGAGGGACTTCTCCGGGTGCCATCCGCTAGACTTTGGCAGCGGGCGACGCCCAGGGGAAGGGCTCTCTCTGTGGCGGGCCCGGCCCTCTGGAACGACCTTCCCCCCGATATCAGAACGACCACGGACCTCCGCTCCTTCCGTATGAAACTGAAGACCCATCTTTTTTGACTGGCCGGCCTTGGATAATCTCTCTGTCTATAGATTTCAAATGTATTTTTAAATGGGATTTTAGTCAATAATTTTAGCACGGGATAAATTGTTTAATTGTGTTTTAAGTTATGTACTTTTGTATTTATTGTTCTTATTGTTTTATTTTTCCCTGTGCACCGCCCCGGGTCCCTGTGGGGAGAGGGAGCGGTTAATAAATTCGATTATTATTATTAAATAAATAAATAAATAAATGAATGAATGAATGAATGAATGAATGAATGAATGAATGAATAAATAAATAAATAAATAAATAAATAAATACAAATCTCTTGTATAAATAAAATATACTTGAAGCAGTAGGAGGCATTCACATGTAAATGTACGTCTAATGGAAGCAGTATTATTAGATTAAAGATAGTTTGGATAAGATAGAAGGGTACGAGGTTATTTACAGGTTGGCCTCAAATTCTGGCACCATAATTGAGACCAGAAGTTTGTTGTTAAGTGGCGAGGTTATCAATGGAGTAATTTACTTTATGACTTATTTTGTTGTGGTCTTTAAGTAAGTCACATACATTAAGTGAATCCAGATTCCCTCATTGACTTTGCTTGTCAGAACCCCCTGGAAAGAATCACATGACCACAAAAACGCACACCCCGCAGGCAACTTTGTAAGTACATAGGTGAAGGTAAAGGTTCCCCTTGCACATATGTGCTACTCATTCCTGACTCTAGGGGGCGGTGCTCATCTCCGTTTCAAAGAAAAAATGGCCAGCTCTGTCCAAAGATGTCTCCATAGTTATGTGGTTGGCATGACTCAATGCCGAAAGTAACACATGGAGCGCTGTTACCTTCCCACCAAAGTGGTCCCTATTTTTCTACTTGCATTTTTTATGTGCCTTCGAACTGCTAGGTTGGCAGAAGCTGGGACAAGTAATGGGAGCTCATTCGAACCGCTGAACTGCTGACCTTTTGATCGACAAGCTCAGCGTCTTAGCCACATGCCGGTGGCCAAATACCTGAGTTTTTATTGTGTTATTATGTGGATGGTGTGAATACCAGTCACAGGACACTTAGCTTAAAGCTGTCATAACTTCAAATGGTCATTAAACAAAGGGTCTTAAGCCAAGGACTGCCTGGACTTTCCCTCACAATTATTTTGGAACAGTAACTCTCCGGCATAGCATTAAAAAGTAAAATATGGATCTCAAATCATCTCAAATAATGTGTCCTTCACTGTGACAACATAAGCACACCACAAAATGGTTTAGTACAAGGTGTAAAATCGGCTACCATAAGTAGGAGCTATCTTTACAGGACTCCATTCAAACAAAAGCTTTCTTCCATCGTAAGGGGTCAGTTGGGTTGGAGTCTAAAGCTTAGACCCATCTCACATCTTCATGAGACTCCACTCCTTTTTCTTCTAGCCAAACCTCTTTAAATCTTGATTGGGAAGGTCTAAAAGGGATTGGATCCCATGTCCATTGCAATAAAAGTTCAATCTTTGCCATGGCTATGGACTCTGAGAGAAACGGAGAAGCTATGATTAAGCAAAAACATGAAATCCGTATTTAAATGTCTACAATTGCAATTATCCAGCAGGTTCTGACCAGTTCTGAAGAACCGGTAGCGGAAATTTTGAGTAGTTCGGAGAACCGGTAAAATACCACCTCTGACTGGCCCCACACCCATTTATTCTCTGCCTCCCGAGTCCGAGCTGATCAGGAGGAAATGGGGATTTTGCAGTAACCTTTCCCAGGAGTGGAGGGAATGGAGATTTTGCAGTATCTTTCCCCTGCAGTGTGGAGGGAATGGGGATTTTGCAGTATTCTTCCCTGGAGTGTGGAGGGAATGGGGATTTTGCAGTATCCTTCCCCTGCCACACCCACCAAGCCACGCCCACAGAACCAGTAGTAAAAAAAATTGAATCCCACCACTGCACTTGTCCTACCTATTAGTCAACAGGAGAAACAAAGACATGTTAGTAACGAAATATTTGGGCCATAATATATTTAACCAGAGAAGTCCATCTGGCCTTATTCCCAATCATGAAATATAATTAACAATAAGGGTGTCTTTTCCCCTTATATATATATATGCAGCTTGTCATTTAATAACAATCAGATTCTTCGGGTTTTAAGTTACAAGAGCAGGATAAAAATAAATAAATAAACTGAATTCAGCATGATAAGATTAGCCACTAGATGTCAGCAAAACTAACGGAGTGTTTTAGATTCCTAAAAACACATTTTTTTTAAATTTAAAAAGAAAAGAAAAGAATATCTCATCAGTTTGTATGCAGCACAGAGAGCTACCTCTGAACATATGGACATAAAATTCAAGAAATTTTGTGGTGCTTTCTTTATAATCAGAAAAATTAAATTCATGTCAAGATTAGAGCGGAGTTGTTGGTTTGCTTGTGTTTTTTTTTAAAAAATAGATACTAGTAAAACGCTAACCAAAGAAATTTGCCATAGTCATATAACAAAATGCGTGCATAATTTTATGCAAGTGAAAAGTGTGATGCACAATCTTTTATTGGTCAATAGTTCATTTCATTACAACTGGGGTCATCGGGGACTGACAGGCCAATCAATGAAGTGGTCAATATGTGGCTTTCAGCTTAAAAATATAAAACCACCAAAAACATAAGTGATATTCAGGGTATTTTTTTATGCAACAATAACAACAAAAGGACCTTGGAAGGGCAAATGGTGGGAGCAAAATCTAAAGTTAAAACAGGAAAGCAATTGAAAAACATTTTCAGTATCGGTAAGAGGTTTTTTTAAAAAAAACAGCCAAGTTTCCTTTGTAATGACTTGCAATTGACTCACTGCAGACCTGAATTGCATTGTGCATTTTTTTTTTCTGGCTCATGAAATAATTTCCTGTCAACTTCCAGCCTTTTTTCCAGCCCCATGGATTTTAAACCTTTGCAATGACTTATATTATTTATGAAACCAAAAACTCACAAATCACCCAGCAATGGTTGGAAGACAATTGGATTTGCAAATTGCCTGTGGTATTAGAAGGCGGTACTGCCTGAAACTTCAGGTTTGACAAAGAATGTTAATAATACTGCTAATAAAATGTTAATTCTGGACTATTTCGGAATGGAAACGGGTGATCGGAGCAAGGAAGAAGGACGTTCTAGGTAAGCCAGTTCAAATCAAGAGGTATTAAACCACAAAACCCGAAATAAGATTAAGATAAAGATAAAGGTTCCTCTGCTGGGACAAGTAATGGGAACTCACTCCGTTACATGGCGCTAGGGATTCGAACCACCGAACTGCCGACCTTTCTGATTGACAAGCTCAGCATCTTAGCCGCTGAGCCATCGCATCCCTTTTCCAAATAGGATTATCCATATTTAAATCTTCTGAAAAATTGTTATTGGATTAATTATATAGAAAGCCCATCCTTATAATATATCATTCTGCCTTTAATGCTTTCAATAGGAAATTTAAGACAATAACATTGTCTTAGAAACAGAAACATTTTTTTAAAAAGTACCGCAAGCCTAAACCAAAAGGGACAATCCAATAGGCTAAAGTCGTTATTTTAAAAAAGCCAAATTGTTATCGGTCAATGCAACAGAATCAAATTGCTCTGAGAAATGGTCTTTGTTTAGCTACAAGGCTCATGTCATCATCAATATGGCACTGTCTTTGTTAGGGACTAGATTTGCCCACTGCATTGAGTAACTGTTGGCTTGATCATTGTTTATTCAATATACAGCTATTGGCGAGGTTCGTGTATAACATTTGTTGGTTCACACATTAATTGTCAGACTTGAAAACCATCTTTTACATTGGGCCTTTAGGCCTGCCACATTTTCTCCTGTGGGAAAATGGGAGAGGGGATTATGTGGAGTATGGGTGAGCTATAGTCTAAATAACATTCCTTTCTCAGAGAGTCAAGGACATCTTGCCCTGCAGCTGTGCTGGTGTGACTGGGAGCCATCTCCAGTTTCGATGGTGTTTGATTGGACCCTGTGATGGACATGTGGGTGCTGGGCAGGGTCTTGGACTTTCACTTGGATGGGGAAAACCTGGAAGCTTTCAGATTCGGGTTTTCCCAGATGTGCCAGTATGACAACTCTAATAAAATGGAACTTTGAAGAAACTCAAGCCTCGGAGTCTTCTTTCATTGGGGGTGTTACTTGGAATCCCGAGAGTAATAAAGAGGTTCAGGTTTTTTCCCAAACAGTTGGAAGGTGGTGAACATGCTTAATATTCTTTCCTATTTTCCTCACAACAACCCTGTAAAGTGAGTTGGGCTGAAAATGAATGACTGGACAAAAATCACCCAGTCAGTATTCATGCTTATGGCAGAATTAGAACTCACTGTCTCCTGGTGATTGGCTGAAAGTCAGCCACTCAATTTTCATGCCTAAAATGGGACTAGAATTCATTGTCTCCTATTTTCTAGCTTGTTGCCTTCACCACTAAACCAAACTGCCTCTAATTTGCAGGAGCAGGCTACCCTGTCTTCTGAAGAAAAAGATAAGCAACCTCTCTCTTAGAATAGAATAGAATGGAACGGAATGGAACAGAACAGAACAGAATAGGAGTTGGAAGGGACCTTGAAGGTCTTCTAGTCCAACCCCCTGCTTAGGCAGGAAACCCTACACCACTTCAGACAAATGGTTATCCAATCTCCTCTTTAAAACCTCCAGTTCTAAGTTGCTTCTCTCCTTGATTAGTTTCCACCCATTGCTTCTTGAAGAACATGAGAATGGAATTGAGTTTCTATTTGTTTTGAACTCCCTCAATCTTACATTTCCCATTTGAAAATAGTAATATTCACTGGATTTATTGAACCATTTTGTTATATACAAACTATGACTTATGGGTGAGCATTGTTTAGACTTGTTTAACAACATGCTAACATCTAAATTAAATTATTAAGCTCTGTCATGTTTGATTATATTGGCCACAGTTCAGGTATTTACAAAATCCAGCTTCTGTATTTACTAGCTACCATTGATAATGATGAGGAATAATGAGTGGTCCAGTAGTGGTCCATCATCCATTGTGTTTCTGAAAATGATGCAGAAAATTATGAGAGTTTTAGCATCTCAGGAACTACGGTGACATTAATGAACCATATGGAGCCATATGTCTGGTGGTCCATAGGGACTTCAGATCACAGTATCTTTAGGGCTAGAATGATAGGAATTAGTACTGCTTTCATAATATTTAACAGTTTGACAGAGCAATCCTATCTAGACTCACACCAAGCAGAGAGGCGTTCATGGCAAGGTGACAGCTGCATTTCTAAAGGTTTTTGATATGCTGTCAGTAATTGAAGGGAAAACAGACATATTGTAAAATATCCCTTTACCCTGCTCTTGTGATAAATTAAAGCCAGGGTGGGATAAAAACAGAAATATATTGGGATCCCAACTTTTTGCCTGGCTGAAATCATAACAAAGAGATATGGCTGCATGGAACCCTTTACCAAACTATATTATATGGTCTATATCTAGAGCAACAAAGATGACTAAGGGATTGGAGGCTAAAACATATGAAGAATGGTTGCAGAAACTGGGTATGTTTAGTTTGATGAAAAGAAGGATTTGAAGGAGACATGATAGCACTGTTCCAATATCTCAGAGGCTGCCATGAAGAAGAGGAAGCAATCGGTGGAAACTAATCAAGGAGAGAAGCAACTTAGAACTGAAGCCCCAACCCTGGACGTCTTTAAGAAGATGTTGGATAGCCATCTGTCTGAAATTGTATAGGGCTTCCTGCCAAGGCAGGGGGTTGGACTAGAAGACCTCCAAGGTCCCTTCCAACTCTGCTATTGCATTGTATTTTATCAGCGATGGCAAACCTTTTTGACACCAAATGCTGAAAAGGGAGTGTGCAACCTCGTCAGGGCCACAACCCAGAAGAGGAGCTGCCCAGGGGGCATGCACGCATCAGAAAATGAATTTCTGGTCTCCGGTGCATGCATGCACACCAGCAAGCTAGTCTTCCACTTACTGGCCTGCATACACATGTGACGATTAGCTGGCCAGTGGCACATGCACATGCCAGAAAAATGGAAGACCAGTTCTTCCAGGTTCCGGCACTGTCACACGCACGAAGGGCAGCTGGAAGTCATGCATGCATGCATGCCAGAAACCCAGAAGAGGAATGGGCGATGCTGCATGTGCCAGATGACATGGCTCTGCATGCCATTTTGGGCATGCGTGCCATAGGTTCACCATCACGGGTCTATATTATATTTGTTTTGGGAAGAGGAAAAGGAAAGAATAGGATGTAATGGCATTTTCTCCCTTTGACTTCAGAACTTCTGTTGAAGAATCTCTTGGACTATTAAGACAATACAATACAACAGCAGAGTTGGAAGGGACCTTGGAGGTCATCTAGTCCAACTCCCGGCCCAGGCAGGAAGCCCTATACCATTTCAGACAAATGGCTATCCAACATCTTCTTAAAGACTTGCAGTGTTGGGGCATTCACAACTTCTGAAGGCAAGCTGTTCCACTGATTAATTGTTCTAACTGTCAGGAAATTTCTCTTCAGTTCTAAGTTGCTTCTCTCCTTGATTAGTTTCCACCCATTGCTTCTTGTCCTGCCCTCGGGTGCTTTGGAGAATAGTTTGACTCCCTCTTCTTTGGGGCAACTCCTGAGATATTGGAACACTGCTATCAATGGATGCCAAGACAGGACTCCAAATCTGCTTCCTTCAATCCCTTATTCCCTCCCCCTTCTCAACGAGGAGAAAGTTTTCCAACAACTGTAAAAGGAGATGGAACACACCATGTGCTTTTCTAAAAGGGAACCAAAGGCAGCCAAACTTTCTAATTTCACTCTCCAAGCATAAAAAAGACCCAGACATCTGCTTCATGTTTTTGTATTTGTTCTAGCATTATGGCTATTAATATTTGCTATGCATCATACACCATGGAGTCAAGAATAAAGTTTGGGCTTGGGGAATCTAAATTACTTTTGTACACTGATGACATTTTGCTCGCTGAACAAATTTCTTCCCTCAATTTATCCACTCCGTCTTTTAACAGATCACTTTGGCAGCATCCTTGGATATGAAATTAATTGGCCCATGACAGCATTGTTCCCCATTTCACAGGGTGACTGGCATTTCCATCTTGTTTTGTCTCTGAGATTGGCTCAGATAAAATTAAATATCCAGCAATACGGTTAACCCCTAGGTTGAACGGTTTGGTTCATAAAAAATACCCCAAACTATGAACTTCTAATGATTTCCATCATATTGAACAAAAGGAAATTGCATTTATCATTACCTAGGAAAGTTAATCTAGGGGGAGGGAAAGGTCTAATGAAATGGGGTTGTGTTATTACACCCCTTTGTTTCTCCAAATATCAGGGACCATCAGATTTAATCAACATTTGGCCAACCTTGGTTGATGGTTGAGTTGAGTTCTTGGATTCCAACTTACAGCATTCACAACTGGGTGTGTTCAACAGTCAGAGATAACAGTAGCTGTAACTTATCAGTAATGGACAAGAATAGATTTTACAACATTAGTTATTCATGAAATATTGTAGCACATGTAAAACAAATGAAATACATATGTTGTCCTGGTGCATACATCACATATTGTCTTGGTTTTGCTGTACAGTACTTCGTTCAATAACACACAACAGTCTTAAATCGCCCCATTGTTGTTAGTTACAAAGTTGTGTTCGACCGATCGCAACCCCATGGACAATGTTCCTTCAGGCTTTCCTGTCATTAATCATCCTCTGGAGTCCATTGAAACTCACGCCGATTGTTTCAGTGACTCCATCCAGCCATCTCATTCTCTGTCGTCCCATTCTTCTTTTGCCCTCAATTGTTCCCAGCATGAGGCTCTTCTCCAGGGAGTCCTTCCTTCTTTTTAGGTGGCCAAAGTACTTGAGTTTCCTCTTCAGCATCTGGCCTTCTAAAGAGCAGTCAGGGTTGATCTCCTCAAGGATTGAACGGTTGGATGGCCTTGCAGTTCAAGGTACTCGCAGGAGTCTTCTCCAGCACCAGAGTTCAAAGGCCTCCATTCTTTGGCCCTCAGCCTTTCTTATGGTCCAACTTTCAGAGCCATTCATTGCAATTGGGAAAACCATAATTTTGACTATATGCACTTCAGTTGGCAGGGTGATGCCCACAAATCACCCCATACCATTCCATAAACAAACTGCCCAATACAACCCATAATTCCTAATGATTTAAAAATGGTGAGGTTCATACTGCATGCTAAGCCAAGAAGAAGCAACTTGCATTATGCTCCACGTGGGTGAAATTGAACTCTGAGATTTTTTATTTATTTAGAACCTTTTAAGTAGCTACCCAACTCAATTATTACGAGACAGGGAGTCATACTGTAAGAAAATCAACAACAATTGATGTAAAGCACAATGGCAAGCAACACCTGGTGTGTTGCTTTCTCATCCTCCTGGTAATTCCCAGCATTGTAAAACTTGCTGAAGTTACTTTCTTTGTTTTAGCAGAGAAAACTCAATATGATGGGGACAGGAGGAAGTTTATTTCCTTTCAAGCTGGTCTATGTTAGTTGACATACACATGGATGACCTTGAAAAGGTTCCGGAGGCTTCATAAATAATGTATCAGAAATTTAAACTTGCCCAGAAGAGCTTAAAATCACCCGTTTCCATTCAGTATCTGTTCTTCTGTTTTTCTGAACAGCAAGCAGTTATTCCTTTGAGTTCTAAGAGATATTTTCTTTTCCCCCTCTCATGTTGCTCAGCACAGAGATGGCAGCTTCATTACATATGCTTCTTCTCTTTTCTCTTTGTTTGACTCGCCAAGCAGCCAAAGTGTAGAAGATGCTGGCTTTAGCATCTATTCATACAAGAATCCAGTGTTACTGATGAGAGATTCAGCTCTTGAAAAGAAAGACATATTTTCAGTAAGGTTGCGCGGAAGCATGGATTTGAACAGCAAATGGGATTCCCAGAGGCGCCTTGCCTCTTCAACCAGATGTGTGTTTCCTAGGATTACGCGTCAACTACAGAGAGCAGCAGAGCAAATCCAAGAAGAGACAGAACAATGTTAAGGTGTTCTCAGCAGGTTCTGTATGCATACCTACCTGCACTCCAAAGTACCTTTTCTCCTTCGTATGTATCCACCTTTGTGCATAGCCCTAATTTCTAAATCATCATCAGGTGCAATAAATCAGGAAGCACGATGGTTTAAATGGCTGCAGGTTTATTGCACTCTCTCTGCAGGGGTGAAATTCAGCAGGTACTGACAGGTTCTGGAGAACCGGTACCAGAAATTTTGAGTAGTTTGGAGAACCGGCAAATACCACCTCTGGATGGTCACAGTGGGGTGGGAATGGAGATTTTGCAAAATCGTTTCCCTAGAGTGGGGTGGGAATGGAAATTTTGCAATAACCTTCCCCCAGGAGTGGGGAGGGAATGGAAATATTACAGTATCCTTCCCCTGCTAAGCCCGCCAAGCCACGCCCGCAGAACTGGTAGTAAAAAAAATTTGAATTTCACCACTGATCTGGAGTAATACATTTCAAATCTTATTGGCAGTAGGCAAGAGTCAGTGGGATTCAAGGTGGGCTGGACTTAGTTCTCTTGAGGTTGCAAAGAGATTTGAGACTAATGACGTGTTTGATCCCTCCCTCAGTCTCAGCCTGGTCATCTCCTACAATCAAGTTCTGATTTGAGAACATTCCTCCACCCAATTCTTTCACAAAACCAACTCTTCCTTACTTTTCTAACTCATTCTCTTATTTAGAATTTCTTTAGGTGATTTTTGTTGTTGTTGTTGTTGAAAGTAGGTATTATGAGATCCTGGAAGAAATTATTTTCTAAGCAACTTCTGTGTTAGCCTTCACGCCATCATTTCATGGCTGCCCTCTCTTCCTCATCTGAAGTATGTAAGGCCTACAGAAGGAGCTTTCTTGTGATGGCTTTTCCGAGGGCTTTAAGTCCGTGAAACTAGGAAGGCTGCAAAATGCTGCAGGGAAGATTATATTCATATCTAAGCAAAATGAAGAGAGACTCTGTAATAACATCAGAACATTGGGACCGCCTTAGAGGGAGCTCCATCATTCAAATTCTTCCTACTTTTGAAATGCCGCAATAGTGATTGTTGATTGTCCATGGAGGTTGGAATTATACAGGAGAAAGTACTCTAAACAATTTTCTTTATGTGGGAGCATTGATCCAAAACTCTTAAACGCATAAGTGCTATGATTAGTCATGGAGGATAAATCTCCTGCCTTAAGAAAGCTCATATATGTGGATAGGGGTGTTTTTCTGCCATGACTAATGCCATGACTAACCTCAGAGGCCATGCTTTCTCAGTAGTTAAATTCTCGGTGTGGAAAGGGAATTAACCAACTCCTTCCTCAGTCGCACCACGTTCTTGTTGTGGCCCACCAGCGGCCACTGGCAGCAGATTCGGACAGTGAAGAGGTAGGGGAGGAACATGGGCCAGTCCTGGAGTCTGGGGAAGGCTCTGAGGAGGGCTCTGCATCAGAGGCAGAGATGTGGCCAGCAGTTATCAGCTGCCTTCGGAATCAGGCATCATTGGGGCAGAAGAACAGCTGGGGCCTGTTCCCAGTGTGTCCATGCACAGAGCTGCCAGGAGAAGGGAACAGCTAAGGAACAAGGGAGTAACTCAGGAGTAAAGCCACAGGTGGACAGTGAATGGCCCCTCCCAGGGGGAATAAAATGGAGCAAAAGGAGAGAGGAGTTTGCGGGAGACAATTAGTTCAATTCATGAGGGTGAAGATCTGTTCCGGACTTCTTGCCAAGTATTGTCTGCTACAGAGTGGCGTTTGGAAGATATCGGCCTGGCAGTTCTCCAAGCCTGATGAAGGTCTATAGTTATGAAATCTCTTGAAATACTGTTGGCTGGGACTTTGCTGGAGAGGAATTCACTTGAAACTAAATAAAAAGGGTTTTATCAGGGCGAAGAGTCAGATTTGTGCTTTTGGGAAGCCAAGGTCAGGACAGTCCTCTCCATGGCTGAATTTTGTGCAACTCTCATGGTCTCCCCAGATCTGTGACCAAAAATCCCACCTCATTCTTCTGAAGAGGCCTGGCATCCTTGCTCAGAGAAACGACGTTACCTAAAAATGGGCCACCCCAGAGGAAATAAATCCCAGGCCTATAAAACTCAAGACAATTTAACATGACTACTTAATTAAACTGTACAGTGAAAGCACAAACAAACAAATTAGCCGGGATGAATTCTCAAGAGAGGCTTAGTTTAGAATCTTTAAAAAAAAAAAAAAATCTCTGCCAGTCTGAAGAACAGCCATTAATCCATTTCTAATTTAAGGGTTTTTACAGAAGCCAAATTTCAAATGGAATTTTCATAAACCCATTTTAAAGAGAGGAGCCAATCTGAGTCCCCTTTAGCTTGTAAGGGCTGGGATTTCAAGCTATTAAAAGGGTTTAAAAAAATACCCTAAGAACGTTTATGATTATATTACAGATTACTTAGCAAATATTATTTTGTCATACCTTACCTTGATTGGCTTCCGAGGTTCAGGGTAGAACAATTGTAGGTCTGCCGATTTTGAACTAACTGCAGACCTCTGAAATGAATTCAGCTAAGAAAGAGATACGAGCCGCAGTGACACAGTGGTTAACAGTACCAGAGTTTAGTTTTGGAAGGGACCTTGGAGGTCATCTAGTCCAACTCCCTGCTCACGCAGGAGACCTATACTAAGGATTCGAACCGCCTTTCTGATCAACAAGCTCAGTGTCTTAGCCATTGAGCCA
Organism: Rhabdophis nuchalis; assembly: GCA_039707465.1. Classification (NCBI taxonomy): domain Eukaryota; kingdom Metazoa; phylum Chordata; class Lepidosauria; order Squamata; family Natricidae; genus Rhabdophis; species Rhabdophis nuchalis. Next base: position 17,909,194 of record CM077657.1, on the reverse strand, counting down.
CCTAGGCAGGTGTGAACCAGGCAGTTCAAATGCCATCAGGCTGAAAGTTGACTCAGCCTTCCATCCTTCCAAGGTGGGTAAAATGAGGACCCAGATTGCTGGAGACAACATGCTGACTTTGTAAAACTGCTTAGAGAGGGCTGTAAAGCACTGTGAAGCAGTATATAAGTCTAAATGCTATTGCTATATTGCTCAAATTTCTTAGTGAGACCAGTGAGTCTTGTGGCTAAAACATGGATTCAATTCTGCTTCCTTTACCTCCAATTCTCTATCCTGTACAAAATAAATAAACATAAAAATGTTATGTTAAAAATTATTTTTCTTTTTAACATCTAATCTGTAATCAAGTTTTTCTAAAGGGCTACAAGCTTCCAGCTGAGCCTTTTAGATGAATCTTTATATTTATTCACATCTATATTTCTTTCCTGCTCTCCATCTCTTAAATACACATGGGTTAATCAATAATGTTTTAAAATGCAAGTCTTCCTTGGTTAAAAATAGACAATCCTTAAAGGTAAAGGTTCCCATCGCACATACTGTATGTGCTAGTTTGTTCCCGACTCTAGGGGGCAGTACTCATCTCCATTTCAAAGCTGAAGATCCAGCGCTGTCCGTGGATGTCTCCGTGGTCAAGTGTCTGACATGACTCAATGCCGAAGGTACAGAGAACACTGTTCCCTTCCCACCAAAGGTGGTTCCTATTTTTCTACTTGCATTTTTACATGCTTTCAAACTGCTAGGTTGGCAGAAGCTGGGACAAGTCACGGGAGCTCACTCCATTACGTGGCTCTACCTATTCAAATCGCCAAATTGCCGAACTTTCTGATCGACAAGCTCAGCATCTTAGCCACCCTGGAGATCAACCCTGACTGCTCTTTAGAAGGCCAGATCCTGAAGAGGAAACTCAAATCCTTTGGCCACCTGATGAGAAGGAAGAAGGACTCCCTGGAGAAGAGCCTCATGCTGGGAACGATGGAGGGTAAGAGAAGAAGAAGGGGACAGCAGAGAAGGAGGGGGCTGGATGGAGTCACTGAAGCAGTCGGTGTGAGTTTAAATGGACTCCAGAGGATGGGAGAGGACAGGAAGGCCTGGAGGAATGTTGTCCATGGGCTTGTTGTCCATGGTCTAATCGGACATGATTAGACTTCAACTAATAACAACAACTATATGCATCAGGGATTGTGTTAGGAATATGATCCCCTTCTGCCTCCTTAGTTGTTGTTTATTTTAAACTCTTCAAAAAAAATTGCTCTATGCTAGAGGGAAAAAAATATCCACACTTTGCATAGAGACCTGGACACTACAAATAAATGGCTTCATCTGTAGAAAAGACCACATCTGTCACAAGGACTCAAAGGACAATTTTGTAAAGGTTTGAAATGTGGCTGCAGCCTTGAGTAGACAAAGACGCATAAGGAGTGAACAATTTCTGGGCTGCTGAGAACTAATGAAAGTGCAGCGGTAGCTCCCAGGAGGTTTGGCACTTCCCCAGTTCAGGAGTGTATGTGTGAAATCCAACTGAAAGCCCGTCCGATTTACAAATATGGCAGCTCAACATATTTATTTTATAAACGGCAAGAAATATCAGGCAAGGAAAGGGCTGGATTTTTAGAAAGGAAGAGGATAACGTTATGTTTAAAATGTGGGCTTTGGAAGGCAGGTACATGAGGGTTCAACCTTTGGATTAAGCTCAGGTGTGAACTTCTTTCATCTAGCTGGCCTGGCCTAACTTCCAAGACTATTTTATCGACTGATTTTAAATTAAACTAAAGTTTTAACAAATGGGTTTTAAAATGATTTTAGCACAGGGAATTGTTTAATTTAATAAGATTTTATTGATTATTTATGACGTATTTATTCTTTTTGTATATGTTTATATTTGTGCTCTTAATTTCCTGTGCACCGCCCCGAGTCCCTTTTTGGTGAGAGTGGCGCGGTATAAAAGTCTAATAAAATAAAAATAAATAAAATAACTGCTATTTCATTTCTGGTTAGCGGGCTGTGAGGAAAACAAATTCCTAATTTGAGTGCGAGCATGTCAGCATGTTAGAAACACAGACGGAATGTGCGCTAATTGGGGCAAAGTAACATAAATTAAGGGACATGCTGGCTCAGTGGCTAAGATGCTGAGCTAGTCGATCAGAGGGCTGGCAGTTCGGCGGTTTGAATCCCCAGCGCTGCATAATGGAGTGAGCTCCCGTTACTTATACCAGCTTCTGCCAACCTAGCAGTTTGAAAGCATGTAAAAATGCAAGTAGAAAAATAGGGTTGACTCAAGCTTTCCATCCTTCCAAGGTGGATAAAATGAAGATCCATATTGTTGGGGCAATAGGCTGACCCTGTAAACCGCTTAGAGAGGGCTGTAAAGCACTGCGAAGCGGTATATAAGTCTAAGTGCTATTGTTAGCTGCCGCACTTACAATAATACAATAATACAATAGCAGAGTTGGAAGGGACCTTGTAGGTCTTCTAGTCCAACCCCCTGCGTGGGCAGGAACCTTATACCAATTCAGACAAATGGCTATCTAACATCTTCTTAAAGACTTCCAGGGTTGGGGCATTCACAACTTCTGGAGGCAAGGAGTTCCACTGGTTAAATTGTTCTAACTTTCAGGAAATTTCTCCTTAGTTCTAAGTTGCTTCTCTCCTTGATTAGTTTCCACCCATTGTTTCTTGTCCTGCCCCCAGGTGCCTTGGAGAATAGTTTGACTCCCTCTTCTTTGTGGCACCCTCTGAGATATGCTATCCATCGTTTCCCAGGATGTTTCAACCTAGTTTATTCCCAAAAACATGACAAACAGACTGATGGCTTGTTCTCCCAGCCAGTGGGAGACAGGTTTATAGGAATAACAAACCATGCTTGATAACCTCCAGATGTCTAATCACTGCTTTACTGCTGAGACTTAGACTTTTGAAATAGTTTGCTTTTGGCTTGCCATCTTGTGCTAAGCCAACATGCATTCCAGGTGACGTCACCTCACTAAAAAAAAAGATTCTTTAAGACAAAAAACCTTCTCCTTGTGGAGAAGGGCGGGATATAAATGTGATTAAAATAAAAAATAAAATAAAAATATTGTCTGCTTAATTTCTACTGGGAATCACCAGAGGGCTGACAATCATAAGGCATGGCAAGGAAAACCTGCATTGAGCTTGTTTGAAATCCTGGAATATCAACGCAAGATTCAAACCAATAGACTCCCCAATGATTTCTCTGCATATATGTACTAATATTTCGCACTTGTGTTCATATTTTACTAGACAATTACCAGGACTACGTGGTTTTAAAAGGTGCTTACAGTTGTTCCTCCGAAATGCAATTTAGCTGACAGATAAACCCCATTAAGTATTGTTCAAAACTGGCTCCAAAGCATTTCTATAATTGTGTTCTTGGTACTTAAGTGTTTTCCATCAATACTTAATGGCGATGCTGGGTTCTTTATCATATGCCAGATCACGCTTTCTTCTGATTGAGTCACCCCATCCAAACAAACATATTCACATTGTTGGAAAACAAAGCACCCCTGCTAATGGCTAACATTTTTCATTATTAGCCGTAGAACGAGAGTCGCCGAGAGAAAATGAAAACATGTCAAGTGCCACTTTTCACTCCGAGCAAGTTTTCAATCAATAAATGCAAATTCCCAACAAACTGCCCATTGGGTCCCGCTGGACCTCTCCAATCTTCATGCGTCCTGAGTTAGAAGAGAAGAAGCAAGGCACTTGGGAGCAGTGCAGATTAAAGGGAGGCATTCATAGAAGGCTGTGTTTACCATACAATGTATGAGGACCAAGACTGGCTTGACAAAACACATCAAGAACTTGGAAATGCTTTAGAATGTTGGATGGGACCAACTTTTATAGTTTAGAGCTTAGCATGTTTTGCAAAGAGATTTTTGTTCCTTTCAGCAGGTTAGCAAAAATAGCATTGGTGGATTATCTTTGGGCCATTCAGCACTAAAGGCATGCACTGATGCTGTTGCATAGTGGGGCAATGAAACATCTGCAAGCAAGGCCAGAGGTTTTCTTCTTCAAATGACAACTGGACTTCCTTGGTTTTTCTTGAAGATATTTTATATCTCATCCAAGAAGCTTCTTCGAGAGCCGCGGTGGCGCAGTGGTCAGAGTACAGTACTGCAGGCTACTTCTGCCGACGGCCGGCTGCCTGCAATTTGGCAGTTCAAATCTCACCAGGCTCAAGGTTGACTCAGCCGCCCATCCTTCTGAGGTGGGTAAAATGAGGACCCCTATTATTGGGGGCAATATGCTGACTCTGTAAACCGCTTAGAGGAGGCTGTAAACCTACTGGGTGGATAGGGACAAAACTCAAGGTCAGCTACACAACCACATTTTAATCTCAAGCATTGGGTAGCTGAGTTCTGAGTTTGAATTGGCAAATCAACCAGCTGATGTCATAAACACTGAGACATCCGAGCAAATAGGTCTCTGGCATAACCTACTGAAATGGTGACATTAATTCCCTCGGAATGTGACAGAATGTTTCAGAAGGAAGAAAATGTAAAATACAAGAAGGGCGTGTGTATGGTGGTGATGAGGAGAGAGCTGGGAGACCTGGTCACAGTTCCAGTAGTAAAAAATGAATGTACATTCTCAAGCTTTGCACCTCCCTGACCCTTTCTCATGAACAGAATTGAAATGAGAATGGTAGCTCCCTGCAGCATATCCACCTGTCTTGGTACAGGCTCCCTAGCTTTTCATTCAGTTGGAAATACTTCTCAATGCAGGAAGTCATCACATGTTTCCTTCCTCCCACCCTCCCTCTCTCCTTGTCCCTTTTCCTTCCTTCCTTCCTTCCTTCCTTCCTTCCTTCCTTCCTTCCTTCCTTCCTTTTCTCCCTCCCTCCCTTCATCCCTGTTTCTTTTCTTTCTTTCTCTCATTCCTTCCTTCCTCCCTCCCTCCCTCCTTGCTCCTTTTCGTTCGTTCCTCCCTTCTTTTCTCCCTCCCTCCCTCCCTCCCTGTTTCTTTTCTTTCTTTCTTTCTCTCCTTCCTTCTTTTCTCACTCCCTCCTTTCCTCCCTGTTTCTTTTCTTTCTTTCTCTCTTTCCTTCCTTCCTTCCTTCCTTCCTAAATCCATCCATCACTTTCTGTAAGGGAAATTTGACTGGACGGATTAAGATTGTTCCACACTAACAATTCCCATACCAACAATTCCTTCTCTCCCTCCCTCCATCCCTTCCCCCTTCCTTCCTCCCACCCAGTTTCTTTCCTTCCTTCCTTCCTTCCTTCCTTCCTTCCTTCCTTCCTTCCTTCCTTCCTTCCCTCCCTCCCTCCCTCCCTCCCTTCTAAATCCATCTTTCACTTTCTCTAAGGGAAACTTGATCGGATGGATTAAGATTGTTCCACACTAACAATTCCCAAATCCTAATGCTGCAATCCAGCTATTAAAAAGTTCCTATTTTTCTTTTTTGATCTGTTTTCATTGTTTCCTCCTGTGCAAACGACTTTAATTTTCTTGACCCGAAAGTAGCATATACATTGTAAGCTGTATTTAATGGACTCAAGGAACAGATCTGTTAGAGATCTCGGTGCGTATTGAAAAGATGTAGCAACACAATAGTTGTTTGCTACACTTCTATAGTGATGGCTTAGGGGGAATATGCCACATTTTAATTTTTGAATCAGTTGGTAAGATCCAAGGCCAGAAGTATTCTACACTTTGAAAAAAAAAATGACGGGGAAAAAATAATTTAAATAAAGAAATAAAACACAAAAGATCAGCATTTTGAATGATAAAGCAAAAAATAGAGAATTTTTAAAAGAATTCTTTGCCTGGCATAACATTTGAAAAACACGTTTTTGAATTGTAGTTTTGAATTGAGATAGAATTCATTAGGAAAAATGCAGCAGTTCTTCTATTGCCTCTGGTCAGCTTTCCTCCTGCAAATCATTTGGTTTTATTCTAAAAAATCAGCAGCAAACACAATCCTAAACTGAACTGGAAAGCAGCTGGGCCAGCAAATAAGTGAGTAGAAAAGAAACTAATCCTTAGGGTATTTTTTTTTTTTTAATCTTGTGACTTCAAAGAATTGCTTTCGGAGTAAATTTGGAGAAAATCAGAACGGCTGACAACTCAATCTATTTTTTGTGTGTAAAACAAAGTAAGAATTAGTTTGAGTCCAGTAATTTGTGTAGAGTGGGTCTTCTAAAGCAGACGTTTGTGTTTTAAATACCACTAAATCAATCTATAAGAGTTTGGAATAGTGATTAAGGCACCGGGGTAGGAATCAGAAGGCGATGAGTTCTAGTCCTGCCTTGTGCACAGCTGGATAAAATTGAGCCAATGTTTCTTTCTCAGCCCTGGATAACATACAAGTTGAAACCGCTTACAAATTTTTTTTTGCCAAAAAAGCTCTAAGACTGACTTGAAGGAGACCCCCACCCAAATCTATCTATCAAAGAACCCTTGTGTCATAAAGACCTCTCTCCATCTTTCCAGAACAAAACTTATTTGTATTTAGTGGCTTTCTCTTATTTTATCTGTTATGGTATGTTTTTTTTTTTAAATTTTAAAAAGTTTTTATTTTTAAACAAACATAGACAAACCAGACATGTAACATAAAAACATCTTCCATGACGTTCAGTGTGTCGATTGGTTGCAAGGTTTTTGTGCATCCTTTCCATAGTCACCACTTAAATTTAATATAAACTCACATATTTCATTCACTGTTATTAAGGTAAAGGTTAAGGTTCCCCTCGCACATATGTGCTAGTCATTCCTGACTCTAGGGGGCGGTGCTCTTCTCTGTTTCAAAGCCGAAGAGCCAGCGCTGTCCGAAGACGTCTCCCTGGTCATGTGGCCGGCATGACAAAATGCCGAAGGCGCACGGAACGCTGTTACCTTCCCGCCAAAGGTGGTTCCTATTTTTTCTACTTGCCTTTTTATCTGCTTTCGAACTGCTAGGTTGGCAGAAGCTGGGACAAGTAACAGGAGCTCACTCTATTATGTGGTGCTAGGGTTTCGAACCACTGAACTGCTGACCTTTCTGATCGGAAAGTTCAGCGTCTTAGCCACCAAGCCACCACATCCCTTTACTGGTTTTACTGTGAGTATAAATATAAGAGCTAACTGGGACTGAAACAGCATTTTTCACTATAGAAGAAATATCTCCTTAAGCCCCAACCCCCAAATACTTCAAAATAATGCAAGAGCCAGCAACGAGTGCAAAACATAATTTTAGTTTTGCTCCTCAATCCAAAAGTTTCCCAACTGGTTTCAGTGTTAAATTCCAGTGTTAAATTCTGTGGAGATGCTTGGTTTATAAGCCCAGCATACCTGACTGGGGACTGTTGGGAGGAAAATCCATCTGGTTCAATGCCAAGATGGGAGAAAGACACTGGGTATATAACATGGAGGCTGATTGTAAAGAAAATTTATTGGTGAAGCAAAACCACCAGCAGTGTGTGGTTCTAGGACAGCTGGCCATCTGGTTCAATGAGTAGATGGATCTTTATTGGTTTCTGTGACTTTGAAGTTTGAACTATTCGGGGGATTGTGCAATAAATGGACTTGTGTCTTTTTAAAATGATGGTAGGTAATTCTTATTGTGCCTGAAGGTTAGATTTCTTTAGGTGAAGGGCTGCTTGCTCTAGTCCTATCATTCTGCTTTTGTTAGGGGTTTCTAAATGATTCTGCCTTGAATGGACTTCTGTCGGCCATAATTGCTTTGCTCATGAATGGAATCATCTCGATAGTTGGCTTCCTCTTTCAATTAGCTCCTTATCTCCTTAAGGGCTGGCATCTATTGTGGGCTATTAAGAAAGACTGGGAGCTGCTTTCTGCCTCTAAAAACATGTTTCTCCATTTCTCCTTTGGGGAAATATTTCATTGTTCTTGGGGGGGGGGGGATTCCCTTCTTAAGGGGGGGAGGTAGAGCAATGAGTTATTGTTTGAAATGCGTTCAAACTCAGAAAATTAGCAGCATTTGGCATTGCAATTGTTCTCAAGTAATTATTGATGAAGGGCTAATGGAAAAGATTGATTCCTAGAGCAATGAATAGCAAGAAGCCTGCTAAGTAAGCACTGATGTCTGACACACACAAATACACACACATTAAAAAAAAGGAGGGGACCACATGGTAACACCAACATAGGATGACAGCTAGGATCAACGGATTCAGGCTGAGTCACATCAGATGGTAAATCCTTCTAATTTAGATGCAAAAATTCAGTCCAGTACCAGAGGTAACCTGAAGGAAAATTAGGGCTTCCCAAACCTGGGTGGGTTATCAAAAATTGGATAAAAGAGGGTTATTTCCCCCCCTGTAAGGACTGACCCACCCATTATCCATCACAACTGACCTATTATATTGACTTAAAAATTGCTAAGCGAATTAAAATACAATTGAAAATCTTCCTAAGTATTCCTATTCAGATGAAAATCAATGAAACCACCAAAGGTAATTAGCTGAAATAACCATTCGGTTTTTTGTAATATGGAGGGGGGGGGGCAGAAGTGGGTTACTCCTGGTTCGGCCCAGATTGGGCAAACTGGTAGTACTGGAAACGGGAGGCTCTGCCCACCCACCTAGATGCTTTTGCGCATGCACAGAAACTTTGTGCATGCAAAGGAGCATCATGCACATATGCACACGAGGAGACAAGCAGTAAAAAAAATGAAACCCATTACGGTACTGTCCTGTCCTCAACATATGACCATTTGTTCAGTGACTGTTCAAAGTTACTCTGGAGCTGAGGGAAGGGACTTACAATCAATCCTCGGAAGTTTTGACAAGAGCTTCTGTTAAGCGGTTTTGGGTAATGAAGGAAAAAGTTTGGGACGTGCTGATTTATTTGTTTTGCAGACTTAATTAGCACCATGTGTTTTTTTTTATAAACCCCGTATGGGTAATTCCCACTGATTATAGTGCTGAAGTCTGCAGAAAGCGGAGCTGATCTGCACCACACCATTTTAATTCTTCCTAGCGTTCAGGCTGCATTGTAGGAGAGTGGGTAATTAATCTTAGTGTAGTTTACATCTTTATCCTTCGGGTGAAAATAAATTCTGCTCCTCAACTTTAATGGTATGTGAGAATGACCTTGGAAAAAAAAGGAGGAAGAACTGCAATCTAAACAACCATCTGATACATCCAAATAAGGAATGGAAGTGGAGGAAGATCTGAGAAGGGATCTTCCTATTAGGAGGAAGAAACCAGGAGCTGGGAAAGAGTTCAATAGTATTGCAGGTTTATTCATGGGAGCTGAACTTTGGTCTGTGATGGAAGCACAATGCTCCAAACTGATGGCACGCTTAACCCAGCCTTCCAGCTCAGCCTGATCATCTCCTACACTTCCTTAGTTTTGGGGAGAGTAAATATATTAAGGTGGCTCAGTGGCTAATATGCTAAACCTCTCGATCAGAACGTTTGGCAGTTTGGAAGTTCAAATCCCTAGCGCCGTGTAACAAAGTGAGTTCCCATTACTTGTCCCAGCTTCTGCCAACTTAGCAGTTTGAAAGCATGTAAAAAATGCAAGTAGAAAAATAGGGATCACCTTTGGTGGGAAGGGAACAGCATTCCCTGCTCCTTCGGCATTTTGTCATGCTGGCCACATGACCACAGAGATGTCTTTAGACAGCACTAGCTCTTCAGCTTTGAAACAGAGATGAGCACCACCCCCTAGAGTTAGGAACGACTAGCACATATGTGCAAGGGGAACCTTTACCTTGAAATATATAGGAGGGGAGAGATTCTTTCAGACTTGCAAGTTTCTGTTATTGTAACCCCACAATAAAAGTATTGTTAGTAATCATGGCTTCCTGTGTGGATTACCTTGAAGAGCTAACATCAAGAATACTTGATACAAGCAGTTTTCAAACTGCTTCCACAATTTGAAAAGTGAGATTCACTTTTGAAGGAGGAAATAATTCAGAAATTAAAAAAGGAAGCATTTTGCTTTTCTCTTTCATCAGCTGCTTCTATTGGCTTGTTGTTTTAAACCAGAGGTTCCCAAACTTGGTAACTTTAAGACTTGTGGACTTCAACTCCCAGAATTCTCCAGCCTCCAGAGCTGGCTGGAGAATTCTGGGAGTTGAAGTCCACAAGTCTTAAAGTTGCCAAGTTTGGGAACCTCCTTTCCTTATAACGCCATGAAACTAATATTTAAAATGCATAGGAAGCTAGACTTTTAACCTACTGAGAACTAGGAAACATTGGTTTAAAACGTACATCTGAAAACTGGCAAAATAGTTCACATTTCTTATTAACTGGGATTTTTGGCTTAGCGGCTCATGCAAACATAGCTTATAGCTCGATTTAAAAAGCTACCATTCTTGAAAGTCTCATTCATAATAATAATAATAATAAATCTTGAATTTATTGACCGCTCCATCTCCCTGGGGGGACTCGGAGCGGTGCACAGGGTAAATAAAACCATAAAAAACAACATACATACAATAAAAATGAATTAAATACATCCCTGCACTAAAATCCCAGTTAAAACTACTAAAATTCCTAACTAAAATTAACAGTCCTATAGACGGGAGACTACCCTAGGCCGGCCAAGCAGAACAGATGTGTTTTTAGTTTAAGACGGAAGGAGCGGAGGTCCGTGGTTGTTCTAATGTCGGGGGGAAGGTCGTTCCAGAGGGCTGGGCCCGCCACAGAGAGAGCCCTTCCCCTGGGCGTCGCCCGCTGACAAAGTCTAGTGGACGGCACCTGGAGAAGCCCCTCTCTGTGGGAGCGAATCGGCCGTGAGGATGTATGAGGCAGGATCCGGTCCTGCAAATAGCTAGGTCCCGAGCCATGGAGCGCTTTAAAGATGGTAATTAAAACCTTGAAGCGCACTCAGAAGACGACAGGCAGCCAGTGCAGCTCGCGCAAGAGCGGTGATCATGATAGTGTCTGCACAGCAATGCATTTTTTTCCCCCTGAGAGTCATTTCTCATTCTACAGGCCACTCTGCTAAACTGGATATTTGTTGTTTTAAGCTCTTTGGCTGTAGGGACAAGTTTATTTATAGTCACACCTATTATTATTTTGACAGAGGACATGTCAGGAAGCTGAGTATGCCAAGAACTCGGCATCAAGATTTGGCTTAGTCAACTTCCCCATATACTCCAAACTATGTTTAGCCAGAGATAGGAACCACATACATTGATCACCCTGGTGGTTTAACTATGATTTGTTGAATAAAAATTCTGCTTATCAGAAGAAGGATGATGGTTTGCTGCCTTTTTTATCCTTGTTTCTTTTTTTTAATTTATTTATTTATTTGTATAATAATAATAATTTAATAATAATTTTAATATTTCTAAACCGTACCCTCTCCCCACAGGGACTCGGGGCGGTGCACAGGCACAATAAAACAATAAATACATACAAACATTTCATTAAAAATAAATTAAATCTAAACCTGAGCTAAAAATTCCCCATTAAAACTAAGTATCCTGCTTGTATTATTTTTGCAAATAACTCAAAGCAGTGAACCTATTCATCACATCTTCCTCCTCCTCCTATTTTTCCACATAACAATCACCCTGTCAGAAGAGTTGAACTAAGAGAGAGAGAGATTGGCCCAGTTCCCCTTCCGATTTTCATGGCTAAGATGGGACTAGAACTCACCGTCTCCCATTTTCTAACCTGGTGACTTAACCACTAGACTAAACTGGCTTTTTAGAGTTCTTTAGAATGGATTGAGGTGTGTTGTTAAAAGGGTTTAGCTTACATAATACTGAAATAACACCCTTCTATTAAATGTCTATAGAGATTCTTAATCATCAAGGTCATGGTTGTTCCAACAGTGCTTTTTCAAGAGGCAACGAAACTTCTGAAGTTCTCCCACTATAATTTGGCAAGATTGTCATTGATAGACTCTCCTTCCTTCCTATTTTCATTTTACACTGCCCAGGTAAAAAAACAAACAAACAAGCAAGCAAGCAAGCAAGCAAGCAAACAAACAAACAAACAAACAAACAAACAAACAAACAAACAAACAAACAAACAAACAGAGGATGCATGCATTCCCTATTACAGCCAACAGTTTAATCTTAGATGAGATCAGAGATGAGTTGGAATCAATTCTTGCAATCCATGAAAATTCAGATGAAATGTGGCCACCTTTGACTTTGATATTGGCTGATTTGCATAAACTTGGCATTAGAAATATTGCAAAGGGGTAAAACATTTTGCTTTATGAAACACAGCAGGGGACCACTATTCAAAGGCCATTACAGCGTCAGCAGATTTCAATTCCTGCCTTGGTATCCCGTGAACTTTGCTTCATGATAGGCCTGTCCTTCTATGCATTCTTTCAAGGGTATTTAAGCATCCTGAAGCACATAGGATGACGCAGCTGTATCCCAGCACACGACACCTACAAATACGTTCCTGGACCGCAGAACTTTTCTGCTTTCATCCACTCCCATAAAGAACTACAAATGCAACACCATTTTGCTGAACTGACCATGACACAGAATGAGATAAATCAGGGAAATCAGAAAGCAAGACAAATTGCAGAAGCCAGCAAAGAACGGAAGCATAAAATCAAGTTCAATATCAATATTAAAAACAAACAAACAAGAATCATTCTATTCTGTGCGTCATTACAATGTTCATTAGGAAAACAAAGCCAGAGGTTTCAAAAAAAAAGAAGAAACAAACTACTGCTACACGTTGTAAACATTTGGCCTGGAAGCTTTTTTTTTTTTTTTTTTGCTTCCCAATGTGATGTTTAGAACGGTCTTCCTGCAACTTTCCTTACTGGCTGTGATAATTGCTCTCCTGGGAATGTTAGAAGCTAACATCAGACAATTAGACCCCCTCCTGGACTATTCTGTATCTTGTTAGCCCATGTAGTATAACTGCCTTTCTCACTGTTATTATGATGATCAACACATCTTGCACGTGGTCCCTCAATGGTTCAGCAGAAAGTAATGGCAGCAGGGGTGGGCTGTCGGAGATTCGCAGGGGTTCGGGAGAACCTCTAGCTAAGATTCTGTGCAGTTCGGAAAAACCCCAAATCCCACTCCTGGCTGGCCCCACCCACCCCACCCCAAATCCCTCCCAGGAGTCCCCAAATGGCCCGTTTTGGATGCAGGTAAGTGCAGGGTGTGTGTGGAAGCTCAGGGAGGGTGAAAAATGGGCCTACTGGAAGTTCGAGAAGTTTTTTTTCCCTCCTGGAGGTTTGAAAAAAGCCTCCGGAGTTCGGGGAGTTAAAAAACACCCCCCCCAGGGGTGCAGGAGGCCAACTAGGCCACACCCACCATGGCCACGCCCACCCAGCAACCGGGCGGAGAATCCCTTGCTAAAATTTTTGAAGCCCACCCCTCAGCGGCAGCAAGGTCTCAAAATCCTATTGAAAGTTTAATATGAAAGATTAAAATTGTACTTCATCTTCCCCGGCCTGGAACCGACAAAAGAAAGCAAAAGAACACCAAAGCTTTTTTGTGTGTGTGTGTAAATGAAAACATGCTTTGCATCCAAAGCAAATAATTCACAGTCTACATTCCACTGAAAGAAAGCTGGTTATCACTGTTAGTTCTAGCTGGCAATATAAGTTGGAAAGAACTCCTGAATGAGAGAGAGATAAAGAGAGAGGGAGAGAGAGAGAGAGAGAGGCTGGTGGCGTGTTATAGCATTCGTCGTGTATCAGGACAATTCATCATCGTGGCAGCAGCAAACATAGAGGACACTTGATCTTCTGATTGTCCCAACTGTTGTTTATGATTGCTAATCCATCAGTCGGAGTCAGAAGAACGCCGTTGACATTGTTTTGCCGAACGATGTAAAAAATGGGGCCCGAAACGCTACAGATGAGGATGCAGAGCGAGGTGACTTCATTGATCAAAGGACCCCAAATAAAAATAAAAAGATGGGAAAGGAAGAATAATATATTCTCTGATGGTATCATTATCAGCCTCAGAACAGGAGGCAGACGTCCACCCCACCAAGAGGAGGTTTCAAATAACCTAAAATGTTCTCTCTTGGCACGTAATTAGGATTACTGAACACTTGCAAACCTGCAGACCTTCAGAGTAGCATGCAGTCCTTCAGAGCCCCTAAAGACTTTGGAAAGAACATGGTTTGTGCTTGTTAACAGGCCACATGATGCTAAGGCAAAAACTAGGGGAAAACCACTTGGTTGTGACCCGTCACCTGCCATCCCTTCCAGCAGCCAAATCAGATGAGGAGGTGGCGTGGGAGTCAGGGTCAGCATCCAGGCAACCGGAGAACTCTGAGGGGGAAGAGGGAATGGAGATGGCAGAGAGAGAGACAGAGGCAGAGCAGTTTGTCAGCCTTCAAATGAAGAGTCAACAGCCCCCGGGTCTGGAGGTGGCTGACGAGGAAGAGGAGGAACAGCTGGGTCCAGTGCCTGACACGCGGATGCACAGAAAGTAGAGGAGAGGAGAGCAGTGGAAATCTATGGGCCGGTCCTTGGGATGGAAGAGCCACTGCTGCTAGCAAAACCCCACCCTTTCTCTGGAGATAAAAGGCAGGGGGGGGGAGGAGATGAGTAGATGTGGCAGGCAACTATTCATCTCACAGATGGATGGACTTGTCAGCCTGCTGTGAGAGAGAGAGAGACTTTGCTGGCGCTCCTAATAAAGGAATCATTGGTTTAACTACAGAGGGTTTGCCATATTTGAGGAGTTGGGTCAGAAGACACTTGCACAATCTTTTTCTATTCATGACCTGTAGAATATATGCCATGGCATGGCTGTTACCTGGCATATGCCAGGGGACAGTTGGACCAGTCTTACAAGGCTCTTTGTAATTGGTACAAGACCACTCTATCGCTACCCTGCTGATGTTTGTCACTGTCTCCGAGCAGCTGCATAATGTAGAGCTGTGCGCCAAATAAAGAAGGATAATCTATCTTCACCTGTAAACTCCCCCGTGTTAGAAACTTCTTGGATTTGAGCACACTAATTAATTAATTCGAGGGGGGGGGGGGAAACCATTGCTTTTTCTTTCCTTTTTTTTTTTTTTACGTCAGCAGCTGTGAGCAAATTTTTTCCCTGCTGCACTTCTAATAAGTTCAATTAAAAATTAAGACTAAAATCAAATTAAAATGACTTTCCTCATTATCGAGCATCCGACTATCCAGCTGTTCACGGAATTAGCATTAATCTGTTTCATATATGAAATAAATTGTCATGATCTTCATAGGTTGCCTCTGCCCCGTGGTTATTGGTGGTATGGAGTTACGTCTATGTTTCCTCCTGGTTTTGCTTCCATTCCCATTTTTACAGAGTGAGGGGGACACGTCATACAAGAATGTGCTGTGCCATACACTTTGATTCAGTGCATCTCTAGAAACCTTTTCTGATGCAAAGCCATTCTGGCTGATGGTTTCCTCTATGAGAAGTCAAAACGAAACTATGCATTTTCTATAAAGCCAACATTTTTTTCTCTCCAAATATCTAAGCAACGTTTCTTAATCACACATCTTCCAAAACGGTTACGTGACAATTTGTATTTATATTTGTATTTATTAGTTTGTCAAACATTTACAAGATAGCAGGTATAAATGTAAACATGGATATAAAGGAAAGAAATGAATACAAATAAATGGGGACAGTAGGACAGGGATGGAAGGCACGGTGGTGCGCTTATGTATGCCCCCTTTATGGACCTCTTAGGAATCGGGTGTGGTCCACGGTAGACAGTTTAAGGTTGAGGGTTTGAGGATGTAACAACAGAGTCAGGTAGAGCATTCCAGGCATTGACCACTCTGTTGCTGAAGTCGTATTTTCTGCAATTGGATTTGGAGCGGTTTACCTTAAGTTTGTATCGATTGTTTGCCCGTGTATTATTGAGTGTGAAGCTGAAGTAGTCCTGGACAAGTGAGATTCTAGCCGAGATACCCATTAACTAATTAAATTAGGTGGTCATTTAATGAGAGTGAGCTCAATCTGGAGATGGTTACTAAGATAAGATCACACCTTCTCCCTGGGTGCATCGTTCCCCCTTCCTTTCCATCTTTGTCAATTCTAAATTAATGTCCGTATTGTTTTAATGTTTCATATTATTCTTTTTAATTGGTTGTAAGCTGCCTAGAGCCACCTCTAAATAAGATGGGCGGCATATACATTTAATAAGCAAACAAAATACATATATAAGTGAAAATGATGGCAGAATAATCAAACATGCTTGAAAAAGTACTGCTTGGAGAGGGAAGCTGATGTAAAGAGCATTGAAAACGGTTGAAACAAGGCTAAGCCAGCATTCTTGGATAACTGGCATCCCAGTTTATCTAAAAGCACTCATTTTAAAAAAAAAAAAACACCCCAAAAGGCCTTAGAGCAGTTCAACTTCACATTAATTCTCCAGGAATTGGGGTGTGAAATATATCAGGGGGGAAAACAAACAAACAAACAAGAGGGCCCAGAAAAGAGCAGGAAGGACAACATCTCTGCTAGAGCAGGGGTGTCAAACTCAAGGCCCACAGGCCGCATCTGGTCCATGGGGCCACCCTGGAAATAACAAAGGACTGGCCTGCAGTGCCTCTGCCAATGAAAGTGTGTGGCCCACCTAAGTTCTGTTTTCAGCTGTGGTGGCTTCTTGCAGGCCTCTGCCAAGGAAAACGGAGGACCTCCAGAGCTCCATTTTTCCTGGGAGAGCACTCGGGCCACTCGTCCCTAACATGAGTGACATTGAGCTGGCCACACCCACCCTGGCCACACCCACCCACCTGGCCACACCCCAAGGTCAAACACAACCCTGATGTGGCCCTCAATGAAACTGAGTTTGACCCATCTCTACTAGAGAGAACTGGGAAACCATCTAATTGCTGTACCAAGCTAGAGTGGAGTATCATATCTCACTATACATATTAACAACTTTAGTCATTCTAGATTACTTAGCGATGATCACCCATTATGTTTATGGTACCCTGTACTCAGCCATACACAATTCTGGCTGTACGGTATACATTAGTGCTTGGTATAAAATATTCTCTAGAGCTCTTTTCCAAACGATTCCCATTTAATTACTGTAGATGAAATAGAATTTGTTTTAGGGGTTGTCTTTTTATAGGGCTCTTCTTCCACCAAGCCTTTTCAATGTCTTCAGAGGGAGTCCTACATTTTCTATAGCAGCTGTGTCCAGCATTGTTACTTATATACATTAAGGGTATTTATTTTATTTTTATTTTTATTTTTTTTAATTAAATTTATATCCCGCCCTTCTCCAAACGGACCCAGGGCGGCGCACAGGAATGTTAAAATACATACAAAACATATAAAATTTAAAAAACTTATTCTAGTAAAACCTGTGCTAAAAACCGAATTAAAATCCCAAATTTAAAACTGTCTAATGGTCAATACAGGAGGTTACGCTAGGCCGGCTAGATGGAATAAATGTGTCTTCAGACACTTGCGGAAGAGGCGGAGGTCAGAGATGGTGCGGAGTTCAGGGGGTAGCTCGTTCCAGAGGGCTGGCCCAGCCACAGAGAACCTCGACGGCATCGTTGGGGTGGTCTGGGGTGGATATGTACAACTGAGTATCATCAGCGTACAGATGATATCCCACCCCAAAACCACGGATGATCTCACCCAGCGGCTTCATATATGTGTTGAATAGTAGGGGCGAGAGGACCGACCCCTGAGGAACCCCACATATGAGGGGCCTCGAGGCCGACCTCTGCCCCCCTGTCAACACATATTGCGACCGACCAGAGAGGTAGGATGAGAACCACCGCAAAACGGTGCCTCCCAACCCCAACCCCCCCAGTCGGCGCAATAGGATACCATGGTCGATGGTATCAAAAGCCGCTGAGAGGTCTAATAGGACTAGGATAGAGGAATGTCCTCTATCCCGCGCCCTCCAGAGATCATCAACCAACGCGACCAATGCCGTCTCGGTGCTGTGCCCGGGTCGGAAGCCGGACTGGCGTGGGTCTAGATAATCAACTTCCTCCAAGTGTCGCGGAAACTGTTGGGCCACCACACTCTCAACAACCTTCACTAGAAAGTGGAGGTTGGAGACAGGACGATAGTTCTCTAATAATGCTGGATCCAGGGACGGCTTCTTGAGGAGGGGCCTCACTACCGCCTCTTTCAAGACGGCAGGCAAGGACCCCTCACTCAGAGATGCGTTGACAATGCCCTGGAGCCAGCCTCGTGTCGTCTCCCAGGATGCCAGTACAAGCCAGGAGGGACACGGGTCCAATAAACATGTGGTAGCCCTAAGCCTCTTTGACAACTTGTCCATATCCTCGGTGGTAACAAAATCAAACTCCTCCCAAGATGGTATCACAAGATCAGCCTCGGCCCGCTCGACTGGACCACTGTCGATGGAGGGTAACTCGTTCCGAATCCGAGTGATTTTCTCCTGCAGATAAATCTGCAGGAGAGATTTATCTGCAGGGTATATTTTATATGCAGCCCAAGACAATTGCCCTTCATTCAACGCTGCCAAAAGCAGGACTCTCAAAACTTGACAACTTTAAGACTTGTGGACTTCGACTCTCAGAATTCCCCAGCCAGAGACCTCTGATCTAAAGTGTTGTTATCCTTCGTCAACAAGGGTCCAGGTCAGGGGTGGGTTCTAGCCGTCTTTACTGCCAGTTTGCTCATGTGCATGCTGGATGTGTGCATGCACAGTTCAATTAAAATTGTTCTGCGAATGTGCAGTGGCAGTGGCTGCGACCGGAGAACCAGTTCAGGGGTGTGGCAGGCCGGGGTCGCTGCCACCATACCCAGCAACCTAGGCCATCATACCACTACCGGTTCGGCCGAACTGCTAGGAACCCACCACTGATCCAGGTGCTGTATCCAGCATCCTCTCTTTGCATATCTTTGAACATCCTTAACTATCACTGACCCAAGGGTTTTCATCACCAAGTAATGGACACTCTAACCCAGGGGTCTCCAACTTTTGCAACTTTAAGTCTGAAGGACTTCAGCTCCCAGAATTCTCCAGACAGCAAAGCTGACTGGAGAAGTCTGAGAGCTGAAGTCCTTCAGACTTAAAGTTGCAAAGGTTGGAGACCCCTGCTCTAACCCCATTGACTAAACTCTTGACAGAATCGTCCATTGAGGGTCCCTTTCCCAGTTGACCTATCGCCCACCTGGTGGTAGCTATTGGCATTTGACTTCTTTTGTGTATCACAGATAGTCAAGGAATTGCAAGGAAAGGATTAAGCCAGCATTACCTTATTTCTCACAGGGCCACTAAAACAAGCAAGGTGACCAGCTGTGATACAGGCAGTAAAAAAAAGGGGGGGGGGGCTGGAAGGAACATGTGCACAGATGGCTGTCAGGAGCTACAGTCACTTAGAGGCTTCCAATCATGCTCGAACATCTTATGGAAGTTGGCTCATAAAAGGAAGAGTGGTAAACAATGCATAGGCGGTAAAGTCCTGGAATAGGCTAAACATCTGGTGCACAAACTAAAGGGAAGCAAATGTTAATTATCAGACAAAAAAGTTGAAAAGAGAACAGTTAGGATAAGAGAGGAAGCGTCCAAAGGCCATTATGGCACAACAATGAAGTAGGAGGAGAAGACAAGACTCAAGGGAAGAGCATGTATTCCAACACCGAATCCCAGTTCGAGGAGAACTTAATCGCCTTGAGAACCTGAGCTAAATCAGTCTTTCTCAACCTTGGCAAATATCCGATGGAATGACTTCAATTCCTAGATATGCTCAGTTGTGACCATGTTGACTTTAAAAGTCTGGGAAATGAAGTCCACTCATCTGGAAGATGCCTTGCCATGGAGCTGGGCTAGACGGACAATATCCTGTTTTCCTGAAAACAAGACTTCCCTGGATAATAAGCCACATGCGCTAAAATAAGCCTTTTTCCAAAAATAAGACCTCCCCAAAAATATTGCAATATAGCAGCAGCCATGAAGTGACTACGCTCACTGCCTCTTGCACCTCAAAAATAATAAGACCTTCCCCAAAATAAGGCCAACTGTTTATTTCGTGGGTCAAAAGAAAATAAGACCCTGTCTTATTTTCGGGAAAACATGGTAGTGATTAGGTGATAAGCATCTACATATGTTGGGGGCCGTATTTGAAATGTCGGAGCCATCTCAGCCTACCAACATTCCAGAAGACCATAGAAGGTTAGGTAGGAGAGGTATCCCTTAACACCAGAATGTTTTTTACTCAACTTTTTAATGGGTTTTAAGAACAGGAATGGGAGCAGATGTCAGGGTTCCAAGAACACCCATAACGAAAGGAGACTCCGAGGCTTGAGTTTCCTCAAAGTTCCATTTTACTAGAGATGTCATATTGGCACATCTGGGAAAAGCCGAATCTGAAAGTTTCCAGAATTTCCCCACACAAAAGAAAGTCCCTGCCCAGCGCCCACATGTCCATCACATGGCCCAATCAGGCACCATCCAAAACAGGAGATGCTTCAAAGTCACCTCATTGCAGAGTTTTTGGGAATTATAAATGGATTATAATCCATTTTGAAAATATTAAAGAAAATAAAACTTTGAAAATGTTGCCAAAATTAAGTGCTATAGGCTCAGGGTAGAAGGATGAAAATAGGATACTGATAATTAATATGCCCATAGATTCTGAACCACTTAATCTAAGTACAAGCAGATCTTTTTCGTTCCAATTTTTTTCAGTTGCAGAATTTCAAAGTGACCAGAGAAAACAGGACAAGGAAATTATAGATTTTATTTTTCTAATTCATTATGGTGGTGGGGACGTATTCTTTTTTTACCTAGTAAATATATGTTATTGCTTCACTGGAACAAAGTTATGTAATCAATCTCGAGTCAAACAAAATGCATGAAAGTTCCCTGAAGTTTTCCTTTGGGCTTTCAGGATGCGGGCAAGGAGCAATTAAAAACAGGATAAATTGAAATATTTCTCTCCGAGTTATTGAAGCTTTTCCTGAGCAGTATCGTTCAGGAAGTAAGTTACCTGCAATGATTTACAACTTTGCTCTTTGGCCCAGTCTACAAAGCACACCACAGTGCCCAACAATGGCAACGCAGGCTGTGAAATCATGTAAACTCAGTGCTATGAATGGCCCCGTTGAATATCTGCCAGGAAATGAGCACAGTGTGGTTCAAAGGGCAACCTGCCAGATCATCCGTTCAGCTGCGCCGGTGAAAGAATCGGAGGAAGAAACTTGTCAAGAACAGGAGAGTTTGCCAAAAGTTGGAGGGACTCAGAATAAAGCATCTGCAACGGTTGTGGGAACTGGGTATCTCTACTCTACAGAAGAGAAAGACCAGGGGTGACATGATAGCAATCTTCCAGTACTTCCAGCACCTGTCTCAGAGAAGAAGAGGTCCACCTATTCTCCAAATCACCTGAGACCAGGACAAGAAATCATGGATGGAAACTTATCAAAGAGAGATCCAATTTAGAACGAAGGAGAAATTTCCTGACGGAATAATTAATCAAGGGAACGGCTTACTTCCAGAGGTTGTGGGGATGCCAACATTGGAGGTTTTTAAGAAGAGAATTTATCCTGCATGGTATAGGTTCTCCTGCTTGAGCAGAGGGTTGGACTAGAAGACTTCCAAGGCAGGGGTGAAATTCAGCAGGTCCTGACAGGTTCTGGAGAACTGGTAGTGGAAATTTTGAGTAGTTCGGAGAATCGGTAAATACCACCTCTGGCTGGCACCGCCCCCTCTGCCTCCTGAGTACCAGCTGATAGAGAGGGAATAGAGATTTTGCCTTGCCCACCAAGCCACGCCCACAGCACCAGTAGTAAAAAAAAAAAGAATTTCACCACTGCATCCAAGGTTCCTTTCCAACTCTATTATACTGTTACTGCTAATTAGCCTACCCTGCAGGAAACTACTAAACCCAAACTCCAAAAAGAAAAATCTATAAAGATCTGTCAATCTAATCTGTAAAACTCAAAGTCAAAGTTGCATTCTTTTCGACATCAAGCATGTAATTCTGAAGCAGTTTCCATGTTCTTGTTTTTATTATTAAGGAAAAACGAAAGAAGTTGTGATTTGATGTTAATGCTCTATTCTACTACATCAGAGAGAGTCAGAAGTCAATGCTTCTTTTTCTTTCCTTTTCCCTACCTTTCCTCATTTCTCTCTCCCTTTTTCGCTGCTCTTTTATTGACTTTTATATTTTGCATTTTATAATACTAATAAAAAATATTTGGGGAAAGAAATTCGGATCACGATAGCAAGGAAAAGGGTCCAAGTACCAATCTATAGCCTGTGGTTGCGACAGTTGTACTGAACTAATTACTACCAAGGACATCTTTTGAAATATTTAATATGCAATGTTATATTTCATAGCTGGAAGGCTAAGCTAGTATAACATCATGATGTCACGTAAGGAAAGAAGGCACTTTCTCTTTTTCCCCCCCAGAAAACTTAAGTGACCCTAAAATTATTTGAAAAATGACGTGACCTTATTTCTTTGCTTCTAAGTCATTATGGGAAGACAGGACTGCATAATGGTTTAGACTTATTAGACCTTTTTGGCTAATATGTAATCAGGCGAGGCGCCCGTTACTCTGTTAATCTAGGCTACTTGACCTAACATGTTTCTACAATGATTTTTCTACAGTGATTATATAATTATCGTTCTACTACGCAGCCCTAGGCTTTGAAAACACCACTTTCGCCGTGGCTTCCTTTTAAACTTCGATCAAAATGTGTGCCCCAATAATCCCAAAGTACTTTCACCTCCAGCCAATTCTTCCTGTGACAATGTAATTAGGTCAAAGCCAGAAGGATGTTGGGTGCTTAAATTTTGTTGGGACACTTGAAAACTTACCACCTTGTCCGTTTATCTAAAATGGTGACCGTAAACGACATGCAACAAATCCTTGATTTACAAACATTCATTTTTAGCAACTACTCAAAGTTACAGTACTGAAAGTCGTGTTTAATGACCGGTCCTCATACTTATGACAGTTGCAGCATTCCCAAGATCATATGATCAAAATTCAGGCACTTGGCAATGAACCTGTGTTTATAACAGTTGAGCTAATGATTTCCCACAAGCAAAGTCATTGGGGGGAAACAGGATTCGCTTAACTACTGTGGCAAAAATAGGTTGTGAAAATCAGGTCTGGCTTACTTAACAGCCACCTTGCTTAGCCATGAAAATTCTGGTCCCAATGGCTGTAAAATGAGGACCAGGAATAGAGATAAGAGGAATAAAGGTAGTTCAAAGCCCTCACAATTACGACACTGAATACAAAACAACAAATGCATGTATCTAAATTTAAACGCATGGTGCTTGAGATATATAAAACACACCTTGATTTTTTAAAGTGTGAAAATTCTCCGTTTTATTTCCATTAATGGCCAATTTCCTCTCTGCTGCTTCTATATACCCGGGCACGGAGGTTACAAAGAATAGCACACAGTATTTCTTTCTACTTTCGGTTAACAATAATGACTTCTACTTAGAAAGGCTTATTGTCAATGTCATTTCATTTGTTGACTCCTTTCCCAACCTCTCTTGAAAACTTTCCAGAACGCTTTGTGGGGAAAGGTATTATTCACTGCTTGCTCTATGCAACGCACCAACAATAACTTGATTAGCTTGGTTATTTGATGGGCTTAACAGGAACACAGCAAATAAATGAAGCATCAGCTTTCGGCATCTGTGCTTGGGAAGTGCTTGGTGATTGGACTAATTATCAAGGTGAATACCATTTCTCAACAATGGTGTTTGTCAAGGCAGGGGAAAACGTGTAATAGAATAATTGCTCTTGGAAATGAACGGTGGCAGGCTGTAAACATTGTTGTTCTTATTGCACTGGCCAGGGGGGCATTTCAGCAGAATTGGTATAGGTGCTTCTTTTGATTCCCTTTATAGCTTTATACCAGGGGTGACAAACTCAAGGCCTGGGGGCCGAATCCGGCCCACAGGGTGCTTAGATCTGGCCCACGGGGCCACCCTGGAAAGAGCAAAGGACAAGGCCGTGGTGCCTCTGCTAGTAAAAAAACAGAGATTGGAAGGGCCACGTGCGACCTTCCCAAGTGCCGTTTTCAGCTGTGACAGCCTCCTGGAGCTCTGCCAGCAGAGATGGAGCTCAGGAGAGCTGTGCATGGCCTTCCTGAGCTCCATTTTTGGCTGTGACAGCCTCCTGCAACCCTCTGCCAGCAAAAAAAGGAGTTTTTGCTGGCAGAGTGGTTGGGCAACCACAGGCGCCACCAACATGAGTGACATCAAGTTGACCATGCCCACCCTGGCCATGCCCCCCATCCCCTCTGAGGTCAAACACAACTCTGATGCAGCACTCAATGAAATCGAGTTTGACACCCCTGCTTTATACTTTTCTTATTACCGTCTATACCTTTCCTATTACCTTCATGCTAAGCTTTCCCATCACACAAGGTAGTCGCCTGTTAGAGAAGATCTGGAAGTTAGGGAAGTTAGCTAGAGAAGATCGGGAGGTTAGTGAAGTTAGTTAGAGAAGATCTGGAAGAACAGAGAATGACAGCAACGGGAGACAGATGTCCTTCTGATATGCACTTGCTGTTCTCAGATTTGGTGAAGGGTGTTGCTCTGGATCCTCTATGAATACTTTCTGATCCTTGCTGAAAACTCAGCTGGCATTATCCCAAAATAGAGAGGGCATTGTTTTATTGTCGGCCTCCAACAGCATGTAATGGGCTGACACAGCAAAATAGCTTGGCTGGAACCCATACCTGGAAACTACCAGATGCAGTTCAGAGCTTCCGAACTTGGAAGGCGAAGCTTAAAAGATGACAGGTAGGGAAGAGGTATAGCCCAAGTACCCAAACCCTGCTGACTCATAAATAAATACTTTCCTGTGTGCCAAGAGCAGTGTTAGGACGTTAGATGCATCTGGCAATTCAGTAGACATCCTTCTAGGTGGAACAGAAAGAACTAAAGTGAAGAACAATGAAATAATTTTATTTACAAGATTTATATTCTTTCTATTAATATGTTCTCTGGGCATCATCCTCTCAAAGAAAACCAACACCATAAAAGAATGGAACACCAAGTCCACAACTGTCCGTTTTGAACAAGAGGACAAACAACAAATAAAAGAAAGGTGAAGAAATGTGACAAAGCCACCCTAAGTAAAAGTTTTAGCTTCTAAACCAGGGGTGTCAAACTTGCAGGCCACAGGTCAGATGTGTCACAAGCTGGCCACATCCACCCCCGGTTTAGTGAAGGGGGAAAAAGTTGTGATACGTCATATCACGATGTGACGCTGCAGGCTGGACAATTCTAACACTAGTTCTAAACACTAAAAAGGGCCATAATTCATTAATGCCTTGAAAATTATTGTTGAAGCAATACTAAAAAGCTAATTTGGGAGAAAATGCTTTAAAGATGCCAAGGCTCTCTGGGAAATGAATAATATGGACAGTGGTTCTTTTTCTAAAGATGGAATTGGGTTAAATAAGAGCTTTAGTTACATTCGAGGTTAGATTGACTTCAGAGGTGGTATTCAGTAGGTTCTGACCAGTTCTGGAGAACCAGTAGTGGAACATTTGAGTAGTTTGGAGAACCGTTAAATATCACCTCTGACGGGCCCCGCCCCCATCTGTTGTCTGCTGATCAGTCTCAGCTGATTGGGAGAGAATAGGGATTTTGCAGTAACCTTCCCTTAGAGTAGGGAGGGAATGGGGATTTTACAGAATCCTTCCCCTGCCACGCCCACCAAGTCACACCCACAGAACCGGTAGTAAAAAAAAATTGAATCCCACCACTGGTTGACTTGCTTTTCTGTGGAAAAGTAACCTGGAATGTTATGTACCAGATGATAGTACAGCATATAAAATACATTGTAAAATGAAAGAATGTTGCACTTTCTAAACAGTTTAGTACCCCAATACATAACCTGCCAGACACTCCCCTATGCAGCAACAAAACTATAACCTAACATCGCACAAGAAATCATACCATGGCTTAGTAACAACAGCCAGCCACTCAAACTATCAAACAAGCCAAAAACATGACCCAGATGCATCCAGATAAACAACTGTAATCCTAATCTGCATCACATAGACAGTACTTAACTACAGCCCATCAACAACAGCCAGACAATCATACAGTCCGAAATCAGACCCTGACTCAGAAATATCCTAAAAAGCAACCTTCAGTCTAACTTGTGTCTCATGAAAAGGTACTTAAAGTCCTGTGTTCTGATGGATGAGCACAGCTCAAAATGCACTGACGATGTCGCCTCGGATGTGCATGAAACACTTTTAACCAAATTGTCAAGCTCGGAGCTCAAACCAATAGACTAACATAACCTACCATTGGACCCCAATAATGGATACTGCAGGCATGAGATTGGACTGACAATATGTGTGCATACACCATTAATACAAACCAGAGACCAAGTCATGAAAACACCAAGCAAAATAATATTGATCAGGGAAAGAATAGAAGTTTTTCTGACCTAAATTTCCACTTTTAACAAACAGGTCTTTCTTTCTGCATAATTAGAGAAATGCCAATCTATACTAAATACACCTCAGGATTTACTTCTGATTCGACAGATACACAATGGTCTAGTTGGGGGAGAATTGCTGTGTGCATGAATATTCAAGACAAAAAATCATTTAGATCCTGACTTAAGCATGTTTAGCAAACCTAGAGAAATCAGGGGGATTTGATTGTCTCAGAATCCCAAACTGTAGTAACTTCAATGGATTTAGTGTAAGCATTGTTCCTCTAGAGTAAACTCTATGTATTTAACCATTGTTATTAAGTGCCATACTACTGCATACATTAATATCCTATTAATATCCTTTTTTTCTATATTAATGCTCTGTCCCCTTTCTCAAACCACTTTTCACAATATCTTTACGTCCTGTGCTGTGCATCTGCATAAAACAAATCACTGTACCATTCTTTAATCATCAACCATTTATTTCATTGTGCTATATTCATATCACTACTTCTCTTTCCATGGCCTACCCTGTTGAAGCACTTCATTTCAAAAGCTTGCTAACTGAGAAACCAACACAATCCTTGGCTTCATTCCAAAATATTTATCCTACTAAAATTTATTTCAAGTGTTCCAGATGAATTAAAATTTAATGATTAGAAGCAACTCTAGGTACACAATTAGTCTTACGTGTTTGCCCAAATAGCAAAGTCATTTGGGCACTAAAATTTAAACTAATTCATATGCAGCTGAACAAATAAGCACAACAAACATGATTAATTTAATTGAGAATGAGAACGAGGCTTTGCCAGCTGTTTCATAATACTATTGATTTGGTTAATATTGTCCTGCCCATATGTGTATCTGTGTTTTTTTTAAAAATTATTATTAAAATAACAGCTTAGGATCTGCTAGGAAGACATACTACAAGGACCTGCTCACTCATCAAACTAAACCAAACACAATTGCTTTGCTTTAAAATAAGGATACTGGGTGAAACCTGGCCATTCAGGATTATAAATCATGGCTTAAAGACATAGTGCCATGTATGGATTCAAGAAAGCACTAAGGAAGCCATGATTTTGCAGAGTTGACTGTGCTCAATTGAGACCAAAAGCCCATCTAATCCACTAATGCACCCTCTGCCCTACAGAAAGCTTTCTCACTTCACATTTTTAAGCAATTGGAGTTTTTTTCATAGCAAACTTCACCCTAGATTTTTTCTTTCTTTCTACAACACCATCTGTCCCTTAGATACTTTGGAACAAAACAGAAAATTGGTACTTTCCCTTCCCAAAAAACCAAAAACAAATCCCAAGCTATCCCCAAAGTGTAAAATTTGTCCAGTTTACAAAACAACCTCTCTCCTCAACACTGCTGTCAAGAAAAACCAAACAATTAACAGTGAGTGCTGTACCATGTACATGAACCATACAAGTGGCAAAGAAATAGGGGCAAAGAGAACCATAGTCAGGCATAACACAGGTTTCGTAGACAGTAAACACAGGGTCAATCAAAATGGACTCAAATGTCTATACACCAATGCACAGAGTATGAGGAATAAACAGGGTGAATTAGAAATTCAAGTAAATGAGGGCAGATACGATATTGTTGCCATTACAGAAACTTGGTGGGATGAAACCCACAAATGGAACATACAGCTAGAAGGATTTAAATTATTTAAAAGAAATAGACCAAATAAAAGAGGAGGTGGAGTTGCACTATATATAAGAAATAATTACATCTCTACAGAAATAGAGCACAACAATGATGAGAACTATCTTGAATGTATTTGGGTCAATATTAAAGGTTGGGGGGGGGGATGATATTGTCATAGGTCTATACTACAGGCCACCCAACCAAGCAGAGGAAGTGGATGAACTTTTTGCTAACCAGCTAACTAAGGTATGTAGGAAGCACACTACAATAGTAATGGGAGATTTTAACTACCCCGACATCAATTGGGAAACAAACTCTGCACCAAGTGGAAGATCCAACAGGTTCCTAACAAACCTAGCAGACAACTTTGTTTCCCAAAAGGTAGAGAAGGGAACAAGGGGATCAGCAATATTGGACTTAATTCTCACTAACAGAGAGGAAATGATAGAAGGCGTAGAAGCTACAGGAACTTTGGGGGCAAGCGATCATGAAATACTGGAATTCAACATTATGCAAACAAAAGTAGTTGAACAAAGTCAAACTAGAGTCTTAGACTTTAAGAGAGCTAATTTAAATAAACTCAGAGAGAGCTTGGGAAGGATTCCATGGATGAGAATCCTCAAGGGGAAAACAACTCAAGAAGCTTGGGAAATTTTGAAAAATGAGATTATAAAAGCCCAGTCCAGCGCAATACCAATGAAGAAGAAAAATAACAGTTCCCAAAAGAAACCAGCATGGCTGCATAAAGAACTCTCTGACAAATTGAAAGACAAAAAGGATAAATATAAAAAGTGGAAAAAGGGGGACATAACTAAGGCAAAATATCAGCAAATAGCCCGAGCCTGTAAAGATGAAGTGAGGAAAGCTAAGGCTCGCAATGAAGAAAGGCTTGCCAAAAAAGTAAAAAATAACAAAAAAAGCTTCTTCCAACATGTTAAAAATAAGAAAAAAGTTAAGGAAACAATTGGTCCACTGCTGGGAGAAAATGGCAAGAAGATGATAAGCAACAGGGAGAAAGCAGAACTATTTAACTCTTTTTTTGCATCTGTCTTTACACAAAGGGATAAAACAGCCCAACCAATCAAAAACAGCATCACAAAAATCAGATTAGGAACACAAGTTGAAATAGGGAAGAAAATGGTAAGTGAGCACCTGTCTGCCCTGGACGAGTTCAAATCACCAGGACCGGATGGATTACACCCCAGGGTTCTGAAGGAACTGGCAGACAAGATCTCAGAACCACTGAACTATATCTTTCAGAGATCCTGGAGCACCGGGGAACTGCCAGAAGACTGGAAAAGAGCTGATGTGGTTCCCATCTTCAAAAAAGGAAAAAAAACAGATCCAGGAAACTATAGACCCATCAGCCAGACCTCAATACCAGGAAAGATTCTGGAAAAGATAATTAAACAACAAATAAGTGAACACCTAGAAGCAAACACAGTAATAGCCAAAAGCCAACATGGGTTTGTCAAAAACAGATCATGCCAGACGAATCTAATTGCATTCTTTGACAAAGTGACAAAATCAGTGGACCAGAGGAATGCTGTTGATATAATTTACCTGGACTTCAGTAAGGCATTTGATAAAGTAGACCATAACCTACTATTAGATAAAGTAGAAAATTGTGGGTTAGACAGCATCACCAGCAAATGGATTCGCAACTGGCTGACCAACCGCACTCAACGTGTAGTCCTCAATGGAACTGCATCTACATGGAAGGAAGTATGCAGTGGAGTCCCCCAAGGCTCTGTTTTAGGCCCAGTACTCTTTAACATCTTCATCAACGATTTGGATGAGGGGATAAATGGGGAACTCATCAAATTTGCAGACGACACCAAGCTGGCAGGAATAGCCAACACTCCAGAAGATAGGCTTAAGATACAGAAGGATCTAGACAAACTTGAACATTGGGCACTATCTAATAAAATGAAATTCAATTGTGAAAAAAGTAAGGTCCTACATATAGGCAAGAAAAACCAAATGCACAAGTACAGTATAGGTGGTACCTTGCTCAATAGTAGCAACTGTGAGAGGGATCTTGGAATCCTAGTGGACAACCATTTAAATATGAGCCAGCAGTGTGCAGCAGCTGCCAAAAAAGCCAACACAGTTCTAGGCTGCATAAACAGAGGGATAGAATCTAGATCACGTGAAGTGTTAATGCCACTGTATGGTGCCTTGGTAAGGCCACACTTGGAATACTGCATACAGTTTTGATCGCCACGATGTAGAAAAGACGTGGAGACTCTGGAAAGAGTGCAAAGAAGAGCAACCTAGATGATTAGGGGACTGGAGACTAAGACATATGAAGAACGGCTGCAGGAGCTGGGTATGTCTAGCTTGATGAAGAGAAGGACCAGGGGAGACATGATAGCAGTGTTCCGATATCTCAGAGGGTGCCACAAAGAAGAGGGAGTCAAACTATTCTCCAAGGCACCTGGGGGCAGGACAAGAAGCAATGGGTGGAAACTAATCAAGGAGAGAAGCAACTTAGAACTAAGGAGAAATTTCCTGACAGTTAGAACAATTAACCTCTGGAACAGCTTGCCTCCAGAAGTTGTGAATGCCCCAACCCTGGAAGTCTTTAAGAAGATGTTAGATAGCCATTTGTCTGAAATGGTATAAGGTTCCTGCCCACGCAGGGGGTTGGACTAGAAGACCTACAAGGTCCCTTCCAACTCTGCTATTGTATTGTATTGTATCCTTTACTCTGACCTTCCTCACCCCGTCTTTATAGAATGCCAAAGCTCCGCCATTACAAGAGAAAGCTAAAATTCAAAGCTTCCTTAAATGCACACCAAATTTACCCAGTTATTTTATTGGCCAGCTTCTGAACTAGAACTGTGTTATAATAATTCAAAAGAGCAGAAAGACAAAGTTACTCCGACTCTCTATGTTCAGATACATCCATCGATAGTTTCATCTTTTTTAAACTTTTCTAACACCTTGTTTTCCCTTTCAGGGAAGTTTACGCTTGTGGGGAGATTATTCTATTCATTGGCCAGGAACACACAACCCATGTTGCCTTCCAGATGTTGCTGATTTTTTTTAAAATTCCCATTAGCCATCATGGTGAGTGTTGGGAGTTTTGTCCAACTTGGTATGAGCCATGGGAAGGGAGATTGCATTGCTTATATATTTGTATTCATTTGATTTATATCCCGTCTCTTTTAGAAAAGCTCAAAATTTGGTGTCCTTTGGAATAACTCTTCTGCAGGCAGGTTAATATGAGAGGGATTGATGCAACAACTCCCAGTGACTGGTGAGAATGGACCAGTGTAAATAGTCCTATTCCAGACCTTTTAACCAAAGCACCGTAGGTCATTCACCTAGTTCTTGTTGGATGCATTCCGATCCAACAAATTGTTTCCTTTGTGGTATGGATGACAGGAAGTTCATCAAGGTCCTATTTTCCATCTCTATTCTGCTGTTAGGTCCATCAAAGGGCTAAAGCAGATAAGAACCAAAGGTCACTTCCTTTGGGACTCTTGCTGTTAATTATCCACAGTATTATTTGTTTGTTTTTTAGAAATGATGTTACTATGGATTCTGAAAATTCTCTCCCTTGTAACGTATAGAAACAGAAAGTGTAGATTGTTCATATTAAGTCCTCTGCCCTCTGCTCATTCTTCCTTCCTGCCCATCTTTCTCTCTCTCTCTCTTATCTCTATCGATTTTGCCAGTGGTTTGCTGATGTTTAAATATCAACTTGTATTTTTTACCAGCTAAATTGAGTGGTGTTTTTGCTTGCTCTGATCCGGATATAGGAAATGGCTAGGATTGTGCTGGGTGAAAACTAAACTGGAAAGAGTAATTCTGCACCACATTCCAGTCAAAACAATTCTGCCTTGGGCATTTCTATCTACACATACATGAGTCTAGACTATTTTCATTCATCCAAAATATGTAGAACAAACAATTCTTACTATCTCTGGCCATGAGGAATGCTGCCTGATATGACATCTTTGACAACTGGTGGACATCCACATACAGCTCCAATGTTTATGTGGTTTTCATGGCTTTAGTCAGAGTTGGGGTTTACCCTACCTTATTCAATCTTTTAATTGGAGCTGTAAAACATGGCTTTACTATAGAGTGTCCCAGAGGTGGTATTCAGCCAGTTCTGACAGGTTCTAGAGAACCAGTAGTGGAAAATTTGAGTAGTTCAGAGAACTGGCAAATAGGCTGGCCGCGCCCCTGCTGCCTCCCAGCCTCCCAGCTGATCTTCTTTTGCTGCCCTGAACAGGAGAACGGAGCTGGAAAGCAGGTTATGGGGTGGGGAGGGAATGGGGATATTGCAGTATCCTTCCCCTGCCACGCCCACAAAGCCACGCCGACAGAACCAGTAGTAAAAAATAAATAAATTTCACCCCTGGAGTGTCCTCACTATATGTAACATATACAAGAGAGTGATTCAAGGTCATGAAGTTCTCAGATCATTTGCCCCCAAAATTCCAGGTCACATTTTATTCAAAGGGTGTGTATTTCCAAAAAGGATCTGGAAAAAATGGAAAACCAGAGGCTCTGAATGTATCTTATTCCAAAAGATGCCCCCTTCATTTATAATCTATGGTTGTAGACCTCAAAGTACTGTTTGAGTTCATTTTGAATCCCTGTAAGTAAATCTGGTCTTTAAAAAAAAAAATCATCATACCAATTAATTTTAAAATAACATTTAAAGGAAAGGGAAGGAAATTTTGGAGAACTCCCTTCTAAATATGCAGAAACGTATACATTTGAAACGTATGACAGTATAGGCTTTCATAAGCCATTATGAGCTAAGTCCATTAAACTTCCAGCTTACAGCAAATTTAAAAAGTTACAACTTGCACCATCAGGTAGATAAGATAGGTTCAGCCAAGGGGCAATTCTTTCCCTAAATTGCCTTCTTTGCTTGTAATAAGGCAACCATAAGAACGTGCCACCTTGAGAAATAATTGAAAATCACCATAAAGAATTGTCATAAACTGAAAGTTCCTTTTTGGCACTTGGCGGAAAGGAGTAATCAATTTTCATGCGTAGATAAGAGCTTTATTTATAAATTATGATAGTACAATGCACTTTATTACTGAAATGCTGCCATCAAAATGAAAATTGCTTGCACAGGACATTAATAGGCACTTGTATATATGGTGTAATCCAAACTCCATAATACAGAAAAAATTTACTCCTGCTTTTGTCTGACCCACTACTGTATATGGAAATTAAATTAATGAACTCTTTGAAGACTACAGGTATTCATCACCCTAGTTTTAATTTTACAGTATATCTCATTACCCTTTTGGAGAATTTACATTTCTAAAAGTAAAGTTCTTCCTGGCATTGAAATACATATAAATCTTTTTTTAAAAAACAACAACATAAAGGGAAGTGTGGGGAGAAGCAAGAAAGAATTGTTAAAGCGTTATTTTTGTTCTCAGGAATATTTTCACACCTGGTCACCCAAGTTCCCACTAGCAAAATCCATCCAGGCTTTGTGACTCATCTTGCAATTAAAAAAATAAAAGATTGCTTCAGCAATAACTTGAACTATTGTTTTGCAAAATGACAGGGGAAACAGGCACCAAAGAGAGAGAGACAACCATCTATGGTAGTAGTGTTAAACTTAAGACCTGCAGGCTGGCTCACAGGGCTGCCCTGGAAACAGCCAAGGACTGTGGTACTTCTGCCAGCAAAAATGGAACTCGGGAGGGCTGCGTGCCCCCTCCCCTCCGAGCTCCTTTTTCGCTGGCAGATTGTTAGCAAAACAAACTAAAAACAAAACAAAAGGAGAAATGTTTCCCCTTTTGCATTTGAGCATGCCAGAAAGGACAGGAATGGAGAAAGAGGAAAGACAAAGAAAAAGAAGGAAAGATGAAAAGAGAGGAAGGAAAAATAAGGAAAGAGGGGAAGGAAGAAGAAAGAATTAAGAGGGAATGAAAAAGAAGAGGAGGGAGGGAGGGAGGGAGGGAGGGAGGAAGGAAGGAAGGAAGGAAGGAAGGAAGGAAGGAAGGAAGGAAGGAAGGAAGGAAGGAGATTATAATGAGAGTGAGTGAGGGTCTGAAGGAAGTCCTGCCTTAGTACTTGGCCACCAAAGGTACCCCCTGACATCGGTGATGTTGAGCTGCCCACACACACCCTGCCCCCCTCTACTGTGCCCCCCATCCAAGTTCAAACACAACCCTGATGTGGTCCTCAATGAAATCAAATTTGACACCTCTGATCTATGGGATCTCAAAAACCGGGTTGCATTTTTACAGTGCTTCCTGCTGCCCAAATAAACCTACCAGCTAATCTGTTTTAAGATTAATCTAAAATTAATCTGACATTTACCCAGTGCATACAATTTCTAGGTTGCAATAACAGTGAAGGAGAACAATATCATCCATGGATAAAATCCCATCACTGATGATGGAATAGTGAATCCCCCCCTGCATGTTTGACAAGATTTGCTATAGAACAAAGGACAAGTCTTTGGGAGGGACCCCTTTCTCTGAGTGCTCTGCAGGGAGACAAAGGAAAGGAAACCAAGGCAAAATCTAAGTGTAATTTCTTTTTCATTTAAATATTTTATTTGATCCAAATATTTTAGGTGTGCGGAGGTTTGGTTTCAAAGATAAAATTATGATTAGGATAAGTGGCCAAGCATGCCCTGCCTAATTCAAAGTGGCAATAAAGTTGTTCTATTCTATTCTATTCTATTCTATTCTATTCTATTCTATTCTATTCTGGTCAGGTCTAGTCTAGTCTAATGTAGTCTAATGTAGTCTAATCTCTATTCTATTATCCATTCATGTGTGTGTGTGTGTGTGTTGCATTTGTGCTGATAAATAAATAACAGAAAAATGGTTTCCTGCCTGGAAGGCTCCTAGGGAGGAGCTGAAAGGCAAAAGGGAAGCAGTATGCTCCCTCCCATATTTGGGCATACCAGGTGCTTTGACATCACACACACACACACACACACACACACACACACACACACACACACACGTGCAAATAAATGTGACAGCTGTATTTTGAAAAACAAGTGAGGACATCTCACTCTCTGAAGCAACAAAGAATATTTGTACAAAACTTCACTAAAGGGTACAGCTCCTCCCAGTTTTAAAGAACCAAATTGAATCTGTTGTGTCAATCCAAACCTGTTCAGGAAACTGAGATTTTTAGAGATCTATTTTTCTGTGAGCTCCATGTTAGGAATCAACAGCTCCACTCTACTTGTCATTTTAATTTATCTCAGAATCTGAAGTTTCTACCTGTTTCACTTCCAGTTGTTTGATTTAGAAAAAAACCCCACAACTGATCAAGGACGAATGGAATGTGAAACTCAGAAGTACCTAACCCAAACTCCCCCTTGTTTGACTTTGATGGTGGCTTAGAATATCTCAAAAAGAATTTGAGAACCTCGGAGACCTTGTTTTCTTATATTTACATAACCAACTATGTAAGAGTATCAGAGTAGATAAGTAAAGAACAAGAACAAGCATGTCAGTTTCTAAGGTCAATAACACCTTTTTACCAGCATCCACAGGGTCCGATGTTCTGTTATGGAATAATGACAGTTTTAAGTGCAAGTCTCACATATTTCAAACTCCCAAGAGTTTCTAGAGCCCAGGAATAGAACCCAAAGTTGTTGGGGGTTTTTTAAACATACTCAGCACACCAAAGATTCAGAGAATTTAAGGAAGTTTAATCTGCCATAAAGTGCCATTGGATTGCAACCTAAAAATGTCCAAGTTTTTTCTGCTACGACTTTTAGACTTCCCCTTTCTTTTCTCTCTAGCCAGAGTTCCTTTGGGGAGCCGCAACTGCTTTCAAGCTATTCTGTGCAATATATTTAATTCCTTCAGAGGGCTGTGATCACAAGTACTTTAGTTTTGAAACAAAATTGGCTCTGGGATCCCACAATGGAACATACTCTAGTGGCCAAAATGACATTGATTTCCTGCCAAAGGTATCCGCAGCTACAAAAAAACCTACATCTTATGTTAGAGGTGGTATTCAGCTGGTTCTGACAGGTGCTGGAGAACTGAGTGGAAATTTTGAGTAGTTCGAGAACTGGCTAATACCACGTCTGGCTGGCCCTGCCCCCAATTTATTCACTGCCTCCTGAGTCCCAGCTGATTGGCTGGGTCTTCTTTTGTTGCCCTGCACAGGAGAACAGAGCTGGAAATCAGGTTGGTGGGATGGGGAGGGAATGGGGATTTTGTAGTATCCTTCCCCAGGAGTGGGGTGGAAATGGAGATTTTTCAGTGTCCTTCCCAAGGAGTGGGGTGGAAATGGGGATTTTGCAGTATCCTTCCCCTGCCATGCCCACCAAGTCATGCCCACCAAGCCACGCCCACAGAACCGGTAGTAAATCTTTTTGAATCTCACCACTCATCCTTATAGAACATGTTCATTCTATCCCATCAACCCATCCCACCTGGTCAGGGTGCAGATCCTGTCAGTTAAAGAACTCTGAATGGTGGGGTCCACGAAACAAGCTTTCTGTGCCATTACCTTCCACCCTGTGAAATATTCTCCCCCCCCCAAAAGGTGAGCCCCCCCCCTCCTCCTGGCTTTCCAAAAAGGAGTGACAATATTTATTTATTTATTAATTTTATTACATTTATATCCCGCCCTTCTCCGCAAAGGACCCAGGGCGGCGCACAGGAAATTTAAAAAACATACAAAAATAGAACATAAATAATTTAAAATATATATTAAATCCCAAACCTGTGCTAAAACCAATTATTAATTAAAACCCAATTTAAAACTTTTCTACAGTCCCCATGGGAGGTTAGGCTAGGCCAGCTTGATGAAAGAAGTATGTCTTTAGACATTGGCGGAAGAGGCGGAGGTCGGTGATGGTCCGGAGTTCAGGGGGTAGGTCGTTCCAAAGGGCCGGGCCCGCCACAGAGAAGGCTCTTCCCCTGGGTGTCGCCAGTCGGCATTGTCCGGCCGACGGCACCCTGAGAAGGCCCTCTCTGTGGGAGCGTATCGGTCTAAGGGATGTATGGGGCACAAGACGGTCTCGCATATAACTAGGCCCCGAGCCATGGAGCGCTTTAAAGATGGTCGTCAAGACCTTGAAGCGCACCCGAAAGACCACAGGAAGCCAATGCAGCTCGCGCAGGATTGGTGTTATATGGGAGCTTCTGGTAGCTCCCGTAATTACCCACGCGGCTGCGTTTTGGACTAGCTGTAGCTTTCGAGTGCACCTCAAGGGAAGCCCCATGTAGAGAGCATTACAGTAGTCGAGACGGGACGTCACAAGAGCTTGAGTGACTGTGCGAAGGGCAGCCCGGTCCAGTAAGGGGCGCAATTGGCGCATCAGGCGTACCTGATGAAACGCCCCCCTGGCCACGGCTGCCACATGGTCCTCCAAGGACAGCCGGGAATCCAGGAGGACACCCAAATTGCGCGCCCTCTCCACGGGGGCCAATGTTTCGCCCCCAATGGCCAGAGTTGGAGTAATCTGGCTGAACCGGGGTGCCGGAAACCACAGCCACTCGGTCTTGGCAGGGTTGAGCCTGAGTTTGTTACCACCCATCCAGATCCGTACGGCCTCCAAACACCGGGACAGCACTTCGACGGCATCGTTGGGGTGGTCTGGGGTGGATATGTACAACTGAGTGTCATCAGCGTACAGATGGTACTCCACCCCAAAACCACGGATGATCTCACCCAGCGGCTTCATATATGTGTTGAAAAGGAGGGGCGAGAGGACCGACCCCTGAGGGACCCCACATAGGAGAGGCCTCGAGGTCGACCTCTGCCCTCCCTTCAACACATATTGCGACCGACCAGAGAGGTAAGATGAGAACCACCGCAGAACGGTGCCTCCCAGCCCCAACCCCCCCAGTCGGTGCAATAGGATACCATGGTTGATGGTATCAAAAGCCGCTGAGAGGTCTAACAGGACTAGGATAGAGGAATAACCTCTATCCCGCGCCCTCCAGAGATCATCAACCAACGCGACCAATGCCGTCTCGGTACTGTGACCGGGTCGGAAGCCGGACTGGCGCGGGTCTAGATAATCAACTTCCTCCAGGTGTCGCGGAAACTGTTGGGCTACCACACTCTCAACAACCTTCACCAGAAAGTGAAGGTTGGAGACCGGACGATAGTTCTCTAATAAAGCTGGGTCCAGGGACGGCTTCTTGAGGAGGGGCCTCACCACCGCCTCTTTCAAGACGGAAGGTAAGGACCCCTCACTCAAAGATGCGTTGACAATGCCCTGGAGCCAGCCTCGTGTCGTCTCCCAGGATGCCAGTACAAGCCAGGAGGGACACGGGTCCAATAAACATGTGGTCGCCCTAAGTTTCCTTGACAACCTGTCCATATCCTCGGTGGTAACAAAGTCAAACTCCTCCCAAGATGGAACCTCAAGACTAGTCTCGGACAGTCCCACAGGACCACCGTCGATGGAGGGTAGCTCATTCCGAATCCGAGTGATTTTCTCCTGCAGATAAATCCCAAATTCCTCTGCTCGCCCTTGTAGAGGGGCTTCCCGCGGCCTCTGGTGAAGGAGGGAGCGGGTCACCCCAAACAGGGCGGCAGGGCGGTTATCTGCGGATGCAATTAGGGTGGCACAATACTCACGTTTGGCCACCTTTATCGCCACTAAGTAAGCCCTAATATGGGTTCTCACTAGTGTTCGGTCGGTTTCGGAGCGAGAGGATCTCCATCTGCTCTCTAGGCGTCTCTTGTGGTGTTTCATCCCCCGGAGCTCCTCAGTAAACCAAGGAGCCTGGGTGATTCGTCGCCGCAAGAGAGGCCGCAACGGCGCGACTCGGTCCAAGGCCCCCGCGGCTGCACTTAACCATGCGGCCACTAGGTCCTCAGTCGAGTCGCGGGGCAGGGTCACAGGAATTGGCCCAAGCTCCCTCTGGAACCTTTCCGGCACATATGGCTCTATGACCTTGCATGGGGAGCCCACAGAAGCACCCAACCATGGGGCTGGCCTTTGCCAGGAGACAGCTCCCTTTGCTTTTTGCCAATTAATTTTTAACAAGGCTTAATTGCCTACCTAACTTTTGTTTATAGTTTTTTTTTTTTAAAAAAAATCTAAAATGTGTGGATTTGGTGATGCATAAGTGTAGACAATTTGATCCACTCTTCTGGCATGAATTTTCAAGTAACCATACAAAAGGCAAACCTAATAACAACCATGGGTTAGTATTGTGTTTGAACACAGCTACACAACTGTGGCCATTTTATTTATTTGTT
The DNA here is from genome assembly GCA_039707465.1 of Rhabdophis nuchalis. NCBI lineage: Eukaryota > Metazoa > Chordata > Lepidosauria > Squamata > Natricidae > Rhabdophis > Rhabdophis nuchalis. The sequence continues at coordinate 17,870,049 of CM077657.1, read as the reverse complement.
TATTTGTTAAATGTATATTTGCCACCTGTCTTGCCGTAGGGCTACTCTAGGTGACTTACTATAATAGTATCATGTAGGAACACAATTGTGGCTATTTATTTCCCCTTTCCCAGAATGTATCCTCAGGAAAGGATGAGAGCAACAGTTACAGTTGCAAATTAGGGTTAAAATAATTGAAGCAATTAGTGCACGGTAATTTCTCCCATCTGCACAGGGAGTATTGTTTCCAACCTTGGATTTAGCCTTTTGGTTTCCATATCAACAGAAATCATACTGGCCATGCATTGATGTTCTGCTTAATCAAACAGGAAATTAGTATTTTTCAAGATCTTTATGCATTTGCTCCCAGGGCAATTTTGAAAAAAGATATTGATAAGTTTCTTGGATCTTTATGCATCTGTATATGCAAGAACAAGCCGATGTTCTTTTGTGAACCTTGGGGAGGTGAGGGGAGGAGGAAAGGAATCCGTGGTTGAATCCACGAATCATTCAAAAAATGTAATAAAAACATACCTGCGTTCCTCAAAACATTGCACGTATGACTTCTTGCATGATATTCTGGCTCTCTAATTGCTTGTGAGCGCTGGTGGCACAGTGGTTGGAATGCAGTAATGCAGACTAATTCAGCTCACTGCCAGGAGTTCGATCCTCACCGGCTCAAGGTTGACTCAGCCTTTCATCCTTCTGAGGTTGGTAAAATGGAGGACCCAGATTGTTGGGGGCAAATATGCTGACTCTGTAAACCACTTAAAGAGGGTTGTAAAAGCATTATGAAGCGGTATGTAAGTCTAAGTGCTATTGCCAAAAAATATTCCAAAACGTGGTACTACTACATGGTGAGAAGCGCATCATATGATTAACGAGGCATGGGTTGAATTATTTAAAGCTCAAATTGTCTGACTTCAGATAGGAAGGTGGGGTGGATTTCCAACTGGAGGAAAAATGGTCCTTGTTGTTGGAACTCTGCTGACCAGCAACGTTTGCCTGTCGCTCCTGTGATAGATGCCTTCATTTTTATACGCTGCAAAATCATTAAATGATTAAGTGCCACCATTTTATGACTGCCGTAACAATGCTGATGTAGAAAAGACTCTAGAAAGAGTGCAGAGAAGAGCAACAAAGATGATTAAGGGACTAGAGACTAAAACATATGAAGAATGGTTGCCTAGTATGTCTAGTTTAATGAAAAGAAGGACTAGGGGAGACATGATAGCAGTGTTTCAATATCTCAGGGGCTGCCACAAAGAAGAGGGAGTCAGACTATTCACCAAGGCACCTGAGGGCAGAAGAAGAAGCAATGGGTGGAAGCTAATCAAGGAGAGAAGCAACTTAGAACTAAGAAGAAATTTCCTGACAGTTAGAACAATTAATCAGTGGAACAGAATTTGCCTCCAGAAGTTGTGAATCCCCCAACACTGCAAGTCTTCAAGAAGATATTGGATAGCCATTTGTCTGAAATGGTATAGGGCAGGGGTCTGCAAAGTCGACTCTTTTAAGACTGGTGGACTTCAACTCCCAGAGCATAGCTGGCTGGGGAATTCTGGGAATTGAAGTCCACCAGTCTTAAAAGAGCCGACTTTGCAGACCCCTGGTATAGGGCTTCCTGCCTAGGCAGGCAGTTGGACTAGATGACCTCCAAGGTCCCTTCCAACTCTGCTATTGTATTGTATTGTATTGTATTGTATTGTATTGTATTGTATTGTATTGTATTGTATTGACAGTCTCTGCCTTGAAAGCAAAGTCTCATCTCAATGTAGGAACTAGTAAAGGGTGAATTATTAATTTAAAATTGCAGGGAAGCCCTCAAGCACTTCTACCCAATTATGAAGGTGTTTGACTTGACGTTTCCAGCTTTTTAATTGTTCTTTTTGAGGTAACTGATATCCTTTCAGTCCCTGATATCCTTTCAGGGGTGTCAAAATATTTTAATATTTTGTTTTACAGTCTCTGTCTGCACTTAAGAATGCTGTTTTATGTGTTTATGGTTCACATCGGTCTGCATTCATTGCAAAATATCCAGTTTCTTCATGAATTCCCCTAAAAAAAAAGAGGTTTCCAGGCGACGGGAGTTTACTAAAGCCTTTTTCTCTTCCTCCCCAACTTGTGTAACGACGCCCCTCAAATGCCCGCCTCCCCTCTCCAGCTCGCGCTCTGACTTCCGCCAGGTTCGCCTTTCTGGCGCCCTGTCTTCACAGGCGCTTCCGGGTCCCCCTTGCCTAGCCTTGAGGTGAGGGCAGCGGCCCAACGGGGTGGCTTCGGCGGCTCCGAAGAGCGCGCGTGCGCAGAGAGGGGGGGAAAACCCGGTATGTTTTTGTTTGAGCGCGCTCCCGCGCCTGCGCCCTAGCGCAGGGCACTCCCGCAGCCCTGGGCAGAGAAACAGGGAGGATGCCTGAACTTTTCGCCGCCTCGTTCCCGGCTCGACGGCGCCTGCGCAGAAGCGCTTCCCGAGCGCCCTGACAGCCGGGGCGGGCGAGCCGGGAGCAAGGCGGCCAGCAAAAGAGAAGGCGCCGGGCCGGCATGGAGGGCCAGGGGGCCGGAGGGGAAGACCCGCCGGGGAAGGGTACCCCGAGGCGGGGTGGCAGCGGCGGGGGACGTCCCTCGGAGGAGGAGAGTAAGAATAAACCCAAGCTGGTGAGTGCTGAAGGCGGGGAAGCTTCGCTTGCAGGTTCAGACGTTATAGGAGAAGCGGGTCAAGTCTGCCCAGTTGCCCCTTTGCAAGATTTGGCTAGTCCTCCAGCGCTTCCCGGGTTGCATGGTCCCAGGGAGATCCTGGCTAAGTCAACCCGGGTTTCCATGGTTGCAAGGAGCAACCAGGGCTTCCTAGTTGTGTGAACCCAGGAAAATCATGGCAGAAGCCACTAAGTCTTCCCTTGGTTCATAATCCAAGGGAAATCTTGGTGAGCCAACATGTTGCATGTAGCAACCAGGGCTTCCTGGTTGTGTGAACCCAGGGAAACAGTGGCAGAAGTCACTAAGTCTTCTCTTGGTGCATAATCCAAGGGAAGCCCTGGTGAGCCAACCGGAACTTTCTACTTGCATGTAGCAACCAGGGATTACTGGTTGTGTGAACCCAAGGAAATTTTGTCAGAAGCCACTAAGTCTTCCCTTGATGCATAATCCAAGGGAAATCTTGGCGAGCCAACCTGTTGCATGAAGCGACGAAGACTTCCTGGTTGGGTGAAACCCAGGAAATTGTGGTGGAAGCAAGAGAGGCTTTGAAAGGATGCTTGAATCAGGCCTGCTGTTGCTTCCGATAAATTGGGGCTAAACAAAGCAGGTTTTGGTTCCTTGTAGAGGGTTGGATAATTGTGGCTTGCTAACCAGCCCTCTGCTTGTTACAGGAACCAGCCTTACCTCAGTAGACCAAAAGTCTCTTGAGGTTGCTAATCTGTGTACTGGGCCTCTCTGGGTAGTTTGGCTTGTGCCTGAACAATAGAATTATACTCTTTTATTTATTTTATTTGTTTAGTTTGTCAAACATGTAAAAGATAACAGGTATGAGTATAAACATAAATATGAACACAGTAAATGGGTACGAAAAAATGGAGACAGTAGGACAGGGACGTTAGGCACGCTTGGGTGCTTATAAACTCCCCTTACCGATGTCTTAGGAATGGGGTGAGGTCAACAGTAGACAGTCTTAGATTAAAATTATGTGGGTTTGGGGATGTGACTAAAACATTTAGTTACGATTGATTGAATATCACCAACCTGGTCTTCATCCAACAGTCTTCCCAACCTCTGGTTCTCCATAAAAATTGAGTTTACATTTTTGTAATTGCTAGCTCTTTTGGGCTGATTCAGTTATAGGGGCGTATTGGGGAGTGGGGCACATGTGTTTCACTGCTGTCACTTTTGTGTATAACAGAGAAGCCTGGGTTGTCCCATGGCCTGGTTTTTTGTGTCTTCTGGAAGAGATTTTTTCACGCTAGTGTTCTCCAGATGTGTTCGCTCAGCACTGCCTCATAACCAGCCACAGTGAATGATGACACACGCATCGTATGGGGATGAAATTATATAATTGAATCGCGAGGTCTTGTACATAAGTTGCATCATTTGCATGTTGATGTGGTCACGTGTGTCATTTACTCCCTTCTTCCCAGTAGATACAAGTGCCCTCAGCTGGTATTCTCCAGCACTTGTGGCCGTCAGCACCCATCCTTCCTGGTATAAAAAAATAGAGAGATTGAAGTCCCAAGATGTCTGGTGGACATCAGGTTGGTGAAGGTTACTGCAGAAGTGGCCTTCAACAACCGGTGAACAGAAGCAGTGTTGGTAGATGGAACTTTCCATAGCGTCGTTGATCAAGCTTTTATTTGTACTTTACACAAAAGCTGGTGATAACAAAGTTTATTAAAAGGTGTAGCTGCTGAGCTTGCTTCAAAAATTAAGGTTGTACAAAAGGGGAGAAAAAGAGTCTTGGATAAGATGTTTTAAACATACCCGTGATTTGGGAAAGTGATTGCTACTTCTTCAACTATTTTTGACTTTTCAGAGAAGCTGTAATTCAGTTTGTTTTATTATTTCAGTAATATCAAAAGGGCGACATATTCTAGGTTGGGTACACCAACTCAAGCATATTGGTTGTCTGGAAAGACAGAGAGATCTTCTGGTCACATGGGCAGATGAAGTAGGGCTGGACAGTTTCAGTCCAATTGTCAACCTACTGTCTTAAGCAAGAGCATAAGAGTGTTTGAGTTTTAGAAATCTGTCATCTGGAAAACTGTGCCCAGCCCATTCTCACCCTTGCACACATCTGACTTAATAGTTGCACAGCAGATTTTTACTGGTGTGGTCTTAGAATCACAAAAGTCATACCTGGGTTTTCTACCCCATTGCTATTAAGGGGCACATGTACTGTTTGACCACACTACAGACAGATTATGACTTGGACATATTTTTTAAAAAACGTTTATCTCTAAAGAAGTCTTGAGTAGAGTTGGCAATTTTTCAAGGTATGACCTCAGCAGGCAGCACTATGATAAACAGAAGTTAGAGGCCAAACAATTTGGTTGTCTAGCATTTTCAGACTTACAAAAACTTTCCTGGTCCATTTCTATATTTTTGCCCCCCTTATAGTAAAGATCCCAGAATAAACTTCTGTCTGGAAAAGGTTGGGTGTGTAAAGCCTCTTTGAACATTTTCTATGTTGCCAGCGATTGGGTGAAGTAATAGCAGGGCAATTAAGTCAGGTTTTAGAGAAGGTTTGAGATTTCATCATAAGTGAGATCCTTAGGGAAAAAGGAGGTGAAAATGAAATTCCTAGTCAATAGCAAGCTGAACCTCTGAATAGTTGTATACCTTACCTTAAGCTACAAATGTAACAACAGCAATTCACAACGTATCAACTGAAGCTAAAACTCAATTTTCCCAACAAGCAACTTCTAATTAAAGCAACAGAGTAGATACTCCGTAGTTTAAATTACAGGCTATTAAATGCAATGAAAATTCTAATGACTAAGATGCTTGTGTGACATTGTGAACAGCAGGAAATTGTGGGTCCCGAGTTCAGTTTTTGAACAGAACACACAATTTTTTTTAAAAAAACCCAACCTTTAACTAAGTGAATGGATAAGTTCATTGATGAATATATGATACCTCTTTTATCTGCAGTTTTCTTACACCTGTGTTCAGGCCTATGGCTTTGTCACTACGTTGAATACATTGGGGAACAATTAAAAAAAAACCTAAAGGCTATTATATATCCTAGGATTATTATTATTATTTTGATATAACATGCCCTGCTTGACGTCATAATTATTGCAGATGAACAGGGTTATAAAATCCATTTTATACTATAGGATTTATAACTGGCCAATAGAAGTATGAAGAAAGCGTTTGGCACTGTTGACTATTGTAGAAAGGAGCAGTAAATGATAATCTCTCATTCTTGAATACACTTTATGCTTTTGTCATTTACAGAATGAAGGGTGCTTTAATTATATACAAGTAGCTGATAACCCAGTGTTGCACAGGTATTTATTTATAGGGGGGAAATGTCCGGATCCAATGTAATTTCTAATGTTGGACGGTGCTCTATAATTTTAATTCTAAATAGAAATGTGGAAGTTACTTGTTTCAGAATACAGAATATTGGTGTCTTGGAAGTATTGATCCTTTTTGCTTTTTGCTAAGTCCAGATACTCCTCGTCTTACTACCATTCATCAAGTGACCCATATTTCCTTTTTGGCTTTTTGCTTGTCTCTTTTGAATGACATGTAGTTGTTGCTTATCTCTATGTACCTGTTGCGCCTGTTGATGATTGGTTTTTCTGAGGCAGTAAGTTTTGAGGAGTAAGCTCTGTTTTATATCTACAGATGCTACATGGTAACATAGGTAACACAGCAGTTTGCAGGATCCAAGAGGGGTAGGAGAGCCTGAGATCAAAATTCCTATTGGTTGAAAAGCAAAGCGTACCTAATGAAAAAAACCTTCTTTCTCGCAGCTTGCAAGGATCACATGTGATGTTTAGAGCCAGATGGATTAGCCTGTGCAGTGTCTCTTTTAGTAATGTATTTCAATTGTATTTTATTTGTTGTGTTTCTATGGCTATCAGCATTGATTGCAGTTTGGGGATGGAAGAGCTAATTGTAAACAAAACAGATAATGCAGGAGGCATGGAATGAATGATTCAGTCTCAGGAAAAGGAGTGGTGTTGAGTGGCAAGACTTAAAGGGGAAGGATTTGTACACCTAGGTTAGGGGTCGGCAACCCATGGTTCTGGAGCTGCATGTGGCTCTTTCATCCCTCTGCTGTGGCTCCTGGTTGCCAGCTGGCTCCACAATTGATAGGGCTTTCAGTTAGGACTGGTTGAGGAAAAAGGACGCTGTGCTAGGAGGAGACTCTATGGTGGGGGAACTGGATTTCTGGTCGGCAGAGGAGAAAGGACACTCCACTAGGAGGAGACTCTATGGTGGGGGAACTGGACTTCCGGTCAGCTCCAGAATTGAGCAGCGTGCTTCCGGTTGTGGCTCTTTGAGTGTTTAAGGTTGCCAATCCCTGACCTAAGTCATGGATTGAAGGATCCTATTTTGATTTTATTTTGTGAGCAATCTTTAGATTCTTGACTCTGGCCTTGGATTACACTTTTTAAAAAAAAGAGCATTTGTGGTTCAGGGCTATTAATGGGGAGGTTTTGTATGTAAGTTGATACAAAACTCTTGGGATGTAATACAAAGAGATGGTCAAGATCGAGAATTACACACATTTCACTAACATATATTTAACGCTAATCTGGAGGCAACTGCAAAACCTAGTAAACTGCAAGAGGAATTTTCCACCTTTATTTACAGTGAGGTTTCCTGGACTACGCTGTTCTTTATGAGATAAGCTACCAACAAACTCATGTTTTATCTCGTTTCATTTATTTTCTTTTATCTAGGTCTAATCTTCTTTCTATCCCTTTACAATCTCCCCACAATCATTTGCATAAAGCTACTTATATGCACATTTGAACTGTAGAAAGGTAGCACTCACCCCTCTCCTAGAAGTAGGAAATATTAAAAAGGCAGAATATTATATTTCCCTAAAGGGGAAAAATATATATCTTGGAGACGGAGAGCAGCCCCCACCTTTCTTAATAGCCCTCAGCAGATGTCCGCACTTAAGAGATAGATGGCTCTATTCATAGGCACAAATTCCCTGCAACAAGGTCTGAGCAAACGTAGGGTTTGCCCTCAGCCGCAATAGGAATTGGCCAACAAGCCCCTTCATAGCATCAGCTCAGACGTTTGTACATGGTCCCATGGGAGTCTGATAACAGCCAATAGATTATATGTTCTTGCACAGGAACAGAAAGCTCAAGTGCAAAGCCCAAGAGAAGGTATTATATTATTATATAATATTATTAGCTTTTATATTGAGTTTTATCTTTATGAGATAAAGTTACCATGAGCAAGTTGGGCGGCCATATACATTGTCTTAATAAATAAATAAACACTTGAGTTTGGCATCTTTCCATTCTTTGTGTTAGGTCAGGGGTCGGCAACATTAAATAATCAAAGAGCCACAAAGGTCCTAACCAGAAGCCCCCCCCCCCCATTCAATTCTTGAGCCAACCAGAAATCTGGTTCCCCCACCATAGAGTCTCCTCCTAATGCGGCATCCTTTTTCCTCTACCTGTCATACCCGAAAGCCCTATCCATCGTGGAGCTGACCAGAAAACCCACCTCTTGTCATGGAGTCTACTCTTGGCATACCTTGACCCCCCCCCCCCCCACACACACACAAACCGGAAACTCCTCTCAAAATTGCCGACAGGAGCAGCAGCAGAGGGATGAAAGAGCCGCAGGCGGCTCCAGAGCCGCAAGTGGCTGACCCCTGTGTTAAGCGACGGGCCTTGGTGGTTCATCTCCAGATGCTGTGGGAGAATATTATGCCAGAAATAAGAAAAAAAATAAGTTGTGTATTCTTTTTTTTTTTTTACTGCTTTCATCATTATTTATTATCCTTTTAAACTTCCCAATAATTTCATTCCTCCAGCCATGCATACATCAACGGAAGGCGTAAAGTATAACATAAAACTGTAATGGAAAAATAAACAATAATGCAGAATAGTCCTATAACCTAGATAAAGTCCGCAGGAATAAGAAATGCAGGACGTAACAACAATGGAACTATCAGCCGAATAAACAATGGCGCGTTCCCAAGCACTGCTGGATGTAGTTTGGTAGTTTGCCATATTTTTGATCAGCATAAAGGTAATCCTCTACATACAGCCATTCATTGGGGCACTGCTAGGGAAACATACGACGGTGGGCTTGACTGGGAAATGAGGGAGAAAACCCCCCATATCTTGGAAGAAAGCAGCAGCACAACGCTCCCGAGGCACTCCCAAGAAAGTTTCATGTATGCCGTCACCAAAAGTCAAACTCACCTTGAAAGCATCTTTGTTTTGTTTTGTCTTGTTTTAAAATTTTGGGAGTGAGCATTGAGAAACGGAGCAGCTAAATCCTGTTGGTTGACAAAGTGCTGTTTGTTTAAAATCACGTCAGAAGCATCCCAATTAAAATAAGGCAATGCCATATGACATAGCATTTAAAATGTAAATCACAAGATCAAAATACGTACAAGTTAAAGAGAGGGCTCCTTGACGCCCTATGACAGGGATGTCCAAACTTGGGAACTTTAAGACTTGTGGACTTCAACTCCCAGAATTCCCCAGCCAGCTATGCTGGGAGTTGAAGTCCACAAGTCTTAAAGTTCCCAAGTTTGGACATCCCTGCCCTATGAGCTTTCTTGCTTTCTTGCAGACATCTCATTACCCAAATTAGGTAAACGTCACCAGCACAGTTGATGTTACTTAGTTTGGGTAATGAAATGTCTGCGAGAAAATCAAGAAAGCTCAGAGAGCACCGAGAACCCCGTAGTTGTTGTTTTCCTCCTCCAAATGCAGTTCTGTCCAAGAAAATACCTGGCAACAAATCTTCACACTAATTAAGCGAACTAATGGCCTCCTGCAAACTCCACTCCCCTTTCGCTCCTCTTTTATTTCCCCTGGGAGGGCCCATTCATCGTCCACCTTTGGCTTTACTCCCAAGTCGACCCCTGTGTGAGACCGTCTTCTGCCCCACACATCCCTTCGACCAATCCGCTCCCATAGAGAGGGTCTTCTCCGGGTGCCGTCGGCCGGACAATGCCGGTTGGTGACGCCCAGGGGAAGGGCCTTCTCTGGGGCGGGCCCTACCCTCTGGAACGACGTGCCTCCCGAACTCCGTACCACCTCGGACCTCCGCCTTTTCCGTCAGCGCCTGAAAACGCACTTCCATCAAGCAGGCCTAGCGTGACCACCCGATAACGACTGAGTTTTAGTTTAACAAATTTTAATTAGAGGGATTTTAAAATGTTGTTTTAGCACAGGGTTCTTACGTTTAATTGTAGTTTTAGGATATTATGTATTTGTATATTTGAATTGTGTTTTAATTTCTTGTGCGCCGCCCTGAGTCCTTTTGTAGGAGATAGGTGCGGGATATAAATCAAATAAAACTAAAGCTAAGACTAAACTGTTCTTTAGCTGTTCCCTTCGTCTGGCAACTCTGCACATGCACACTGAGAACGGGCTCCAGCTGTTGGTCTGCCTCACTGATGTCTGACTCTGAAGGCAGCTGATAACTGTCAGACGGCCCTGGCCCCCTCTCTGCCTCCAACACAGAGCCCTCATCAGAGCCTTCTCCAGACTCCAGGACTGGCCCATGTTCCTTCCCAACCTCCTCACTGCCCGAATCTCCCACCTGACCCGCTGCGTGCCGGCGGGTCACAACACAAGATTTTGAAAAACTGGTTTTCCAAGAGTTGGATGTTATAGTTTTAATAACCGAATTTATTTCAGTTTTATAAATGCAAGAAATATGCTTCAAGAGAAAGTTTGTCTTATTTATTTTTGGCCATGTAACTGAAGAAGTTGTCTTGGCAACTGCCTTGCACATAATTCAGTGGGGTGGTAATTCAATAAACTAATTTTCTAAGTTTGGCAATCTTTTAACCTGTCAATTTGCACAGATACAGCTCGGATATGAGTGGGCAGCTATTTCTTGCTTCCTTCTTCCTCCTCTGGTTTCCACAAGGATAGCACAAATCTTAAGGCACAACCGTCATCTTGGGAAGAGACACAAAATGACCACACAACTTCAGTTCTACCAATTATTTTGGAACAGAAGAGCATCTATTAGCACCTTCTTCTTCTTTTTTTAAAGAGATGACGAGCCTACTATCTCTCCAAAATAATTGGACACTTTTTGAAACATACATCCCAATTTAATTTTGTAATGTCCAAAACTTACTATCTTCACAGTGATCTTTTTTGCTTACAATTGAGTAATTTGTTGTTAAGCTAGTTGTAATGCTACCCCTTTTTGTCTCTAACTTTAATAACTCTTTTCTGCAGCGGTTCATATACTGGGCCAGTATATGATGACAATATAATTCAGTCTCCCTATAGGTCAGCATGCTTTGATTTAAAAAGAAAAAAGTGGTATGTATTGCCATACATGAGTTCTTTAAAGTAAGTTGTTTTTTTGTCCTTTCTCCAGGATCTATTTTCTCAACAGTTCTAGAATAGAGATTCCAAAGGCGCTTTTTCAGGAGGCAACTGGATTTTCTTGTTTTTTTTTCCTTTTGAAGACATTTCACTTCTCATCCAAGAAGCTTCTTCACCTCTGACAGGATGGTGGGGAATGGAAGGACTTATATTCCTTGCAGACAGCTGGGCACTTGCATCCTTTTAGAGGGTCATTGAAGCACTTGGAGGTTTATCTATGTCCTCAGGTACAAGGAGCACTACTTAGGTGACCCATCAGAGCTGAAGAAGCTTCTTGGATGAGTAGTGAAACATCTTCAAAAGAAAGAAACAAAACAAGAAAGTCCAGCTGCCTCCTGAAAAAGCGTCTTTGGGACAACCATGATCTGGATGACTGAGAATCTCTACAGACCTCTAGAATAGATGTTTGGATACATCCAATTGCATCTACATTCAATTCCTTTGGATACTTACTCAAGGCTTAAAGCAAAGTATGTGTAGGAGAAGGATTGGGGGAGTCTTTGGGCGGAGTCAAGACAGTAATTAGCTTGGAGTTGTTACTTTCCCACAAGTATTGAACTCTTCAATTCTGTTAACTCTTATTTAAGTGCCTGTTTAGTGCTGGCCATTAGTTGACTAGATTCTTGTGAATAGACTTGAGCAATAAATCAGCTTAACTGGAACTCGGTGTGTGTGATTATGATTTTCCTGCCTGACAATATATTCAGTAAACTCAATAGCTCTGTTGACTCATCCATTCAGCATTAAATTTAAGTTCTGGTCCTCCATTGGGCAGCTTCTAGCTAGTCATGCTTCCTCAATCCAACCAACCCCACAAGATTATAACATAGGGATGCCACGAGGAAAGGTAGAATGTGCATTCAGCGAGGGAATAAAATGCAAATGTTTTCAGTCGAAATCAAGCAGATTTATCAGATCTGGAGTTCTAAATCCTTTCCCAGCAGAGGAATTAAAACAATGTGCTTGTAATACATGCCTTGAATTCCACTGTGTTGACTTTGGTATGACAACTTCCCCAAGGAAAACATCTAAAGGGTTATTAGTCATAGCTTTATGGCTTGGATGCTGCTTTATATGGCCTCCTTTAAATATTCTTTATCATGGTTTGGAATTTGTTTCTACGTATGCATTTGTCTCCAGATTTCAGTTTTCAGCTTGATAAATAGTCCTGTGGCAAATAGGTATATTGGGTGAGTGTGAACATTTTTCAGTAAACTGCTCATAATTAATTTTGTTGATTTAAAACAGCGGTCATCAACTGGTGGTCCGCTAGAAAATTTTGATGGTTCACATAAAAATTATTTGCATTTTTTATATTATAGGGGTCCTCAAACTACAGCCCCTGGGCCAGATATGTGCAATGAACACTTGTGTTGCTGCAGAGAATCTCTCCTTTCATTGTCTTTTTGTGTGGGTCAGAGCAGGGCAGAAATTCAGACTTGGGGTCTGCTTCAGCCTCCTGGTATGGGGCTTTGGGCGAAGGGTGGAGGGAAGTGCTGGTGGGGGTGGAGAGCTAGAGGGCCTCATTCCAGTGGGACAGCATCATGGCCTGGAACTGGCTGACCATCTCAGCCCGCTGAGCCTCCAGAGGTCAGTACTCTATAAGTATAGAACAATTGAAGGTTTCATGCTGGAAATGCATTGTAATGTCACTCACATTGGCGGTATGGCTTCACAGGTAAGGTTGAAGTGAGAGAAGCCACCTTTACCTTCAGAGCTTTTTCATGGATATTGCACAATTAAGCGCTTTCTAATTCCAGACAATGGTTGTCTGAAGCAGGACCAGGCAGTGTATTTACACATTCAATGGTGCTTGTTATTGAGCTCTGTGCTTCTGGCAGAAGTTCATTTCATTTTCTTGTTTTGATGTGCAAACATTTTAGAACGAAAAATATTGATTTGGGAAATCAGCTTTGGTTGTGTTGTTCATAAACAGAGGAGTAGACACACCCCTGTTTACACCTGTGTAGTTGAATCATCAACCTAGAACTAAGGAGAAATTTCCTGACAGTTAGAACAATTAATCAATGCAATGAAAAGAAGGACCAGGGTTGACATGATAGCAGTCTTCCAATGTCTCAGGGGCTGCCACAAAGAAGAGGGAGTCAAGCTATTCTCCAAAGCACCTGAGGGCAGGACAAGAAGCAATGGGTGGAAACTAATCAAGGAGAGAAGCAACTTAAAACTGAGGAGAAATTTCCTGACAGAACAATTAATTAGTGGAACAGCTTGCCTTCAGAAGTTGTAAATGCTCCAACACTGGAAGTTTTTAAGAAAAGATTGGATAACCATTTGTCTGAAGTGGTGTAGAGTTTCCTTCCTAAGCAGGGGGTTGGACTAGAAGACCTCCACAGTCCCTTCCAACTTCTCTTCTCTTTTCTTCTCTTCTCTTCTCTTCTCTTCTCTTCTCTTCTCTTCTCTTCTCTTCTCTTCTCTTCTCTTCTCTTCTCTTCTCTTCTCTTCTCTTCTCTTCTCTTCTCTTCTCTTCCCATCCCTTCCCTTCCCTTCCCTTCCCTTCCCATCCACCCCATTCTGTTATTTTTATCTGCTATGAATTAATCTCAAAAACAGCATGGGACATGTTCTGTACCAAAAATGTTATTTAGGGATTCATTTATTCAGTTTTTATGATGAATGCTCCGTTCAGTTTACGTTTAAACAGGGTAAAAAAAGGGTGGGGAGGAAATATATACGAATATAGAAAATTAACATCACGTTAGTGATCTTGAAATGTCTAGCTAAACATGTCTCTTAAATGCAAGTGTTAGTGATTTAAGTGTTAAGCTGACTTGAGTCTGGCAAACTGCACAGAGATTTTAAACCTCATAAACCTACAAAATGGAAAGCGAATGTGTTGATCTGAGCAACGTATTGAAGAAACAAATAGGACATTGAAGGATGTCTCGGGGCCCCATAAATGCTTTTTCACTGAATAATACTATAGTTCATCGTGACTGCAATGTGAGGTTTGGAGATATTTTATTCTAAATTATGGAATTTCTGACATGCAGAATCTTTGCTGCTCTGATAAGATTGAGAAACTAAAGGAACAAGGGAAGTGAAACTGGCACATACCTAAAATAGGCAAAAGCTTGACGAATTGCGCAATAATAAAGTAAATCTGCTTTTCATGATTCCACCATGCCAACATAATTTCCCCTCCTTTCATTTCCCTCCCTCTCCCTCCTATGAAATAATTTTGCGTTTGAAAAATAATCAATGGAGAGACTTTACCGCTCTAACTTTCTAAAGACAATATATGGAATTTACCAATAACGAACATTCCGTCCGGTTAAAAGAGTTCTTAAGTCATCAGTTTGTCTTGTACATAAAGCATAATCGTGACTCAACATTGTGCAATAACCGAGAGTTACTCTGTAACATCTTCTTTTTCCACTCTGTGCCTTTCAAGGAGATTTGTTTATAAATAAAATTGTTGCCTTTCACCAGATTCCTAGTTGTTTGCCTGCAGAAGCCAATAATTGTAACCAGCAGTAAATTGTAGCCAACAGTAGCCAATTGCTAAATAAAGTTGGATTGGTTTGCTACTTAATTTGGTGAACAAGCCATTGCTTTAAAATTTGAGGAAAACAGGGCTTTATACAGATTTCACTTTTAAAGAGGGCCGTATCCTCATTTTTAAGGTCTGGCATCATTATAAATCATATCACTAGCCATGGTCTTGTGGCCTTCAGAAGTCAGGATAGACACAGCTATCTCTCTGTGTATGAAGGTGCATCTCTATTTCTATATATCAGTGGTTCTCAACCTGTGGGTCAGGACCACTTTGGGGGTCGAAGGACCCTTTCACAGGGGTCGCCTAAGCTCATTGGAAAACACATATTTCCGATGGTCTTAGGAACCGAGACACCAATTTATTTATCAGATTGAACAATAAAGATACTGCAACTAATCCCTCTGTTTGGGATAGAATAGAATAAGAGAGTTGGAAGGGATCTTGGAGGTCTTCTAGTACAACCCCCTGCTTAGGAAGGAAACTCTACACCACTTCAGACCAATGGTTATGCAATTTCTTCTTTAAAACTTCCAGTATTGGAGCATTTACAACTTCTGGAGGCAAGTTGTTCCACTGATTAATTGTTCTAATTGTCAGGAATTTCTCCTTAGTTCTAAGTTGCTTCTCTCCTATCTTGCTTTCAGTTGCTTTGGAGAATAGTTTGACTCCCTCTTCTTTGTGGCAGCCCCTGAGATATCGGAAGACTGCTATCATGTCTCCCCCTAGTCCTTCTTTTCATTAAACTAGATATACCCAGTTCCTGCAGCCGTTCTTCATATGTTTTAGTCTCCAGTCCCCTAATCATCTTTTTGCTCTTCTCTGCACTCTTTCTACCGTCTCCACATCTTTTTTACATTGTGACAACCAAAACTGGATGCAGTATTTCAAGTGTGGCCTTACTTTATAAAGTGGTATTAACACTTCATGTGATCTTGATTCGATCCCCCTGTTTATTCAGCCTAGAACTGTGTTGGCTTTTTTGGCAGCTGCAGCACACTGTTGGCTCCTATTTAAATAGTTGTGCACTAAGATTCCAAGATCCCTTTTACGGTTACTATGATTGAGCAAGGTACCACCTATACTGTCCCTGTGCATTTTGTTTTTCTTGCCTAAATGTAGAATCTTACTTTTTTCACCATTG
This sequence comes from Rhabdophis nuchalis, assembly GCA_039707465.1. Taxonomy (NCBI): domain Eukaryota; kingdom Metazoa; phylum Chordata; class Lepidosauria; order Squamata; family Natricidae; genus Rhabdophis; species Rhabdophis nuchalis. The sequence continues at coordinate 17,854,355 of CM077657.1, read as the reverse complement.
AATTTCATTTTGTTAGATAGTAGCCAATGTTCAAGTCTGTCAAATAAACATTTCAGCAATACAGTATTATTCTTTGATTGGCCTGATATTAGTAAGAATGTATGTGGCCTACTGTAGATCCATATTTCCAGTGAAAATTTCTTAATATATTCTTGAAAATTTATGTATTACAAAATGACAATAGAATAGAAAATAGAATAGTGCGATAGAACATAGAAAACTATGGCCTCATTGTACTTAAGTAGGTATTCAAACAAATTAGAAAGTCTCCTGTTATATATCATTGTGCTCTATAACACTAACAATTGATTTGCTTCAGTGATACTCTGAAAACATAATGAATTGAGCCACAGCATAAAATACAGTATTTGAGAGCCAGGTTCACACAACATAATAATCCATGGTTTGTTAACGATTTAACAGACTAATTAGATGGTCTATTGCAGTATACTAACTGTAAAACATGATTTAGAAATCTAAATTGATTCAGACAATGATTAGGCCACCGTTAAAAAGACAGCATTATGCCTTACCTCGGTACCCAATCTTGAAGTAGTATAATAAAATGTTTCATACTGAAGTTTAAAAAGCACAGAAGAAATAATTCACCACCTACTGCCCTGTCTGTAAGAGACCGACTACTGCTGACCTCCATGAAAGCATTAATAGTGATCCAAATTTATTATTCCATATTTCATTGGAGATTGGCTTTATTGTGGCTGAGATGGGGCTTTTGGAAAAGCAACAAAAATGTGAGATGATTCTGGATAGAAATAACTTCAAGGATGCGGCGAGTTGGAGAGTAATTCTGCTTTCTTATTAGGCTAAAAGAATACAAAAGTAATCATTTGGCAGGTTTTGGAATTTGATGTGTAAGCCTGCTATTTAGTTTGCTTCGTACTCAAAATTGTTTAAAATACAATAGACCGAAGCTGTTTCTTGAAATGTTTCAGCAAAACAGCAGTAAAAGTGGAAAACATTTGAATAGATTGAACCAATATAAAGTTTAGCTTCAGTTGCCTTGGTATAAAATTGCTTTTTCTGAAGATCGTTACCTAACAATGAATATAGCTTTCCTATTCCTTGCCATGGGATGAGAATTGAGGCATTCAAGAGCCAGATCTACAGATAGTCCTTGACTTTTGGGGAGGTTCGTTTAGTGACCTGTTCAAGTTACTACGGCACTGCAAAAGTGACTTATGTCCGTTTTTCACACATGATTCATATTTATGATGGTTCCAATGTCCCAAGGTCATAGGATCACATTTTGTGACCTTCTAACAAAGGGGAAGCCAGATTGTCCAGTGATTCACTTAACAACTGCAGCAGGTTGTAAAATGGGGCAAAACTCACTTAACAAATGTCTCACTTAGCAACATGAATTTGGGGCTCAGTTGTTTTCGTAAGTTGAGAACTACCTGTATTTGAGTCTTGGTTTGGTTAATTAGTGTCTTAGTCCACTTTGCAATACGCAGATGAGTTACAGATATAGAAATTAATGGAGTTGAACCTACTCATGGCAAACAGCTGGTCTGCTCTTGCATTTATATATTTATTTATCCTCCTATTCCCTTGGGTGCTGTCCTAAGCACTCAAGCAATTCTAGGTCGGTTTGAAAAGATATCATCAGTGGTGGGATTCATTTTTTTTCTACTACCGGTTCTGTGGGCGTGGCTTGGTGGGCATGGTAGGGGAAGGATCGGAGGTGGTATTCAGCAGGTTCTGTCCAATTCTGGAGAACCGGTAGTGGAAATTTTGAGTAGTTTGGAGAACAGGTAAATACCACCTCTGACTGGCCCCGCCCCCATCTATTCTCTGCCTCCCGAGTCCCAGCTGAATGGGAGGAAATGAGGATTTTGCAGTATCCTTCCCCTGCCACGCCCACCAAGCCACACCCACCAAGCCATGCCTACAGAACCATAGTAAATACATTTGAATCCCACCACTGGGAAAGATACTGTGAAATTTCCATTCCCACCCCACTCCAGGGGAAGGATACTGCAAAATCCCAATTTCCTTCCAATCAGCTGGGACTCAGGAGGCAGAGAATATTATTATTATTATTATTATTATTATTATTATTATTATTATTATTATTATTATTATTATTATTATTATTATTATTATTATTAGAATTTATACCCCGCCCTTCTCCTTGTTAGGACTCAGGGCGGCGCACAGGCATTATTAAAAACCATAACAAAACCATATACAAAACAATGTATATATACACTATTAAAACGTATTAAATTAAATTAAAACCCGTGCTAAAAACCCTTTAAAACCCTAAAAATTTAAAATTTATAAATAGAGTCAGAAACGGGGGGCTACGCTAGGCTGGCTTGTTGGAATAGGTACGTCTTAAGACGTTGGCAGAAGAGGCGGAGGTCCGAGGTAGTGCGAAGGTCAGGGGGTAGGTCGTTCCAGAGGGCCGGGCCCACCACAGAGAAGGCCCTTCCCCTGGGTGTCGCCAACCGGCATTGCCCGGCCGACGGCACCTGGAGAAGACCCTCTCTGTGGGAGCAGATCGGACGAAGGGATGTATGGGGCAGGAGGCGGTCTCGTATATAGCTAGGCCCCGAGCCATGGAGCGATTTGAAGATGGTCGTCAACACCTTGAAGCGCACTCGAAAGGCCACAGGCAGCCAGTGCAGCTCGCGCAGGAGACGTGTTATGTGGGCTTGCCTTGGGGCACCCATAATCACCCGCGCGGCCGCATTCTGAACTAACTGTAGCCTTTGAGTGCACCTCAAGGGGAGCCCCATGTAGAGAGCGTTACAGTAATCCAGCCGAGAAGTCACAAGCACTTGAGTGACTGTGCGAAGGGCCCCCCGGTCCAGTAAGGGGCGCAACTGGTGTATCAGGCGTACCTGATAAAACGCCCTCCTGGCCACGGCCGCCACATGGTCCTCCATGGACAGCCGGGAATCCAGGAGGACACCCAAGTTGCGCGCCCTCTCCACGGGGGCCAGTTGTTCGCCCCCAATGGCCAGTTGCTGAATAGATGGGGATGGGGCCTGTCAGAGGTGGTATTTACCAGTTCTCCAAACTACTCAAAATTTCTGCTACCGGTTCTCCAGAACTGGTCCGAACTTGCTGAATACCACCTCTGGATAGCATAGAAATAATAAGAAAAGCACAATAACCTAAGTAATTTTAGGTGGCTTCCAAAGTCGAGCTTAAAACAACTGCATGAATGGAATAAGAAAACGGCAGTGATAAACACCAAGCTAGAGGGGAAGAAATTTACTTAAAGGCCAAAACACATTATTGGGGATTAGATCATCTCAGGTTGTCCTTGAAAGAGCCGGCTTTTGAAAGCGTAAGTAATCCACAAGTGATTACTACATGTAGTAATCTAATAGCATCACATGTTAGATTGCTAAAGAATAGAAATTTGTACCCCAGATGCTTAACAGAGGTTGTGTGTGGTATCTTGTCTCCACAAGCATAAGGTTCTGCGTTTTTCTCTTCCTCAAATTTGTGATGGAAAGAAAAAAGAAAAAAAAATCTTAGCTTTTCATTCAACACAATCCTAGACTCTCTGTTTTAGAGCCACCCATTATTCTTGGTCAATTAAGCCAAATATGACTGCTAGTAGCAATGTATGGGAATAGCTAATAATCACCAGGGTGTTTTACTTGTTTAAGGCTGTCATAGCTGAACTGCGCCAAGCCATTTTTATTTGTTTGTTTATTTTATTCCCTCTTTGCAGAAGATTATTGTCGGTACTACACAACACGAGGCATTCCTCGTGTGAATGACAATATTACTGGGATATCAAATGAGCAAAATTGCAATTGATACCGGAAGAACATACCTATATATAGCTGAGAAATACCACAGTTAAAAGCTTTCCTACTTTATTAAGAACCTCCAAATTATGTTTATTCTTCAAGCAAAGCAAAGATTGTTACAAAATCATTACAGCATTGCTAAGAGACAAAAATGGCCATTTGTACTACATTGTGCGCAAGGCAAAACATTGAACTGATTAAATCCGGAGAGGGAAAATTAGGCTGCTTTCAGGAATGTTTCTCTCTAAGGCTTTCAGTAACATGGCAAAATGCCTGCAGATTGTGGCAGACCTTTTATAGTCCTTGTGTGTGTGTGTATGTGTGTGTGTCATTGTTGACTTCTGACGATTTCCTGGACTTAGTTCCTGTAGTTTTCTTGGCAGGTTTTCGGAAGTGTTTGCCATTGCTTCCTCTTTAGGGCAGAGAGAGAGAGACTGATTGGCCCAACATCGCCCAGATGGCTCCCTGCCTGAGGCAGGACTAGAACTCACAGTCTCCAAGTTTGTAGTCTGGTACCTTAACCAGTATGCCAGCTTGACACTCTTAGAGTTGTTCCTTATGCAGAGCTATTCAAAAATTGAAATTGTCTCTCCCTTGATGACATTTTTTTTTAAATTAATGGAAAGAATAGGCCTTGGAAGCCCTTATAAATTATGCTGAGGACAGATTGTCCTGAAGAAAATCTATCTACAGTCTGTGGTCTCTTAAGCATTAACATGGATTGGAATGGCACATAATCAATGAAATATGCTATGGAACAGAAAGGAATGGAACATAGAAATAAACTAGAGTATACTGGAGTGGAATCGATTGGAATGGAATGGGACTAGACTAGACTAGAATGTAGAGTAGAGTAGAGTAGAGTAGAACAGAACCAATATAGGATAGGATAGGATAGGATAGGATAGAATGTAGAGTGGAGTAGAACAGAAGAAATATAGATAGAATAGAATGGAATAGAGTAGAGTAGAATAAAGTAGAGTAGAGAAAAATAGAATAGAACAGAACAGAACAAATATAGGATATGGTAGAATAGAATGTAGAGTAGAGTAGAGTACAATAGAACAGAACAGAAGAAATATAGAATAGGATAGAATAGAATAGGATAGAATTTTTTATTGGCCAAGTGTGATTGGACAAGGAATTTGTCTTTGATGCAATTTGAATAAATTGCAGTGAAGTCCTTTCTAACCCTCTTTTCTTTTGCCTGAGAAAAGCTTAGGGCTTGTGTTTCATGTGCTTGTTCCCTTGGGTTAAACTTCGCTTGGGATAAGCCGCTGTCGTTTTTGTAAAACATGTCCTCCCCCTCTAAAAAAACCTGCAATTGGATCGTTTGTTTGCCCAGTCAATTACAGTGGCTAAGTAAATTATATTCTTTGTGGGAGGAAGGTCTAGTTTTGTGGTCCCAGATTGTGGTCCCTGTGGCTTTTCCTCCTTCTTTTCGCTTTTGTGGGTCTTTTTCTAGTGTACTGCTCTATGTTTCCAGATGTTTGTGGCTTCCTGTTCCCTTTGCAGTTGCAAACACATTTGGTTTGTTGTTGATTGTGTCCCTAGTTGTGTGGAGACTCCTAGTGGAATTAATTGGAATGGATCCCATTTGGTAGAACTCATGACTCATGAAATAAGATTATAGACTTTCTTGTGTGGGGGCTGGACTTACTAATTAGTAATGCATCAGCATTGTTTCAGGAGATTTGTTTATGTTATATGCTCATTACCTGATTTATGAGTGCTGTGCAAGTTGAAATTTAACCAACAGGCTTTTCAAGTGGCAAATTAAGGTCAGATTATATGTTCACATATGTTATCTTTTTGTCCTTTCTGTCATTAAATACTGGCTCTGTGTGTGTGTGTGTGTGTGTGTGTGTATTGGGCCTCTTACAGTAGAGGGAATTTTGAAATTGAGCAACACCAAAATCACGTTGCATTTCCATGTCAGCTCGTTCATTTCTCTAAGCGGTGCATTTTTAGAAATAAACGCAAACATTAGGGTAGAAATTGCTTGCTTATGCCCTATCCAGCATGGATTCAATTTTCTAAATAGATAGAAAAAGTGATCTGTGTTATTTTTATGCCCCCTGCAGTTCAATGGCCTGTTGGAAAAAAAAAAGTGGATTTTAGACCAAACTTGTTCATTTCGGTTAGGGCAATGAAAGCGAGATGGAGTTTAGACTTCAAGTCGTCCTTCAAGAATGCTAGTTGGAATAATTGACCAGTTACACCTTGAATAATGTCTCCTTTGAGATGGCAGCATTGATGGAACAGGAAGGATTTCCTGTGCTGTTACAGGAATGGTTAAATCAATCATAGTTAAAGCTTGAAAACAAGCAGGGTTGTAATAGCTTTTCTCTTGTTTGCGATGAGCTTTGAAGTGAAGAATCTTATGCATTATTGATGAATAAAATACATTGGAATAAATAAGTGTGGCAGAATTTAATACGTGTGGCATATTGCTGAAAAAATAATAATAATAGGAATATGTCCAGAATTCAACAATAGCTTCAAACTCACTTTCCAAATAGCTTTGCTTGAGTTATTATATGAAACAGAAATATAGTGCTGCGTATCCTTTCTAAAAATAGTTTGGAATACATAACATACAAGAGAAATGTTCTAGTCATAACTGTGCAGGCCAAACCAAACAAATGAGATTAGATGGCACATTGGATGAGAGTAAGTACCTAACAGGTTTTGTTGCTGTTTCCCAGAGAAAATGTTTTTGTTAACCAGAATAAGAGATTGCTACTTAAGCAGCAATGACCCCTGAGTTTCCATAACAAATCATGATAAAGAAAACTTTTTTTAAGCTAGTGGAAGTTTTGTGCAGGGGTGGGCTGCTACAGGTGTGCCTGGGCTCGGGAGTACCTGTAGTTAATGTTATGACCAGCCCAGTGAACCTCCAATGAGAATGAAAAGAAGGATCTCTAAATTTAATTCACACTAGGTAACATACATTTTCTTGTCTTCTTGATTTGAATAGAATCTACAGATAAAAACTTTGGCAGATGATGTGGTAAGATCCTCATATGTGGGTTTGTCTTCTAGTGCATGTCGCTTACAGTGTATTGCATAACCATAATTATTAATAGAGATGTGCTCCTATTAATAACCACTAACATCCTAACTGGCTCTTACACTAAGGTCACAAGCTGTCACCTCCAACCAAAGAGAATCTGTATTCTAGGGAAATCTTGAAATTCAACTGACAGATCAAAATAAGGATCTGAGTCCCAGCCCAGCCTTCCAGGTGTTGATATAATTTTAGCTAGTCTTCTAAAATGGGAATGTCAGAGATTTCACAGTGTGTCTATTATTATGAGATAAACCCAGGAGCAAAATACAGCACACAACACACAGAGGCTTTTAATAGTGGTTTATATACAAATATATACAGACATATACATGAAGATTAAAAAAATCCCTTATCACTCAGCTGTGGACACAGGGAGAGAAATGAAATACATGAAGAGAGAGACAGAGAGAGAGAGAGAAATGCCCTCTAATGGCCACCTATATATATAGACACCCCATTGCATCAGCCTTACATTGCATTAGCTTACAGTTTACAACCTTACATCAGCTGGCAGCTATTAAATCCATGGTACCTGACAGGGAAGTAGATACAGTTGTCTGATGTTATGTTGTATTCTGATTCCAAAAAGCTTTGGCATCATCAGCATGTGCCGGTAATCTGCGCTGCCTACATGGCAATTATGGCCTCTTTAGCTATGACCAGGGTGGATAAAAATATTAAAAAAAAAAAAATAACCAGATTTTTAAAATTCAAATCGGATTTTTTTTAAATTTAAATTGGATTTTTTTTTTCATTTTTAGCAAATTTATTTTAATAAAATGCTTTTGGAATAAAAATTTATCTAAAATAGTTTTCTATTTAAGATACCTTAATAAATGAGTTTATTCAGCATGAAATGGACCTACGTTATGTAGCAAGAGGCTGTATATTCTGCAATATCAGGACTGTCAACAGTGGGTCAGAGGTGGAGCCCCTGCGGGACAGAGATGAAAATTGCTCTTTCAAATTTGTGATTTAAATCAAGTTGATTTAAGCCAAGCCTTTTTACCAGTGATTTAAACCATGATTTAAACCGTGATTTAAACCATGATTTAAATCGTGATTTAAATCATGATTTAAATCAACTTGATTTAAATCAAATCCACCCTGGCTATGACTGACCTGTTCATTTTTTTTTTTTAAGCCTTCTATCTCTGTTTCAACACATACTATAAATTCAGTCCTTCTTGCAGGGAATTTAGCCATTGCTCCAATTTTGCTCTCTTACGTGAGCATTGGATGTATTGCAATCCATAGCTTGTTCCAGTAAAATCCTACTGAACTTCACCAGGCTGCACCCAGCTCATTCATCTCGTGAAGGTTTCCCATCATCCAAAGGGGCTCCCACCTTTTGCTGACCCTCGTTTTGCTGAATATATTCCGCCTAAGCAAACGCAAAAATAGATTCTTTTCTACTAATACATAACCAGGCATGCATGTAGTGGCTGAGAGAAACAATAGATTAAGGCCCTTTGCCTGCAACGTTGCGCTTCTTAATGTTATCTTCAACTAATGTGATGAAGCATGTAACTTTATCGTATGTAAGGCATCTTTACAGCTGATTTGTTTCTGCGTTGAGACTGTACTTAATATCATGGAGGGCCTTAAAAATGCCCTGCTTCAGGCCTTACAAAAGGAACTTCTATTCAGCTTATTAAACATTCTCCAGTTAACCAGTTTATGGAAATGATGCCCCTTTTAGATGGTGAGGTATGTCTCTGCAGCTGAAGCCAAGCGAGCTGTGATTATGTAAGAACAAAACTAAGTGTTAGATATGTAAAAATGTTCTCAAAATCTAAGTGTTCTTTCTTTAAATACCTTGTTTTAATTTTATACACCAAGTGGGCTTTAGTATTGGCCTGAAAGACTTCAGAGAACAATGCGCTTCTAGAATCTCAGTCAAATTGTGCCTTATTAATTGTTTAATAGCAGAAGAAACAGATGCAGAACAAGGATTGGCTCAGTTTAAACTTAGCTTTCCTTGCTTCAAGAGTTACTTGGTTCCAAATCTGGAGATTCTCTATTTTAATAAGCCACGTATCCTGATTCTCTCCAGTCACCACGATTAGGTAGAATAAAGCACATGAAGTACAGTCTCAGAAATAAGCGGTATGGCTTAATTTTGGGCATGATCATTCCTGTCTCATTAGCATGTGAGGCAATGTGTCGCTGCGTTTTCTCCTAGACATCTACGTTTAAAAATATTTATTTTCTTTTTGCAGCGGGACAGATTAACTAGTTTTAGGAAATCTGGAGTCAAAAAGGAGAGGCTACTTATCCAGCATCCTATCGACTCACCGGCATCTATAAACGAATTGCCAGTGGCTCAGCCACTGTTTGATGAACGCTCAATGAATTTATCAGAAAAAGAAGTTATGGACTTGTTTGAGAAAATGATGGTAAGTTTTAATATTCTCAATGGACGCGTGTCTATATTACGAATAGCACATTAAACAGGTTAACAGAGTTGGAAGGGACCTTGCAGATCATCTAGTCCAACTCCCTGCCCTACATTTGTCCCTACCTAGGATTGAACTCACAACCTCCTGCTTGTGAGGCAAGAGCTCCACCTCTAGGCCACAGCAGCAGGGCTCTCATTGTATGAGAGTTTTGTGCAATTGGTCTAGCACAGGGGTCGGCAACCTTAAACACTCAAAGAGCCACAAAGCTCCTAATGGAAGCCCCCTGTTCAATTTTGGAGCCAACCAGAAGTCTGGTTCCCCCACCATAGTCTCCTCCTTTTTCCTCAACCTGTCCTAACTGAAAGCCCTATCAATTGTGAAGCTGAGCATCAACCAGGAGCTGCAGCAGAGGGATGAACGAGCCACATGTGGCTCCAGAGCCACAATAATAATAATAATAAGTTGAATTTATTGACCGCACCCTCTCCCCACAGGGACTCGGGGCGGTGCACAGGGAAATTAAAAGCAAAAAATATACAAAATACATACAAATTAAAACAAATTAAACTCAATCAATCCTGTGCTAAAATCCCATTAACTAAAAATACCCAATAAATATAGTATACATTTAAAAAACCCATAGACAGAGAGACTACCCTAGGCCGGCCAGGCGGAAAAGATAAGTCTTCAATTTCAGGCGGAAGGAGCGGAGGTCCGTGGTCGTTCTAATATCGGGGGGAAGGTCGTTCCAGAGGGCCGGGCCCGCCACAGAGAGAGCCCTTCCCCTGGGCGTCGCCCGCTGACAAAGTCTAGTGGACGGCACCCGGAGCAGTCCCTCTCTGTGGGAGCGAATCGGCCGTGAGGATGTATGAGGCAGGATCCGATCCCGCAGGTTGATGATCCCTGGTCTATCAAATTTCTGAATGAAACAGTTCCTTTCCCTAAGAAGAGTGAAATTAAAAGTTAGAAATTAAAAGAAATTAAAACTAATTAAAAGTTGACGGTTTGAGAATGGAGGATTCTAACAGGGCTTTGACATTGGCTTCCTTGAGAAAGCCAATTTTACTTCAAATAAAAATGCTAATAGAGAGCCCTTGTGACATTTTCATCTTTCTCAGTGACCACATAATTGTGTGTAATAGCTTGATCATGTCTTATCCCATAAAGACAATTTTTCAATAGTTTCTAATTAGCCGCCAATAGTTTGCAACTCAAAATGCTCAGTCATGGTTAGGGTGCTGATGGGCATGGAAGGAATTCACCAGTGAGTGAAAATGAAAGCCATTTGAGAAGCAAACCTTATTTCCATTATTTCCTAATCGAAGTTATTAAGAATTTTGTCAGGAAGATTACAAAGATTTAAAAGCACCCCTTCACAGTATTCATCACCAAGTTAGCCTGCTGCAGCGAAAAGAAAGCAACCAAATACATTTATTATGGGATATGTGTTATCAGGCTGTAGTCCATTTTAGCAGAGGTATAAAGGATTAATATGAAGTCCTGTTCTTCAGTTCATTTTTTTTTTTGAACAAAACATGTTGAAGCTTATCACCATAACAACGATTGCATTGTGATCTACAATTTCATAAAAGGGGCATTTGTTGATTATGACTGCTGCTGTTCAAACCCTATGTTTTATTTCCTCATGGCTTCTTTATTTCTTTATATATCAAACTTCTTAACTAGCCACTTACTTCATGGAGGAGGTCTGGACCATGTATAGTTTAATCAATATAATAAAAGCATTAAAATCGAATAATTTAAAAATAAAACATTTAAAAAAAAAAAAAGTAAAGCAGCATTGTAAAATTACAAAATATACCATCCACCCTGAAGTCTTGCTTTAAAGACTAATTGGGAGGAAGGGGAGTGAAGATTATTCAGGAATGTCCAGTTTATCAGAAAATAGCATATCCTGGAGGTTTTACCTAATTTGCACAATAATCTTGTGAAGTGACATTCTGCTACTTGTATGAATTTATGATTTCGGCCTGACTGATACATTTGTGCAAAAGCCATCAGTTGCTTAATGATGTTATGGCTCAAATGATATAGGGGTTGCAAAAGATACAACTTGCATCAGATAGCAATAGACTTATATACCACTTTACAGTATTTCACAGCCCTCTCAAAGCGGTTTTACCCACCTCGGAAGGATGGAAGGTTGATTCAACCTTGAGCCCATCCGGATTGAACTGCTGGCAGTCAAAAAAATTAGCCTGCAATACTGCATTCTGATGGATGGATGGATGGATGGATGGATAGATGGAAGGAAGGAAGGAAGGAAAGAAGGAGGGAGGGAGGGAGGGAGGGAGGGAAGGAAGGAACTTATATATCACTTTACAGTGCTTTACAGCCCTCTCTATGCTGTTTACAGAGTCAGCCTATTGCCCCCAACAGTCTAGGTCCTCATTTTACCCACCTCGGAAGGATGGAAGGCTGAGTCAATCTTAGCCACACTGGGAAAAGTTCACCCTGTTGAGGATGGCAATGTACAGATTTTGGTCTATAACAGGGGTGTCCAAACTTGAGAACTTTTAAGACTTGTAGACAGTCCACAAGTCTTAAAGTTCCCAAGTTTGGACACCCCTGGTCTATAATGCTCAAGCCTTTAAAAACAGTATTTTAAGGATCAGGTGTTATTTTGCTGTTTTTATTTTGCGTAGGTTGCTGTCGCTTCAAGGCCAGATTTTATATTATTTCTTTTTTCTTTTATTTTCTTAAAAAAAGGACCCTTTTTGTGAAAGTTTTGCCAGATATTTTCGCGATAATCACTGGACGCCTTCAGCTGTTATCCCTGGATTAAGCTACTGCCTGCTATCTTGCAGGGAGTAACAAATATTGGAGGTTTATTTGTTCTCTTGTTTGGAGTGAAGAGCCTCGGCTGACCGTGGTTGTCGGCCAAGCTTGTCTGCCTTGGCAACTGTCTCTGTGTGTTTGTGGTTAGTCCTTGGCTGGAGACTACCAGCAAAATACCAGGGATGATCGTCTACAACACTCAGAAAACATGCCATTGGCAAACCTCTGCAATACTGATGCCAAGAAAAATCATACGGATGAGTGGTCATATGCCACAAGGAGTCAAACATCAACTTGCTTTTCCATTTTAATGGGCTGTAATGTAGTGGAAATGCGGTGCCCTGCATTATTTAAGTAAGCAATTAGGCTGTTTGAGCTACTTGCTGTTCATGACAGCGAATACGTTCTCGTGAATTTCGTGGGACTTCCGTATCCCGCGTCGTGTGCGGTTTTACATGTGACGGAGCTGAAGAATCCAAGTAGTGAAGCCATTGCAAGCACTCTCCTCTCAAAGCCTGCTTGAAAAGACAAACACGGATCTATTTTTGTTCACAGATGTTGCAATGTGACATTTTGGATGGACTCCCTGTTTTTTTGGAACCGTCCAGCCCGTGATTTTGTTTCATATAAATTTAGATTTTTGATGAATTCTGTTCTTTTAAAAACTCTGAAATCGTTTTTAATAAACTAGAATTCACAAGCTTTTTTCCCCTCTTGCCAAATGTCACACTCTCCCTGTTCTGACCCAGCCTTAGCAGAAACAAGAAACAGACTCCTTGTCACGAAAAACCCCTCTTTATTTTCCTCTTGTGAATTAATTGTATTTACCCACCGTTAACTGCCATACAGACCTTATCAGTTCCTTGTGATAATGTCAAGGCCGTGAGCTCCCAGACGAAAGGCTGCAAATTAAGTTCTGGCAAGCAGCCTCTGTGGCTGGAAACAAAATGAGCCAAATCTTCAGAAATCCGAACAGTTGTCTCCTACGACCACCACTCCCCTTTCCTTCTATTTATTCCTCAGCCAGGGGGCCATTCAGTGTCCATGTGTGTGTTGCATCCCGAGTTGAGTCCTTGTCCTCTGTTGTTTTCCTCTCCTAACAACTCGGCACATATGCACATCTGGAACAGGTCCCTCAGCTGTTCTTCCTCCCCATTTATCTCAGCTTCTGAAGGCAGCTGCCTCTGCAGATGTAACAGCTAATTTATTAGCTAAAGAGCCATGGTGGCACAGTGGTTAGAATGAAATTCTGCCAACTGCTGACTGCCAGGAGTTCGATTCTGGCCAGCTTAAGGTTGTTTCAACCTTCTATCCTTCCCAGGACCCACATTGCTGGGGACCATATGCTGATTTTGTAAACTGCTTAGAAAGGGCTGTAAAGCACTGTGAAGTGGTATATAAGTCTAAGTGCTATTGCTATGGTTATAAAATGTAATATCTCTAGATATATAGATATCATGTATCTAGATAGTATCCACAAAGATACTACCTACTCTTTGACATTAGCATTTTTTCTAATTTAATATGTTACCGCATTTTATATAAATTTTAGATTCTACTTTATAACCTAGAGATAAGTTGCTCCATTTGGACTTTACTCCAAATAGATTTCTAGACAGGTTTGTTTTATAAACCTACTTCAATTTTGTCTTAAATTTTATTCACTATCTCTTAAGGTAGTATTCAAGCATCAATGGGCCCATTGTTTCTACTGGTCTAAGACTGATTGAAACTCTTTTGTAAACAAAACTTACATGTATTATATATGTTTATGTGTGTGCAATTCTTTGCACACATTGTATATGCTGCTTACATTTAAGACTGATTGGAATGTGTGTTTGGCATTAAATGATGTTTATCATAATTGTTCCTAAGCAGTAAGTATTTTAAAATCTGGGATTTGTTCTCCCAAAATGCATGTTATAGTAACACTATTTCCAAACTTTTGTCCACTACTTTAATGTGCAAATTAATATTCTGACCGAGGCTTCACAAAATCATGAAGCAGACTCCTTGTCCTGACAAACCCCCTTTTTATTAAGCAAATGTGAATTCCTCTCATTCACATCCAGCAAAGTCCTGTCAAACAGTCTTTCAAGGGTGTATTTACAACCACAGACCTTATCAGGCTTGGAGAGCTGCCAGGCTGATATCTTCCAAGCGCAACGTTGTACAAGAAAATACTTGGCAAAGAGTCTCAGAGAGTCACGAATGAATCTGCACACTAATCAAGCAAACTAATTGCCTCCTGCAAACTCCACTCCCCTTTCGCTCCTCTTTATTCCCCATGGGAGGGGCCATTCACCGTCCACCTGTGGCCTTATTCCCGAGTCAGCCCTTGTTCTTTAACAGTTCCCTTCTCCTGGCAGCTCTGCGTATGCAAACATCGGGAAAAGGCTACAGCTGTTCTTCGGCCCCACTGATCTGCGACTCTGAAGTCTGAAGTCTTATCAGCTGCCTCTGAAGGCAGCTGATAACTGTCAGACGGCCCTGGCCCCATCTCTGTCTCTGACACAGAGCCCTCCCCAGACTCCAGGATTGGCCCACGTTCCTCCCTAACCTCCTCACTGTCTGAGTCTGCCACCAGCTCCATTGGCAGGTCACAACAATTAACAGGGTTGAAGAAAAAGCAGAGAAAATGTCTGCCTTCCATCCTCATACTTTTTTCCACCCATTCTCAATTCCTGTTGGGATAAATATTCTTTGATGACTTGTTACAACAATTTTTGAGCCGAGACACATATCTCCCTGTGCTAATTTCGGTCTTGGCATTGGGTGTGATATGGGGGCTAAAAAAAAAAAAAGGAAGAGTTTGAAATGTACATGAAAGCTGTTTCCATAAACTAAAAGCTTAGGATAATGATGAGGAATATCGCCTGTCTCAAGTAAAGCAGCCAAGCCTATATTTTTTGCCTCGATGTAGTGCAATTCTTAGCATCCGCAGTCATGAAGATTAAGTAAAACGATGACATAATAATCCAATCTTGGCAATGTTATGCCTATTTATTTATAGGAAGACATGAATCTAAATGAAGAACGCAAAGCTCCTTTACGGAATAAAGATTTGACCACGAAACGCGAAATGGTTGTCCAATACATTTCTGCAACTGCCAAATCGGTAAGTAGCCTCTCTGCCTTCCTCGCTTCCCAAGATAGGTCAGACTAATACTCTTAACAGCATCTGCAGTTTTCAACTCCAATCTCCAAATTTCTGCTTTCCGTTTATCGTTATTAAGAGCACCTACAAAGCTTTCTTCCTGAAATCCTTTAAAATGCCTTCAAGGGTAGATAAAAGCCTTTAATTAGAATGTATTGCGTATCTCCCAACCGGATAGTCAATTTGAAACATGATTCTCTCCTTACAGTAAACCAATAAGTATTTTAAATCCACTGCTCTGGAATAATTATCAAGCTTTTTCCACAGTGTCTCTTGCATGCGTATGATAGCAGAAAAGAAACAAAGGGAAAAAAATGGGGACTTTTCTGACTTTTAAGGTGCAAAGATATCTTTCCTAGCTGCTTTCTTGTTGACTGATGCTATACATTTGGTGCTGTTTTAAAAATAAAAAAAAACTGCTGGGATCAATGATTTCATTTTCCTGCGCTGTTCTTTCTTTGGGTGTTTCCTATCCTGTCTCGTGATGTTCAAATCAGAGGAATCCGATGGTTAGGACAGTTAAGCAAAACTCTGCAAACATTGTACAAGCAATGCTTTCTTTGCAAAGGAGCTTTTGCAAAAAGGCTTTTTGATTCGAATTGTTTGCTTTAAAGTACAGATCACACGGCCAAGCAGCAAACACCGTTCATGGCCTAATAAAGCAGTCCATTGTCAGTTTGGTTGTGTTGAACTCAAATCGGAAACTTATTTTTTTTTCATGCTTTGAAACAAGTTAAGTGTTAATGCCACTGTATAGCGCCTTGGTAAGGCCACACTTGGAATACTTCATTCAGTTTTGGTCACCACGATGTAGAAAAGTTGTGGAGACTCTAGAAAGTGTGCAGAAAAGAGCAACAAAGATGATTAGGGGACTGGAGGCTAAAACATATGAAGAACAGTTGCAGGAACTGGGTAGGTCTAGTTTAATGAAAAGAAGGACTAGGGGAGACATGATAGCAGTCTTCCAATATCTCAGGGGTTGCCCCAAAGAAGAGGAAGGCAAACTATTCTCCAAGGCACCTGAGGGCAGAACAAGAAGCAATGGGTGGAAAGTAATCAAGGAGAGAAGCAACTTAGAACTGAGGAGAAATTTCCTGACAGTTAGGACAATTAGTCAGTGGAACAGAAGTTGCCTCCAGAAGTTGTGAATGCCCCAACACTGCAAGTCTTCAAGAAGATGTTGGATAGCCATTTGTCTGAAATGGTATAGGGCTTCCTGCCTAGGCAGGGAGTTGGACTAGATGACCTCCAAGGTCCCTTCCAACTCTGCTGTTGTATTGTACTGTATCCTAAGTAGTACTTGTACATCAGGCCAATAAAGTTTCTTGGCTGTGGAATTGTGTGGAATAGGTCAGTGATGATGAACCTATGGCACGTGTGCCAAAACAGCGCACGTTTTTCACACTTACAACCATTGCAGCATGTGGTCAAAATTTCGACGCTCGACCGCTGACTCATATTTACGACGGTTGCAGTGTCCCAGGGTCCCCTTTTTGCAACCTTCTGACAAGCTGAGTCAATGGGGAAGACAGATTCACTTGACAACTGGGTCACTAATTTAACAACTGCGGCAAGAAAGATGGGGCAAAATTCACTAAATATTTGTCTCACTTAGCAACATACATTTTGGGCTCGATTGAGGTCATACGTCGAGGACTATATCTGTACCTACTGTAATGTTCTCCTATACTGATGGAGGAAAATGGCATGGTATTGTAAGTGACACTGTTGATCCTGATAATATCCGGCTCAAACTACTTAACGTTGTGTAGACTTTCTCAGTAGTCATCCTATATGCGAAATAGCTTTTGCTACACCTAACTAAGGGACGTGATGGCTCAGTGGCTAAGACACTCAGCTTGTTGATCAGAAAAGACAGTAGTTTGGCGTTTTGAATCCCTAGCGCTGCATAACAGAGTGAGCTCCTGTTACTTGTCCCAGCTTCTGCCAACCTATCAGTTCGAAAGCACGTAAAAATGCAAGTAAACATAAAATAGGAACCACCTTTGGTGGGAAGGGAACAGTGTCCCGTGCGCCTTCAGTGTTCAGTCATGCTGGCCACATGACCACGGAGACATCTTCGGACAGCGCTGGCTCTTCGGCTTTGAAATGGAGATGAGTGCCGTCCTCTAGAGTCGGGAACGACTAGCACATACATGCGAGGGGAACCTTTATCGTTATACCTAACTAGCAAGCAAAGTAGGAAACTTTGTAAGATGAAAACAGCAGCAAGAGTTTCTCCTCTTCATCTTTTCGGCAACATTTTTAAAATTTTTTTTAACAAGCTGGTACCACAACCAAAATGGATAGATTTCACATCTTTCAATTTGCTTGGCTATCCGAGGGCAGAAATATGTTTCCACTGATAAGTGCTTTCGCCCCTAGCCTACTTTAGACAGAATTATGAGATGGATAGGGCTTTACGTTACTTCGAAACGCTCAAAAACCTCCAAATCTTGACTCAGTGTTGTGCTCAAGTTATTGTTTGGCGGTTAAGGTGATTTGGGAAACGGGAGCTTGCGCATTCCGTTCCCTTTCTGAAGTACCTAAAGGCAAAATTAGAGTAAACTCTAACGCAACTGAATCGGAATGCAGAATGGAGATAATGCTATATGAATACTCATGTGTTCTATATGGAAGCAAACTCGTAAATGAGATTACGCGCGTGTTTGCTCGGTTTGTTTGTAAATAGGGAACAGAAGGCAAGCAACTCTCGATGCAAAGTTGAACACATGCAGGCATTTTAATAATACACTCAACTGTACATATATGCATGCATTAATATCCATCAGGCTGATGGGATTCAAATAATTTAACAACCGATTCTCTGCCTTAATGACCAGCTAGGTAGGCAGGGCTCGGTGGTCATGTGATTGGGTGGGCATGGCCAACTCAATGTCACTCACATCAATGGGCGCTTCGCCTGAGCTGTGACAATGGAATAAGGGTTAACTAGAGAGAGGCAGTTTCTGTATGCAGGGCAATAAAGATGAGGCTAGAAACACCAGGATGTTTCCTTCCTGCCTTCCTTACAGGATTAGCCCTGGAAAGTGGGGAAAAACAAAAGGAGATTTCTTCCCACCACCAGTTCTCCAAACTGCTTAGAAAGTTAACAACCGGTTTTCTCGAATAGGTGCGAACGGGCTGAATCCCACCTCTGGGCTGGTCCCTTTTGGGGCAGACACCGTTGCGCAAAGTGCAAAAACAGGACACGGAAGTAAACATAAATAAAAGCAGGAAATAAGTAACCTCTTCTATTTATCTGATATCACCTTACCTTCCATCTCATTCATACAAGTATATCACTTCATCCATTAGATTTGGTAGAAAAGCAATCATTTCCAACCATTCAAAGTTTTTATTAGACTGTAGGTAGGCGCCAGTTGTGGATGCGGTGGCTCAGTGGCTAAGACGCTGAGCTTGTCAATCAGAAAAGTTGGCAATTCGACGGTTCAAATCCCTAGCGCCGCGTAACGGAGTGAGCTCCCGTTATTGTCCCAGCTTCTGCCAACCTAACAGTTCAAAATCACTATTATTACTATATTCTGCTAGAACGTTTGAAGAAGATGATGGAGGTGAAACCTGGCTCGTATCTACAGCTTCTTAAATGTTGTCCCACCAGCCATTATCATACAACAGGAAGTTGTACAGATGTTTCCTTGAAGCCATAGATGAATTTGCCCAAGATGCTGCTAGAATTATGATGAATAAAACATCTCTTTGTACCACAAGAGACAGACAGACAGACAGAGGGAGACTGGAGATGGAGATACTGTAGATAGATTAAGATTAGCTCATTCCATTCTCCATTTTTTTTGCTGTTCCTTCTCATGTTTCAAAATATATCTTTCTTTTATGCATTCTCTTTAGAAATCAGGTCTAGAATTGAGTCAGCAGCACACTTTTCTCCTGTTGTGAGCCCTTTGGTGTGATAATTGCAAAAAGGGACAATTATCTTGTAGCTCTAATCACCTTGTTTTCAAAAGGTGGGCACGTAGAAATTATATATCGTAATTAATTGTTAATTACAAAATGAACATAATGCAACTCTTTATTGTGACTGACATTCTATGTAGGTGCACCGAATGAAAGCAGAGAGCTGCTTAAATTTTAGAGTGAAAACGTAATAAAAGTACCACTGCAATTTAGTCTGCTTATTACAGCTGTCTAACCTGTAACAAGCTTTTTTTCTCAGGAAAAAGAAGCTGTTTTGTGAAAATGTGTGCCTAATGAATTCTCCACTGTTCTTTTTTTTTTTGCATGCACTAATACACACTGTATTCTTAATCAAACAAGTCCTCTTTTGTTATATTAAACTGTTATGGATATGTGCAATTAAAGTATCTCTTTTTATAGTTCTTGGACTTGCTTGTTTATGAATATTTCTGTTTTAATTTTAAACATCTTTTAACAATTTACTAAATGCTAAACACTTGGTGGGTTGTGTGAAATGCTTCAGCTTATTTATTGTACCTTTTTCTTTGTTTTTTTTTTTGTTTCTATTCATTGCTCTCACTTCTCTTCGTTGATCACTGCATGCAGATAATTGGAAGCAAAGTTCCGGTAAGTAATATATCTCTTGTCTGTCTTAACTTCAAATGCATGATATAACACCAGTAAAAAATAGACAGTTCGTTTGCCTGTGTTATACCTTATATTGACTATTTGCATGTCTCTTTAATTTGCTGTAGTAGATGCATCTTCTACATATATAATTCTGGCCTAAAAAAATTAGGATAATATGAAATCGGATTTTGTAATTTTATCCCAATTTTCCTGTGACAAATCTGTGGTCTCTTAAATGCAAATGAAGCCCTGAGAGGGGATAATTGAGAATTGGGTGAATTGAGAATGTCAAGATTAATACAAATCACTTCCATTCTTAAACTGACTGATTGATCACTAACAAGTGCCATTTGTTTTGCTATTTATGGTTTGCTTATATAAGAATATTACATATTGTAGGGGAATCCAACATTATTAGATTTAATAGCTGTAAGGTAAAGGATGCACGCTTGATTTAGATCCCAAATTTTGGTAAGGAAAAATGCATGGGTGCATTTCATAGCAATTATGTGATTTTAGTCTGTGATCCTGAGAGTTTAGGTGGGACTGGAGAGTAATTGTTGTTAGGCAGAGAGAATCAGGAACATTCGTAGCATAGAAGATCCTATATATAAGAATCTAATCAACTAAAGTTCAGTACTAAATAAAATAAATTGATGCCAGTTACAGCTCAATGGAATCCAGCAAAGTGGACTTGGAGTGCTTGTGGGAACACAATGATTCTTTGCCAGGGGTCTCCAACCTTTGCAACTTTAAGTCTGAAGGACTTCAGCTCCCAGAATTCTCCAGACAGCAAAGCTGGCTGGAGAAGTCTGGGAGCTGAAGTCCTTCAGACTTAAAGTTGCAAAGGTTGGAGACCCCTGTTCTACGCTGATGATGTCTTTAACTCTACCCCCAGCTCTGTCTATTCTTCTCCTATATGAAGTAACTCTATGTGGCATACAGACAACCAGGATTTCAAAATACTTTGCAAATCCATTAGAAAAATAAGAATAGATAAAAGAAGGTCGTGAAAGGGGAATATGTTACATATGGCCAAAATTTACATTGGTAAAGCAAGGTAGTTATTACACTAGTTCGCCCCATTTTATGACCGTTTTTTGGTAGTTGTTAAGCAAATCACAGTTGTTAAGCGAATCCTGTGGTCATTAAGGAATCTGGCTTCCCCCTTTGACTTTGTCAGAAGCCAGTTGGGAAGGTTACAAACTGTGATCGCGTGACCCCCCAGGGCAGTGCAACTGTCATAAGTGCATGCCAGTTGCCAACTGTTCAAAATTTGATCACGTGACTACAGGAATGCTGTGTGTATGAAAAACTACTGTAAGTCATTTTTTTCCAGTGCTCTTGTAGCTTCAAACAATCACTAAGCAAATTGTTGTAAGTCAAGGACCTGTAATGAAATTGATTAGAGCTGTAGTAGCAACAGGTGTGGTGTTCACAGACTTTGAGTATGTCCGCTCCAAATAAATGACCTCCATCATCCAAGTTACAACAGAGGAGTGGTGCGGTGGCCTAGAGGTGGAGCTTTCACTTCACAATCAAAAGGCTCTGAGTTCAATCCTAGGTAGAAACAGATATTTTTCTCTCTGGGCACACTGAGAATATGGGGTTGTTAAAAGGTGATCCAAGTTACAACAGAGAGGGGATGCTTCAGATACAGCCATATCCAAATTTGGGGCCTGGAAGATTACATTCTCAGTCATAGCTTCTTCTTTGGATCAACCCTGAGGTCAGCTGACCCTCTTTTAGCCTTTAGAAAAGACATTGAAGATATTTTTAAGAGTTTTCAGTTGTTTAAGAAGGATTTAATCAGATAGAAATAAGTTATATATTTTATCTTATTAATGCTTTTGATTGGTGTACTTGTGTTCTCATTTTTATTGTAAGTCTCTTAAAAGCCCTTTAATGGAATATTAATGTGGATTAATAAATAAAATAAATTAGAGTATTAAGCCCCCGAATGAAAGCAGTTCTCGCAATTTCAAGGAATAGTCTGCAAATTAAAATGCCAAAGTGACGGTTGGATTGTAGTGAATAATGTATTATTATTTTTTTCCTGATTTTGCAGTATCCCAAAAAAGCTAGTTTGGGAGTCAACGCAAGGCTAAGAATAGGAAATATGTGTCAGAGGCATCATCACAAGGTTTCAGTCTAAACATTAAATTTTAAGAAAACTTGTTTATAGACATCTTGCTTCTCATGAGTCCTCAACAGATTTGAGTAGGATATCTTGACATATTGCCTTGGATAAAGAAAGGAAAGAATAGGCTGGCATGCTTATCCAGTTGCGACTATGGAGCTAAAGCAGAGCCATCTCTAGCTGCTATAAATACTTTGAGAATTACAGAGTTGATAGAGACCTTGGAGGTTTTCAAGTCCAACTCCCAGTTGAAGCCGAAGACCCTGTACAAGTGATGATGAATCCATTTTCGCCCTCCCCAAGCTTCAGGAAAGCCTCCGGAGGCTGGGGAGAGTGAAAAACAGCCCAACGGTCCAACTGGAAGTTCAGAAATGATCCATTTCTGTGCTGATGGCTAGCATGCAAATAAATATGACTCCTCGTGCCACAGGTTTGCCATCATGGCCCTATACCATTTCAGACAAAATATTGCCCACTCCCTTCTCAAAAACCTCCAGCGATGAAGCACCCACTGCTCCTATAGCAAGCCATTCCACTGATTGATTAATTAAATGCCCCACTTTATCTAACAGCACAGGGATAGATAATCTTAGGCTACTTACTGGATTTCACACTGTGTTCTTTAAGTTTCTTCTCATCCTGTTTTTAAAGAGTAGAAATATAACAGAAAGCTTATGGATCCATTTCCCCCAGTTTCCAAAATAGGGAGGGAGGGAGGGAGGGAGGAAGGAAGGAAGGAAGGAAGGAAGGAAGGAAGGAAGGATACTTTTGAAGCCTAATTTGGAATGGCAGTGAAGTTAGAAACTGCATCCCAGATCATGTTTGAAAGTATAAATTTATCATGAACAAGGACTAAATGCAAAGGAGGAAAAATAAATCAGTTGATTATAAAGCTCTTAATTGCTGTTAGTTGCAATATTATTTTTTTCACTGATATGAATTATTTAGGTCTTCTTAATTTATTGCCTCTCTTGAAAAGTTGGGCATGTTACAGTGAAAGTTAACTAATTTAAATTGGGAGGAAAAAAAAAAAACATATCTTGGCACAATTATCACAGTGAAATCAGTGGTCTATGTTATTCTTAGTTTAGACTAAATTAGATTAAAATTTAGATTTATATTCTATGTCTTCCAAGGGTTAATCATGGTATGGATCACCTTCTAATTTTCTTTACCGTTGTAACCAGGTCAGGTTAATTTGGCTGAAAGAGAATGATCAAACCGCAATGAATCAGTTAACTTCACTGACCCCCTAATCCCAATAAAACAGCTTAACTACTACATCTAGATGACATGTCTACATCATAGAATAGAATAGAACCAAAACCAGAACCAGAACCAAACCACAGTTGGAAGGCACCTTGGAGGTCTTCTAGTCTAACCCCCTGGCCCATGGTCACCCAGCTACCTTTCATGGGTGAAGTGGGACTTGAACTCAATGGTCTCCCACTTTCTACTCTGGTTCCTTAAATTCTAGACCAAACTGTCACTTGTAAGCACTTTTAAGTAGCTTCTTTTTATTGATGGGTTTCTCGAAGCAGTCTCAGTTTCTAAAGGTCTCTTTTCATATTTATTTTTTTCTATTCTTCATGAGACGGTACATTAATTCTGGAGAAACATGGATGGTTGGCTTTCTGGTACTCACATCCTGCTTGTGGCTTCTTTTAAGCATCTGATTGGCAGTGGAAGATGTAAAATGATGGCCTACATTGATCTCTGCAGCATGGCTCTTAATGTTCTTACAAAATCTGTGTGAGTCATCAGATTCTCGGCAACATCTCAAGACAATTTATAGCCCGATTCACATTTCTTGGGTTGCCCACTTGACAAATGATCAAAGGATCCTTCCTTAAAATTCATCCTTGAAATGAATAGGGTGCGATTCTTATTTTTCTGTTTTCTGTTTTCTTTATCTTTTGTTTCCCCGGGCTATGTTATATTTTATCAGCCCTGATAACTTTATATTATTTTAAGTCACTTGGTTAAGTGAGGTTAGAAGGTTATTTTTTTTTTATATTGTGCAAGGATGAGATAGATTAACATAACATCTATTGCTGCACTTTTATACTCTCCTTTACAGTCCCTCAAGTCCTGAGATGTAATTGTAAATGCAGTTTAGTGGCACACAACACAAGGTGTCTGAAGCATTTATTTTAGTAACTTGAATTAGAGAAGTTGGATATTTTAATAATAATGAAGATAGTTTTAACTCTGGTGCTGGAGAAGATTCCTGCGTGTCCCTTGGACTGCAAGGCGATCCAACCAGTCGGTCCTAGAGGAGATCAACCCTGACTGCTCTTTAGAAGGCCAGATCCTGAAGAGGAAACTCAAAGACTTTGGCTACCTAATGAGAAGGACAGACTCTCTGGAGAAGAGCCTCATGCTGGGAACAATGGAGGGCAAAAGAAGAAGGGGACGGCAGAGAATGAGGTGGCTGGATGGAGTCACCGAAGCAGTAGGTGTGAGCTTAAATAGACTCCAGAGGCTGGTAGAGGACAGGAAGGCCTGGACGAACATTGTCCATGGGGTCGTGATGAGTCAGACCTGACTTCGCAACTAATAACAATGACGATAGTTTAATGGAGCGATCGGAGTAATTTTGAAATGTACAATAGCTCTTTAATTGGTTCAGGGGTTGTTGGTTTTTTTGTATGTGAAAATCCATGCTAGGAAGAACTTCACAGATGTAATGTATCCCAAATGAAATATTGTGCAGTGATATAAATATATATATATATATCTATTCCTTCCTATGTAAAATAAGTACCGCTCTTAGCATTTTTGTACATTTCATTAGAGATAAGCAGCTAAGTAATAAAATAGGAGGTGGAATCGTTTTTCAGATTCCTTACATCTGAATCCTGCATTAAAGAAACAGGTTCAAGCTTTAGCATTTTATATTAGCATGTCTGTAGCAAAAGAAGATGAACGGAGTTATAATGATAGGTAGGCTGCAAGCAAAAATAACATTGTGAGACAGTAATCCTGTTAAGAATTATCCACTTTGAACTGCGGCTAGCGGTTGGGACTATGCAGGTGAAAAGCTTTGAAAATGGATTTTGAAGCCCCTCTTTCCCCCCCCCCCAAGACGATCAATTTTGAAAGAATTGAAATGCTTGAATTATCACCGTATATTTAAAAATGGCATAATAATTGCAAAAGTGGCAGCGATTTGCTGCAAAATGTTGTTTCCTTATTATTATTATTATTATTTAATGTTTGTTTCCCCTGGGAGTTGAGGGAAAGTTTATTTTCAGGGACTGCCTCTGACAATTGAGTGATTTATGTACATAATTCACAAGTGGCTCAGTGGCTAAGAAGCTGACTTTGTCGATCAGAAAGTTTGGCAGTTTGGCAGTTCGAATCCCCAGCGCCACGTAATGGAGTGAGTTACTTGTCCCAACTTCTGCCGACCTAGCAGTTCAAAAGCATGTAAAAATGTAAGTAGAAAAAATAGGAACCACGTTTGGTGGGAAGGGAACAGCGTTCCATGTGCCTTCGGTGTTTAGTCATGCCAGCCACATGACCACAGAGACATCTTCGGACAGCGCTGGCTCTTCGGCGTTGAAACAGAGATGAGCACTGCCCCCTAGAGTCAGGAACAACTAGCACATAAGTGCGAGGGGAACATTTAACTTTACCTTCACAAGGTGCTTAAATTCAGCATGGGGAATTCTTAGTTCAGAAGCAAAAATCTCCTTTAGCTTTTAGTAGTTTACAAAATGACACCAACATGTTTAAATCTTGAAGACTTTTAAGTGTTAAATCCCAAGCAAAGTAGAAATGACCAGATACAGGACATTTCCAAGAAAGCAGTATAATTTAGAATGAATATTGCTTTGTCTGCATTTGTGTATCAGAATTATGTGGCGTTAAAAACCTTTATACTATTGGAATTTATTCTGACATATGATTTTGTACAAGGTGCACGACACCTAGTGGTAACCTGAGATTTAAGTTTGGTTTATGTTCTGCCCTTGGATGTAGGAGAGACCAAGATGGCATGAAAATTTGAATGCACCATTATTTCTGCATGGGCAGTAAACTATATCTCATTTCTATTGTTGCTACTATTTGTACGGTGGCATTCTGCAGCGTTCCCTAAATATTTATTTGAAACAGAATCATCCTTTTGGAATAATGGTATCTGTGTCCTTCAGAAGTAGAACTAAAAGCACCCTCAAATTAAGATCAGTAACTGATGACTAAGAAGACACATTCATACAGTTTTCTTGACAACGGTATGGTATTGATCTGTCATTTCTACTTTAAAGGGCTGTGTTTTGAGTACGGGCTACAGACTTCCTGTTTCATAGCTGTCTCCCATCCTCATGAAAACAAAGTGTGACCTTGGTTTGCTTCTGCATTCAGGCAAGGTTGGCCAAGAACTGTTGCCTGATAAAAGATGTTCTTAATAGAATCAAAACACGATAACTGAAATGAGAGTTTGAAGCATCTGTGGGGATTCTCGGTCATCCAAGTCATGCTTGTCCCAAAGATTTTTCAAGAGGCAATGGACTTGCTTATTTTTCCTTGAAGACATTTCGCTTCTCATCCAAGAAGCTTCTAGTTCTTCTAGATGAACTGAAGGCGTTTCTTGGATGAGAAGCGAAACATCTTCAAGAAAAAACAAGAAAGCCCAGTTGCCTCTTGAAAACAAACCTTTTGGACAAGAGTTTGAGGCAGTGATCAAACCGTGATCAACATGCTTGTTTGTAAGAAATGAAGGTCTTGCAGAATTGTGAAGATGCCCTACTCCCATAAATTCAAGGGGTTGCAGAGACTTGTGTGATGACTGGAGCTTCTCAATTTCTTCATTATCTTTTCTACACTCTGTTAAGTTGTAATACTCTTAATGGTTGATACAGTTGTGTGATTCGAAATACCTTCATCTAGTCACGTCTTAACTGTTGAAAGATGCACAAAAAGGATTAGTGAACTTGAGGTGGTCCCTGATATAATTAACTATCAGACATATGCAAATCCTATTAGGGATGCTGGGGGTGAAAAAAATATCTGACTTGACTTCATTAAATGCAGGCAGAGACTATGTCAAGCTAAGGAGCTTTAGGAATTGTCTATTAATAATAACCACTGTTCTGAAATAAGCCAATCTGCAATTTACCAGAGCTACAGCTATGATGTAGTCTTCTTGTAAAGAGATGTTTGCTCATCTGTCAAAATTAAGAGAATCACTATGATGCATTCTGGTTAGCTGATATTGCAGTGGAAGGAAAATGTTGAGTTATGTAGCAATAGCAATAGCATTTAGACTTATATACCACTTGAGAGTTGTTACAGCCCTCTCTAAGCGGTTTTACAGACTCAGCATATTGCCCCCAACAATCTGGGTCCTCATTTTACTGACCTCGGAAGGAGGGAAGGCCGAGTCAACCTTGAGCCGGTGGGACTTGAACTGCCAAATTGCTGGCAATCAGCAGACAGCAGAAGTACCCTGCAGTGCTGCACTCTAACCACTGCGCCACCGTGGCTCTTTAGTTCCAGCAAAGTAGCTCCATTGCTACCAACTTGGTAGGAAGGTGACATCTGTCAAACGTGGCGTTGTTATAAAATAGACAAGACGTTCAATATGTGAAACTGGCCAGAAGAACTTTGAGTCAGTAGGCGTAAACTGTGTGATGACCTGGATATTGGCACGGGCATGGGGCCTGAAGGTCGAATGAGTCTGCTGGCAGGCCACAACATAGGCAGTCTCATAAATTTCTGTAAGAAGAGAAGTGAAAACTGTAAAGCTTTGGAAAGAGCAGCATTCCATTGAAAAATAGTTACAATTCAAAAACGAGGCAAGACATTCTTATTTATTTATTTATTTATTTATCATATTTGTATACCGCCCTATCTCCCCGAAGGGACTCAGGGCAGTGCACAGAAATATAAAAACAGTACATACAAAAACAGTTAAAATAAATTAAATTTAGAGTCTGTGCTAAAATTTAGTTAAAACCATTAAAATCAATTAAAACTATACCAATTAAAACTATACCAGTTAAAAGTATACCAGGCCAGCCGCATGAAATAGATGTGTCTTTAGTGCCCGGCGGAAGAGGCATAGGTCCGTGATGGTACGAAGGTCGAGGGGTAGGTCGTTCCAGAGGGCAGGCCTTGCCACAGAGAAGGCTCTCCCCCTGGGGGCCACCCACCGGCATTGTACGGCAGATGGTACCCTGAGGAGGCCCACTCTGTGGGAGCGGACAGGTCTAAGGGAGGTATGTGGTAGGAGGCGGTCCCGCAAGTAGCCAGGTCCCATGCCATGGAGAGCTTTGAAGATGGTAACTACAACCTTGAAGCGCACCCGGAAGACCACAGGCAGCCAGTGCAGCTCGCGCAGGAGAGGTGTTACATGGGAGTATCCTGAAACTCCCAAAATCCCCCGGGCGGCCGCATTCTGGACTAGCTGGAGCCTCCGAGTGCACCTCAAGCGAAGCCCCATGTAGAGAGCGTTACAGCGTTACACGGTTGCAAAGTGTAAATGGCTGACCAAAATCCACTATCTTGTGCGCAAATGATGTCACCTAGCCAGTGGTGGGATATGACCGGAATCCTCTGTTACGGGCATACCGGTGCCTGTTGGGAGCACTAGGTACCATTCCGGTATGGTGCTCTGGAGGGCCCACCCGCTCTCCGTACCGCTATTTGAGCTGATCAGGGCTTTTGCACGCTTGCACGGAGCATATGGTGCCTGCGTGATGCTCCGTCGAGCAGCTGGAGCATCATGGGCGCTAAGTACGTATGCATGCACTGGACACATGCTGCACATGTTCACGTGGTGGACTCGGGGCCCCGTTGCAGCGTACTGGTTGCAACGGGATCCGGAACCCACCACTGCACCTAGCCTGGCAATAAAATGTCTGCAAGAAAATAAATTGGGGTGGGGAAAATGCTTTCCTCTAGCAAAATGGGATGAGTGTTTTCCGTGGGAACAAAGGAAAGTCATGCCATAATAAATGCATGTGATGGTAACCCCACTCAGTAGCTATTTCCTGCCCCCCCCCCCCCCCGGCTCCCCAGTCAGTTTTTATTCCTGGTGACTTTCTGGACTAGTTCCTGCACTTTTCTTAGAAAGATTTCAAAAGTGGCTTTGCGTTTTCTTCATCATCATCATCATCATCATCATCATCATCATCGTCGTCGTCGTCGTCGTCGTCATTATTATTATTATTATTATTATTATTATTATTATTATTATTATTATTATTATTATTATTATTATTATTATTATTTCGACTTATTAACCGCCCCCTCTCCCCGAAGGGCCTCGGGGCGGTGCACAGGAAATATAAAAACACAATATATCACAAAATAAATACATAACTACTTAAAACTATATTACATTTACACCCTGTGCTAAAATCTACCCCATTTAAAACTAATCCCTGAAGCCCAATGTAGAATTTCTCTGCTAAAAAACTAGGCTAAGTACGGTAGGTTAGGCCAGGCCGGCCTGTTGGAAAAAGTAGGTTTTTAGTTGCTGGCGGAAGGAGCGGAGGTCTGGGATAGATCTAAGTTCGGGGGGAAGGTCGTACCAGAGGGTCGGGCCCGCCACAGAGAAGGCCCTTCTCCTGGGCGTCACCCGCTGGCATTGCCTAGTGGACGGCACCCAGAGAAGTCCCTCTCTGTGGGAGCGAATTGGCCGAAGGGATGTGTGGGGTAGGATGCGATCTCGCAGATAACTAGATTCCAAACCCTGAAAGAGATTGGCCCAAAATCAGGCAACCAGTTTGATGCTTAAAGCAGGGCTAGAATTTACTGTCTTCCAGTTTCAAGTTTGGTGCTTTAATCACTACACCAAACTGCCTCTTCTTCTCCTGCTTATCTGTGGGAAACAGGTCCAAGTGGCCCTTTGAGTGTTTCAGGTTGCCTACCCCTGGTCTAATCGGTAAATCTCAAAGTCAGAGTTTCATTCTTTTCCACATCAAGCGCAGAGTTCAGAAGCAGTCTCCGTGTGGAAGCAAAAGCACTTATGTTCTTTTCTGTAATCAAAGTGGTCAGTTTTGCCATTTCAGCTGACACCATCAACTTCATCCATAGTAGGAATCAAAGTGTCCTTCCATTTTTGTGCATACAGTAGTCTTGCTACAGTCAACATGTATAATAACAAAGTTCCGAATTTTTTCTCCAATTCTTTTTCCATTAAGCCCAAAAGGAAAAGTTCTGGTTTCATTTTTTTCTGCATTTTTTTCTGTATTAAAATATGAATCATACTCAAAAAAAAAAGCTGTGATTTGATGTTAATGTCTTAAGAGAGACATTGATGTTAATGTCTTAAGAGAGACCGTAAGAGAGAGAGAGTCGGAAGTCAATACTTCTTTTTCTTTCTTTTTCTTATCTCCTCTCACTTTTCTTTCCCCCTTTCCCCCAACTGCTTTTCTATTTACTTTGTATTTTATAATACTTTATAACACAATAAAAGCATTAACTGCAAAATGGAATGTTTCCAAGCATTTTAATAGACTTGAGACTGAGTCTCATGGAATTATATTTGTAAGCCAACCAATATTATTGGATATGAGATAGGGGGAGCAAATTAATTGAACGAACAAACAAACAAAATTTATTATTATTATTATTATTATTATTATTATTATTATTATTATTATTATTATTATTATTATTATTATTATTATTATTATTTATTAAGTTTATTTGCTGCCCATCTCACCATAAGATGACTCTGGGTAGCTCAGAATGTTAAAGATTTTATCTCCTGTTGGTTACTTATTAATTGCTCTAATAAGAATGTTAGGAATACACAGAATGGTAGATTTGGACATCACTACATTTAACAGCACAAATGCGTGTATGTCTTACATTGTTTTCATTAACTGGGCTTGGAAGTTAGGTTTTAGCTCTCTAGAGGTTCCTGGACAGCAACTGGAAAATGCTGAGTTGGCCATTATTATTGACACATGAAATATTCTCTTTCTTTTCAAGCGCTAATGAGTAGCGCCTTCTGACTTTTTGTGCTTCATAATTGGCTTTGTGCATTTGCATTATGCAGACCCTTTTGATCAATAGAGATATAAAAAAACGCAAAGTGGTCTAGAGGTTAAACCTGTTCCACTTGCCCTTCCTGAAATGAATGGCTTTGAACTCTTGCTGTACATGCGACGATGTGGCTGTAAATGGAGAATCAACATTATGAAGGATGTTTGCTTTCTGATACAGCTTACAAGGTAATGGGTAGAAAGGTTGAAAGGGCATACGTGTGTTCGTTGAAGCTGGCTATGGCAAGGCAGTACGTGTTAGAGTGCATTAATTTCTTTCCCTATAAACTGTTGTGCTCTGTCCCTTTCCATCATAAACGTCCTGTGGTGTAAATTACTATAGGCTTAAAAGGGTGGAAAAATCCAGATCTGATTAGAATTACTGGAACTAGGCAATCTGAAACTTGTTTTTGTTGTTAGTTGTGAAGTCGTGCCCGACCTATCATGACACCATGGACAACATTCCTCCAGGCCTTCCTGTCCTTTGCCATCCTCTGGAGTCCATTTAAGCTCACGCCGACTGCTTCAGTGACTCCAACCAGCCACCTCATTCTCTGCTGCCCCCTTCTTTTGCTCTCAATTGTTCCCAGCATGAGGCTCTTCTCCAGTGAGTCTTCCCTTCTCATTAGGTGGCCAAAGTGTTTGAGTTTCCTCTTCAGGATCTGGCCTTCTAAAGAGCAGTCAGGGTTGTTCTCCTCTAGGACTGACCGGTTTGATCGCCTTGCAGTCCAAGGGACTCAATGCAGGAGTCTTCTCCAGCACCATAGCTCAAAGGCCTCAATTCTTTGGCGCTCAGCCTTCCTTATGATCCAATTTTCACAGCCATACATTGCAACTGGGAAAACCATAGCCTTGACAATATGCATATACCCCTTCATGTTTCACTGCCTTGTTGTGGTGAAGGGGCTTGCGTAGCCCAATAAAGCTATGAGCTATGTCGTGCAGAGCCACCCAAGATGGACAGATCATATCAGAGAGCTCTGACAAAACATTACTACTGGAGAAGGAAATGGCAACCCACTCCAGTATCTTTGCCATGAAAACCCCATGGATAGTACCAAAAGGCAAAGAGATATCCCAACATTATAACTAATAGATGTCTAATACTCTGGTATTAGTAATTATATCTTCCATTAAATTAAACCTAGCATATTTTCTTATTGTGGTATAAACTTTGTTGTTAGCCACAATTTTAAAGCAAGCTCAAGCAGCCATAGAAGAGAAATGAACAAATAAGCAGCTCAGAAGTTTTATCTTTTGCATGTAAATTTGACAGCCCTGGATGTTTATTTAAAATAAACATGATTGGGAAAGCGGCTGTATATATGGATGTTAGGGATCTTAAAATAGTTTTGTGCAAAAACGTGAACATCTGTTTAAATATTTTTTGGCATTGTGCATACAGAATACTTTGCATTTCTTAGTACATATGTAAACACACACCATAATTTCCAGCAGGGTATGTGCTAAAAATTAACCTGTGAGTTGAAACTTAATAATATTCTGAATGCAAAATGTTGAATTACACCAGAGATCTAGGGCTTCAAATTCTTCTGCCAGATTAGGAGAAAAAAAAAAAACTATAGTGAGGAAATTTACTACTGAGAATCTCGTTTCTCCTCCATTGGTTATTTTTTCCCCTCAACTTAAACAAATGAACAAAATCTTAAGTTGGCGGCATTCAAATGGTGGCATCCAGAAGGGCTTTCAGGAAGTATATTGAGAAAATCTGTGGATTCAAAGCATCTCCTAACCACATGGAATAGATTCATTATTAGTTATTATTTGTAATGGGAGGACACTCAAGAGCTTGCTTTAAGATGGAAAAGTAAGTTAGATTCTTCTCAGTGGGCAAGGATTGAGAAATTTTTGAAGTTCCAAAGATTGAGTACGTCAGGAAGTGGGTTCTTTTTCTTGTGCCATATCTGTCATCGGATGTTGGTGCTCATGTTGGCGATTCTATTTTTATCAACAGCCGCATGAAAAAGTGCTGTTGGGATTTGTCCAAACCAGTCCCTTAGATTTTGAAGCCATGATGTTGTTCTTCTGTCTTCCATCTTTCCTTGGAGGATTAAGTGAAGTATGCCATATTTTTCTGGGTGTCGCATCATCATATGTCCAAAATATTCTAACTTTTGCTTTTTTTACGGTTTTGATGATCTCCCTTGGCTTTCCCAGGCGGCTTATCACCACCTCCTTTCTGATTTTGTCAGCCCAACTTATATGTTAACAGCCACCTGTCAATCCACATTTCAAATACTTCAAGTGACTTTCTGTTGGAGACCAACTCTCTACTCTATGGAGATAGAAAAGATGTACCCTGTTTCCCCAAAAATAAGACCTCCCCAGATAATAAGCCCAATCGGCCTTTTGAGCGCATGTGCTAAAATAATCCCTTCCCTCAAAATAAGCCCTCCCCAAAAATATCGCAACACAGCAGCAGCCATGAGGTGATCAAGCTCGTTGCCTCCTGCACCTCAAAAATAATAAGGCCTCCCCAAAAATAAGGTCAAGTGCTTATTTCGGGGGATCAAAAGAAAATAAGATCCTGTCTTATTTTCGGGGAAACACGATAGCATCTGACAAGCCTAATTTTCAATTTTAGGCTTATGTTGTGACTGCTGAACGGTTAGGGATTTCTAATCATATAATAATAATAATAATAATAATAATTATTATTATTATTATTATTATTATTATTATTATTATTATTATTATTATTATTATTATTATTATTATTTATTATTTATTATTTATTATTTATTATTTATTATTTATTATTTATTATTTATTATTTATTATTTATTATTTATTATTTATTTATTTATTATTTATTATTTATTATTTATTTATTATTTATTATTTATTATTATTATTATTATTATTATTATTATTATTATTATTATTATTATTATTATTATAATTTATAAACCGCGCTCTCTCCCCGAAGGGACTCGAGGCGGTGCACAGGGAATTTAAAAATACATGTATAAAACCACAAGCATAAATACAATATTAAAATGAATTAAACTTAAACCCTGCGCTAAAATCCCAAACCAACTAAAACTAAACCCCTAAAAAACCCTAATAAAACAGTTCGATTATAATAATTCGATATATAATAATTAATGTCAGCTAACTTTTCTGAGTGTGGATGCCCCCTTCAGTGGTGATTCAAATACAATGATTTCAATGTTTGGGAAGAAATAAATCTGTAATATATCTAGAATTAATATTTTAGAGATACCCAAATCAATGTCCCCTATTTTTTGTTTATTGTTGAGAAAAGGGATAACTGAAGTGCTGATATTTGTTTTCTCATGTTTATTTTAACATTACTTGTGCAGTAGCGATCATTCCAGACTAATCTTCATATGTATGGCTATGTAATGTATGCATAGATAATCTTGAGGCTCAGGGAGAAGAGATGTTGCCTTTGAAATAACAGAATAACAGAGTTGGAAGGGACCTTGGAGGTCTTCTAGTCCAACCCTCTGCTTAGGCAGGAAACCCTACCCCCACTTCAGATAAATGGTTATCCCATCACTTCTTAAAAACGTCCAGTATTGGAATAATAATAATCAAACAAGAGAGGGTGGAACGCCCAGTTGGTTAATAGTCAAAGAAAAAAAAAACACTACAAAATAATTTCCCTTAATAGCACTTAAAAATGACTGGCAGGAAGTTTGTGCTCTCAAACTTGTAAGAATCTATTACAACAAAGTAGATTTAGCTCATCTAATTGGTTTCCTCCAATCACATTTACTAGGGAAAGTTCATTCTCTCTATATATATGCATATATATATATAACATTTTTTTATAAAATAATAATAATAATGTGCCCATTTTCTTTCTCCTATACACAAAACTTAATAGAACACATTACTGGAATATAGAACACGCATAGAATTTAAGGCACCCATTTTAACCACCTCGCTCTGGAGGGATTTCAAACCAAGGATTTAAGACTTTTTTTTTTAAAAAAAGTATCTTCTTAAAACCAAATTCCCATGAGAATTATGACTGTCATTAGAATTACATGGTTAAATTGATTCAGTCCTAACTTTTATCCCAGCTAAAGTTGGGTGAGAGGATAAGTCTGTAAGAAAATGAACTGTGCAATCCAATAACCTAATCCTGAGCCTGGTTAAGTAAGTAATTATATCTGCAGAGTTATGTAGTTGTAGGTTCATTGGGCATATAGAGAACTTAACGAAGAAGTGGAGCCGGGAGACAGGAAGAGTTAAAGTAGCTCGCTTTTTCTTTGATTGCAATGCGTCAACTAAGTCTTGTTTCCCCAAAAATAAGTTTTATCCCTGGATTTTCATTTTCTTTTCTTTTCTTTTTTCTTGTTTAGGGTGGCCTGAAAAACAGTAAACACGAGTGCACGCTGTCATCCCAGGAATATGTCCACGAACTACGATCGGGGATCTCAGAAGAAAAACTTCTCAACTGCTTAGAATCTCTGAGGGTGTCTCTGACGAGCAATCCAGTAAGGTAGGCGTGGGAAATTGTTACTCAGAACCCTCGCAGAGTAGGAATTTGCAAAATATTGTATGCCAAGTTGAAACAAAATGTAGAATTTAGACCAACCGCATCATAAAAGCAACATATTCAGTGGGTGGGTGGTTTTTTTTTTTTAAAAAAAAGCCTATTTATTATCTTATTTATTTAGTTCTCTGCCAGGGTAGTGTGGTGACTCTGTCTGGGCACAGTGAGAATATATCTGCGGCAAACTCAGCATTGGCGTTAGGAAGGGCATCCGGACCAGTAAACACCCAGCTCCTCCGACTCTATCCCGATGCAAAGGATTACGTGGTTATCAAAAGACAAAAAAAGTAGTAGCCCAATAGTAGGTCTTAGGAGCTGTGGTGGCACAGTGGTTGGAATACAGTGTTGTAGGCTAATTCTGCGGACTGCCAGCAGTTCGATTCTCACTGGCTCAAAATTGGTATAAATGAGGACCCAGATTATTGGGGGCAATATGCTGACTCTGTAAACTGCTTGCAGAGGGCTATAAAGCTCTTCAAAGCGGTATGTAAGTCTAAGTACTATTGCCATTGTTAACTCTGCCCACTGCCAGCAGTTCAATCCTGGCTGGCTCAAGGTTGACTCAGCTTTCCATTCTTCTGAGGTGGATAAAATGAGGAGCCAAGTTGTTGGTGGCAATATGCCGAATCTGTAAACCACTTAGAGAGGGCTGGAAAGCCCCGTGAAGCGGTATATGAATCTTAAGTGCAATTGCTATGGCTACTAAAAACGAGATAGTGACTTGTATGAAACAAATGGCTCCAACCCAGTAGATATTCTTATGAATTGATATGCTCGTACACTGTGTAAAGCCATTTTCCTTGAAAATGTGTTGGAAGGATAGGCTCTTCATTTATTTTTTTCAGCTTCAGATTTTAAGGGACTGATCCTGTTATTTACCTCTGGTAAATGAGGCACAAGGCTGAACATTAAAGCTGTTGATGGGTAAGCTGTGAATACTTCTACATGCACCAACATATGGCCGGTGTGCTAATATTATGCCTTGTTGCATTCAGAACCTATCCTCAAGCTGTCTTTAACTTTGTAATTGGAATTCATTAAACTGGGCTTGACAGTTTGCCTCACTTGGTATGCAAGGGATTTTTTTGGGGCAAGCCTGCTTTCCAGAAATGCTGCCCCTGTCTTAAACAGGAAGTTGAAAAGTAACTCCTTTGCCTGCTGGAATTTCCCATGGACTATCCTGGAAAATAAAATAAAGGGGATTGGAAATGTAAGACGCCTCTAAGGATAACCAACCTCTGTGAATCTATGGGTGAAGTTTGTTTTCTCCTCTCTAAATCCAACCAATCCAAACTATAAAATCCAACTAGATAGATAGATAGATAGATAGATAGATAGATAGATAGATAGATAGATAGATAGATAGATAGATAGATAGCAATAGCACTTAGATTTATATACCACTTCACAGTGCTTTACAGTCTTCTCTAAGCAGTTTACAGAGTCAGCCTATTGCCCCCAACAATCTGGGTCCTCATTTTACCATCCTTGGAAGAATGGAAAGCTGAGTCAATCTTGAGCCCCATTGAGAATTGAACTGCCTGCAGTTGGCAGAATTAGCCTACAATACTGCATTCCAACCACTGCACTGGCACAGCTCCTAAGACTTACTACTTGGCAGAGAACTATACTCTGTGTGTGTGTGTGTGTGTGTATGTATGTGTATATATATATAAGGGAAACAGTATGTCTCCTCCCTTAATTGGGGCCTAATAATAACAGGTTGTTGTGAAACAATTACCTATACTAATATACCCTGTCTAAGCTGATGTAATAGGGGACCTGGTTTGGCTTAAGTGTGAGGCTTCTCGCCTTGCATGCAACATAGTCCCGGTTCGAATCCCAGTAAGGGGTATGGCCAGCTGATGAGAGTTAATAAGCTCGAAATAGATCTATCCTGGTCTCTTCTAATTTAATTTATTGATCAGCTCATAAAACTAACACACACACACACACACACACACACACACAGAGATAGATAGATAGATAGTCTTTTAATGACCCCATATCTTATCATCTCAAGGCTGAGTCAACTTTGAGCCTGGTGAGACAAAGAGAGAGAGAGAAAGAGAAAGAGAGAGAAAGAGAGAGAGAGAGAGAGAGTCAGTCAGTCAGTCAGTCAGTCAGTCAGTCAGTCAGTCAGTCAGTCAATCAATCAATACTTGTTTCCTTGTGACCTTCCAGTATTCATTTTTTGGGGTAGGTGGTTGGTCCTAGAATAAGGAAGTGTTGTAGACTACATTGTGCAGCAATAATTTATACATGGAAAATAGCGTAGTTCTGCTTACACTTGTATGATCAAAGAGTTGCTGTAAAAATACAGAAGCACATTGTTATTCTGAGAATCCCTGCTTATTTTCAAGCAAACAAAGGAACTATGCAACTCAAGCGCATGAGCTTAAAATATGCAGGCCGAGAGACTAGGAAATAAACTCAGATCTTGAGAAGAATATTATATATTCCCATAACATCCTTGTTCCCAATTCTCATTCAGTGGTTTTCCTCTGGAAAAGTTCAGGAGGTCCTGAATAATAGATTTTTAAAAACACTTTTTGGAGAAAATCTATAAACAAAATAGAAAACAGATAAAGATAAGCGAATAAGGCACAAATGAATAAAAAAGGTATCCAAAATATAGAAATTATACAAGGGAATTGTTTTCTGGTATGTCATTACTAAATTATGGATGATTGAATTTATTATATTACTTTCAGGAGCTAAAGTTTTTATCAAGATAATAGAAAGAGAGAGAATGTCTTCTGCCTGGACTAACTGCCCAGAGTCATGGGAAATTGGGTGACTTATAAATTTAATAAATAACTACAATTTAGTGATCTTAAGAACAGGACAGTTTTATGCTTGTGACCTGGCTGTTATGGAAGCCAAACCATATTTTCAGGGGCCATTGGAAATGGCATTTATTTCCAATTATTAATGTGCAGGTCACATGTATTTTCTTTTCCGTTGTATTGAATTTGGATTTTCATTGCTGTTTCTTCTCTTTGTCACCTTATGCTTTGGAAGAAATATCACTGATTTCTTGAAGATAGACATTAAACCGGAATAATGCATCTCCTTAAAAAAAAAAAAAAAAGTTTACCTCCCCTTTGGTCCAAAACATTAAGGAGAATGTTATAATAAAACCAGAATGCAAATTTTACTGTGACACTTTAACCCCTGACAACTGAAGAACAGCTGAAAATAAGCCACAGGAAAACCTACATAGATGGATGAAAAATAAGTTCATTATACAGAGCACTTAAAAGCAGGTCCTACCCAGAGAAGCTAAGTAAATTATGCAATAAATCTTAATGTATCTGAAATAACTCACCAAGGTACTCTCTGTAATTATTCTTTGCCATGCTTGGTAATATTGTTCATGCTCCAGTAGAAAGTTCAATTTTTATTTTTGACCCATTTTATTTACAAACTGAGATCCTTGGTCCAGGGTTATTCCATTTGACATTAATTGCCATTTATTGTTTGTTTGAAAAATACATTCCATTTCCTCACTGGACCTTACCATTTGCATCATACTTGAACGGTATAAAATCTACTTCCAAGAATCCTAATTAGAACTGCAAAAAAACAAAAAAACAAAAAAAAAACCCAATGGCTACCAGCCTGCCTTCCATTGAGGACCTGTACACAGCATGAGTCAAAAAGAGGGTTGTGAAAATATTTACAGACTTCTCGCATCCTGGACATAAGTTGTTTCAACTCCTAGCCTCCAAACGATTCTATAGGGCACTGCCCACCAAGGCAACTAGACACAATAACAGTTTCCCCCCCCCCCCCGAACGCTATCACTCTGCTATACAAATAATTCCCTCAACAGTATCAAACTATTTACTAAGTCTGCACTACTATTAATCTTCTCATTGTTCCTATCACCCATCTCCTCCCACTTAGGAGTGCTTGTATCCTTACGATTTATATTGGTTGTTTCCTAGTATGATTTGATTGCTTATTTGTATCCTATGACTATCATTAAGTGTTGTGCCTTATGATTCATGACTAATGTCTTTTCTTTTATGTACACTGAGAGCTCATGCACCAAAGACAAATTCCTTGTGTGTGCAATCACACTTGGCCAATAAAGAATGCAATTTAATTCAATTCAATTCCTCTTCTCTCCTCTCCTCTTCTCCCTTCTCTATTCTATTCTATTCTATTCTATTCTATTCTATTCCATTCCATTCCATTCCATTCCATTCCATTCCATTCCATTCCATTCCATTCCATTCCATTCCATTGACTGGGGTGAAGTGAGCAAAATAAATCTATTTTTTAAATTTTTTTATAAAATTTATTGGCCGCTCATCTTTTCCATTCAATTGTATAGCATGCAAAGGATGTTTGTTTGTGTTTTATTTTTATAGTTATAATGTACACTAAAGATGGCATTTAATTAAATTTAATGATGCATGGGGAGGGCGAAGTGGAGGGAGGTAGGATCCGTTACTCAAGCAGCCACCTCCTAACTTTGAGCAAACATGACTTTGAGATGTAACTTCCAAAATAAAGGTAGCGAAAGGTGATTGGAGTCCTTGGAGACCTATTTTTGAGAGTTGCTCAAAACTGTTTTTATTGTTGAGTGTAAGACACCAACTCCATTTGAGAGTTGCCCTGTGCCTGTTAATTGCTGTAGCATTCTTCTCACCAATGAACGTTATCTCTGTTTTGCAAGGCTACATTAAACTTTCCCCATACGTTCCCTTTTATTTGTCTTTTTTTCCCTCCATTGTCCTTTTTTGTTAAAAGGGCGATGCTTCGGCTTATCTATATTTTGGTGCTCTCAATTGCTTCTGTAGTGTCAGCTACTGTCTTTGTTCAGCTGACTTTGAAATTTCCTTTTAGCGTACTGCTGAATTTGGTATTGTTGAGATCTATCAGAAAAATATCTCTGTAAATGCTTTAATATTTTCACTTACTCTGTATACAACTCGCTTCTTGTTCCATTACTACCCTGAGTGATGAGTGTTTTCATAATCTTCTCTTTTAAATATTTTCCTTCCTTCCTTCCTTCCTTCCTTCCTTCCTTCCTTCCTTCCTTCCTTCCTTCCTTCCTTCCTTCCTTCCTTCCTTCCTTCCTTCCTTCCTTCCTTCCTTCCTTCCTTCCTTCCTTCCTTCCCAGTGGTTAGAATCCAGTATTGCAGGCTAATTCTTCCTAATAATAATAATAATAATAATAATTTATTAATTTATAGACCGCCCCCTCTCCCCCATGGGGACTCGGGGCGGTGCACAGGCAATTAAAAATCCAAAAATACAACAATATACAAATACAAAATGTTAAAATCGACTTAAATTTACCCCTGTGCTAAAATCACTATTAAAACCCTTAAAACCCTAACAATACCCCTAAAAATTTTATACAATTTCATTTTGCGGCTAGGAATGTAAACATTAGGCTAGGCCGGCCTGATGGAAGAAGTGAGTCTTTAATTTCTGGCGGAAGGAGCGGAGGTCCGTCGTTGTTCTAATTTCAGGGGGCAGGTCATTCCAGAGGGTTGGGCCCACCACAGAGAAGGCCCTTCCCCTGGGCATCGCTCGCTGGCATTGCCTGGTGGATGGCACCCGAAGAAGTCCCTCTCTGTGGGAGCGAATCGGTCGAAGGGATGTATGGGGCAGGATGCGATCCCGCAGATAGCTAGGTCCCGTGCCATGGAGCGCTTTAAAGATGGTAACCAATACCTTGAAGCCTTCCTCCCTCCTTTAACCAATACCTTGAAGCCTTCCTCCCTCCCTTCCTCCCCACTTTCCACCTTCCCGTCCCCGGATCTGAGGATTTTCTTGATTTTTCTAAATTAAATTGAACCCTTTTTAGAATGTAACACTATATTTTGAGAGCCTTCCAACTTCAAAAAAATGGGGCCACCCGTTCTTCACCATTGAGGGTAAATTTTAGCAAAACCACAAGGCTTGATTTTCTGTAGGACAGACGTTCCAGAATTACATCATCACTGCAAATTTAATTCCCAGAATTACCGAAGTCAGAATCCTTCAAATGTCATAGAAAATCGAGGACGGTTTCCGTGGCTTATTGCTAGTTATATGAATGCCTTGGAGTCCCCTCGTTGTCCTAATGTCATTGTGTTATTTTGTAGACTGTGTGATTCTGACTCCTCTTGAGCCTCTTTAAAATGCACGTTCTGAAGTGCTTCTCAATTGGTAATCAGTTTTAACCTTGATGGCTCTGCAGAGACATCTAGTGACTTGAGTTTTGCATGCATGCCAAAGGTAAACCAATAAACAGCGGCAAACGGGGGCCCATATACAGAAACCCAACTGTTCAAATGTTCTGGTGTTCTAGATTTAATTGCTGCTTCTTGATGTTCCTCATGCCAATGTCCAGAATCTTTGAGTTTTATCCAGAAAGGTGGGGAGAGTCATACATTTTTGAAGTGGAAACCGTATTTTGGGTTTAGCGGATGTCTAAAGTTTCAGAAAGCTTAAACCATTAACAGGATGTTACGGATTTTGACACATGTAATGCTCTACTCATTTATCTTCCATTCAAGAACTGAACTTTAGATGCTGAACAGAAGTTATTTGAAATAATCAAACGCAGCATTGTCATTGTGAGGGTGTTGTAAGTGTCTCTGCTCATTTTAATTATTTGTATTTGTGTGGCAGTTCATCTGTGTGGAAAATTGGAAGAACTTGAGGATCAAGTATATAAATGTCAAAATAATACTTTCTGGAAATAGAGAGGCAGAAAAAAAACCAATTAGAATAAAGTTAATTATTGTAAGGCTGAGGTTTTAAATTTTTTTCCAAGGTGGAAATTTTTTTGCCTAGATAGGCATCCTTTAGAAAATAGAAAAGTGTGCATTCCAGATGATCCGGCCAAATGGTTATAGTTTTGTCAACATACTGCATCTGTAAATGAAGTCCTTCACATGGCAACAACAGAAAAATAAGATCTATTATCGCGGGGGATTCTGGGAGTCTCTCGTTACTCCCATGTGACACCTCTCCTGCGCGAGCTGCACTGGCTGCCTGTGGTCTTCCGGGTGCGCTTCAAGGTCGTAGTTACCATCTTCAAAGCGCTCCATGGCTCGGGTCCTGGTTACTTGAGAGACCGCCTCCTACCACATTCCTCCCTTCGACCTATCGGCTCTCACAGAGTTGGCCTTCTCAGGGTGCCGTCAGCCGGTCAATGCCGACTGGCGACCCCCAGGGGAAGAGCCTTCTCTGTGGCGGGTCCGACACTCTGGAACGATCTTCCCCCCGATATCCGTACCATCACGGACCTACGACTCTTCCGTCGGATGGTAAAAGCTCATTTCTTTAGTCTTGCCGGCCTGACATAGATTAGGGACTATTTTAATTCGTTATTTATGGTTTTAACTATTTATTCAATTTTAACACAGCTGTATGGGTTTAATTGTTTTTTAAATTTTGTATATTGTGGGGTTTTATCTTTCTGTGCACCGCCCTGAGTCCCTTTTTGGTGAAAAGGGCGGTATATAAATTGAAAATAAACTAAACTAAAATATATATTACCACAATTTTCCTGTCTGTAACTGTTAACTGGATGAAATAGTGCATCATAGAGGAACAATATTTGTGAAGCTGATCTGACTGAAGCCATTTTTGACCATTTCAGTGTTGCCACACTGGATAGGGAGGGGAGATTTGAGATAGAGGGGATCCTGTAGCCAAAACAAAATATTTTCTCTTGGGAACCAAGGACGTTCTCCCACCTGGTCAGAGGAAGGCAGAGTGATTCTATCCGGTCGCCAGACCATGCTGTGATTGGACCACATGACTGATTGTTTTGAGAAAATAGAAAAACTTTTAATTAGGGGAAAACCGCGGGAGACTTCAGAGTCAGTTTTCACCAGATATGTGCCCCTATGAGATTTCCAATCAAGCTATTCTTCGAGGAACCTACCTGGAGTTTTGTTTGCTATAATATATTACTTGGAACCCTGATAATGTGAACCTATGTAGTTCAAACGGGCTAATAGACCTAATGCATCCAACATGTGGCCCATGATTCCGTGCAA
The DNA here is from genome assembly GCA_039707465.1 of Rhabdophis nuchalis. Lineage (NCBI taxonomy): Eukaryota > Metazoa > Chordata > Lepidosauria > Squamata > Natricidae > Rhabdophis > Rhabdophis nuchalis. The sequence goes on along the minus strand of CM077657.1, from coordinate 17,810,846 downwards.
TAAGGAGATTTATGATCACTGCAGTGCTTTTGCACCACTGTCTGCAGGTTCAGTTGACTGGTTCAGGAGCCACCTTCCTGAGGCTGGCTAGACTGGTCTGTCCTTCACCTGTTGAAGACCGGTAGACTAATCCTGACCAGGCCTTCAGAGGGAGGTCAGCTACAGTCAAACCAGCAGGAAGGACTAGGGGTATTATCAAAGCAGTGTTCCAATGTTTAAGGGGCTGCCGTAAAGAGGATAGGGTCAACTATTTTCCAAGGCACCTGAAAGGCTGGACAAGAAGCAGTGGATGAAAAGTAAAAAAGAAAAAAAAGAAAATCAACTTAGAAATAAGGAGAAATTTCCTGGCAATCAGAACAATTGATCAGAGGAATGGCTTGCCCTCAGAAGTTGTGGATGTTCCAATCCTGGAGGTTGCTGAGAAGACATTGGACAACGTAGGGCGGGTCAAATGTTTCAGCTTTCAATTTCCAAACCTTAGTGGTACTCAAAAGTTGTGACATGCCTTGGGGATTGTAAATATATTTTTGGTTACTTTAATATAATGCAGATGTGCTTGGTAATGAACTACATAAATATCATAACTTTCTAACATTTTGTCTGAAATAGTACAGGGTTTCCTGCTTGAGGACATCACACACCAAGAGGGTTGGATTTGAAAACCTCCAAGGTTTTTTTCCCAACGCTGTCATTCTGTTATTCTTCTCCCTTGATTAAAGTTTGGATTTTCCATTTGTAATGCTGATGATTGATAAGTGAATGATGGTTCTTATATTTTGAGTACATATCATGTTTCCTCGAAAATAAGACTGGATCTTATATTATTTTTTTCTCCAAAAGATACACTAGGGCTTATTTTCTGGTTAGGTCTTATTTTCAGGGAAATAGGTTATTAATACATCCATCAAGCTGACAATCTTAACTGGGGCTTATTTTGGGGGGTAGGTCTTATATTACAAGCATCCTGAAAAATCATGCCAGGACTTATTTTCCAGTTAGGTCTTATTTTCCAGGGAAACAGGGTATTTCTGCCTAAGCCATGCTGGACGTCCTATCAATAAGCAATAGTCACCACAAATGTTCATGTGTAAAATACACACCGGAGCAAGCATGAACTAATTTGCAATTTCTTTCTCTTTTTTTCTTTTACAGTTGGGTTAACAATTTTGGACATGAAGGCCTTGGGCTTCTCCTGGATGTCCTTGAAAAACTCCTTGATAAGCGACAGTAAGTATAGAACGTATAAGAAGCAATAAAGGGAAGCAAAAAAAGAGTGATTAATATAAGGCCGTCAGTTAATGTTATTATTATTAATTTTCAGGCAAGAAAGTATTGACAAGAAAAATCAACATAAGCTTATACAGTGCCTCAAAGCGTTTATGAATAATAAGGTAGGAATTTCAGCCCTGGCTGATTTTTTCTCTCTCTTCAGATAGGTTCACTTTAACTGGTAATGAATGACTGTCTTTAAAGAAAGGGATGACTTTAATGGAATGGAAATTTGATCTACTAATGATGATGGTTTGCCTGCAGTTTAATATTGCCGCAAAGAATTTGGAATAAGGCGAAACCAATTCACAAGTTATTTTAAGGCTTGAAAACGACATCAAGTATATTGAAGCATTTCCTTTTCTTCTGAGAACTGGGGGAGAAAAAAACTCTACAACCCTCACATTTTTTTAAAGGTCAGCTCTTCCCGACTAGGAAGCCAAAGTCATGCAGGCTAATCTTACTTTTTATTTTAAAGATGCAGTAACGGAATCTTGCAATGCATTCATTCATTCCCCCCCCCCCCCTCTCTCTCTCTCTCTCTCTCTCTCTCTCTCTCTCTCTCTCTCTCTCTCTCTCTCCCCCCCCCCGCCTTTATCTTCCTGAAAACTAGGGAAGGTCTAGGCAGAGGTGTTTTTTTTTTTCAGGTTACAGCTCTGCCCCAGACTCAGATTACTTTTATCTGATTATTGTCTAGGAAGCAGCTGTTCTTCCTGACCCCCAAGCTCACTCCTTCTATTCATTACAAAGCTTCAGTGATGTGGATCCCAACATAATGTCCTAAAAAAAAGTAAAACTTGTATTGAGTTTCCCCAACTTTGGATGAATCTCTCCATTCTCCCTGTGAACCTTGGAGGCCAAATTTAGTGCTTTAATTTTAGGAAGAAGGTGTCGGGGGCTATGTGAGCGTGTGGAAATGCAGCAATACCTTGAACTACTTGCAATTCTTCTCGTTGCATTTCTAAATTCAGAAAAATTTAGAGAAACCAAAATCACCTCCTGGTTTTTTTACTTCCATGTTGTTTATCCATCGCCAAGACTTAGAAATTTAATTTTCTAGGCATTTTTTTTTTCTTAGAAAAAAAGACAGCATTAAGAGGACATAGGCAGGGAAATAACAAGCTACGTAGCATTCATGCTGTGTTTCTATCATGAAATACAATTATCTCCCTCATAAGCATAGCCAAAATACACAGTTGCAATATTTTAATAGATGCATCATCTTTTTTCCAGTATAGTAGGCATTTTCTGCCTACGGGGATTTTTTTTTTTTCCTAGAAACCGACCCTTTTTAAAAGTATACCTCATTGAACCTGGTGAGACTCTGTTGTCTCCATCAATTCCTCTGTTTATGCTGTAGGACTTTGATGGCGAACCTATGGCACACATGCTCAAAATCGCATGTGCAGCCATGCCTGTTTGTCTTCTGGGTTTCTGGCACCATCCTTTGTTTTTAAAAAAAGCATTTTCTTTCTATCCTACCTAACTTCTGGTCATGTCACCTACCTACAAAAAAAGGAAAGGAGAGAGAGAGGAAAAGAATAGCAAATCAAAACAACACCAACAACGAAAAATCTTCTATCCATCATCTCTTGCCTGCTTCAATACCTTTATTGTGGTGCTTTTTTCCTTTTTGATTTGTCTCCCTTATTCTTCTCTACGATCTTTATCTCTTTCTGCATCGGCTTCTTGATTCTTCAATCTGAGTATTTTCCCCACCTCTACCCTCCTCCACTGATGAGCTTTGTTTAGGGATTATAAAACTTGACGATTGAGTGTGCTGCAATCTCATATCTTTTAAACCATTTCTTCTCCCCCTCCCCCCCCCTCCAAGTGTGGACTACAAAGAATACTGGGAGATGAACGAAGCCTTCTCTTACTTGCCAGAGCAATTGATCCAAAGCAACCCAGCATGATGACCGAAACGGTGAAAATACTCTCTGCCATTTGCATCGTGGGAGAAGAAAACATGTAAGTCACGGAACTATTCAGTGTATTTAATTAATCAAATACGTTGAGGAACCCTACTTTTAGGGCAACCTCTTTTCATTCATTCATTGCTTTAATACGTTCACCTCCGTGTGTTTCTCTTGGCCTTTGACTTCCAAAGAGATTTAAGAGTTCTTTTATGATGACTCATCTGGAGAATAAACACATCTGCAATCTCTTAAATCAGGGGTGTCAAACTCCCCCATTAACTTTGCTTATGAAAAGCCAGCAATGAAGGCTGCAAATTGTGATTGGAGTACTGCGCTAGTCACTTGATGATGGCAACCGGTGCTGGCCAGAGCTGCCATCGTTAATAAGCGCTATCACACAGGAGTGAGCTTCACAAATTTTAGCAATGGGTTCGTTGCCCTGTTGCTGGCTGGGCATGGCCGTGGTGGGCATGGCCTAGTTGGTCTCCTGCATCCTGGTGTGGGGATTGTTTTTACCTTCCCCAGGCTCCAGAGGCTAAACTTGAGCCCCTGGGAGGGCGAAAACTGCCTCCCCCGAGCTCTAGTGGCTCTCCAGAGGTTGGAAACCTCTGGGAGGCCCATTCCCTCCCTCCTCGAGCCTCCATGTGGCCCCTGCACCTAAGTTGCATCCAAAATGGGCCCCGTGGAGACTCCTGGAAGGGGCAGTCTAGGAAGGGTGGGGTGGGCGGGGCCAGCCAGAGGTGAGTTTTGGAAGTTCTCCGATCCGTCCATAAGTTAGCTACGGGTTTTCCCGAACCCAGGTGAACCTGTAGCAGCCCACCCCTGCTATCACATGACATCACACGTTGCACACACATCACATGACAGAAAGTCCAATCCCAATTGCTATCATCTCTTGCAACAAGGCTAGAGGTATTTTATTTGATTCGGAGTAATTTTTGAATGCAAGCACAGAGAATTGCAAAGAGGAGGACCGGATGGAATTGTTTTTCTTCCGTGAACTTTTCCAAGTTAGTTCCTTAAGGATCCAAACCTTAAACAATCGAAGGAACAGCAAGCAAACTCAAAAAAGATTTATTTCCTTGATTAGTAGCAGGTTGCTTTTTAGGTGTTGGTTTTTAAATCAATTTGCTACCAAAGAGGCGAGGCAAAAAAAAAGAAAAAAGGCCTTTAAGAATCCGAGGTGTGATTTTTGAATAGTCTGTTAAAGTACTTGCATATCTTTACAACCTATTGAAATAAATCTCTGTTACAGGCTCGACAAAATTTTAGGAGCTATAACGATTGCAGCTGAGAGGAATAATGGAGAACGATTTGCTAACATAGTGGAGGGGCTGCAAAATCACGACGCTCTGCAATTACAGGTAGGATTTCTTGGATTACAGTTTAGACAATTAGATTAGGCAACAATGCATTTTAATTACTGGCTGCATCCAAAACGTTTAAAATGGCTGGAGATAATTTTGGTTCCGGTGACCTTGTTTTGGGTAGAAGTTTCAAATCCCAAGTAAATATTCATCTCAAATCTCGGTATGAAAAGCCTGATAATCTTCTTTTATACTCTGCATAAACACTTTTGAAACACCCATTGCTATACATTGCAGAAAGTCAACTGTTTACTGACTTTAAAAAAAAAACCCCAAACCTGTCTATGAAGGCATAGAATTATACAACAAGTGCTTCTCTCTTCTCTGTGTAGGAGAGCATATTTTAAAATATGCATTTTCGGTCTATGGAGACAATCTTTACATACTTAAAAAAAATATTTGCTGTAATTATTCCCCCCCCCCTCCTTTTAAACTGATAAAAGGAGAATAATTGTAGTTGAAATGAGGGGACCTTGGTGCTCTCTGAGCGTCGTTGTTTTTTTGCAGACGTTTCATGACCCAACTATATAACATCATCAGTGCACTGATGATATTATGTACTTTGGATAATGGAAGATCTGCAAGGAAACAAGCTCAGAGAGCACCAAGGACCACCTCCTCCTCTTCCCCTCCCTCCCTCCCTCCCTCCCTCCCTCCCTCCCTCCCTCCCTCCCTCCCTCCCAGCACTGATGTTTAGTTTTTTAGTTTAGTTTTATTCGAATTTATACCCCGCACCTTCTCCAAAAAAGGACCCAGGGCGGCGCACAGGAAATTTAAAAGACATAACAAATATAAACAAGTACAAAATTTTAAAAGCTATTAAATCAATCGATACCCTGTGCTAAAATATGTATAAAATCCCCTAATTAAAACTATCTAAAAACAGTCAGAACGGGAGGTTATGCTAGGCCAGCTTGTTGGAAAAGGTGCGTCTTAAGACGCTGGCGGAAGAGGCGGAGGTCTGAGATGGTACGTAGTTCGGGGGGTAAGTCGTTCCAGAGGGTAGGGCCCGCCACAGAGAAGGCCCTTCCCCTGGGTGTCGCCAACCGGCATTGCCCGGCCGACGGCACCCTGAGAAGGCCCTCTCTGTGGGAGCGGATCGGACGAAGGGATGTATGGGGCAGAAGACGGTCTCGCATATAACTAGGCCCTGAGGCCCCAAGCCATGGAGCGCTTTGAAGATGTCACCTATTTTGGGTCATGAAACATCTGCAGAAAACAAGCAAGCTCAGAGAGCACCTAGGACCTCATAGACAACCTCCTCTTCCTCCTCCACCTCCTCTTCTTCCTCTTCCTCTTCCTCTTCCTCCCTCTCCTCCCAACACTCCCTGATGTTACCTAATTTGGGTCATGAAACGTTTACAAGAAAAAAAGCAAGCTCAGATAGCATCTAGGACCCCATAGACCACCACCAGCACCACCACCACCTCCTCCTCCACCACCACCTGACTCCCAGCACTGATGATGTTACTTAGTTTGGGTCATGAAACCTCTGCAAGAAAAAAAACCAACCACTTCTCATAAGGAAGACTCACAACCATTTTGAGTGCGCTGAAGGCCGTAGTTCCCCACGTCTTCCTTGCAATTATGAATGGGACATTACAGGAATATATATGTGCGTGCACGGTAGAATTTCTGCATTTTTAGCTAAGACATTTTCCCATCTCTGAGAGCATAAAATTGAAAATAGGAGTCTTTGGGTGGTTAGTTACTGATCAAAGAGCAAGTCTTCTTACAGATTGTCTGGGAGACATGAATCACTGTAAAAATAAAACCAAGCCCTGGAATGCCACCATCTGAATGAGATAATGATTGAGTTGGTGACTTCTGTCTTGTAAGGTTAAGTCCATAAGACAAGAATTATTTCTGTAATCTTGACATGACAATATGAAAACTTGGAGTGCTACAAGGAACCAACCGGAAAGATTAGGTTCTGGAAAGGTCAGGTTACGAGGCAGTGATATCCCTTTTCTCTTCTGAGGGCAAGCTCTGGGGGTGGACAGTGTAATTTCTATTCATGCTTGCCCCTGAAAAGACCTCCTACTCTTCGAATAAATACAAAAATGCTCTGCAGCCATAAATAAAATGAACAGTAAATAAAATGAAGAATAATATGTTAAAAGTGACATATTTGCTTTAACATCTTGAAGTAAAACAAATCTAAATGCAGTAAAATGCCACACTAAATAACAGCTTAGGTTGCCCATCTAGACCAGGGATCAGCAAACCATGGCTCTGGAACCGCATGCGGCTCTTTTATCCCTCTGCTGTGGCTCCTTGTCGACGGTCGGCTACAGATTTGATGGGGCTTTCAGTTAGGACAGGTTGAGGAATAGATGTTGCGCTAAAAGGAGGCTCTGGTAGGAGGAACCGGACTTCTGGTCAGCAGAGGAAAAAGGATGCTGAGCTAGGAGGAGGCTCTATGGTAGGGGTAAACGAATGTCCGGTCGGCAGAGGAAAAAGGATGCTGCACTAGGAGGAGACTCTATGGTAGGGGGTAAATGAATGTCCGGTCAGCAGAGGAAAAAGGATGCTGAGCTAGGAGGAGACTCTATAGTAGGGGGAAGTGGACATCATGTTGGCAGAGCAAAAAGGATGCTGAGCTAGGAGGAGACTCTATGGTAGGGATGAACGAAAGTCCAGTCAGCAGAGGAAAAAGGATGCTGCGCTAGGAGGAGACTCTATGGTGGGAGAACCAGATTTCCAATTGGCTCAAAATTGAACGGGCCACTTCCAGTTAGGACTTTTATGGCTCTTTAAGTGTTTAAAGTTGCCAACCCCTGACCTAGATTAAATGAGGATTTGTTTTTAGAATTTCAACCCTTTTTCATCAGCCAATAATTTGTCATTTTGCTGCATCGAATGATGGATACACCTGTTTTTGATTTTCCCAGTGCTGTACTTGAAATGCTTCCCAGTAGACGAATGCACCACCGTTGCTATTATTTTCAGTTCCTCTCAAGGGTAGAAGGCTTAGTAGAATTGATGCTAATGACTTTTATTTGAATAATAGCATCGTCTTGTCAACGTCAGATATAATCACCCCCATTCTATTTTAGTGTCTTGGTTTTGAAATGGAATCGCTGATAATTTACTGAGTTGGAGGGTTATTTTTTTAGCACCTAGTCTCTTTAGTACGGCTTTAAGGGATAACCTATTGATCTAGGTAAATAGGAAGACCCAATTTGCTTAGCTTTGACATGCAACACGGGAACATTAAAATAGAAGTAAGTGCAGATAGCATTATGCACTCTGCCCACGTGATAGGCTCCGTTACAGTGATTCCAAAGTCAATCTCCTTTAAGGACTTTGTGATTTTTATGACTCTCACATCCATACTGCGTGACTGAAGGTACAACTGCAAGACTCATTAACTCGTCTCTAACTGAAATGGTCTCTCTACCAGTATTAATACAAGCAATTAAGTCAGAATTTCTCCTGGCAAAAACAATCACAGCAGATGGCAACTTTTCTCTCTATTAATTTCTGATTGGACATGTACTTTGGCTTGTTCAGTTATGTCATAGCTGTAACACAACAAGGATAATTCAGGCCACTACATTGCAGTATTTACAGGGATGTTAGAATTTACAGTGTTTTATATATTAAAATTATATTCATTTAATGAATGATCAAGTTATAGATGTCAGTGCTGCAGTGCTGATAAAGTAATTTGAGGACACTTATCCATTTCAAACAGGACCTTTTGAGCTTGTCTTTTAAAAAAAGTTAAGGATTAAATAACCTGTTCTAGCAATAGCAAATAGCACTTAGACTTTTATACCGCTTCATAGTGCTTTTACAGCCCTCTCTAAGCAGTTTACAGAGTCAGCATCTTGCCTCCAAGGTCCTCAGTTTACCAACCTTGGAAGGATGGAAGGCTGAGTCAACCTTGAGCCGATGAGGATTGAACTGCTGGCAGTGGGCAGAATTATCCTGAAATACTGTATTCTCAGCACCGGGAAGGAAGGAAGGAAGGAAGGAAGGAAGGAAGGAAGGAAGGAAGGACGGAAGGGAGAGAGGGAGGGAAGGGAAGGGAAGGAAGGACAATAGCATTAGCAAGAGCACTTAGACTTATATACCACTTCAACGTACTTTACAGCCATTTGTAAGCAGTTTACAGAGTCAGCATATTGTCCGCAGCAATCTGGGCAATCAATTTACTAACCTTGGAAGGATGGAAGGTTAAGTATCATAATAACAGAATAATAACAAAACAGAATAATGGAGTTGGAAGGGACTGCAGGTCTTCTAGTCCAACCCTCTGCTCAAGCAGGGGACCCTACACCATGCCAGACAAATGGCTGTCCAATCTCTTCTCGCCAACCTCCAGTGATAGAGCACCCACCACTTCTGGAGGAAAGCTGTTCCATTGATCGATAGTTCTCACTGTCAGGAAATTTCTCTTTAGCTCTAGGTTGGGTCTGTCCTTGACGAGTTTCCAGCCATTGCTTCTTCTCCTGCCTTCAGGTGTTTTTGAAAATAGGCTGAGTCCCACTTCTTTGTGGCAGCTCCTTAGATATTGAAACTTCACTATCATGTCCTCTCTAGTCATTCCCTTTATTAGACAAGACCAGGGGTTGGCAACCTTAAACACTCAAAGAGCCACAAAGGTCCTAACTGTTCAATTCTGGAGCCGACCGGAAATCTAGTTCCTCCACCATAGAGTCTCCTCCTAGCATGGTGTCCATTTTCTTTGGCGTGTCCTAACCAAATCTATATCAATTGTAGAGCCGACCGGAAAACCTGCCCCTTGCTGTAGAGTCTCTTCCTGGTGCGCCATGCTCCCCTCCCTTCCAAAACCGGAAGCTCCTCTCAAACTTGTGGCACCAACTGGAACAGGGAGCCGCAACAGAGAGATGAAAGAGCCACATGCGGCTCCAGAGCCGCAGGTTGCTGACCGCTGGACTAAACATACCCAGTTCCTTCAACCGTTTTTCATACAATTTAGCCTCTAGTTGCCTAATCATCTTTCTTGCTCTTCTCTGCTCTCTTTCTGGTTAGCTAAAATATACATCTCTTTGTTGTTTTCTCCAATTTTGTTGCACAAGTGGATTGGGTGCGCTGATTCCAACAAGCTACATTAACTGTAACTTCTTTTTACAGGTTGCCTGCATGCAGTTCATAAATGCCCTCGTCACTTCTCCAGAAGAGCTTGATTTTAGGGTACATTTGAGAAATGAATTCCTGCGCTGTGGGCTAAAGAAAATATTACCAGTAAGTTCCTTGCAACTGAAGTGCTAATGCACCAGGCTCTGTGTTTGCTTGCTTTGGGATTGTAAATCTTACAAAAAGACTTGCAAGATATGACTAAGTTTGACCTTAATGGTTTTTTATCATTTTTCACATCATCATGAAATGGAAGCAGAATGCTGCAGCATTAAAAACGTTCATCAGTGGAAAAAAATAGTTTTATTTTTGTGACAAATGATCGCTTACTTTCACTTTTATTGATGTAGGGAATTTTAAGGTATGTGTTGGATCGTTAATAGTGCCATGAACTTACGATCAGGAGAATCAAAGTTTAAATGAAATCCAGACTGTGGGCTGGTTTTAAGCTTTAATTTCTGATTCCAAAATGACTTCTAAGGAATTGTAAAGAATCGAAGGATTTTGCATTTATGGTAAACTAGAACTGTTCTTCTTGTACACACTGTTAATTCTACATATGTTTTTATACTTCTTTAGGTAAGAAAAGCATATTATGTGTACAGCATACTGTATATCTTACCAGAGAAGTCCTTCATATTAAAAAAAAGTTCCCCTTAAAGTTTAAAGGAAAATATAGTTATTTTCTACTTTTAAGTCAAGAAAGAACTACTGTTGAGTCCTTTTAAAGAAATATAGTAAATAAAATATTTCTGTCCAGTGCAGGAAATCAGGAGTCCAGGCAGTTCAAATGAATATATAGGTTTATTGTATGCTAAAGTTTTCTACAAGAATCTGAACCACTAACAGTCGAAGCAAGTTAGTGTTAAATAAGTCAAGGTGGGCTAGACTTAAATCTCTCCTGGGTGCGAATGGATTCGAGACAGATCATGTGTTTGATACCTCCCTCGGGCTCAGCCTGGATATCACATTCAATTTCACTTATTAGAAATGCACAGAAGGAATACATTATTTGCATGTTGGATTGGTCTACTGAAGCCGGTTAGAAAAGAAACTATACAAATGTTGGTCTTCATCTAATCCTTTCAAAATTAAAATGTAATCAACAGCAGCTGATTTTGATTGGCAAGCAGTCTGTAGAGGAGAAATAAATGGGAATGAGTAGCTTGTTTGTAACATAGATGGAAAGGATTTAAGGCAAGCAAAATGCCACATCAATAAATTGGTTCTTAAGGATGCAGAGTAGAGACAAATTCACTCCCATAGAGAAAGGGACATTCCCTTTTTTGAAGAGAATGTTGCCCCAACCCAAAGACTTCATCCTGGCCATTTTGTTAATGAAGCAATAATTTAAAATATTCCAATTCTGTTGGAGCATTTGCAACATTACTATTAGGAGACAAACCAGGAACAAAACACAGCACACAGAGACTTAGATATGTAACAGTGATTTAAATACAAGACATATACAGATATATACGTAATAGCAAATATCTGACAAGCAATCAATCTTCTTACCACTACATGGAGAACTTAGCAATGAATACTGGACATAAGGAGAGAGATACACGAAGAGAGAGAAATAGGCCCTCTCCTGGCTGCCTTATATAAATACCTCTTAAAGTGGTAAAGACTTTTGTGTACCCCTTCATAGTCTTAAACAGGCTATACCAATGCTGATTCATCTTCACTGCACCAGCCTTACATTTCATCAGCTTAATTTACAGTTACATTGGCTGGTCAGCTTTAAATCATTACCCTGACAAATTCCTTATACATAAAAGCATCAATTTAAAAAAGTCAGCTTGGGTACAGGTCATTGCAGAAAGGATGGCCCGAAGATGTTGAGTCTTCTATTTAATCATGATTTGGTAGCATCTTTATTCTGGAAAAGTGAAGAAAACCACTTGATCTGAAATAAGTGGAAAAACACCATTGAGTCAATAATTCTTCTTCAATTGAGGAAACAGCTACCATGTTTCCCCAAAAATAATTTTTTATGACCCCCCCCCCTCGAAATAAGTGCTTGGCCTTATTTTCGGGGAAGTCTTATTATTTTTGATGCACAAGAGGCGGCGAGTGTGGTCACCTCATGGCTGCTGCTGCTGTGTTGCGATATTTTTGGGGATGGCTTATTTTCGGGGAAGAGCTTATTTTAGTGCATGCACTCAAAAGCTCGATTAGGCTTATAATCTGGGAAGGTCTTATCTTCTGGGAAATAAAACAGATTATTTTAGCCTCTTCTTCTGTTAAATAGAAAAGACGATTGCCAATTTGGATGAGGCCATTGTGCAGAAGAAATTAAGTTCTGAATGCCTATGGGTTTGAAAGAAAAAAATCACACAGGCTTCCTGAAATGTGAGACACTTGTCCGATGATTTAAACCTGATGACCCATATAAGAGTCGAGGGGTATTCCTAGACTTTTAAACAGCTGGGTAGCATCTACACCTAATTATAGGCTCTGCATTTTTTTTAACATAACATGCCAGTTGCAGCTGGATTCTTCACAGTATTAAATGGGTACAGATGGTTGACTGGGAAATCTGCAGCAACTGTGTTTGCCTCAGCAAGCCCCACTTTGCATTTTATGCCGTGCAACTATTCACAGCCCTGAACATTTGGCATTTCATCATGGCAAATGCAGTAAAAGTAATGCGTTTAGCTGGGGAGATCTGAAACTGCGTCACCTCCTTTTTCTTGCAGCTTTAAAATAACATGTTCTCAGATCTCCAGAGAATTATTTCATTACTAAAGCAAGAAATCCATTATTTCAATTTAATCAGCGTGCCCTTTCCTAAAAGCCTGTTTCCCTAGATTTTAGGTTGGGCATGGATTAGAGTGTGGCTGTGAATGAAGTTTGTGTAGAACATCTTTTAGGTCACCTCAACTATGGTTGAGAAGAGATGGGGGGGCTTGGCGAGTCGCCAGTTAATGCTGAGTACAGCTTCCTTGCAAAGCTTGTAAATTCAGGTTATTAAATGGTACGTGGGAAGATCGGCTTCGTTTTGAAGTTCAAGTACAAAACTGGGGACTTGGGAGGGAATTTTGACCTGTGAAGACATCTACTTGGGATGATAGGTATTCAATATTTCCTCAGATCTTTGCTTCCCCTTCTTTCTTAGTTAAATAATGGGAAAGAATCATTGACTAAACTGTCAAAGATGAACATTTCCAACCTTATGCAAATGTTTCATCTTTTAAACTAACTTTTCCTTCCTTTATGCTGTTTTAGAATGTTAACATATCACAAATGCAAAATGGATACATAGATACATGGATTGATGGATGGATGGATGATAGAAACAATAGATGAGGGATGGAAAGAGAGATGGCTAACTGATAGATACATTACAGATAATGTATAGATATAGATAGGTGATAGATAGATAGATAGATAGATAGATAGATAGATAGATAGACAGACAGACAGACAGACAGACAGACAGACAGACAGACAGACAGACAGATATGATAGCTGGATAGAGATAGATAGATTGATAGATACCGTAGATAGATACCATAGATAGATACTGAAAAGAGATAGATAGATAGATAGATAGATAGATAGATAGATAGATAGATAGATAGATGATGGATGGATAGACAGATGATAGATAAATGATAAGATTATACACATTATAGATAATGGATAGATGTAGATAGATACTGTAGATAGATGCCGTAGATTGATAGATAGATAGATAGATAGATAGATAGATAGATAGATAGATAGATAGATAGATAGATGATGGATGGATAGACAGAGGATAGATAAATGATAGATTATACACATTAGATGAATGAATGATAGGTAGATAGGTAGGTAGGTAGGTAGGTAGATAGATAGATAGATAGATAGATAGATAGATAGATAGAGAGATAGATAGATAGATAGATAGATAGATAGATAGATAGATAGATAGATAGGTAGATACGGTAGATAGGGTAGATAGGTAGGTAGGTAGGTAGGTAGGTAGGTAGGTAGGTAGATAAGTCCCTTTGTGGATTTTATTCCACTAGCGATAGCCAACTTTGGGGGTAGTGCTCATCTCTGTTTCAAGGCCATTGTTGTTCCAAGTAGCAAAAGGAAGTCATAATATACTAGTTTATTTACGATAAGCCATGATTCTCAGAAATTGTGACTTCCAAACTCTTCCATTTTCTCCCTCAAAAGAAAGCGGTTGGGAAATAAATGGATTCTATGATTGCAAAGCTATATAGCGGAACAATACAATATATATTGGAAATATGGCGAGCCATAACCTCACCTCACTTCTCTTGATGATTACCATGTTGAAACATAATATGAAACATTGCTTTTCCTAGCACAGCAAAACACGGTATATTGTGTAAGGTGTATTTTAAAAACACAGAATGATAAAGGAAGGTAATAGTTTACTGGATGTAATCATTCATCCTGTAAACTATTATCTTTCTTTATGATTTAACATTTAATAATTAGATAAATTGTTAACATGGGTAAATTTCATCAATTACACAGTAGTTTTTGAGAACAGCTATCGTGCAGCCAATTTTTTTAGCAAACCCTAACGACTGACAGATGTACACGTTTAATTAAACCTTTTATTCTTACAATTGCAGGTTCTCTTGTTCAGGACTTCAAATCACCACAATGGCTTTTAACGAATATAATTTATGAGAATAATTATGCCACTTAAAAAGAAGAATTTAAGGCACATTAAAATAGAATTACCTTTCTGTGTTCAATTGAAAGAGCAGCTGAGATTAATAAAATCTAGATATCTATAAAAGCTGAAATGGGGAGATGCTACTAATGTAACGATCAGACAATTTTCATTTTATATATATAATCTCTATATAAAATATCTATCTAATATAGCTTTACTTGTCAATGGACTATTTCAGAATTTAGTAGATTTCTAATTTTAGATAGAAAAATTCTTATCCTGACCACATTTATGACATTAGTAACTCACGGGGTTTTTTTTCTGAGCATTTATGATATAACATATCATCATATTCTAATAATCATTAAATGATAGTACAGTTTATTTTTATGGTGTATTTTAAACATTTTAAAAAGGATAAGTTGTTGTAATGCATTAAAATGCTTTCTTTCCTTGCAAATTATCCTGTTGTCTTTCAAATAAATTTTACAAATAAACGAATTTTATAAATAAATAAATAAGGTGTTATGTATCAAGACTACTTCTTGATAGGTGTCAGACCTGCCCCAATTTAGATATTTAGGAAAGAAAGACCCTTGATTCCCTTGGATTGAATTGATAGGTTGTTTTACTAAATTTAAGCGGCTGCAGTGAAAGTAAAGCTAGATCTGTGTATTCCCACACAAAAGTTACACTGCCCCCCCCCCCCCCCACAATTTCCCTGAGCCTTGATCAGTCTATTCTAGTCCAATAGTATGCCTTTTGGCCACTAGGCAGCACAGTGGTTAGAGTGCAGCACTGCAGGCTACTTCAGCTGACTGCTAGCTGCAGTTCGACAGTTCAAATCTCACCAGCTCAAGGTTGACTCAGCCTTCCATATTTCTGAGGTAAAATGAGGACCCAGATTGTTGGGGACAATATGCTGACTCTGTAGACCGCTTAAATAGGGCTGTAAAAGCACTATGAAGCAGAATATAAGTCTTAAGTGCTATTGCTATTTTCGATGTTTTGGAAACGGCTCAGATTTTTGGTGCTTCTCACTGCAGTTTCACATTCAATTCTCAGGTCAGGTGTCCTTGGCATCTGGTTTAATCTAGTTTGGCACCTCTGGTTCTTGTCAACATGTTTCCCCTCCTGCCGTTTGTCTTCTCCTTCCCAGGCCCGCACCTTACTGCCCGAAATTCCTCCCTTTTCCTCTGTGATTTAGGACAGGAGGCGAAGAAGAACATCAAATCAAAAGAACATTACTAGATCAGTTGTTTTCTTCATGGCTAAAGAAAGACTCCACATCATTGAGATTTTTAATGTACACTCCACGCCTCATCTTCCTCCTTCTTCTATTGGCGTCTTTGGATGTGATTATGGAGCGTTGCTGGAGTGCTACAGAATTAAAAACATCGTAGTAAAATAACTTCAAGGCAACATATTAATCCCTATGATTGCCGGTGTGGCGTGCTATAAAAGTTTAGATCTGTGCACGTCAAGTGCACTGCAAATAAAACCCAACACTAATATTTAAACAGTACTTGAATTTAGGGCACATTAATTTGATCTAAATCCATAATTACTTGTATTAGAATTAAAAGGTATCCAGTGTGAGCTTTAAAATTCACTACCGCGATACATTTTAAAAAAATAAATAACACAGTACATTAAATTAATAGAAACTGCACACACCGGTGGAAAACCTATTTTGCGATTTTTAATGATTGATATTAATGTCATGTAATTACCATTTAAGTAAATGAGTATATAGCTATCAGGGCAGCATAATTTTATCTCCAACGATTCTCAGATAGAGCAGGAAAACAAAACGGAAGTAGGCAGCGTGATTTATAGACTCCAAAATCCAAAACATTTCATTTTAATTTGTAGTTCTTTTCAACGTATTTATTGTTTTGCCATTTATTTAGTGGGTTAATAAAGAAACACGTACATTACTGTGTTATCTCTTTGTAAGTTTGGTAATTCTTTATGAATATAACTGGCCTCCTTTGTAATTCATTTATATTATTTATTTGTTGCTGTAAAGAATTTAAATGGCTGTCCACTTCAAGAAATGTGGCTCTGAAAAATAAATCAAGATGAAACAATAATTAATCTCTCTTTTATTTTATACATTTACTGCATTTTTTGGACTAGAAGACACACTAAATTTACAGAAGGAAAACACAAAAAAAAATAGGGTTTGTCCTTGAGAGGCCAAAATCGCCAGTATTCAGTCTATAAGACTCACCTAAATTTTCACCCACATTTGGGGGTGGGGGGAGAAGGTGCCTCTTATACTCTGAAATTACGGTATTTGTTTTTCCTTAGAATGTTTTACCATGCTCTTTTTGTTGGTTTTACCATACTGTTCTAAAAAAGGTGCAAAATTGCCTTCTTAAAAGGAAGAATCGTGCAGTAGAAATAAGAGCTTCTGCCAAAAATAATATATCATGGCAGCAAATGAACTTCAGAAATGAATTTGATATAACTGGTCCGTTTGTAGAATTCGGAACGTTACATGCTGTCGGTATCAATATTGTGGACAGATTTCATGTGGCAGCCAATATATCACTGCTACGAAGTTGAAGCTAAAGAGACTTGAAAATAATATTCTTTGCAATTTAAAATAATGGCTGTAGTTTGATTTCATACATAAAATGCTTGGGTGAAAGAGATTATTTAATTGCTCATTTCTTGGGATAGACATTCATATCAGCAGTTTTACCAGGTTACTGGAGCAGTTGTGGTTAAATATATCAAGATAATAAATGTTTTAAATAATTGAATTATAACACCATGCCCTAATGGTTAAGATGGTATTGAACCATTATTTTGGAGCATTTTTTTATTTGGTCTAGTTAAGTTTGTTTTTGGGACGTGCATCCAAGTTACGGATTCCTTTTTGTTATATGTAAAACATGGAAGGACCTGCATTGGCTGTATTTAACGACAAAGAAACAGAATCACAACTGTAAGCAAACAGGATAGATAGAATCCTAACTATATTGTTTGAAATTCAGCCAGTTTCAATTTCCATCAGACTTTGTCAGTTGCAGGCAGGGGCACAGTTGAGAAATGAACGTTTAATATGTGTTTATGCTTTATGGCACCATGCATGTAATTTGTTTGAATTGCTTTATGAAATACTAGGACCTAAAAGAGAAGGAGAATGAAGAACTTGATATTCAGTTGAAAGTGTTTGATGAAAACAAAGAGGAAGATTCAATTGAAATGGCCCATCGTCTCAATGACATCAAAGTGGAAATAGAATATCCTTTAAAAAATAATAATATATATATATATACTGTTTTCTTTAGAACTGAATGGTAAAAGAAAATGAGAAAGCCTTGAAAACAGAATAAGTTTCAATACTGTTCAAGAAAAGGTATTGTTTTTGCAAAATACCCCAAACAATACCCCAAGCCACAAACAATACCCCAAACCACCCCAACGATGCCGTAGCGGTGATGTGCCAGTGCCTGGAAGCCGTGCGGATCTGGATGGGAAGTAACGGACTCAGGCTCAACCCGACCAAGACTGAGTGGCTGTGGTTTCCGGTTGCCCGATTCAACCAGTTGATGCCATCTCTGGCCATAGGGGGCGAACATCTTGCCCCTGTGGATGGGGCGCGCAACTTGGGTGTCCTCCTGGATACCCGGCTGTCCATGGAAGATCAAGTGACAGCCGTGGCCAGGAGGGCGTTTTACCAGGTTCGCCTGGTACGCCAGTTGCGCCCCCTATTGGATCGGGACGCCCTTTGCACAGTCACTCATGCTCTCGTGACATCCCGACTGGACTATTGTAACTCTCTCTACATGGGGCTCCCCTTGAGGTGCACCCGGAGGCTTTAGTTGGTCCAGAACGCAGCCGCGCGAGCAATAATGGGAACCTCTAGGTTTACCCACGTAACACCGCTCTTGTGCGAGCTGCACTGGCTACCTGTCGTCTTTCGGGTGCGCTTCAAGGTGTTAGTCATCATCTTCAAAGCGCTCCATGGCTCGGGACCTAGCTATCTGCGGGATCGGATCCTGCCCCATACATCCTCACGGCCGATTCGCTCCCACAGAGAGGGACTTCTCCGGGTGCCGTCCACTAGACTTTGTCAGCGGGCGACGCCCAGGGGAAGGGCCTTCTCTGTGGCGGGCCCAGCCCTCTGGAACGACCTTCCCCCCGATATTAGGACAACTACGGACCTCCGCTCCTTCCGTTTAAAATTAAAGACACATCTTTTTCGCCTGGCCGGCCTTGGGTAGTCTCTTCTAAGGTTAGGGGTTTTAGGGGTAGTTTTAGTTTAGTTTATGGGTTTTTAGCGCAGGACTAATTTAATTCATTTTTAATTTTGTATTCTGTCTGTGGTTTTATCTGTATTTTTAATTGCCTGTGCCCCGCCTCGAGTCCCTTTGGGGAGAGAGAGCAGGATATAAAATTAAATTATTATTATTATTATTATTATTATTATTATTATTATTATTATTATTATTATTATTATTATTATTATTATTATTATTATTATTAAATAAATTAGAAACGGTGATAATTATTTAGGATGTGTGGGTCAATTAAGAGTATTGTTAAATTAGTCACACATGAACTTATATTGAACTTTCTTCTTGGTACTATGAATTTACATTAGTGTTTTTGGGGGGAACTAAAACAAACCTTGTTATTTTGTTTAAGTCACACTATAACTTTACAGTGTGTATTTATTTTCTTAATCGTTTTAATGCATTTTAAAAACTTAAAGAGCTAGAGGTATTGTTAATTTTGCACAATCCTCATATTGAAAAATGAATTAGGGTAGGTACAAAGATCACTTACATTTAACATTTAAACATCTCAAACGTAAATAATAGCATTTAAAGCTTTACTTTAACTTTTTGTTGCAGCAATAAATGGAGGTTTAAACAATGTGTCCCAGTTTAGGGTTCAAAGTTAGTGTACAATATTTGGTGACATAATAGAAGAATTTTCAAGATTCTTTCAGTGTTGAGTTTCAAAAAATGCAGCAATTATGATTGATCTATTCTGACATTTCCTTAATGGTCCTTTTACCGATGTGAATGAAGTTTACCACTTGCTGTATAACATGTTGAAAGAAACAGCATCAGAAAACTACTTTCTATCCATTTTAC
Source organism: Rhabdophis nuchalis (assembly GCA_039707465.1). Classification (NCBI taxonomy): domain Eukaryota; kingdom Metazoa; phylum Chordata; class Lepidosauria; order Squamata; family Natricidae; genus Rhabdophis; species Rhabdophis nuchalis. The sequence goes on along the minus strand of CM077657.1, from coordinate 17,791,411 downwards.
AGCATTTTTTACTCATTAGGAATGATTATTATGTACGGTAAGCCAGCTATTTTGCTTTTCATGTTTCAATGGCGCATCCCGTTGCTTAATTAAATGAGCATGTCATGTAGTAAAGGGAACGTGAATTCCCACCTTTGTTTTCAGGTAGAAACTATCAAAGAGACATTAGAAAATTAATTGCTAACACTTTCGAGTTGATTCCGTTACAGAGCAAAAGATCCCACTGCATTTTGGTGGGAGATAAAACAGACCTTTGGTTTACATCATCAGAAAAACTTTAGGCACGAGGACTGCTCTGGTGTGCTTCAGCTTAAATTCAAATGATAGTTCTCAACCTGTGGTTTATGGACTCCTGAGGGGCCGCCATGTTGTCACGGGAGGGGTCACAAAGGCTTTAGAAAATGTTATGTTTTAAGTCTTGAGGGTACACAGCCATTTTCTGTGACTACAAAAGGGATTTAAAGGGAGTCCATGGTGAAGATAAGATTGAGAACTACTGGATTACATGACTCCCCCTTTTTTTAAAAAAAAATGTGCCTATGGATTCTTTATTACAACAACTGTAAACTGTAAAAATGACTGCCTTTTATTTTTCACATCAGCCCTCAGTATTACAAGATAATAGAAGAATGTGTTTCACAGATAGTATTGCACTGTAGTGGTATGGATCCTGACTTCAAATATAGAGGAAGATTGGATGTAGACTTCACACATCTTGTCGGTAAGTGCATCTTTTTTTTTACTATGACCTACCTACCTACCTTATCTATCCTACCTACCTACCTACCTACCTACCTACCTACCTACCTACCTACCTACCTCACCTTACCTTACCTTACCTTACCTTACCTTACCTTACCTTACCTTACCTTATCTTATCTTATCTTTCCTATCTTTCCTATCCTATCCTATCCTATCCTATCCCATCCCATCCCATCCCATCCCATCCCATCCCATCCCATCCCATCCCATCCCATCCCATCCCATCCCATCCCATCCCATCCCATCCCATCCCATCCCATCCATCCATCCATCCATCCATCCATCCATCCATCCATCCATCCATCCATCCATCCATCCATCCATCCATCTATCTATCTATCTATCTATCTATCTATCTATCTTCTGTAAATTCCTTTATAAAACAATTCTCTATTCAAGAACATAATTTTTTAAACCAGATTATTTTAAAAACGGTTTGCTTCCTGTCAGAAGCAATGGTATCTCTATTTGATATTGTATATCTTCGATTTTTAAAATTGTAGTTATGTTGGGTCCTATTATTTCTGTCCTCCTTTCAGACAGCTGTGTGAACAAAGAAAAAGTTGAAGAAAGTGAGCAAAAGGCGGCTGATTTTTCCAAAAAGGTAGGCACCAAACAATTTGTCTTATTGCAGCCTCTGAAAAACTTTCATTGTTGCATTTTTTTAAAAACATGCATTTTTTAAAGGTATTCGGTTTCAGAATTGTGTTATTATGTTTATATCTGAAAACAGCAAGACCCAAACATGATAAAAATATACTTAGACATATTTAGAGATTATTTAAATCAAACTAATTATTTCAATTAATAATTGAAAGATCCCTCTGCAATCAGGCAGAACTTAGCTTAGAAATTGGTGGATTTGATGTAGTAGAAAAAGTTTTTGTCTTTCTCTGACAATTTGCCCTATCAGGTTAAAATTCTTAAATTGCTCTTATGGGCAACACATTATCTCTTATGTGGAAACAGCTTTAGCCAATTCATCTCTAACATAAACATTCTTGTTTACCTCCAACCTAATTCTATGGACGGCCAGAGGTTCTAAGTTGACTCAATAATTTTTAACTATCCCCTACTGGTGTTTCTCATCTCCAGTTAATCATTTGGCCCAATTCCACATATATTAATTAGAGATAATAATACTTCCCATTGCTTCACCTAATAGAAATTTATAATGGGATATAGCCTACTGTTACTTTGTAGGTATATGAAGGAAACTATCTCAAGATACTTGAGAAATGAACTTGAGAAATGAATTTGATATAACTGGCCCATTCAAAGAATTCAAAACATTACAGGCTGTCAGTATCAATATTGTGGACAGATTTCATGTGGCAGCCAATATATCACTGCTACTAAGTTGAAGCTAAAGAGACTTGAAAATAATATTCTTTGCAATTTAAAATAGCTGTGGTTTGATTTTATACATAAAATGCTTGGGTAAAAGAGATTATTTAATTGCTCATTTCTTGAGATAGACATTCACAATTTTTATAGTGTTGTTACCAGCAGTTTTACCAAGCAACTTACTTGGAGCAGTTGTGATTGAATATATTAAGATGGTTATAATGGGAAATGGGAAATAGCCTACTAGTATCTTATAGGTAGATGAAGGAAACTATCTCAAGATACTTTGTGCTGTGACTACCTTCCATTCCACTGCACTGGCATTATTTTAAGTAGTCCACAAAGCCAGGCAGAGTTCTTTTGCTCAAACTTTCATTCTTGTGTAGCGGTATTGAATTTGGACCAAGACAAATGACTATTTCTGTACTGGTGATCATTGCAGTTTGATGAAGAATTCACAGCTCGGCAGGAAGCACAAGCTGAGCTTCAAATGCGTGAGGAGAAAATTCGACAACTTGAAGCTGAAATCCAACAGTTGCGAACCCAGGTATAACATAAATTAGTGGCATCTTTATCCCGCTGAAAGGACTTCTGGTTTAAAGGAGATAGGATGCTAACTGCTAATTATAGCTGGAATGATAAAGGTTACCAATAGTGCTCGGTTTACATTTGTTTAGTGCAGGTGTCAAACTCAAGGGTTACGGGCTGGATGCAACCTGTGGGGTGCTTAGATCTGGCCTGCATGGCCACCCTGGAAACAACGAAGGACTGGCCCGTGTTGCCTCTGCCAGCGAAAATGGAGCTCATGAGGGCTCCACGTTTCTCCCTGAGCTCCGATTTCCCTGGCAAAGGGCTGCAGGAGGCCGTCACGGTTGAAAATGGAGCTAGGGGGACCCCCGTGCTGCCCTCCTGAGTGCCATTTTAACTGGCAGAGGGCTGCAGGAAGCTGTCATGGCCAAAAACAGAGCTGGGGGGGGACGCGTGCGTGGCCTTCCCAAGCTCTGTTTTTGCTGGCAGAGGACTGCAGGGGGCTATCGCAGCCTAAAACGGACATTGAGCTGGCAACGCCCTCTTGATCCCGCCGAGGTCCAAACACAACCCTGATGCGGCCCTCAATGAAATTGAGTTTGACACTCCTGGTTTAGTGAATGTTCAATTGTTTAGTGAGGCCCAACTCATTTAACAGCTGCCTTGACAAGCAATGCAAATTCTCAACCTGGGTCATGCCAAGAACCACCTGCATTTCTTTGTTTCAACATAAGCATACATGTGAGTTTATTCCACTCGGATGTAAATTTAAACGACAAAATGAAATCAAATACAAGACTACTTCGGGTTCTTTTTAATTGGGTTTATTTAAAATCTGATTATTGCCTTAGTGCATGTAAATGCTTATCAAACATGCCTAGAACATAATGTTATTCATACCATTGATACTTAGGATTAAGTACCAATAGAGCCTAAACATTGTTACACAGAGGTGTATTTAAAGTTGAAGGGTTTAAAAGAAAGCAGAACAAATTTAATCTTTAATTGTAAATTTTTACAGGCACTTTAAAAACAAAGAGTGAACATTTAGCTCTTTAATAATCTGTCATTGGAACTTCATTTGTTCAGGCTGGTTTTATTGTAAAAAAGGATCCTAATGAATACATTTTCAATTTGTGGAGTTGTTATGAGAGTATTGTCATATTGTACGAAAAAAGGAGGCACGCTGGTGTTTTGTTCAAGGCCTCATAATATCTTAGGAAATTGCTAAAAGCTTATGTTGGTTTAGTTAACAAATTTCCCACATGTAACCATTCTAGTAGAAATGACGATGATTAAGAATCAGAGCTAAGAGTAGGATCTTCATCCTAATTTCCCTGCTTATACGGTGAACGTAATTTTAAAAATTGATTTTCTGAGGTAGTGAATATTTAAATAAGGAAAGACTTAGGATGATTATTCAATTTCAGCCCGTTGCCTTCTTTTCTAACACTTCCATGAATACCACACAGATAAAAAATCCCAAAAATCCTTGAAATGTAGTTTTGTTAATGGACCTTTTTTTCTTGTTTTCAAATATCGCTTTATTAATTCTCTTGATCTGTCCTGATGTGGAGGAACTCTTACAAAAGTTACATGTGGCACTTGCCGCTTCTTGCTGTAATGAAGTGCTAAAAATATCTGTTAAATAACTGAGCTGATTTGAAAATGATTTCTCCCCCCCTCCCGACCATATTCTCATTTATTATGGATTTGATTTCTGTGAAACACTTGAATAAAATGTAACAGAATGTAATTGGCTGAACTTGCATAAGGACTGGGAGACATTTAGAATGAGGAGACCTGTGAAAGTGAATATTGGTAGCTCAAGATTGAACTGAGGAGTTCTTGGCGGTCTCTGAACTTCAGTGGTGGGATTCAAATTTTTTTACTACCAGTTCTGTGAGTGGGTAGGGGAAGGATGTTGCAAAATCTCCATTTCCTCCCCACTCCAGGGGAAGGATACTGAAAAATCCCCATTCCCTCGCGATCAACTGGGACTTGGGAGGCAGAGAATAGATGGGGGCGGGGCCAGCCAGAGATGGTATTTACTGGTTCTCCGAACCACTCAAAATTTCCGCTACCGGTTCTCCAGAACTGGCCAGAACCTGCTGAATCCCACTTCTGCTCAGCTTGGTTGTTTTCTTACAGATGTTTCCTTACCTAAACGTAGTAACATCGTCTAGTCTGATGATGTCACCTGGTTTGGTTAATGAAACATCTGCAAGAAAACAACCAAAGCTCAGAGAGCACCAAGGACCCCTCATTTCAATGCACTGATAATGTTACCTAATGGTTAATGAAACGTCTGCCTGAAAACAGCTGAGCTCACAGACCACCAAAGACCTCTCAGGATGAGAAAAATTATCTGGTTGCCATTTAAAGGCGAATGATTTGTGTAGGATTAATAGCACGTGGTTGACATGTTTTTATCTTCCTGTCTCCTTATTCCAAAATATATTTTTTTTGTAGGGTTCAGCATCTTCAAGTGCTGGTGCTCCTCCTCCTCCTCCTCCACCCCCACCCCCTCCTCCATTGCCAGGTGGTGCGCTTCAGGTTGCCCCTCCTCCTCCTCCTCCTCCTCTACCTGGAGGTGCACCCCCTCCACCTCCTCCTTTACCAGGAGGTCCACCACCACCACCACCACCACCTCCTCCTATGTTTGGTGGTCCATCACTGCCCCCACCTCCTCCTTTCGGAGGGATACCTTCTGTAGTAATCGCACCAGTGCTGCCTTTTGGGATGAAGCCAAAGAAGAAATTCAACCCAGATGTATCTATGAAGAGAATCAACTGGGCCAAGGTATCTCTTATCAAACCTCCTGAATGTTTTCCCTCTAATGTCAAACAGAATACAGATAGTCCTTGAGTTATAAGTATTATCTTTATTGTCATTGTACTTAAATACAATGAATATGGTTGTTTATGATCGTTTTGCTCAGCAATTGTTTAAAGTTGTGATGGCGCTAAGCCAGGGGTCAGCAACCTTTGGCTTTGGAGCTGCATGTGGCTCTTTCATCCCTCTGCTGCAGCTCCCTGTCGCCGGTCAGTGCCACAATTTTGAGAGAAATTCTGTTTGGGAGGGGGGAAAACACAGCGTGCCAGGAAGAGACTCTATGGCAAGGGGCGGGTTTTCCAGTCACCTCCACAAATGATAGGGATTTTGGTTAGGACTGGTAGAGGAAAAATAATATCACGCTAGGAGGAGACTCTATGGTGGGGGAAACAGACTTCTGGTTGGCTCCAGAATTGAATGGGCAGCTTCCAGTTAGGACCTTTGGGGCTTGTTGAGTGTTTAAGGTTGCTGACCCCTGCACTAAGCAAATGAGTTAAGATAAGTCCTCAAAGTTCTGGCTAATGCAGCATCCCAAGGCTGTGTGGACAATATCCAGACCCTTGGCAACCAGCTCATACTTGCCACTTATACTCACTGCTCAGTCCAGCAGTACAATTCTGAACGGCTCGAGGTTGACTCAAGCCTTCCATCCTTCCGAGGTGGGTCAAAGAGGACCCAGATTGTTGGGGGGCAATAGGCTAACTCTGTAAATCATTTACAGAAGGTTTTAAAGCACCATGAAGCGGTATATAAGCCTACATGCTAATGCTAAATGTTATATAAGTCTAAGTGCTATTGCTGTTGCTACAACCAGTTGCAACATTCTCCGACATTCTCTGCTGTCTTCCCACAAAAAAAATCAAAGGGGAAGCTGGTGAGAAAGCAAATTGTCTTGAGTAAATCTCCCTCTCCCCCCCCCCACACACAAAGTTTTCTGGGCTTTCACACAACAAAGCATCTTCTTCCTCCAGCCTCCCTGCAATTGCACACACATGAACATGAACACACCATTTCCCCTCCTTTCCTGGCCTTCCTATGCTCATCCACATACATAGACTTACCTTGGACCTTTTTTTTGTTCCTCCTTCCCATATACTTGCATGTGGCCTGCGCTGAGCCTCCCAGGGTCTCATCCACTCCTCCACCTAATTCCGCAGCACCCCTACACTCCTTACCTAGGACTCTTTCTGTTTTCTGGTAAACAACCCACAAAGGGACGTGGTGGCTAAGTGGCTAAGACACAGAACTTGTCGATCAGAAAGGTCGGCAGTTCAGCGGTTCGAATCCCTAGCGCTGCATAATGGAGTGAGCTCCCGTTACTTGTCCCAGCTTCTGACAACCTCGCAGTTCCAAAGCACGTAAAAATGCAAGTAGAAAAATAGGGACCACCTTTGGTGGGAAGGTAACAGTATTCCGTGCGCCTTTGGCATTTAGTCATGCCAGCCACATGACCATGGAGAACGTCTTCAGACAGCGCTGGCTCTTCGGCTTTGAAGGGGAGATGAGCACCACCCCCTAGCTTCAAGGTGCTGGTCACCATCTTTAAAGCGCTCCATGGCACGGGTCCTAGTTATCTGCGGGATCGCATCCTGCCCCATACATCCCTCCGGCTGATTCGCTCCCACAGAGAGGGACTTCTCTGGGTGCCGGCAACTAGGCAATGCCAGCGGGCGACACCCAGGGGAAGGGCCTTCTCTGTGGTGGGCCCTACCCTCTCGAACGACTTACCCCCCGAACTCAGAACAACGACGGACCTCCGCTCCTTCCGCCAGAAGTTAAAGTCTCACTTCTTCCATCAGAGATGAGCACCGCCCCCTAGAGTCGGGAACGACTAGCACATATGTGTGAGGGGAACCAACCCACACAACCCACATGTCTTGTGGTTGCAACAACAAACAGGATCATCTGGATTGCTATCACTAAACAACACACACAACATCGTGCTTAATGTCTTCATCACTTAACGATGGCAATCCTGGTCAGAATTGCCATTGTTAACTTGAGGACAATTTGTAAAGCCTTCAATGGCGATGAATTCATTTTGAATACACAAAAGAAGCTAATTGTTTTTCCGGAAATGTATTAAACTTTAATCCTTCTCAGTGGTTGGGGATATTCTCAAGAGATAATATTGAAGCCCTTACCTAGAGTTGTGACAGACATCGTCTCTGTTTTATATATCTCTATAAATATAGTCTACCATTTCCCCTCTGGTGCGAAAGGTAACAGATTCAATAACATTTTTTTTAAAAAAAAACTCATCGTAAACCATTGTGGTCATAAACTAGTTTATAATATCATATTTAATAGGAAAATGTTTCAGGCAGGCTAAAGTGGTCTGTTGGGGCAGGAGATGTAATTTTGGTTTTAATAATCTTGATTTCTCCGTGGGGTGAAAGTGGGGGATACCATAATACACTTTGCAGATGTTATATATATATATGGAGAATAAAATCCACGAATAAAATAGATATTGCAAGGCATCTGGGTTTTTGGGGGAGGGGCTGTGCTTTTATTAATAATTTGCTCTTCTTCGCTCTGCTTGGATGATTTAAGTTGCATCTATAAATCAGTTTATGATTATGTATTCTGCTGTGGTAGATGAGCAATAGGGAGCTCATAATATGTACACAATATTATGTAAGTTGAGGACAGGAACATCTGAAGATTATCCCGTTCTAAGGTGTGTATTCATTATGAATGCAGAGCACAACACAACACAATCAACAGTCCGCCACACTGGCTGCCCAGTTCTATAAACACTACTTAATATTATCCTATTGGACATGAGCTGGAAAGTATGTTTGGATAGATCTTCATTTTCGCAACGTAATGTCCAATATAGCAACCTAATTCCAATGGATTAGATTTTGAGAAGCGAATGGGAAGGAATATTTACTTATTTTACGTGTACTTCACATTTCTGGACTCCCTCAGAAAGGGACTTTGGACTGTGTACAATAAAACTGTGAACAGCAAAACAGTCCATACATAAATTAAAAGGTGGTTGTTGTTAGTTGTGAAATTGTGTCCCACCCATCGCAGCCCCATGGACAATGTTCCTCCAGGCCTTCCTGTCCTCTACCATTCTCTGGAGTCCATTTAAACTCACACTAACTGTATCCAGCCACCTCATTCTCTGCCGTCCCCTTCTTCTTTTGCCCTCAATCTTTAGTAACTACCTTGTTTCCCCGAAAATAAGACAGGGTCTTATTTAGTTTTGACCCCTGAAATAAGCACTTGGCCTTATTTTCGGGGAGGTCTTATTATTTTTGAGGTGCAGGAGGCAGAGAGCATGGTCATCTCATGGCTGCTGCTGTGTTGCAATATTTTTGGGGAGGGCTTATTTTCAGGGGAGGGCTTATTTTAGCGCATGCGCTCAAAAGCTCAATTGGACTTATTATCCAGGGAGGTCTTATTCGGGTCCTGTTCAGAGTTCAAGGTCAGGCTTGATACCATCAGCTAGCTGATCTCAAATATTTCCCTTGTCATCCAAGAAGTTTCTTCAGTTGAGAACTGAAGAAACTTCTTGAATGAGAAGCAAAATGTTTTCAAAGGAAAAAAAAAACCTAAGAAAATTCAGTTGCCTTTTGGAAAAAGCACATTTGGGGCAACTATGACCTGGATGATTGAGAATCTCCACAGGTATCAGCTAGGCACAACATAAGATGCTATCCTACTTTTATCGAAGCAGTTTTTACTATCATTTTTTGGGGGGTGGGGTGGGGGAAATCATTATTTTTCTTCTTTTTTAAAAAAACCTGCCTCATTTCTCGTTTGAGGGAGAAGATTGAAAACTCCAGTCTTTGAATAATTTGCTTTGATTGCAGGATGTACCGATGTAATGATTTGCCACTGTTATGATTTGTGGTGGGTTAAGTGATTTAAATTGATAGTCTTTAATTAGGTTCCTTTCCATTGCAGGTTGAACCACATGAAATACAAGAGCACTGTTTTTGGGTAAAAGCTAAGGATGAAAAATTTGAAAATCCGGATCTGTTTGCCAAACTGGCACTCACTTTTGCCACACAGATGAAGGGTAATTATTTCTCTTTTCTTGAATGGTCATGAATGGGCATGTGGATTGATACTAATATTTGTATTAGTGATGCCTTAGAGATCAGTGCGAAATATATATATACTGATACAACTGTGAAATCTACATTTTAGATGTAGGAGATAACACAGAAGACAAAAAAGGAGATGATATTAAAAAAAAAACATACTATTTATGAGCTGGGAAGGAGGCAGTTGAAATAGAAGAGAAAACTGGAATCATTTTGATGGTTTGGATATCATAGGCCTAAAAAACAAACAAAATAGAATCACAGTGATTTAAAGCAGGGTGGATAAAAAGCAATGATTTTCTTTTTATTTAAATCAATTTTTTAAAAAAATTAAATCACATGTTTTTAATCAAATTTATTGTAATGACATGCTTTTAGCGTAACCTTCTACCCAAAGATAGTTTTCTATTTAAGATACATTAATGATTTAGTTTATTCACCATGAAATGGAGCTTAGTTATGTCGCATGAGGCTGTATATTCTGCAATATTTACATTTTTGGTAAACTCATTCAGTGAAAACGAAGGTCTACAAACTAAATAAGGTACCTTCATTTTGTTTGCAAATCATAATATTAAAGATTTTAACTGCCAGCAAGAATGAGTCCTTACATTTAAAGAACATCTGTCCTTTCAGATCCATCATGGCAGTGCCTATGAGCCCACTCACCTGTTGCTCACTATGTCCCTCACTTTGCGTCTCTGCCACATCATCAGCCATCCCATTAAAGCAGTGTTTCTCAACTGTGGCGACTTTAAGTCCTGTGGACTTCAACTCCCAGAATTGCCCAGCCAGCTATGCTGGCTGGTGGATTCTGGGAGTTGAAGTCCACAGGACTTAAAGTCGCCAAGATTGAGAAACACTGCATTGAAGCGAGTCCACAGCGGGTCAGAGGAGGGGCCACGGCGGGACAGAGATGACAGTTGCTCTTTAAAAACGATGATTCAAATTGAGTTTGAATTCAATCAAGTCTAGTGATTTCAATCGCCTTGATTTAAATCCAATCCACCCTGATTTAAACCGAGGGAGGCCATGGAGTGGAAAGGTTTCTTCCTAAGACGCAAAGAATGAAGGACATATTGCATTCTCCCAAACCAGGATGAAACGCTGGACAGCATCCGCTAATGGAATGAAGCTTTTACTTCTCCACTCTTGAATGGAAAACATTTAAGTTTTTCCTTTGTTAACTCCATTTATGTTTTTTCGGTGTAAAGATATAGAAGATACAGACTTTAAAACCTTACAGAGTACCCTAAAATATGATGTTTGTTTATTTATTTTATTCAATTTATATACCGCCCTATTTTCCCGGGGGGGACTCCAGACTACATATATACTCTTATTGTAGCCTTTCGAAACAAGCCACATTTCTTTGTGTGTGTGTGTGTGTGTGTAAATAGCACAGCATAATAGCAGGAGCCTTGAATTTTCTTTCTTGCCCTAAAGCAATATATTGGATGTTGCTATTAGGTTAGTTGCAGTGTAATTTTTCCCGGCAAGTTCAGTTAAAAACTCTTGTCTGGAAAGTAGTATATCGAACTGCTTTAGGCTGAGCCATTTGTTTGGTAGATGGTGATGATTTGTTATAGCTGTCCCAGCCCGAAAAAAGACTCTGAGAGGCTTACAATAGCCCAGTATCAAATTTAAGATTAAAAAAAAAAAACATTACCACTCAGATTAACAGCCTGGAAGGGAAAAAAAAAACAAAACCCCAACCTTAACCATAAAGCAAAGAAAAATTGCTCGCACGACAGGCAAATAAGCCCTTGTTTTAGATCACAGCTACATCTCAAAAACATTTTGGAACTTTGAGAAACTGGGCATCTTCCCTGGGGAGGATGTTGTTCCAGAGGATAGAGAAGGAATGTCCCCTCCATCCTTCAGAGGTGAAATGCTACCAGTTCGGGTCGGGAAGCCTGAACCAGTAGTAAAAAATGCTCCCGGTTCGCCCAAACTGGGAATTTAAGAATGCTAAAAAAATGTTCCGACAATCGCGTGGTGCAGCTGATTGTCGTTCAGCTGATCATCGAAACATATTTTTTTTACTATTTTTAGCATTTTTTAACTAGTGGTTTTCCTGAAAAAAAGTTTTTAAAAAAGTTTAAAAAAAAACTGTGACAATCAGCTGTGCCGCACAATTTATATTCGCTAGAAAGCAGGAAATCTGATTTCTAGCGAATCTTAATCACGTGACACAGCTCTTTCTCGCTGTTCTACTTACCTTTGGAGACTCAGCAAAGGCTTCTTAGCGCCTGCGGTGCACAGGCGCACCCGAAGCACACTGGTAGCAGACTTCACAGGATTCCACTCCTGCCTCCATTCCCACACAAGTTTCAGTGGAGGGGACTTGAAGCCCACACTCTGCCTGAAGGCTCTGGATGGGCACAAGCCATGAGAAACAGGCGTCTGTTGAAGGGCTTTTTGGGTGACCGTCAGCGCCTAGATTTGCGCGTAGAAGCCAATGGCAGCCACTGCAGCTCATGGAGGAGGGATTACATATGGCTCTCCATGCAAGCAATGCTTGCATTGCTGAATTTTGGACCCCTGAGAGCAAGAAAGTTGGGACAGTTCCTGGTGTCTTCAATTCCCCAAGTGTGGTGCACTCTCAGATTGCTACCATATAGAGCAGTGATGGTGAACCTTTTGTGGCTTGTGTGCCAAAAGCAGGGGGAGTGCAAGGGGTTGTGCGCGGGCGTGCCACACCCATAATACTGGGCGCCCCCCCCCCCCCAGTGACTTCCGGTTTGCTCAGTGTCGATTTTTGGCCTCTGGAGCCTTTAGGGCAGTGCTTCTCAAATAGTGGGGCGGGCCCCCCCAGGGGGGCGCGAGGCTCCGTAAAGGGGGGCGCGTTTGACCTCGGCAAACACTGTCATAACAAGCCAAGCCTCGTGTTTATGTCTCTGTATCCAGTCAAATGCTGACAAGGACCTTCTCCTGTGAAACATAACGCTGCCCCAATTAATCAAACTTGCTAAAGAAATCGGGCTACCGCTGCTGACATTTGCATCGATAGTGAGCATTAAGCCAGTACATGTGACTGCGCATGCTCCTCCCTTTCGAGGAGAACAGACCCGATTGGATAGACATGATGCTCTATCCTGATTAGCCAAACCCGCCCGTGTGACTTTTAGACCCGGATGATACTATTTACAGTTGCGCGGGGGGCGCGAAATGTTTTCTTCTTCCTAGGGGGGGCATGACAGAAAATAATTGAGAAGCACTGCTTTAGGGAAACCTCCTGAGGGCTCCTGAACGCTCCGGAGGGCTAGAACCATCCCTACAAGCAAAGTGGATGTCCGTTCTCAAACTTCTGCGTTTTTCGCTCTCTGGAGGCTACAGGGAAGCTCCTGAAGCCTCCGGAGGGCGAAAAATGGTCTCAAAAGAAGGTTGAAAGTCAGCTGGCCAGTGTGTGCATGCGCACTGACCAGCTGACAGGGCAAGCCTCATGTGCCCTGACAAATGGCTCCGTGTGCCACCTGTGGCATGCATGCCATAGGTTCGCCATCATGGATACAGAGTATCGATAAATACCTTCACATTTCCGACCGCAATTCACCCCAGCCTTATTTCTTTGGCTCATGGCCATCCATCCATACCTCCTACTATCCAATTCTACTTGCAGCATGTGGATTACGATCCAATTCATTTTATTTCGCCTCCTCTTAGTTCCTGTTTGTATAATATAAAAGGGACATTATTTATATATCTTGACAATATTTGTCTCATTTTACAAAAGGTTCAATTATCAGCATGTTATGATAATCATTGTTCAACGTGTGTCGGCATAAAGAATTTAGGGGTGTGAAGATGATAGCTAAGCATCACAAGTTGTAAACGTTGCCATTTGAAACATCTGAACCCTTTTGAAAGATGATTAGGGGACTGGAGGCTAAAACATATGAAGAACGATTGCAGGAATTGGGTATGTCGACTTTAATGAAAAGAAGGATAGCAGTGTTCCAATATCTCAGGGGTTGCCACAAAGAAGAGGGAGTCAAGCTATTTTCCAAAGCACCTGAGGACAGGTCAAGAAGCAATGGGTGGGAACTAATCAAGGAGAGAAGCAACCTAGAACTGAGGAGAAATTTCCTGACAATTAGAGCAATTAATCAGCGGAACAACTTTCCTCCAGAAGTTGTGAATGCTCCAACACTGGACGTTTTTAAGAAAATGTTGCATAGCCATTTGTCTGAAGTGGTGTAGGGTTTCCTGCCTAAGCAGGGGGTTGGACTAGAAGACCTTCAAGGTCCCATCCAACTCTGTTATTCTCTTCTATTCAACCCCAGCAGTTACTTATAAACGGAGAATGAAATGGAATCTATTTTACGTCGCTTGCTACGTAAAAGCACTTTGCAGTGATTCATCCAAAATTCATAACAAAACACACACACAAAAACCCTGAATAAGTAGATAGGTCCCATTGACTTTATGAGTGACGGGAGGATGGAGTTACCTGCTCTTCCAAAGTATCCTTTCAATCCATCACCTTCACAATCGTAAAGGCATTCCATCAGTGCCTACTGTGATAGATTTATCATCACACGCAGAGACCGAAATCTTCAGGAATCCAAACACTGATGGATGATCAAAGAGAACCTTGGTTATGCAAATGCACTAAACATCCTTTTAACTGCCGGAAACTGTCTTAAATAGAAACCTGGCAAAAGATACAGTGTGGGAACTCCAAAAACAGATGGTTTTTGAAAAACAATTGTCTCCAAAGTCATTGCCGTTCTGCGTAACAGTGTTATATAACAGTGTTATATCCAGTATTACATGATTTGTAGGGTTCACTTGAATGCTCTTCATTTTTATTTTTTTATTTTTGGTTTTAATTGTGTTGGAGTTTTGCTGTCTGTTACGTGCCTTGAAACTGCTTTTTGCAGCATTCCTGTGTAGACTTTTTTAATCTAGTCAAAAAAACGGCAAATCCTTGGACTGTTTTTCTTGTGCTTTCAAAGTGGAAGGGGAATAAAAAAAGGTGGTAATTTATTCTTTGGCTAGTCCTGAGCTACTGACAAATTTCCAAATCCACGTGGAGAACAGAGCTATTCTCTTTTTTCTTCCTGTCTCGTGGCACAATGGCCATCTACAGTTGCATCGCTGACAAAGCAGAGGAAGGTCTGGAAAAGATTTTGAAGGTCATCCAATCCAACCTACTGCTCAGTGCAAGAATCCATTTTCACATTAAATGCGATTTGTTGTTTTAAACGCTTCCAGAAATGAAGAAATGTTTCCCCTTTTGCATCTGAGCATCCAAGAAGGGGCAGGAAAGGAGAAAGAGGAAAGAAAAAAAAGGAAAGATGGGAAGAGAGCAAGGAAGGTAAAATAAGGAAAGAGGGGAAGGAAGAAGAAAGAATGAAGGGTAGGAAAAAGAAAAGGAAGGAAGGAAGGAGATTATAATGAGAGTGAGGGAGGGTCTGAGGGAAGTCCTGCTTTAGCACTTGGCCACCACAGCTGCCCCTGACACAAGTGACATCGAGCTGGCCATCCCCCCCCACCCCCTGAGATCAAACACAATCCTAATGTGGTCCTCAATGAAATCAAGTTTGACACCCTTGCACTAAGTCATATTGCAGAACTGTTTTGAAAACTCTTCCATCTTCCATCTGGAATGTATGAATATATTTGGCTGTTCATTAAAACTCCCCCCCCCCCTTCAATAAGATCCATTTGTATCCGAGTACAATATTTCAATACAATTTCTGAATGTAGTAATTCATTTGGGGAACAATGAATATTGGCTCATGCCATTTTGATAGATAAAAAACTAATATCGCCAGACATTACATTGAAGGCAAATTAATCGAGCCTGTTGTCATAGTGTTTGTGTTATTTTTTTCTTTAAAGTAGGAATACAAATATTGTAAATAGATGCATACTTAATTCTAGAGTTGTTTGAATGTTAAGGCAATTCTCGACAGTTCACACTCTTTCCCCTTGGAATAGATTGATTAGTTTCCTCTAACATGTTCAATCACCTCTTAATTCGCTATCTAAAATCATTTTGCCCAGATTGGGTAAAGATTCACTGAAATATAGTAATTAATTAATTTTTTTTTAAAAGCTTAAATTGTTATTTGTAATAGAACCAGCGTAGTTGACTGAGGGCATTTCTATCATTTTCCTGATAATCGCTGTCTGGCAAAAATTTCTTAATAACTAGGTTTGGACAAATTGTGGAAAAGTCTGTTTTAGCATATAATTTACTTACAAATAGATTGAATTTTGTCAGTAAGATTTGGTTGTGTTAAACACATTTTTAATTTCGTTTAAAAACAAAAACAGATGAAATGTAGTGGGTATATTCTAGTTTTCTTTCTTAAAAAAACATTATATCGAGGACATTTGTGCTCAAAAACACATTGTTTGCATATAATTGAGACCTATAATTTGTCAAACGTCTCAAGGATATTTTGTTGAATGTTATCAAGCAGATATTTTTCTTCCATTGGTTCTAATTCTGCCCGCAAAGACATATACACTTTCTATTAATGAGTAAATAACTACAAGACAGCGTATGTTTTAAACCTTGTCTTGTGCTGTTGATATTCTTGGCAAAACTTCCAGATAAAATAGACTCTGATAAATAGACAGAGTTTGGGAACCAAAGAATTATATTTAAATAGGATGGTGGGATTTGTAAGAAAGTGATGGGAACTGAATTATATTTGGTCTTATTAATATTAATTGTGTGGCAGTCAATAAAAGTTGCATTATGACCTTACAAACCACAATGCTATTTAACCTTTTCAGTAATAACCTTGTAAAATGTCACAGTCTCTGTTTGTTATTTTCATTGCATTGAAAGAATATTGAATAAACTTTGAAATGTGGATGTTGCCAGAAATTAACTATGTTGCTAAGTTTTTGGTTTTCCACTCTTTGATGTTTTTTTAGTTGTTCAGTTGTTCAGCAGTTGTTTAGTTATTTTAGTTGTTCAGTAGTTAGGTTGGTTTAGCAGGAGGCTGTCAGTTATAAATGGTTAAGAATACTAATCATTCTTGCATTGATTATTATATTATGTTTGTTCTCATTGATCAAGCTATTTTATGTGCATAAGAAAATGAACAATTGTTATTGTACTAAAAATCAATTTCTTGAATATCTTGGATAACATGCTCTGTTTCATATATCATGTTGAATCATGGTGGGTAATAGTTAATTACCAAGCTGTTCCATGAATGGAAAAGAATATGTTTGAGAAATCTCTACTAATCTTAAGAATAAATTTTGTCATAGATAGATAGATAGATAGATAGATAGATAGATAGATAGATAGATAGATAGATAGATAGATAGATAGATAGATAGATAGATAGATAGATACTAGAAAAGCCAACTAATTAATGGAAAGTATACCTTAAGCTGGTGTCATTAAGCATCAATGAAAATGATATGTGACATTTTAATAAAAGAAGTATAATCGGTAGAGTTGTTAGAAATATATTAAAATTGTGTATGTGTGTACATAGACATCCACCCAATCCCCCACATTCATACACACATGCATTTTATATACAACTGTGTTTGTGTGTATGTACATGTATGTGTATAGTGTTAATCATATATTAATAACACATATTAATCAAATGCATGCATCATACACACACACATATATACACACACACACAACATTTGAATAATATACAAATAATAAATATATTCTCAATTGTTTGGCATAAATAACCAGTATATAACATGTATGGAGGTTGATCAGTTCAATAGATTAGACCTAGCCATAATTTTATTTAAAATAAACACATTTGACAAGTTAATATCATTTAATCTTTCTCACACATTAAATATATAAAGTAAGCTAAAGTTACATTTGAGTTAAGCTTAATTCCTGGCGAGTTACATAGAATCATCCATGCTGTTTTCCTGACAGGACCAGCTGGAGTTCTTTATCTAGTTTTATTAGGACAGAAAAATAAGAAACTGCTAACATTAAATTAAAGTGACCAGTTTGCCTGTTATTCTTTTGGTTTGGGTCAACAGTATGATCCAAAATAGTTCCTCTTTAGCACTATTTCCAACTTTTTGCATTGCAATTCAGATATAAAACTTTATTTAAAGATTTTAAAGATGTACATTAGTTCTGTCTCACCTTACTAAAGGAACGATAATAGTGGCAGTCCAAAGAATTTTTTGTTTTATGGATGAATAAAAGTAACTAATTAATGTTTAATTTACCTGACATAAATTCTAAAACAATATTATTGCCTTTTTAAAAAAAATTACTTGCTGCCACTTGTTCCTCTTCATTCACTCTGCCAGAAAGTGGAAAAGTATTCCCACTTATGACTAGTGAATTTTAAAACAAACAAACATAAATCACAGTATTTTTGGTTTTGCCCCTTTCTACAGCAATAAGTCTCTTTTAGTTTACCTGTTTGGTGCCCAGCTTTTGACACCTTTCAAAACAGTGGGTCATATCTGTCTGTCCAGATCCAAGGTGGTAAAATTGATTAGGATTCAGGAATTTGCATGCGGCAGCTTTTTGATTCCAAATATTTCATGGATGAAAGTTGCACGGTTTGTCTTCGAAATGAGAGAGAGTGACAGAGAGAGAGAGGGAGAGGGAAAATTCTGGAGTTAATGCAAGGATCTTCCACCCCATAAAGAGCAAACAAAGCATCACTCTTCCTTGCATGGGTAGAGTGCTCTCTGATTTACATGAAAGCCACAAGGGGGCACAGATGTGAGCAAGGCTGGCTCTGAAGTTGCAAATGGATGTTAATCACAAGGGCGATACGCTTGCTGTGATGCAGTCACTGACTTGGGAATTTGAAGTCTCTAAAGGTGATTGATGGGGAGCGAAGGATAAATAAGCATCAGAGTCATCTGGGTTTCCAACTGCAGATGGCTCTCTTGATCTTCTGATGGGTCACGCTTGGTCTCTCCAACTTGAATTTCCCTTCCTCTTCTTCCTTGATGCCTGTGAATGGCAGGCAGGTAACAATGGCTAAGTGGGAAGTTAATTTACGTCTGGGGAATAGAGCTTGAAGCAAATGCCAGATATGAATTCCCCAAGAGGGAAAATGTTAACTAGATGAGTATCTGGGTTGCCAATGAGAAATGAAAATGTTAATGATGACCAAGCGGCCTCTGTTTGTGACTTTAATAGATCGTTGGTAAGTTAGGGATACAGCGCTGGTTTCTGCCTTTATGTTAAAACAACACATTTGTGTGACGGATCATGAAAGTAGAAGATAGAGGTCACACAATTTTTAAAATTGTACATTAGACTTTGTCTCAAAATATATGTAGAATAACCTTTTTCTTGTTAAGTTATAAATAAATCTGCTATTAATTCCAGTTGAGAATGTGTAAACATTTACATTTAGTTTATTTGTGTAGAATAGAATAGAATAGAATAGAATAGAACAGAAAAACAGAGCTGGAACTTCTAGTCCAGCCCTCTGCTTAGGCAGGAAACCCTTCAGACAAATGGTTATCCAACATCTTCTTAAAAACTTCCAGTGTTGGAGATTTCACAACTTCTGGAGGCAAGTTGTTCCACTGATTAATTAATAATCAGGAAATTTCTCCTCGGTTCTAAGTTGCTTCTCTCCATGATTAGTTTCCACCCATTGCTTCTTGTCCTGCCCACAGGTGCTTTGGAGAATAGTTTGACTCCCTCTTCTTTGTGGCAACCCCTGAGATATTGGAACACACTTGCTATTGTGTCTCCCCTAATCCTTCTTTTTATTAAACTAGACATACCAAGTTCCTGCAACTGTTCTTTATATGTTTTGGCCTCCAGTCCCCTAATCCTCTTTGTTGCTCTTCTCTGCACTCTTTCTAGAGTCTTCATATCTTTTTTATCTCGTGGCAACCAAAACTGAATGCAATAATTGTAGTTATTGTAAGGGTCTTATGCAGCCCCTAAATATACTTAGGAATACCTATTTGCGCTCTGTGGGGTACACATGAAATTGGCTGGAATTCTATGTACTCCATGCTGATTTACACCTTTCTAATAATGCCTCTGTATTCTTTTTACAAATGTAATTTTATTAATGATTTTTTTTAAAAGATAAAAATGAACTAATATAAAAGTTACTAATATAACTGATATAACTAACATAAAGTGAGAGAAAGAAAAGAGGGGAAAAAGCTAAAAGTGCAAGATACGAAAAAAATAAAATAAAAATAAAGAAAAATATGAAATAGTAGTTTTCAATCTTTTTACAGCAGTTATAAAAACCATTATAAAATTACACCTTACAGTAAAGTTACATCATAGCTGTCTTCTTTCTATAGTCTATCCTGTATAATCATCAAAACTTCAAATCATTTTCTTTCCTGCTTTACACTTCTATAAGAGGTTTCCAGTCACCAGTAAATATAGGCATTGTCTCTTCTCTAACCAAGTTAATTTAGCAATTTCATCAAGGTGCTCTGACATCGGTTCTTCTCATGATTTTACTTTATATTTCCCTGACAAAATTCTAGTATTTAGCAATAAGTTAACCATTTGGGTTTATATATTATTCCTCATCCATATAATGCTTTTTGCACTTAGAATTACACAGACAACGTCAGTGCAGCCTGGATTTGTGTCTATTTTATATTCTCAGTATGGCACGTCTAACATGTGGATTTTAAAAATCCACATTAACCTTTATTTTTATTTTTTTTCATGCTACAAATATCCATGTCACCCAAATCTCGGTCATGTCCCAAAACCTTTTATTTCTCAATAACTCCCGCTCTTTCTACCAAACCAAATTGTAAGCTGCACAATTTCAAGTCAGGTAAATTCAATCCTTTGTCTCTTGTAACATCTAACATTTAACCTGTGTCCTTTTTCCCAGCTGCACACATTGAGGTACATCCTTGTGCCACTGTTTGAATGCTGCATCAGTTGTCAAAAACATTGTTCTAGGCCAGGGGTCTGCAAAGTTGGCTCTTTTAAGACGGGTGGACTTCAACTCCCAGAGTTCCCCAGCCAGCATAGCTGGCTGGGGAATTCTGGGAGTTGAAGTCCACCGGTCTTAAAAGAGCCAACTTTGCAGACCCCTGTTCTAGGCAAAACATCATTTTTAATCACAAGACCTTCTGCCCGGCAATGGGTTGTAGTTTATCCCATCTTAACGTATCTTTTTAAACTTGTCTTGATATAGTTACTTTGCAATAGCATCAAGTTCATATTGGTCATAGGGATATCGAAATATTTTATTTTCTTCTCAGTCTTAAGACCTGCTTTATTCATCCATTCGGTTTGATCTTCCATCTGCATATTTTTGTCTTAGCATTTTCATCTTCTGTTTATTAGGCATCCGACCTGCCAATGCACCAACTTTCTTTAATTTGCCCATTAATATTTCAGTTCTCTTTAGAGAGCTCTTCCAAAACCAACACCCAAGTCATCTGCAAAAGCACTTAACTTGTAAGTCTCTTTTAAAAATCTTTAATGCCACAATCATCTCATCCTGTCTTATATCTCTGATCAATATTTGAATAGAATAGAATAACAGAACAGAACAGAATGTTGAATTGAATTGAATTCTTTATTGGCCAAGTGTTGGACACACAAGGAATTTGTTTTAGGTGCATAGGCTCTCAGTGTACATAAAAAGACATATTCGTCAAGAATCATAAGGTACAACACTTAATGATAGTCTTAGGGTACAAATAAGCAACCAGGAAACAAACAATATCAATATAAATCCTAAGGATACAAGCAACAAAGTCACAGTCACGCAGTCATAAGTGATGGGTGATAGGAACGACGAGAAGACTAATAGAAATAGTAATGCAGCCTTAGAATAGTTTGACAGTGTTGAGGGAATTATTTATTTAGCAGCGTGAAGATGTTTGGGGAAAACCTGTCCTTGTGTCTAGTTGTTCTGATGTGCAATGCTCTATAGTGTCGTTTTGAGGGTAGGAGTTGAAACAATTTATGTCCATGACACGAAGGGTCTGTAAATATTTTCACAGCCCTCTTTTTGACTCATGCAATGTACAGGCCCTCAATGGCAGTAATTGTTTTTTCTGCAGTTCTGATTCTCCATTGAAGTCCGTGTCTGTCTTGTTGGGTTGCAGAGCCAAACCAGACAGTTATGGAGATGCAGATGACAGACTCCATAATTCCTCTGCAGAACAGAATTGAGTTGGCGTAGAAAGAACATTCTTTCTTGTGCTTTTTTGAGGATGTTTTTGATGTTAAGTTTTTGAACCTAAAATAATTTTTGAAGAACCAAAATAACTAAATAAAATTGAGGCACAGTGGGCATCTCAGCCTTCTCCCGTTTGGTATCGCGTTGTTGGATAGCTGTTAAAAACCATTTCTGTTTTCTATAGATTGACCTTACCCATTTGGCAACGTTCAAAATTCAAAGAATACCTCTTGTACTCTTTCAGCCCTATCCGATGGGTGCCTAATTGGAAGCAAGGCCCACTGATTTTTCAGTTTTTCTTCCTGCCAAGAAATTCTTTTTGCAAAGGAGTGCAGATTCGATCGTGCCTTTCTCCACTTCCCTCCAACTTTTTATTACCCTATTTTGTTTAAGATTTCAATCTCTTAAGATGTGTGAAGAAATTGCTATAGAACGGAACCGATCTCTAGATGCCAAAACCTATTTTGCGCTGAGCTTCTCATGTGTGGTTTTTTTCCCACCTCCCCATTAGAAGGGTATGGATTGCAAACTGATCTTAAGAATGATAGATGTGGGGGTTTTATTCCCCCCGCAGCTGGGCTATTGGAAGACGTTTGCTGCGCGGGCCTCCCAGGAATTGCTCGAAATGTTGTCTCTTTTGTGCAAAGTTTGAAAAGCTGGTGGGCAAACACTACTGCCTTGATCGCACCTGCTTCTGTTGTAGGGGGATGTGAGTCTATTTGGAGGGAGAGCGCATCAGTTGCCATTCCATTCAACCGCACACAAAAGAAGTCCATAAGGAGGCGCATTCTACTGACGCCCAGCCACAAACCCATGCTGGAAGCCATAGTGACGCTTGTAAACACCGAATTCCTCTTTTGTTCCACAGGCAGCAGTTGGAAAACAGCCACCGGAGAAGTTTTCCCCTCTGTCTCTAACATCACCACAAAATAGGCTGCACATTCATTAAGTCTTTCCAGGAAACCTTTTTTTAAAAAAAAAATTGCTTTGAGTTCTAAAAAAAAAAAATCTGCAGAATCAGTTTCCGCTTCCGAATATCCAGCTTGTTAAGCAGTGATTGGCTTTACATTTTAGCACGACATATTGGTTTCCTTCTGGTAAAATAAACCAGAGGTGCCTAAACTGAATTCCAAGGGCCATGGGCTGTCACGAAAACCTTGTGTTTGCCTTCCTTCCAGACCTTCAAACTGGATTCCCACATACCCATGTTGAATGTAACAGAAATTAAATGATTAGATATTATTTAGAGAGTTATGGCATCAACTAACTTTAGTTTGTAAGAGATGCCGGTGGCTCAGTGGCTAAGATGCTGAGCTTGTTGATCAGAAGGTCGGCAGTTCAGCGGTTCGAATCCCTAGCGCTGCGTAACGGAGTGAGCTCCCGTGACTTTCCCAGCTTCTGCCACCCTAGCAGTGCGAAAGCACGTAAAAACGCAAGTAGACAAATAGGAACCACCTTTGGTGGGAAGGGAACAGTGTCCCGTGTGCCTTCGGCATTTAGTCATTACGGCCACATGACCGGCATGATGAAAGAAAGATTGATCAATCAGTCTGTCTGTCTGTCTGTCTGTCTGTCTGTCTGTCTGTCTGTCTGTCTGTCTGTCTCTCTCTCTCTCTCTCTCTCTCTCTCTCTCTCTCTATCTATCTATCTATCATGTATAATCTTATGTATACTTTATAGATTATACACTACCTATAATGCATATAATCTATCATTTATTCGTCTAGCCATCCATCATTTTCTTTCTTTCTTTCTTTCTTTCTTTCTTTCTTTCTTTCTTTCTTTCTTTCTTTCTTTCTTTCTTTCTTTCTTTCTTTCTTTCTTTCTTTCTTTCTTCCTTCCTTCCTTCCTTCCTTCCTTCCTTCCTTCCTTCCTTCCTTTCTTTCTTTCTTTCTTTC
The DNA here is from genome assembly GCA_039707465.1 of Rhabdophis nuchalis. NCBI lineage: Eukaryota > Metazoa > Chordata > Lepidosauria > Squamata > Natricidae > Rhabdophis > Rhabdophis nuchalis. Next base: position 17,767,846 of record CM077657.1, on the reverse strand, counting down.
CATTTATTCATCTGTCTGTCTGTCTGTCTGTCTGTCTGTCTGTCTGTCTGTCTACCAAATTTGTATGCTGTCCATCTCGCTAAAGGAGACTCAAGGCAGCTTACAGACATTGAATGGAATGCAGTAATAAAACACAGCAACAATAAAGATTTTACATTTTAAAAAGTCCCAATTAAAATACAGCTAAGCAGGAGGGAGAAGCAGGAGGGAGCAAAGTGCCTCCGGAGATGAGGTTGGGTGTCCTCCACCCCACCAGCCACCTCCAACGTGCCACGCTGCCATCAGGGCCCCCAGGCGTTACATTTATTTCTCTACTGAAGGATCCCGCTTCCCAGTCCAAGAGGTTGTTTACCGCACACCGTTACAGGAGTTGCTATTGGCAGTCTCTGCAGTGGTGTCATTATCTCTACTTTCCCAGACTTGGATGGACAACCATGGAGGCCCGGGCTATCCAATTAGCAAGATAAGAAATAAGGACATGCAAGGAACAGAGGCTTTCTCTGCCTATAAAAAGCAAGTGTTTTTCTGCACAGAGACCCAGCGTGCACTGAAAATTGTCAGCATGAATCACGGCTGGTGTTCTTGAGGGGTTAGAGTACCTTATCTTGACAATGCTACTGTCTATGATAGAAAAGCTGCCCCTTCAGGAACTGGCTTTCTCTAACCCACGAGAGAGGGCAAAAAAAGGAGAGAGAGAGAAAAAAAAAATCCCCAGCAGCACAACGAATAAATAAATGCATTCAATGCACTTGAAGATCTTCCTACTGTGGGTTAGTCCATTGGAAACACCTCCTGGTAATTTGTGGAGCATTAATTTGGGTAGGATCCGGAGTGGATGAGAATATGATCTCGGCTACCTTCCCTGTTTAATATGCTCCGTGATAAAATTAAATAGTGACAGAGATGCGGAGGGGAGAAGGTTGGGGGGTTGGGGGGGAGGCAGGACGAGCGATTTGGGGATTTGCAATTATTGAAGAGATGCCTCGGTCTAACAATGAGCTCCGCCATTTCCTCAACCTTGCTTGGTCTCCAAGGTCTCCATTAAACCGAATAAGGATGTCTGCTTCTCAGAAGTTGTCAGATGCAGGGCATATAGCCTGAATGCACAATTGAGGCATTAAGGACACCGGTCTACCTTTGCGATAACCTTGTTTGTACGTTGAGAGAACATATTGACATGATTTCGGCTGCAGAATCCGAGCTCTGCCCGGGAAGATGTTGTAGGGAATTCACCAGAGGAAGGAAGAAAAGAGGCTCCGGGTTTCTAACATGCCTAATTCAGTCAAAAATAATAATAATATATGATACAGTGCTCAAATGAACTGTGGCAAATTTAATGAGCAGTCTTGAGGACAGAGACACATGTAGTGTGATGGGGACTCCAGGGAGAGAGATTATGTGTACAGGGACTAATTAGCATGAAATATGAATACGTTGGTATAAGGAGTCTTGATCTATGGGCCATCTATATTATGGGCTATGATTTTTTCATGAGCTTAATGAAATGGAATTCAGAACTTAAGACCGTTTTGAACGTTTTAGACATGGATTCAAACCTTCATTCTATAGAACTGTGATGGCGAACCTATGGCACGCATGCTAGAAGTGGCACACACAGCCCTCTCTGTGAGCAGGCACCAGCTGGTCTTCGTGGGTGCTGGAAAACAGGCTGAAAACGGCCCCCCAAAAGTCCCCAAAACAGGCTTTTTCCAGGCTGTCTCCCAGCCCCCAAATGGCCAAAAAACAGCCTAAAAATAATCCAAAAACAGGCATGCATGCGACAGCCAGCTGGTCTTCGGGCTTTCAATGCTCCAGCATGCACACATGTTCCGGTTTGGGCACTTGGTGCCAAAAAGGTTTGCCAAAAAAGGTTTATGTAGGTGCGGCGATCACCTGCCCTTCGTGCATGCGGCAATGCTGGAAAGTGGAAGAGCTGGTCTTCCATTTTGCGACGTGAGCATGGGCGCTGACCAGCGGATCGTCACACGCATGCGCACCGGTAACCGGAAGACTAGCTGGCTGGTGCGGATGTGCGCCAGAAACTGGAAGTTCATTTGCTCGTATGCGCATGCCCCTTGGGCAGCTCCTCTTCTGTGTTGCGGCTCTGACTAGCATGTGCGTGCATGCGCTCCCTTTTCAGCACTCGGTACCGAAAAGGTTTGCCATCACTGATTTAGGCCTTTTTTTAAAAAAAAATTACCAAACTTTGCTTTTTGATTTTCAGACCTAGGAAAGGAAAGTGATTAACAGGGAGCATTTAATTGGATAATGCATAAAGTAGGAAGGGGGGAAAATGTCAAAATCTGCAAGAGAGGAAGAAACAGCCATTCTGTATTATGAGAAAAAAGCTAATGTGATTTGCTTCGAAATTTATTGTTGGGCAGAGATCATGTGGCATATAAGATATGAATTAATGTAGTGAATATCAAGCGAAACTCACCACCGGTCATAAAAAGGAACAGGGGGGAAAAAAAACCACTTAGGTTTTGCTACTTGCACCCGCTCTCTAAAAGTTTAATAAAGCATGTTATCCTTGAAGTATGCTAGCACAGGCTGCTTGAACATCTGTGCTACATCTCTGTCTTTGTTCAAGTGGGAAAGGAAAACAGAAAGTACAATTAAGTGAAACTTTCATTACATCCAAACCGAGGAGAATGGTTAATTACTTCTGAACACGAGCCAGGCTTTACAAGCTATCTTTAAAGCTTAATATAACACTGGCTTCAGATCTTGGATTGTTTTATTTTATTTTTTTTAATTTTCATTTTTTAATTAGGAAGCTGTGCCTAATTTCTTGAGGCTAGGGAGGAGGGTAGCAGGGAAGGCTACAGAGTCCATCAGCTAGCTGCACATGGCCATCGTGGAGGATGAAGCTGTGATTAATGTGGCGTCATGTCATGCAAACCTGGGTATTAAGATCTATTCTTAGTGAATCTGGGAGAACTGTTTCAAGATAACCAGCATTTGCCACGGTTAATGCAATTGGTTGATTTTCTTCAAGCGCATTGCTAAATATTAATCTATTTTAACTGAATTCCGTTCTTTATGAGGCTTAAAATCGTTTAGATTCTAAACAGGGAAATGAAATAAAATATAGGACTCAGATGCATTTATAATATTGAAAATTCTGCAGAAAGCTGATAAAACCGGAGGAAATTGATGGTCGGTCTGTCTGTCTCTATCTCTATCTCTATCTCTATCTCTATCTCTATCTCTATCTCTATCTATCTATCTATCTATCTATCTATCTATCTATCTATCTATCTATCTATCTATCTATCTATCTATCCATACACGCACACATGCACGCGCACGCGCACACACACACACACACACTGACAAACACACCATTAATATATGGACCCAGTGGCTCAGTGGCTAAGGCGATCAGAAGGTCAGCAGTTCGGTTGTTCGAATCCCTAGCACTACATAACTGAGTAAGCTCCCATTATTTGTCCCAGTTTCTGGCAACCTAGCAGTTTGAAAGCATGTAAAAAATGCAAGTAGACAAATAGGAACCACCTTTTGTAGGAAGGGAACAGCGTTCTGCGCACCTTTGGCGTTGAGTCATGCCGGCCTCATGACCACGGAGACGTCTTCGGGCAGCGCTGGCTCTTCGGCTTTGAAACAGAGATGAGCACGACCCTCTAGAGTCGGGAATGATTACTACTTATGTATGAGGGGGAACCTATACATATACATATACGTATATATGTCATTGCCTGCATATATTTTCAATCTTGTATGATGGTCTTTTCTCACAGCTTTATGCCTCACTGTTAAGCATTAATAGAAACTTCTGGAAATGCATAATGTTGCTCATCAGCACATCTTTATCTCCCCATTATACCTGCCTATTAAGAGAGAAAAAGAGTTTCTTTTGGAAGTCTAATTTTGAAATCCATGGCCAAAAGTATCTGCAAAGCTGATTGAAAGAAGCTGGCACGGACCGAAAAGTGTGTTGATTAGACCATTTGAGATAATACAAAAACCATTTGTTTCTCATAAAAAGACCTTCAGACAGTGCATTGAAACACCTAGAGAAGCCGGTGTATCAAACATGCGTCGCAACTGTGCACATCTTTTGTGAGCCGTTGTCAGTTTATTTCTTCATCCTTAAAGCCAAACTGATTTTGAGCGTCATTAGCGAAGAATGAGAGCTTGATGAATCACCTAGGAATATATGGATCGCCATGCGTCTTAATATATGCGGTGTAGGAAGCTCCGGCTTTGAATTCTGCCTTGGGTTCAACAGTCACAATGTTGCTGCAGCCTCTGGCATTTTCCTCCTCTCCTCTCATAAAGGGAGTGGGTTCAAAGAGGCATCCATTTCTGGCGCTTTTGAGATGCAAAATTTGGGGCCATTGTCAGCCATTCGTATTTTTGTGAGATGGAAAAGCGGAAATTACCAGGAGTGGGTGGGTGATAACTAACCCATGGTGATTATCACTGAAAGGTACAGAAGTGACCACAGGATAGATGGAAGAGAAAGGCCAAGTGGTAGGCGTACCACAAAATTGTGACTTTCAGCCAAGTGGGGATCAGATCTAGAAGAAACTAGTTTTCAAAGGATTGCTGAATATCCTAGAATCAAACAATGGGCTCAAATGCAACCTGTTATTTATTTATTTTTAAGGGATTTATTTAGGAATACTATAGGACACAAAGAATGCAAAGGAAAGATAGCGGAGAGAAAGACGTGCAGTACTTTGGTGCATTAGAATAAGATAATAGCATCAAACCTCAGCTTTTTTACTTCCAACATACTAGTATATAAACTAGCCATTTCTGTAACAACCAACCTAGCTAATCAGTAGAAATGTAACCTGTTAAATTTGATAACTGTTAAATCAGGAGGAAGGATAACGTTCAAAAGCACCATGAATTTATCTCATGATGCGCATTTATAAGGTTATAAATAAGAAATGCCAACTATCAAGGCAATTTGGCACTAAATAAAAGTCAACAGACTTCAAAGGGGACTGGGCTTAGATCTCTTATGTCGTCGTAAAGATTCAAAACTGATGATGTGTTTGACTTTGCCCTCAGTCTCAGCCTGTTCATCTCCTACTGTGTGTGTGTTCGTGTGTTCCAGCATAACTCTGGACCGCCTCGAGCAATTTCAACCAAACTTGGTACACAGGATTACTTACTCTGTGGAATCAAATACCGCGGGGAGTAAGACACCCCTAACACGCCTTGGGGGGAGTGTGCTCTGTTAAGATACAGCCTGTTGTGCCTTCAAATGGCTTCTACTGTACTGCCTTCAAATGGCTTCTACTGTACTGTGGAGTTGCCATGGTAACGGCTTTACAGTACTCCACAAGGGGGCTCTCTCTGGTAAAGGGGGTAATCCAACATTAGAAATGGTTGGACATTCATGGAAGGAGGGTTGGGATCAATAAATATCCGGGCAGCACCGGGTTATCAGCAGACCCGAATGAAAAGAAATGCTTTTTTATGCCAGTCAACAAAGCAGCTGATTCTGCAATGTATTTCCCCCCCTCAGAAATACAGCATACATCTTCCTTAACTGTCCACGCCAGCCTTCTCGCTTCATCCTCCATGATTTTTCCCCCCTCTCTCAAGATTTAGCTGAAGGTCATGTCTTTGCAAAGAAGGGGAGTGGGATTTACCAGCAATCAAAGGATATTAATACTTTATTAGAGCCTCCTGTCACTAGGATCATTCACAGCAATCTGTCAGGTTGGAAAGGAATTTGATTTTTTGTTTTCCTATTTTTCCTTTCCTTCTTCCTCCCCACATCTGTGTTACTGTGTCAATCCGTTTTATTGAGGTTTTGATATATGGTGTTGTTTGAGCCAGTTGAAGTGTATTCATAAATTGTTGATTGTTGATTCTTCATTCATGGCTTTATTCAATCTGCTTTTAAAACCTCTGAAGGAGGGATAATCATGTTGGGGGGTTTTTTTGCTCATAAATTGCCTATTCTGTGGAAAGTAGACATCTCTTTCTAAGTAATCTCACCGCGAGGACAAACAGAATTTATGTCTTTGGAACTTGGAAAGGCAATAGGTATCTTAAAGGAATCGCTTCGGTTCTGCAGTCAAACGACAGGCACGGTACTATATGTATCTAAGAAAGGCACGGGGAGTCCTCAGGTTACGACTGAGGACGTTGTGAATTTGTGGTTGCCAAGCAAGGTGTTTTTAAATGAGTGGCACTTGATTTTATGGCATGGTTGTTGAGAGAATCACTGTGGTTGTTCAGTGAATCTGGCTCTTCCCTATTGACTTTGTTTGACAGAGGTCAACTAGGAAGGTTAGCAATCACATAACTCTGGGATAGCGCAACCAGAGGTGGTATTCTGCCAATTCTCACCGCCACCGGTAGTGGCGGCAATGTGAGGCTCCTCCCAGTCACTGTGACATCATCACGGACCTTCTGCGCATGCCCACTACCCGTTACCGAACCGGTAGTGAAGATAAGATAATTTCATGCCTGAGTGCAACCTTCATATAAATACATGCCAGTTGCCAAGTGCCCACATTTTGATCATGTGACTGTGACCCCATTTGTAAGTCATTTTTCCCCCCAGGGCCACTGTAACTTCGAATGGTTCAGGGAGCTGTGAGTTCAAGCCTAGGTAGAGGCAGATATTTCTCCCTCTGGGCACGTTGAGATTACTCTACATTGGTGACAGGAAGGGCATCCGGCTCATAAAAACTCAGCTCTATTCAGTTGCCCAGACTCCATTATGGGGTCATGAAAAGACGAGGATGGTTGCAACTTTGAATGGTCCCTAAATGAATGGATGGAAAATGAGGGTTGTATAATTATTAATCATTAGTTTAGAGTGAATGAAGGATCCTAGAACATCTTAAGTTATATTTGCTGTTCTGTTCTTCTGTTTTTGTTTTTGTAGTTGCATATAGGTTTTATATTCAAAGAAAGAGAATACTCAGTCAAAAGTTCAAGGCAGTTTTTAATAGCAAAGATCTAAGAAACGCATTGCACCCATAAAATGCAGATTTTTCTCAACAGATGCCATATTATGATGACTTAATGCAAATCTGATAGCAAGTTAAATCAAAGTTTTTATGCAGAAGTAAGAAATTAACAATTTTTATTAGACTTACGCCCAAGCGGTATAGATTTTCTGATTTTGTGCAGGCCAAAAACAGCTTTAACATCAAACGATTATGCTGCTTTTGTTTCCTTATCTGGATAAATAGCTGATGAATAATTTCCTATTCCACATACACCCTTGTACAAAAATGAGATGAAGCCTCTGAAATAATTATGGCAAAAGTAAGGGCTTTGTAGTTTCAGATAAATAGTTGAACTTTTTAATTCTTAATCTCATCTCTCCCTTTTTCATATTTATCCCAGGTACCCTGTGCATATTGTATTAAAAGAAATGAGACTGGCTACAACCATCTTAATTTAAAATTAAAGCTGAAACAACTTTCTCATATATATATATATTTTGGTATTATTGTTTTTAAACCACCAAATAAGTAGTTCTTTGCACAGGAAGTTATGTTCAAACTGTTTATAATTTCCCTTTTCAACTTCTAAAGGTAATTGAGCCTCTTTGGCTCAAAATATTTAAAGGGAGACATTGACTGAAATTTGAGCTGAGCAGAGTTGGTGATTATCCCCTACGGCTGTGGAACGATGGCTTAACCTACCCACAAATTTTAGATTATTTTGTATAAATCTAAATATGCTTTTTCACAATTGTAAAAGAGTTGTTAGTGAAGAAAAGGAACATCCAGGGATCTGATTTCGGGGTTCTACGAATGGAACCCAATTGGATTTTAGTAAAAACAGGTTCATAAACTTGGGTTTGTTAACAGTGGCTTCCAGTATCACTATAGGTCAGTGATGACTAACCATTTTGTCCTTTATGGGCATACATGCACACACCCATAATGCAATGCGCCCCAATGCACGCATGTGTCACACACACACACACACACACACTCACCCTGCCCTTCCACACATACACACAAACCCTGTGGCCTAGCAGGACTCCCTGAAGCCTCCTGGGACCAAAAACAGACTGCGGGGGGCCAGCTACACCTCCCGTGACATCCACATGCATCTCCCACATGTGCCTCGCCCCTGTGCATGCGCAGCAAAGACCTAAAAATCAGCTGGCTGGCGGGAGACGTGTGCACATGCGTGGTAGAGGTGAACTGGGTGACGACTCACGTGCCAGCAGAGAGGACTCTGCGTGCCACTTGTGGCATACGTGCCATAGGTTGCCATCACGGCAATAGATACCCTGTTTCCCTGAAAAATAAGACCTCCCCGGATAATAAGCCCAATCGGACTTTTGAGCACATGCGCTAAAATAAACCCTCCCTGAAAATATTGCAACACAGTTACAGCCATGAGGTGACCATGCTCACTGCCTCCTGCGCCTCCAAAATAATAAGGCCTCCCCGAAAATCAGGCCAAGTGCTTATTTCGGGGGTAAAAAGAAAATAAGACCCTGTCTTATTTTGGGGAAAACATGGTAGTCCTTGACATATGACGCATGCCCATGATGCAGGCATAAGGTTGTAGTCTTCGACTTACAACAGACCATCTCCCTCCAAAGGCACTTATGACTTGGTTCCAACAGTGCCCCTCCATGGTCACGTGACTACATTTTGGTTGCTCAGCAACAACCAACATTGTGTTTACAATGCTTTTTTGGTCACAACTAGGGAATTCTGGGAGTTGAGGTCGACACATCTTAAAGTTGCGGAGCTTGAAAAAAATTAATTTAGCACGTTCCTCCTGAACATTTTGCCAGCCTGACAAACAAAACACTTCAACAAATAAACAAGGGGACAGTTGAGGTCTGTGTTGTGTTTTTCACACACATCTCCCCCGCTTACGTACCTACACCCTTCGAATTCGGAGAAAAAAATCATCGCTGAAGTATTAAGTGCTTTATAAAAAAAAAAAATACCATTGGATTTCTTTATGTGTCATCTTGAAGATGAATTTAATTGTTGAAGGAAATGAATGAATTTGTATCCAAGCAACCTAATGGGGAAGAAGACATCTGCTTAAATATGGTATTGAATAATGATTAAAAAGACTACCGTGTTTCCCTGAAAATAAGACAGGGTCTTATTTTCCTTTGATCCCTGAAATAAGCACTTGGCCGTATTTTCGGGGAGGTCTTATTATTTTGGAGGTGCAGGAAGCAGTGAGCGTGGTCACCTCCTGGCTCCTGCTGTGTTACAATATTTTTTTTTGGGGGGGAGGACTTATTTTTGAGGGAGGGCTTATTTTAAGCCCATGTGCTTAAAAGCCCTATTGGGCTTATTATTATCTGGGGAGGTCTTATTTTCAGGAAAACAGGGTAATAGTAAAAAAAAAAATCCTCCTCCCTTCCTTTTAAGTAGATAGAGAAATAAAACCCGAAGAACACTAAGTGTTCTGTTTCATTTCCTCTGCAAACTACAACTAGTTGCAAATGTTTGGTTGTTTTCCTGTCTTTAATTAAGTGTGGGGAAAAACATCATGACTGAGACGTACTTTGCTCCTTTGTTCAATGCAGTGTTTTATAACTTCATAAGAACCAAATGTAGAGCTGACAATCACCTTGAGGAAACTTAAAGCAGTGCAGAACTGACCTCGGCTCATTACACTCTTGGTACTTCAGGTTGCAGAGAGATTTCATCATGCAGTATTCGCTACAGCCGTTCCATAGATAGAGCACTGCGTTGCCGCGTGTGCTGACGTGGCCAAAGCTGCTCTGCTGAGGATGGTTGCCACCATAGTACCCTAACTTGACTGTTCCCTTTTGCATCCCTTGGTGTGTGCAGATGGCACAGAAAAGTTCTGAGGCATTGAACTTCGTCTGGAAGTTCTTCAAGCAACCGAGATGGAGTGAATTATCTGATTGTGGCAAAGCAGGAGCTGAACAATTGCAGATAGGTGAACAGAAGAACTTGCTCTTCTGTGGTCCTGTGTCAGGGTTCCAAATAGCATCCATAAGTAGATCAGAGACCAAGGCAAAGTATTGCTCAAAGTTCCGATTTATGAAGAGAGTCATCTTGGCACATCTGGGAAAAGCCGAATCTGAAAGCTTCCTGGTTTCCCCCACCTAGTTGGAAGTTTAAGATCTTGCCTCCACTCCCCCCAAGTCCATCACATGGTCCAATCTTCCACTGCCATGCTGCCAGTTCCACCCATCAAGTTCCGGTCAGAGGTGCAGAGGTGCAGAGACAAAGGATGACCTTGGCTTTCTACAAAGAATTTTGTTATGGCTACCTACATCGCACCTCACTCCTACAACTCCATACACTGCCCCATACATCCCTAAGACCGATACGCTCCCACAGAGAGGGCCTTCTCAGGGTGCCGTTGGCCGGGCAATGCCGACTGGCGACACCCAGGGGGAGAGCCTTCTCTGTGGCGGGCCCAGCCCTTTGGAACGACTTACCCCTGAACTTTGCACCATCTCTGACCTCCGCCTCTTCCGCAAGTGTCTAAAGACACATTTGTTCCATCTAGCCGGCCTAGCGTAACCCCAAAATGACTCTTAGATAGTTTTAAATTTCGGGAATTTTATTTGGTTTTAGCGCAGGGTTTTTATCGAATAAGTTTTTTAAATTTTTTATGTATTTTTGTATGTATTTTAGTGTTCCTGTGTGCCGCCCTGGGTCCGTTTGGAGAAGGGCGGGGTATAAATTTAATAAAATAAAAATAAAAAATAAAAATAAATACAACTCCCCCTCCCATTTTCCCACAATGGAAAATGCATAGTAGAAGAATAGAAAGTGTGGTAGACCAAAGATCTGAAAGAAAAGATGGCTGCAGGGCTGACATCCCCCTCATACTCCATCATAATTTTAAAACAAGTTAATGCGAGCAGCTAGGCCTTCTGTATTAATAACTCAGGTTCTACCTGTAATAGTACCCTGTACTGTATACAAGTAGTCCTCAAATTACAATCACATTTGGAACCAGAATTTCTGTCGCTAAGCACAGAGGTTGTTATGTGAGCCGTGCTCCACTTTGTGATCCTTTTTGATGTGGCTGTTGTGTGAACCACGGCATTTCTTAGTCGTCTGCTCGTTAAGCAAATCCATCTTCTCCTATTGACCTCGCTTCTTGAAAACTGGCTGGCAAGTCTGCAAAATAGTGATTATGTGGTCCTGCAACCGTCATTAAAACATGCCAGTTGCCAAGCCCCCAAATGTGGATCACGTCACTGTAGGGATGTTGCAACGACCCATCATAAGTAACTTTTTTTCCCCAGCGCCATCGTAACTTTGATCCCTAAACATGATTCTGTAATTATCTGTAATTTTTTTGGGGGGTGGCAGTGGTGGGGAATGGATGGATGGATTAGTACAGTGGGTGTCAAACTCTATTTCATTGAGGGCCGCGTCAGAGTTGTGTTTGACCGTGGGTGGCTGGGGTGGACATGGCCAGCTTGATATCACTCGTGTCGGGGACACCTCTAGTGGCCCGAGAGTTCTGCCTAAAAATGGACTCCTGAGCTCCGTTTTCGGCTGCAATGGCCTCCTGCAATCCTATGCCAGTGAAAAGGGAGCTCGCGGAAGGGTGGGCGCATGCAGTCCTCCCAAGCTCCATTTTTGCTGGGAGATGCACTGCGGGCCTATCCTTCACTGTTTCCCGGGTGGCCACGTGGGCCAGATCTAAGCACCCCACGGGGCTGGATCTGGCCCCCTGGGCCTTGAGTGTGACACCCCTGGATTGGTAGCTTTAGTTACTGTGCGTGTCTTTTAAGTATAAGTGAAGCAATTGTATTTTCAGAACTACAGGAGACATCTACAAATTAATTAATAATAGTGCTGAGGTTTACATTTTCAACATGAACAATGGGCTTCCTGGGAAAAGACTTTTTGTGTGTCTGTGTGTGAAAACAATCACTTTGCTTGTAGAAAAATGTGCAGGCACGTTATCCTGTGCACCTAGAACTGCCTGCAGTTGTGTTGTCCTTGTTGTTGTTTTTCTGCTAAAAACAAGAAAACAATATAATCCCCCTCCCCACATTTCTTCCGTGTCAAAGAGCATAGTCTATCAAGAAAATCTTATTAAGGTGTCAGCATTTCCAATGAATATTTCAGCACAGATGCCATATATCTGGAATGCGGGAGCTCTCTTAGCATCAGTGTCAACTTTACTAAGAGGGGGAATTATTTCTCAGACAAAATAGCATAAATATTGCAGGTGGTTGGAGCTACGGAGAGATGGAGTCTCTGGAGTCCCTTGCTTTATTCTCTTTTGCTGAAGTTTCCTTGAAAGGGGAAGCAGCTTTTATAAGTGGACTTCTCTGGGTTTTTTTTCCCTAAAGTATTGAAATAACATAATTATGCAAAAATGCACTAAAAACTTTATTGTCCTTTTAAGAGCAACTGCTATGAAATCGGGAAACAGGCTTTTGAAACCACTCGATTGGAAATTTGCTTTCTGATAAAATGTTAGCAAGATGTTATGATAATGAATAGGCAGTGTTTGCTTGTAACGCTCGCTTATCCTTCTACTGTTCTGACCAAGGCTTTACCAAATCACGAAATAGACTCCTTGTCCCGAAAAAAACCACCCCTTTTTATTTGGCTAATGTGAATTCCTAGCATTCACATCCAGCAAAGTCCCGGCAAACAGTCTTTCAAGGGTGAATTGCAACCACAGACCTTATCAGTCCTTGGAGAGTTGCCAGGTCGATCTTCCAGATGCAACGCTGTACAAGGAAACACTTGGCAAGGAGTCTCTCAGATGAGCAAATCTTCACACTAACGAACTAATTGTCTCCTGCAAACACCACTCCCCTTTTGCTCCTCTTTATTCCCTATGGGAGGGGTCATTCAGCGCCCCCTTGTGCCTTTACTCCCGAGTCAACCCCTGTTCCTTAACTGTTCCCTTCTCCTGGCAGCTCTGCGCATGCGATTTTGGGAACAGGCTCCACCTGTTCTTCTGCCTCTGAAGGCACCTAATATCTGTCGGACAGCCCTGGCCCCATCTCTGCCTCCAACACAGAGCCCTCGTCAGAGCCTTCCCCAAACTCCAGGACTGGCCCATGTCTCCCCCCCCCAAACCTCCTCTCTGTCCATGTCTGCTGCCACAACATGTACGAAGCTGTGTGTGAGCCATCCTAGACAATCAAGAACTACTTAAGAAAAGTGCAAGAACAAGTCCAGATAGTCCTTGAATTACGACCACAGTTGAGCCCTAAATTTCTGTTGGCCAGTGAGCTGGTTGTTAAGTGAGTTTTACCTCATTTTGCAACTTTCCTCGCCTTGATTGTTAAGCGAATCTACTGTAGTTGTTAAATTGGTAATATGGTTGTGAAGGGGATTTGACTTCCCCCATCAACTTTGCTTAGCCGAAGGAGGCAAAAGGAGGTCACGTGACTCTTAAATACGACTCAGTGACCAAGCGACTCAACGTTGATCATGTGACCACAGGAATTCTGCAGTGGTCGTAGAGTGTGGAAAACGGTTAGGAGTCCTTGCAACTTTGAACAGCCACTAAATGAACTCTTATAAGTTGAGGACTGGGTAAACGTAAAGTTCCCCTCGCGCGTATGTGCTAGTCCTTCCTGACTCTAGGGGGCGGTGCTCATCTCTGCTTCAAAGCCGAAGAGCCAGCGCTGTCCGGAGACGTCTCCGTGGTCGTGTGGCTGGCATGACTCAACACCAAAGGCTCATGGAACACTGTTCCCTTCCCACCAAAAGTGGTTCCTTTCCTTTCCTTTTATTTGATTTCTATTCCGCCCTTCTCCCTTTCCGGACTCAGGGCGGTATACAGCCAGAATAAAAATGATGATACAGAGTTTAAAAACAATATTAAAAAGGAATATTAAATAATTGGCCAATATTTAAAAATCCCAAACTAAAATCACAATTAAAAAATCCCTTTAAAATTATGATAGCCCGGCAGTGCAAAATAGGTGCGTCTTCAGGGCCTGACAGAAGAGATGTAGGTCCGAGATTGTCCTTAGTCCATGGGGTAGGTCATTCCAGAGGGCGGGAGCTGCCACTGAGAAGGCTCTCCCCCTGGGGGGTTGCCAGCCAACATTGTTTAGCCGACGGCACCCTGAGGAGGCCCTCTCTGTGGGAGCGAACTGGACGGTGGGAGGTATTTGGTAGCAGGAGGTGGTCTTGCAGGTAACCAGGTCCCTTGCCATGGAGCACTTTAAAGGTGGTTACTGGTACCTTGAAGCGCACCCGGAAAGCCACAGGCAGCCAGTGCAGCTTACGTAGGAGAGGTGTCACGTGGGAGCATCTAGAAGCTCCCAGAATCCCCCGTGCGGCCGCATTCTGAACTAACTGGAGCCTCCGGGTGCACCTCAAGGGAAGCCCCATGCAGAGAGCGTTGTAATCATCCTCTTTTTCTACTTGCATTTTTACTTTTTACTAGGTTGGCAGAAGTTGGGACAAGTAACGGGAGTTCACTCCATTACGTGGCGCTTGGGATTCGAACCACCGAACTGCCAACCTTTTGATCGACAAGCTCATAGTTTTAGCCACTGAGCCACCACATCCCTTAAGTCGAGGACTACCTATCCATAAAAACTTGGATGTTCATTTAAAGAATTTGAAATCCCCAAGATAAGATCTTGGAGCATCATTTTCTATTAAATGTTAGCAGGTGTTTGTGGAAAATTAATGTATGCAACTCTTACTCTTCTGTTAAAGGATTTATTCTATAAAGTACCTTCCCAGGGGAAGCTGAGTCAACACATCTAATCATTGGTTTAGAGAGGTGTCTCCTTTGCTTAGCCCAAAAGCATGTTGTGCTGTTGTGTAACTTAACATTACTTTGTGTCTCTGTGTGTATAATTTTTAATGTTTAAGTCAACATGAATGTTCCTTAAACAAAAAAAAAAAGACAGGCTATGCATATATTAATTAAATGAAAAAAGAAAGTGATGCTAAGAACGCAGACTTGGAGAAGGTGAAAAGGAGAAATATTAAATTTATTTTAATTAAATGACTGACGTCATGATTTTGAATGATTAAACTTGTGGGACTCATGGAATTAAGGTTTAGCGGTGATCTGTTAGTCTTCCAGATAATATTTTTGGCTTGTTGATTTGTACTGAGAGGTGATTATTAGTGTGGAAGCTAATCTTTTCTTACCTAGGAATGGTCCGTTAGACTTTCTAGGCATTCACGTAAGCATTTATTTGGACATTTAGCATGAGAGATTGTCTACATTGAGATAGTTTTGTCACCACAATGTAAGAAAAGATGTGGAGACTCTAGAAAGAAGAGCAACGAAGAAGATTAGGGGACTGGAAGCTAAAACATATAAAGAACAGTTGCTGGAACTGGGTATGCCTAGTCTGATGAGAAGGATCAGGGGAGACATGATAACAGTGTTCCAATATCTCAGGGGTTGCCACAAAGAAGAGGGAGGCAAGCTGTTCTCCAAAGCACCTGAGGATAGGACAAGAAACAAAGGGTGGAAACTCATCAAAGAGAGAAGCAACTTAGAACTAAGGAGAAATTTCCTGACAGTAGAATTAACCAGTGGAAGAACTTGCCTCCAGAAATCGTGGGTTCTCCATCACTGGAGGTTTTTAAGAAGAGACTGGACAGTCACTTGTCTGAGATGATAAAGGTTCTCCTGCTTGAGCAGGGAGCTGGACCAAAGACCCCCAAGATTCCTTCTAGCTCTATTCTATTCTTCTTGGCAAAGAGCAAAATAGTCAAAAGAGATCAAACCTAAAGAAAGTCAACCCTGACTGTCCTTTGGAAGGACAGATACTGAAGCTGAAGGTCAAATGGTTTGGCCACCAAATGAGAAAAGATCCTGTTGGAAAGATGTTGGGACCAGTTGCCTCCAAGGTCCATTCTATTCTATTCTATTCTATTCTATTCTATTCTATTCTATTCTATTCTACACAGTACAATTTGTTTTGTAAAAATGGACAAGATACAATTGAAGAGACTTGATGGCATGGGGCAAGGCTACCCGAGGAACCACTTTCACATCATCCAGTGGTGGGTTTCCATTTTTTTTACTACAGGTTCGCTCATGTGCACATGTGTACTCGGGCGCCCACGCAAAGCTTCTGCTCAGAAGCATCTGAACGGGTGGGCAGAGCCTCCCACCGCCACCACTACTAGTTCACCCGATCCGTCAGAAACCCACCTCTGACATCATCCTGTCCTACTCACCCAGTTTGGCAGGGAAGATAGGTTGCAGGTCTGGTTAGTAAAGGATTTTGATTGGCAGGAGAATTTTGAGAACAAACAGAAAAAACCACAAGTGTGCTGTGTAGACCAGGGGTCTCCAACCTTTGCAACTTTAAGCCTGAAGGACTTCAGCTCCCAGAATTCTTTGCTGGCTGGAGAATTCTGGGAGCTGAAGTCCTTCAGACTTAAAGTTGCAAAGGTCGGGGACCCCTGGTGTAGACCACCTTGAGCTCAGAGAGGAGCCTTTGATAGATCAAGATATATATATATATTTGCAGAACACTTTTACACCCAAGGGTGAGGTGTTCACCCTTTAAAATTCCTTATTCAAGCATTTTATCCTCTCTTCTACCTTGTCACCACCGGTGTTCAATATTTTGCTTTGTCTTAACATTATAACTGTTAAATTGTGTAGAGGTAATGTTTAATGGAGATCAGTAATTGAGTTAATGATCAGGTGTGAGAGTACATTAAGTAGAATGCAGCTGTTAATTTTCAAAACCCATGTGTTTCCAGATTTTGGGATAGGCTAATAGTGAAGTTTTAGTTAATTAAGTCTCTCAACCATTGCAACCTTCTTTTGGGTTTTCCTTGTCACCAGAACAATTGGCTGCGTTTAATTTCCTCTACCGTTCTCGTTCAACGTTGGCAAATGTCATTGTTACAAGTGCCGGTATAAAGCAGGTGTCACAATAAAATTATCCTTTCCCGGGGATCCATTAATTTCAGGGATAGTCAGTGCTATAGCCTCCTCAGCTCTCTCCTCAGCTGCACATGGAGCTCATCACATAAGCATAATCTGGAAAACAATCTCTTGCAGCATGTTGCATCAGCTCTTTCTCTCTGGCTTGAATAAACAAAGACGTGATGGCTTACAAAATAGATCGCCGTCTTCACCGAAAACAAAATCCCGGTTGCTTACCAACAGGTTTAATATAGACACTTCGGTTTTTATTTTGTTTTGTGAAGTGTTTAACTCTGCCTCCTCCGACACCTGTAGCTCTTTCCCAGCTCCCTTGGCTCTGTTTTAAATTAACTTGCCATGATTGTGGAATAAGTCAAACGCAGTTTGGTGTTGTGTTGGGTGCGAACCAGTAGGAGGCCCTAACATGCTGAGAAAGAAATTGTGGGTCTTGGGAGACAACCAGTTGAGTGGGGCCGAGATGATGGAAAGGGTAGACGATGCTCCAGTCTATTTCGGAATTGGTTGAAACTCTAAATGTATTTATTTTTATTTATTTGGTTTGTCGAATGTGTACAAGAGAACAGGGATAAGTATAAACATGGACATGATCAATGGAAATGAGCACAAATAAATGGGGCTAGTAGGACATGGACATTAGGCACGCATGTGCACTTATGCACACACCCTTTTATGGACCTCTTAGGAATGGGGTGAGGTCCACAGTAGACAGAGGTTGAAGCTATGGGGGTTTGAGGCTGTAACAACGGAGTCAGGTAGAGCATTCCAGGCATTGACCACTCTGCTGCTGAAGTCGTATTTTCTACAATTGAGTTTGGAGTGGTTTACCTTGAGTTTGTATCAATTGTTTGCCCACATATTATTGAGGTTGAAGCTGAAGTAGTAGTTGACAGGTAGGACATTGTAGCAGACAATTTTGTGTACTATGTATGCTTAGGTCAAACCGTAGGTGGCATAGTTCCAGGTTGTCCAAGCCCGAAGTTGCAAGCCTGATGGCATAAGGGATTCTATTGTGAGCATTGTTGTTTGCACAACTGTGGCGTAGCCTTATCAAAATCATCTTTTAAATCCCCAAACAAAATTCAAATGTTACTTTTTGTGGGTCTCAATCCCATTCTTTTTAACATGCACGTTCACTTGGTATTTTTTGTTGTTTTAATTAAGCAAGATATTAAGAAAATGTGGACAGCCAAGGCTGGCATTTTAAAGGTTTCTGTGTATGTAAATAATCAAGGGCATGCTTTTTTTTTTCTTCCTAGTGAAAAAGACTGTGGAGAATGTGGACGAGAAGAAGATAATATTGCCCAAGAAGAAAGTGAAAGAATTAAGAATATTGGATGGGAAGACTGCCCAAAATTTGTGTATGTAATATATTCATTTTATCCAGGGTTCATTTGAGCTTTTTTTTCCCCTCCAGCCTTTTCAACAATAATATAAAGAATAGATTTATTGTTCGATATTTAGATGTAAATTATTATAGGGATGGATTATATTGTCTTCTCAGCCCTTGTTTTCATTGACAATATCATTTCTTCAGCAGAAATGGCAATAGATATATAACAAAGCTCTGTTTTGACTGGTGTATATATGGTTGTTCCTTTATTAGGATCTGGGTTCAGTTTTATGGTTGTGTTTTCTTTCATAAATCTAAGAATTAAAGCCTTAGAACTGAAATAATATTACAGAGACAGAGAGAGAGAGAGAGAGAGAGAGAGAGAGAGAGAGAGACTTTGATACTCATCATTAATTGGTTCCAGGAGATGTGATGAGTACCCAAAACAATGAGTACCAAACAATTTTCCCCCATAAGGAATAATATAAGTCACAAGGCAGCTGACACCAATAAGTTCCAGCTTCTGCATTGACTATTCAACAAACAAAGAGTACCGGAACAAACATCAACATGTTTTGAGTCCCAAATTGGATGAGTTTACAAACAGTTGAATACCAAGATATCACCCCCCTCCCCCAAAAAAATATCTCTATTGTCAGATATTGTATATCTGTCCCCAGACTTGTACCATATTGCCTAAATTTCTAAGTTATATTTTTATCCTTCACGCCACAACTTCCCTTCGGGTAGAGGGGGCGGTTTATAAATCAAATTAAATTAAATTAAATTGCATAAAATGGTGTTTTATTTTATGCAAGGCAGTACAATGCATGAAATAGGTATAAACCTGTCTTCAGATTAAGAGTCCTTGATAAAAGCCATACTTTCCACCATAAAATATACAAGAGGCATTCCTTTAATGTCCTCTCTCAAATTATGATGGTCTGTCATTTCAGCTATTTTCCTGGGATCTTTCCGCATGCCTTACGAAGAAATAAAACACATTATATTAGAAGTAGATGAAGCAAAACTAAGTGAAGCATTAATTCAGGTAAGTTAGTATGCCATTTTCTTTGAATCAGATTTAACTCTCTTATGAAGCTCTGTGGACACCTCAAGTTGGTTGTGGAGCTTGCATCCAATGTCAAAATTATAGGCCTTACTGGGGGAGGAGCGTTTAAAATTCTGATTTATGACCAAAGTAATATGCTGAAAACGTTCCTTAAAAATGGGGAGAGAGAAATCCAGCTGATGCACATGGACGAGATGTTCCCAGCAGGGAGCAATAGGACTACATTCACAAATATGCATGTTCATTCACAATCATATTTTAAAATCCTGTTTAGTGTACCGTAGTGATCTAATTCTTTGTGTCATCTCAATATTTTAGTTGGTGTGAATTTTGCTTAGGCAAATCTAGAAAACTTGGGATCACAAGATAACAAGAATGAGAAACAGACAACCATGGAGTAGCTTGATCTTTTACGGCAGGGATGTCAAACTCAAGGCCCAGGGGGTGGGGGCAGAAGCACACAGAGTGCTTAGATTCAGCCCGTGGGCCACCCTGGAAACAGCAAAGGACTGGCCCGGGGTGCCTCTGCCAGCGAAAATGGAGCTCGGGAAATGCGCAGGCAGCTCTCCCAAGCCAGTGATGGGTTGCTAACCGGTTTATTACCGGTTCGGTCATGCTCGCGCACTCACATGCACATGCAACACTTCTGCGCATGTGCAGAAGCATCTGGGTGGGTTGGCAGAGCCTCCTATTGCCATCACTACTGGTTCAGCCGAACTGGGCCAAACCGGGAGCAACCCAAGCTCCATTTTTGCTGGCAGAAGATTGCAGGAGGCCATCACAGGCAAAAACGGAGCTCGGCATCCTGTTTTCGCTGGTGGAGTGCTCGGGCCACGCCAAGCGCCCCCAACAGAAGTGACGTTGAGCTGGCCACGCCCACCCTGGTTACACCCCCCCGCCCCCCCGAGGTGAAGCACAACCTTGATGCGGCCCTCAACGAAACCAAGTTTGACACCCCTGTTTTACAGAGTATTCCGATGCTTCGTATGATAATTTTTTTTTAAAAAAAAACCCACAATAAGCCCTCATATTGAACAATTGTTCAATAATACCAATTCAGAGCCTGTTAGAAATGACTTTGCATCGGGAACGAGGCTTTCATCTGAATGCGCGAAAGAGCTCATCTCTATCTGTTATGATAGGTTTCATAATGAAACTCCACAAAGGAGGCCCAAGAAATTGTATCACTTTAATGAGTTGTTTTGAAACAGGAAGGAAAGGTGATATTTTTGAATGCAGGAAAGGGCACCTGTTTCAATATTTTCACTTAACTAACCTTTATGTGTGCAATTAACATTTTCAGAAAATAAAAGTTTCTGTTAAATTATTGCCGAAATGTGAAAAGTAGTTTAAGTGATGTCTCGTTTTGGTTTAATGGGCAGTTTTTAACATCTCTGTGCTGATGTGCTGCAAAATTAAGAGATATGACGCATGAGAGATTAAACACTATGTTTCTTCAATACTGTCACAAATACTTTTTTTTTTCACTTTCTCTAGTTGGATATGTGGGTTCTACTCAGAAAGAGGTTGTTGGGTTTTGGGGGGTAAACATGTTTAACTATAATATAACTATGAATGTGCTGAGCTGTATCGGGCTCATGTATGGAATAAGACCTGAAAACAATGCACAAAAAAATCATCATCTTTCAATGACCCCAGAATCCCTTATCGGGTGGAGTCTGGGCAACTGAATGGAGCTAGCAAGAGTGTTTAATGGCCAGATGCCCTTCCTGTCACCAATACGGAGTTTTGTTCAGCAGATATATCCTCATTGTGCCCAGAGAGAGACAAAATATCTGCCTCTCCCTAGGATCGAACTCACAGGCTCCAGATTGTGAGACGAGAGCTCCACTTCTAGGCCACTGCACTCCCCATCCGTCCGTCCATCCATCCATCCATCCATCCATCCATCCATCCATCCATCCATCTATCTCTATCTAGGATCAAACTCACAGTCTCCTGATTGTGATGCAAGAGCTTCTCCTCTAGACCACTGTACCACTCCAAAACAATGCACAAACAATCCAACTTGTAATATTGATTTCAAATTTTGAAAGTTGTAGTTTTCCTTTTTCCTCACTGTCCTAAAGACATTTTCATCCATTTTTATGACTGGAAGCCCTGGAACCAACTCTGGAAAATAATGATTGAACTCAAACACTCTTGATTCCACCTAAGGTTGATTGACTTAACGGCCACCATTTCTGTTGCTGAGCGAGACAGTTGTTAAGCGAGCCTTGCCTCATTTTTACCACTTTCCTTGCCTTAGTTGTTCAGGGAATCCCTGAAGTTGTTAAGCTGGTAACATGGTTGGAAAGTGAATCTGGCTTCCCCACAGAGTTCTCCTTCTCAAAAAGTGGCAAATGGGGATGACATCGCAACTGTCGGAACACAGCAACGTTCATAAATATGTGTCATGTGCCAAGCATCTGAATTTTGATCACGCGAGCATAGAATTGCTGCAACGGTCATAAATATCAAACACAGCTTTACGTCACTTTAGAAATAGAATAACAGAGTTGGAAGGGACCTTGGATGTCTTCTAGTCCAACCCCCTGCTATACCACTTCAGACAAATGGTTATCCGATCTCTTCTTAAAAACTTCCAGTGTTGGAGAATTCACAACCTCTAGGAGGCAATTTCTGTTCCACTGGTTAATTGTTCTCACAGTCAGGAAATTTCTCCTCAGTTCTAAGTTGCTCCTCTCCTTGATTAGTTTCCACCCATTGCTTCTTGTCCTGCCTTCAGGTGCTTTGGAGAATAGCTTGAGTCCCTCTTCTTTGGGGCAGCCCCTGAGATATTGGAACTTTGACAACAGTGTTGTTGTCAGCATTAAACTGTCACTGAACGAATGGTGGCCAGTCAGGGGTTGCCATCTGACATTAATGAACGCAAGCACCAATCATTGCATCGAAGGTTGATAATTTCTTAAGACCGTTTCATCTTTGGGTATCACGGATCCCGTAACTGTCTTCCCAGCAGTAAGAGAGATAAGGAGGCTTGAAAGCGGGTGACAGTTGGTGAAATTTTGCTGATGAAAGTTGGCTGCCAATATAAATAATTATTATTTTTATTATTTTTTCCTTTCAGTTTCCGTGAAAGTGAAAGAGCTCACAGTGTCCTGATGGGACAGGTGTTGACGAATTGCGTTCACACCATGCTCCTGTGTATTTATAAAATGATTTCACTCTGCCTGATGTGTAGGGAACAGAAAAGCCAACCCGTGATACATTAGAAGCAACCACAGATCTAGCTTCCAAGCTATTCGATGTGGCTTGTGTTTTATTTTAAGTTCCTCCTTATACTCCCACAACTTATCCACCCCACAAAAGTGCTTTCAGCATATACATACATACATATATGCATGCATACATACATACATACATACATACATACATACATTTGTGTTGCATTTGTGCTGAAAAATAAATAAAGGGAGATTAGGATAGATCTATTTCAAGCTATTTAGCTCTCATCAGCTAGCCATACCCTTACTGGGATTTGAATTTGTGTTGTGACACAAGTATATACTTATTCCCCTGGCCTAGCTGATGAGGATAAGAACCAGTAGTCTAGTGGCAATTACAACTGCCTCACATGTAACACTTCCCTGGTTCAAATCCCAGTAAGGGTATGGCTAGCTGATGAGAGCTAAATAGCTCGAAATAGATCTACCCTAGTCTCCTTTGTTTATTGATCAGCTCAAAAATCTAACACACATGGAAACAAAAGACAACGAAACTAATAGCTTTCTGTCGGCATGGTCTCTAATGAAGAGCCGAAAGACAGAAAAGGAAAGCAGATTGCTTCCTCCCTTAATTGGGGCTTACCAGGGTGTTGTAATAGATAGATAGGTAGGTAGGTAGGTAGGTAGGTAGGTAGGTAGGTAGGTAGGTAGGTAGATAGATAGATAGATAGATAGATAGATAGATAGATAGATAGATAGATAGATAGATAGATAGATAGCTTGCTTTCATTTCATTATTATGCTTCCCATGTGTTAAGAGGTGAGGGTGAGAACATTCTGGCCGGAGAAATAAGAATTATTGAACAATTGACATCTTCCACCCCAATTGGCCTTCAAAAGTTTGTAATAATCTCAACTGGGTGCAAAAATGACCACTGAGAAGTCTTTAGTGATGTCCTCTTTCTTGCCTGGGCAGGGGATTGGACTAGAAGGTCCCTTCCAAGGTTCCTTCCAACTCTGTTATTCTATTCTATTCTATTCTATTCTATTCTATTCTATTCTATTCTATTCCATTCCATTCCATTCCATTCTATTCTATATTCTGGCATAACAATCCCAACAGCAACAACAGCTGCCTAGAGGAGAATTTGATCAGCGATGGTTCCAGAATCTGGAATAAAGGATGCCTTTATATGTATAATGTGCCATTGTTTTGATGTAAGGCTTTGTCGAACCGTTCTTTAGAAGGGCTGAATAAGAAATGTAATTTCATGATTCACACCGAAGCCCTTCTTTCATGCCCACGAGTGGAGTGGATGCTGTCATGAATATATGGATAGAAACCACGGGCTCATATTTCAAGGTTATACTATCACCTCATTATATTTGAAGGCCAGGGTATCCACAACCTTTTGCTAAAAACTCAACAGAAATGTTTTCAGTATATTGAACGGGCGGTGAATGAAATAATTCCCAAACAGCGAATAATATCTGGGGATTGCCTGCCTGTGAATTAAAGGGCGGGGTGGGGGGGGGGAAATCTGCTTTTCATGAAAAAGTAATTGCTCAATGGATATCAGAATAATCCTTTGAAGTTATAATGCATCTTGCAAGTTTAGGACATTAAAGAGAGACAGTCTTTTAGCTACCCACCCCCAATCACTTGTTCATACAATTGGACACCATTGTGGGCTGGGAGAAAGATGTGTGGGACAGTGTGAAGACGTCTAATTGTTGCCTTCCCTTCCAAGAGAGAGAAGAGCAGTAATCTCTTAATTTCTGTTTCTCACATTAGAACTTGGTTAAAAATCTCCCTGAACAGAAAGAACTCAATGCCTTAGCTGAACTGAAGAATGAATATGATGACCTCTGCGAACCAGAACAGTTTGGAGTTGTGGTAAGTTGACTTGGGTCTCCTCTCCTCCCCTTCCTCTTTTCTCCTCCTCCTGCTCCTCTCCCCTCTCCTCCTTTTCTTTCTCCTGCCCTTCCTCTTTTCTCCTCCTCCTGCTCCTTCTGCTTTTCGTGCCCTTCATCTCCTGTTCTCTCCTCCCCTCCTCTCCCCTCCTTTCTCCTGCCCTTCTTGTTTCCTCCTTCTCCTCCTTCTTCTGTTTCTCCTGCTCTTCCTCTCCCGTCCTCCCCTCCTTTCTCCTGCCCTTCCTCTTTTCTCCTCCTCCTGCTCCTTCTGCTTTTCGTGCCCTTCATCTCCTGTTCTCTCCTCCCCTCCTCTCCCCTCCTTTCTCCTGCCCTTCTTGTTTCCTCCTTCTCCTCCTTCTTCTGTTTCTCCTGCTCTTCCTCTCCCGTCCTCCCCTCCTTTCTCCTGCCCTTCCTCTTTTTTCCTCCTCCTGCTCCTTCTGCTTTTCGTGCCCTTCATCTCCTGTTCTCTCCTCCCCTCCTCTCCCCTCCTTTCTCCTGCCCTTCTTGTTTCCTCCTTCTCCTCCTTCTTCTGTTTCTCCTGCTCTTCCTCTCCCATCCTCCCCTCCTTTCTCCTGCCCTTCCTCTTTTCTCCTCCTCCTCCTCCTTCTGCTTCTCCTGCCCTTCATCTCCTGTTCTCTCCTCTCCTCCCCTCCCCTCCTTTCTCCTGCCCTTCCTGTTTTCTCCTCCGTCTCCTCCTTGTCCTTCTGTTTCTCCTGCCCTTCCTTTCCTGTCCTCCCCTCCTTTCTCCTGCCCTTCCTCTTTTCTCCTCTTCCTTCTCTTCTGCTTCTCCTGCGCTTCCTCTCTCCCTTCCCCTCCTTTCCCAACCTCTCCTTTCCATGAAATACTTATTATACTCTAGCTAAAATTCTTAATCATGCCTGACCTTATTTGTCATGATGATCCAAGGTTAGGTAGATGTGACCACTTAGCCGGATCCCTAAATCACTGGTCAGATGGTGGAATTAATTGTGGAATTAAAGATACTTGGAATCTCTTTTTCCAACTTTGCTGCAGAGTAGCCTGCAAGCATAAGAAATATTTTAATTCATCAATACTTCCATAAGATTCTTGTGGGGAGAAAAAAAAAGGATCAGAACAATGTTACAAAATGCAAAGTTACTTGGATATTTTCATCTAGTGCGTTCCTCTAAACTAGATATTACAATTTTCATCAAAGCTAGAAATATGGCTTCAAGGGACACGAGGAGGTAGAGTCTAGGAAAAGAAAACTCTGTGGCAAGAGGGGAAAAAAAAAGATATCACTCAATTTGAACCACATTTCTATATTAACAGTTTTATAGGTGTTGATTGCAGCTCCCCTGGTTTCCTTTCTGTTAGGCTGTCAGAAGTCTTTGTTTCTTTTGTGCGATTATCTTCCCTTAGGGCTCCATCAAGACATGTGAATGTCTTTTCCTCGGGAACAGAATCCCCATATTTTCTCACGCTTGTCATCTAAGCTTCTTTTGGGTCTCTTCGGATTCTAAGATGTTCTAGGCGGAGTAAAATTTTCAGAGTTCAGCCCGTATAATCACGTAATATAAAGAGGGAAAAAAAACCCAACAACATTGGGTAAGATTAGAGCAAACTGGCGACTCCCAGGGGAAGGGCCTTCTCTGTGGCGGGCCCAGCCCTCTGGAACGACCTACCCCCCGAACTTAGGACCATCACGGACCTCCGCCTCTTCCGCCAACATTTGAAGACATATCTTTTCCATCTAGCCGGCCTGGCTTAGTCTCCGCAACCGCTTTCGTAGACTGAGTTTTAAATTGTTTTAATTGGATTTTAAGGGGTTGGTAGGTTTTAGCACAGGGTATTTAAAATTTAATTAGATTTTAGTCTGCTGTCCTATTTATGATATTTCCGTCTATTGTTATGTTTTGTACTTCCGATTTTAATTTCCCGTAATTTAACCGCCCTGAGTCCCTTCAATTGAATAAAATAAAATAAAATAAATAAATAAATTTTATTATTTATTTTATTACATTTATACCCCACCCTTCTCCTAAAAAAGGATCCAGGGCGGCGCACAGGCATCATTAAAATCATACAAAAATATAAAAGTCCAAAATTGTTAAAAGCTAATTAAATATTCCCTGTGCTAAAATTAATAATACTCTAAAATTTTAAAAATTATCCCTATAAAAGTCAGAAACGTAAGAAAATAAATAAATAAATAAAAGGGCTCAGTGGCTAAGATGCTGAGCTTGCCGATCAGAAAGGACGGCAGTTCAGCGGTTTGAATCCCTAGCGCCACGTAATGGAAGGAGCTCCCGTGACTTGCCCCAGCTTCTGGCAACCTCGCAGTTTGAAAGCAGGTCAAAATGCAAGTAGAAAAATAAGAACCACCTTTGGTGGGAAGGGAACAGCATCCTGTGCACCTTTGGTGTTTAGTCATGCCGGCCACATGACCACAGAGACATCTTCAGACAGCACTGGCTGTTTGGCTTAGAAATGGAGATGAGCACCACCTCCCTAGAGTCGGGAACAACTAGCACGAGTCCCTTCGGGGAGAGGGGGCGGTCTAGAAATCCAATAAATAAAATATGTACAAGGGTAACCTTTACCTTTTACCTTTAAGATTAGAGTGAAATATCACCTTACATGGTAAACTGCTGTAATTATCCAAAATAGCAGTTCACTTAAGAGCCATCACGTCCATGGGAGAATTTTTGCCATGTTGAACCACATAAGGATTTCATAATTTATTCACGAGGTGTGGAGGCCCTTTTTTTGGCGAGGGAGCATTAATCTCTGACAGTTGTTCTACTTATCTGCAAATCCGCAGCTTACACACAAATACATTTTTATTATTGTTTTACGTATCACAAAGAATACTGCTGGACTTAGGAAAGATTCACCTGTTTATGGATCACAGCGCATGTATATGAGTGGAAAGCGATTAGGAGCTAAAGGATGCTCTTCTTTGTCCTTTCAATATCACTTTGACCCACCTTCACTGCCTTTTTTTAATTACCATTTAACCTCTTGGGTCTGAAACTTAATTCCAATGTGTTTTTTCGAGATAGTCCGAAACCTCTGCTCAAATGATGTTTTCAACCTTATAACCTGTTTGCTTATGTAGACTCAAATACATTCATGATAGCTAGACATTCCAGAATCATTTCTAATCTTATTTTGCCCCAATTTGTATTCTTTGAAGAATTATTAGTTTAATTTAGGCTTTGTTGAGGGGGGGGGGGCACACAGATAAGAGACAACCCAGGCCAGAGCTGGATAAGAGGTAGAGGAAAAGAGTAATGATAGCTACTCCCTAGAGCATACATATCCATTTGAATGAGAGAAGTAAAAGTTTAGCCTGGCAAGATTCTGTCTATTGTATGCACGCAAATAAATAACTGAATTTTAGCTCGATGATTGTAGGTTGTTCTTTGCCTTAGTCTGACAGCTTTTAACTAAGTCACCCAGATGTACTAATATATGACATCTAACTCCATATTTTAACTGAAAACCAACTTTCCCAAACATATACATGTAGAGAATAATTGTTAGAGAGTCTTGTTAAATAATAAAATTAGAGGATCACATCATTGCTATGCAAACACGTTGAACCCCTCAAAGGCATTGCTTATAAAATCTGGTCATCTTAAAACAGATTTTATAGACATCATTGCTAAAAGGGGTGCTGATTATAATGATCTGAGCCCTGTTGTTTAAAAAGTATAGGTTGCTTACAACTTCCATCTGAAGGTGACAGATTGTTTTCTCTCTTCAAAATTCACACACCTATTTGCATATACACATTAGGTAAGTTAATGATTAATATAAGGCCTTAATTGGATAATCAATATACCCATCAAATCTAATAAAGGTCAAAATTGGATGTTCAAAATTCATTTGGAAAAGTCACACTTTCTAATTAGGTGACTTATTATAACAGTCTAATTAGCTTAATATTCTTATTTGTGCATGAAAATTGGAGCATCACATTTTCATTTAGATGAAACATTAAGATGAATTATGTCTTCAAATTAGGTGCAGCATTTTGAATTGTATCCTAGTGTAATTAAAAAAAAAAGTTTTGCAGTGATTTTGAGGAAGATGAAGTTGAATGATGAAAAACAAAGAAAAGTTACTACAGTTGATGTCTTACATTTCAGATATGAAAATTGACATATTCCAAACTGTTTATAGTTTTGATATTGCTTTAATGTTTCTTATTTGGTATTTCTCTGATACAAAGAAACAATTTAGTATTTAATAAGCACATCCTGACATATTTTATGAATTTCATCATGGTAATCTAAAGAAAACATGAACAGCAAATATACAATTTAATTGTCACATACATACCTTAAGTACAATAATGTTGATTGTATTTATTATTTCTTCCGTTCGCTCTCTAATTCACTCCCTTTTGTCTTCCCTGTTCCTGCTCAGTCCTTAATCTTTATTGGAAGATCAGGAAAATAAATATGAAGCAAAAAAAATGTATTTAGCTCTTAAATATTATAAGCTAGCTTTCCAAGCATGTAGATGCATGATTGGGTTGGAACACAGTTTACAGGAATTATTTTTTTTCTGCCTGACATGAATTATGGATTTAACTCCTTTTAAGAATACCATTTGACCTTCAGGATGACAGAAAAATAACCCCCTTGAAGGAGATCCACCAGGGTGAAAGAGTCTGGTTATTTTAGGTGCTCAAAGGAGATATAAGCCATTTAGAAACGCTTTAAGTAGCAACAGCATAAATCTATCAGAAGGTCTGTAGGGAAATAAAGTACTTGTAACGGCTTTTAAAAGCTATTGTTGCCTTCTCTTTTTAATATGGATCGAGTTGAAAAATGAAATTTCCTTGGTGGTGTTTTGATGGGCAGTGACTTCATAATGGAACTGAACCCTTGCTTATTATGCAATTGCATTCAGTATCGGTGGGCACTTTACATAGTGAATCATAAAGCCATAATCTAGGTCTTATGAAATGCAACATAGAATCATATCTGACAACTGTCATCGTTTTCACTCCAATTGTTTTCCAGGCTTACACAAGGGCTTAGGAAGCTATAATTCTGCGGCGACACTAAAAAAGCATTTCGTAATTGTATCTGTGCATGCTCTTGTTTGTATACTTCGACATTATTTGCACGATTATTACGCTGCTCCTAACCATTATAGAAACTCCGCAACGAAGATCAACATCTTCCTAAATGGAGATTAAATATAGTTCTATAAATCTTCGGCAACGCATATCACAAGGGCTTTGATTAAGCTAATGGAAGGCTGTGTTTTGCTTATAATGGTTATCCTTCTTTAAAATGCACTGTATAGAGAAATCTCTACAATAATATCACTTTGGAAAATACCGTCAAGGGGAAAAAAGTGTTTTTGCTATCTCAAATGGGCATTGATAAAACTATCTGGAGAAATAAAATGACAGGATGCATTATTGGGAAAACAGGAAGAAGAAAAAAATCACCAGATAACATGCATTGTAACATTTATTCAGTATTTCAGGTTCTCCTGTGTCTTTGTCCCGACACAGTAAAGCTATTGTGTAATTGTAAGTTGGTAAATACAAACATTTGTGATCCCTGGCAAAGTTGAGCAAAAGCCGGATTTTAATTTAAATGGCAATGCATAACAGAGGGGTACCATTTGTCTCAGGTTTTCTTTCTTGGCTACTTGGGTTACTTACGTTGTTGATGAGCTCACTTCTTTGCAAATTAAAAACAAGCAAACAAACACACAGTAAACCATTTAAACCAGTGATTCCCAACATGGGGTCCACGCCCCACAGGGGGGCAATTTGATTTTTAATGGGGGCAATTTGAACCTTGTTTAAACCAAGTTAATGGCCTTTTAGGCATCCTCCCTGTGGGTAGCACTATTCACTTCTTGAATAGTAAGAAATTATTCTAACTATACATTTCACGGAGGGGGGAGGGAGGGGATCGGGATTTTAGAGATGCTTAGGTGAGGCACGGCCCAAAAAAAGCTTGGGAACCACTGATTTAAACGTAAAGGACTAGTAAACTTTTTTTTTTTTTATATTGAAAAAGTTTTATTGGTTTTACATTTTTTCTGTAGGGTGGGGTAAGGGATACAAAGAAATTTTGAGAGCATTCACGTCAAAGTCGTCGGCCCTTCCGGGACCTCAAAATACATTGATAACAATTAAAAAAAAAACATTTTTCATAACACTACAAAGTGAAAGCAAGTACATATACCTAAATTCTCAGTTCTATGCTGTCAGACATTTACAAAAAATCCAAATACAAATATTATGCAAAATTAATCAGAAAAATCAAGGCAAAGTTATTTTTTCGATCTAAGTCTCCAGGACTAGTAAACTTGATGGGGATTAAATCAGGGATGTCAAACTCGATTTCATTGAGGGCCGCATCAGGGTTGTGTTTGACTTTGGGGGGGCTGGGGTGGATGTGGCCAGGGTGGGCGTGGCCAGCTCAACATCACTCGTGGGGTACCTGTGGCAGCCCAAGTGCTCTGCCAGCAAAAATGGGCTCCTCACCTGCGTTTTCGCCTGAGATAGCCTCCTGCAGCTCTCTGCCAGGGAAAATGGAGCTTTCGTTTTTGCTGGCAGAGGCACCGTGGGCCAGTCCTTTGCTATTTTCAGGGTGGACCCGCAGGCCAAATCTAAGTACCCTGCAGGCTGGATCCGGCCCCCACGCATTGAGTTTGACACCCCTGGATTAAATGAACAAATGTATGGGGTAGTAATGGATAAAGTCGCCAAACTAGAAACGAAACCAAAGCCAGCTATGTTACCTTGGACCAATTTCTCTCTTTAGCCCTAGAAAAAAGTTTCAACCACTTCTTGGCTGGCTAGAAAACTTCAAGTATTTGCTTATTTAAGTTGCCAGGATCCAAAATTATTTCCTCCTCCTCCTCCTTCTCCCTACCTCCATTTTTTAAATAGTTTTCTCCACCTTTCCTGTTGTGGCCCGCCAGCAGCCAGAGGAGCTGGTGGCAGACTCGGACAGTGAGGAGTTTGGGGAGGAACCTGGGCCAGTCCTGGAGTCTGGGGAAGGCTCTGATGAGGGCTCTGTGTCGGAGGCAGAGATGGGGCCAGGGCCGTCCGACAGTTATCAGCTGCCTTTGGAATCGGGGCTGAAGAACAG
This sequence comes from Rhabdophis nuchalis, assembly GCA_039707465.1. NCBI lineage: Eukaryota > Metazoa > Chordata > Lepidosauria > Squamata > Natricidae > Rhabdophis > Rhabdophis nuchalis. Next base: position 17,736,391 of record CM077657.1, on the reverse strand, counting down.
CTAGAGTCTGTTCCCAATGTGCACAAGCACAGAGCTGCCAGGAGAAGGGAACAATTAAGGAACAGATGTCAACTCAGGAGTAAAGGCACAAGGGGATGCGGAATGGCCCCTCCCATAGGCAATAAAGAGGAGCAAAAGGGGAGTGGTGTTTGCAGAAGACAATTAGTTTGTTAGTGTGAAGATTTGCTTATCTGAAAGACTCCTTGCCAAGTATTTCCTTGTACAGCATTGTGTCAGGACGCTATCGACCTGGCAACTCTCCGAGGACTGATAAGGTCTGTCTTTGCAATTCACCCTTGAAAGACTGTTTGCCGGAACTTTGCTGGATGTGAATGCTAGCAATTCACATTAGCCAAATAAAAAGGGGTGGTTTTTTTCGGCACAAGGAGTCTATTTCGCGATTTGGTGAAGCCTTGGTCAGAACAGTAGAAGGATAGGACTTTGCTGGATGTGAATGCTAAGAATTCACATTAGCCAAACAAAAAAGATTTTTATTTGGGGGGACAAGGAGTCTTGTTTCATGATTTCATGAAGCCTAGGTCAGGTCATATCCATAACAGAACCAACAGTGATACAACCTCTATCAGATAATGTATCCTATAAATATAAATTTTCTACATACATGCATACATACCAGAGGTGGGTTGCTCCCAGTTTGGTCCGGATCGGGCGGACCAGTAGTGGCGGCGAGAGGCTCCACCCACCCAGACACTTCTACAAGCGAGCCGGTAGTAAAAAAAAAAGTAGACATACATGCATACATAAAGAAACCACCCCCTCTCCCTCCCCCTACCTGTTCCTCCTCCTCCTCCCTCACTCCCTCTCCCCTCTCTCTCTTCTAGCTATATGTCTTTCTATCCATGAAATTAAATTTATTAAGCCGGGGGGTAATTTTTATTTTCCTTAGGTTGAAAAACCAACCTTATCAACCAACCCACCAGCCAACCAACCAACCAACCAACCAACAAGTACCTAATTGAAATGAGCCGTACATTCCTACGCCTGTGGAAAAATCCCCTAGAAATGTTGCTATTCGACTGTTTTATTGTCTGAAGCGTCTTATTTTTTCCCCACCCTTCCCTCCTCTTCCTTTCCAGATGAGCTCAGTGAAACTGCTGCAGCCTCGTCTCAACGGGATCCTTTTCAAGCTCACGTTTGAAGAGCACATCAACAACATCAAGCCCGGCATCATGGCTGTCACGATCGCGTGTGAGGAGCTGAAGAAGAGTGAAAGCTTCACTAAGCTTTTAGAACTTGTGCTAATGATTGGGAACTACATGAATTCCGGCTCACGAAATGCCCAATCGCTGGGTTTCAATATTAGTTTCCTTTGCAAGGTGAGTGTGAACTATATAAAAATACATTTTTCAAGTGCCAGTACATTATTTTGTCCACCCACTTTCTGTGTGAGTGAGTGAGAGAGAGAGAAAGTGTGGGTGCAAAATCTCCTTTGAAACTGGAATGTTGCTTCTACTTCCCAAGTCCTACTCATCATGACAAGTTTTGAGGAGCAGGTGATAAATTGGTAGGGGGAGAGAGAGAAAGAGAGAGAGACAGAGACAGACAGACAGACAAATATAGAGGTAGGTAGGTAGGTAGGTAGGTAGGTAGGTAGGTAGGTAGGTAGGTAGATAGATAGATAGATAGATAGATAGATAGATAGATAGATAGATAGATAGATAGATAGATAGATTGATTGATTGATTGATTGATAGGTTTTTGCTGGGGATATTATAAACTTGCCATACAAGTTTATGATATGCAAAGTGAGTGGTTATTTTTTTGACCTAGGCTTCCCAAAAGTGCTAAGCCATCTCCTTGTCCCAATAAAACCCCTTTTATTTAGTTTAAAGTGAATTCCTCTCCAGCAAAGTCCCGGCCAACAGTCTTTCAAGAGATTTCATAACTACAGACCTTCATCAGGCTTGGAGAGTTGCCAGGCCGATATCTTCCAAACGCCACTCTGTAGCAGACAATACTTGGCACGAAGTCAGGACGGATCTTTCACCCTCATGAATTGAACTAATTGTCTCCTGCAAACTCCCCTCCCCTTTTGCTCCTCTTTATTCCCTCTGGGAGGGGCCGTTCACCGTGCACCTGTGCCTTTACTCCCGAGTTGACCCTTAACTGTTCCCTTCTCTGGGAACATATGTGCCCATCGGGAACAGGTTCCAGCTGTTCTTCTGCCCCACTGCTCTCTGACTCTGCTGGTGGGCCACAACAGGTTATGAATATAAAAATACCTTTAGGGACTAACACTACAGTAGAGGTAGTCCTTGACTTACAAATGTTCATTTTGCTACCGAAGTTGCAATGGCATTGAAAAAAAATGCCTTAGCACTGTTTTTCATGCGTATGACCATTGCAGCGTTACTGTGGTGACTCATATTTATGATGGTTGCAGTGTCCTGGGACATGCCATTCCCTTTTGCTACCTTCTGATAGGCAAAATCCATGGGGAGACCAGATTCACTTAACAACTGTGTTTCCAACTTAACAACTGCGGCGGATCAACAACAACTGTTGTTGTTTTTTAAGTGATGCTTAAACAACAACAACAACAACCCTGGACAGTACAATGGAGCAAAGTACACTTAACAACTGTCTTGCTTAGCAACAGAAATTTTGGGCTCCATTGTGGTCCTAAGTCGAAGGCAACTTCAGCGGTGAAATTCATTTTTTTTTTACTACCGGTGCTGTGGGCGTGGCTTGGTGGGCGTGGCAGGGAAAATACAAAAATCTCCATCCCCTCCCCACTCCTGGGGGAAGGATACTGCAAAATCTCCCTTCCCACCCCACTCTGGGGTCAGCTAGAAGTGGTATTCGCCGGTTCTCCAAACTATTCAAAATTTCTGCTACCGGTTCTCCAGAATCTGTCAGAACCTGCTGAATTTTACCTACATTTTGCTGCGCCCATTTCTAAAAAAAAAATAAAAAAAAATAAAGCACTCCTTTTTAACTGGAATATTGCTTCTAATTCCCAAGTCCTACCTATAGTGAAAAGTGTTTTGAAGTGCCAGTCAGATTTTCCAATCTGCTTTTTTTGTTTCTCTTTCTGCCTGGCTTTGATTTAATGCAGGGGTGGGCAAACTTTGCAACTTTAAGTCTGAAGGACTTCAGCTCCCAGAGTTCTCTGGGAGCTGATGTCCTTCAGACTTAAAGTTGCAAAGTTTGCCCACCCCTGATTATAATGCCTTGAATAGTATACCACGTAAAACCCACAGTTTCCCGCGTCAGAAATTTTAATGTATCCTTAATTTTTTCTGTGGGGAACTAACGGACGTTTGTGGTTAATGGGCTTCTTTATGCGAATCCCAGGCCCGTTTGCTTGTGCGTGTGAAGAGAAGGGCAGAAAAAAAATTAAAAAAGAGAACAGCGCTAAATCCTTTGAACCCAATCTGGGGAAATGAGAATGTGGGGTTTAATCCAAAGGACAGCTTAATTTCACTGACCATTATCCAACTGAATTGGGAAGGAAATAACATCTTCCTTAGCGTCTGCAGCACAATAAATAATAGCTTTAATGCAAACTGAAAAGGTATAACAATAGCAGTAGACCTGTTGTGGGCCGATGGGGGGGGCGGTGGCGGGGGGGAGGAGGAGATTAAAGCAGCATTTGAAAGCATGTTATGAAAAAAGTTACCATTTAAATCTTTTGTATATCCGGACACAGAGATAATTCAAGCATAGATTAACCTGATTTATGGTCCCTCCTGTCCATAATTAATACTGCATGAATTGCTGGGTGCATTTCTCTCAACGTAGCGTGCTGGACTTCCAAGGAGATAACTATCAGCATTGTCGATAGAGTATCTTAAAATGTATTTGGGGTGGCTTTGTTGTGGTGGTGCTATCAGGAATCGCAATTACAACGAAGTCTTTAGAAAATGTACAATACACATTTGTGTGGATTTGAATGAGACCGTCAAGCTAATGGGGTTTGGGCCAAGCATCAAATTCCAGCTTTTGTACTTTCTCTCTCTCTGGTGTTCAATCGCTAGCATTAAAGAGAAAATAAACTTGTCTCAACGTTAATCCACAATGAACATCGCTTTAATCAAGAAACAAATTTATAACGTGGATGCACCCTCCACATCAGTCACCGTTTCTTGTGAATGAATTAGGAAGAATGCCTTTAATTTTTGCCTTTTTAAAAATTATATTTGTAAGTGCCTTTCTTTCTGGATCTGAAATCTTTAAAGACTAATTTCTGTAAGATCTCAGATGTATGAAGTAGTTAAGTGGATGTATCTTTCTCTCTCTCTCTCTCTCTCTCTCTTTTTTTTTTTTTTTTGGTCCAACTATACATTTTGCTAAAGGGATGCGGTGGCTCAGTGGCTAAGACGCTGAGCTTGTCGATCAGAAAGGTCGGCAGTTCGGTGGTTCGAATCCCTAGCACTGCGTAACCGAGTGAGCTCCCATTACTTGTCCCAGCTTCTGCCAACCTAGCAGTTTGAAAGCACATTAAAAGTGCAAATAGAAAAATAGGGACCACTTTTAATGGGAAGGTAACAGCATTCCGTATGCCTTTGGCATTTAGTCATGCCGACCACATGACTATGGAGACATCTTCAGACAGCTCTGGCTCTTCAGCTTTAAAATGGAGATGAGCACCACCCCTTAAAGTCAGGAACAACTAGCACATATGTTCCAGGGGAACCTTTACCTTATACATTCTGCTGGGAAATTAGTCCTATGATAGTTGTGTTAAAGTGAGTGGGAATAAGAAATAATATCGTCTCAGAATAATCTTGAATTTTGAGGATATTTGAGGTAACTTGTTTACATATTTCACAACTGAATTATCAATTTACTGAAATGCACTATATATTTTGTTTTGTTTTAATGTTGTCGTTGTAGAGTTGAAAATAGATAGTTCTATGAGAACATCATTAATAAGTAGTAGCTTATAGATATATATATACATATAGGTAATTGTTTCACAACAACCTGTTATTATTAGGCCCCAATTAAGGGAGGAGACATACTGTTTCCCTTACTGCCTATCGGCTCATCACTAGAGACCATCCAGACAGCAAGCCAAGAATTACGTTGTATAATATTTTAGATATGTGTGTTAGTTTTGATCAGCTCATAAAACTAACACATATATACATATATACATATATACATACATACATACATACATACATACATACATACATACATACATATATGGTTAAGCTGCTACTTTTATCCACTGCTACTCTAGATGTGTTAACGAGGGCTGCCAAGGTCGTAGTTCTCTGGAAAAAATGAGATGAGAAAACATTTTCTTTTTTAGAAAGACGGTAGTACTATTTTAAGGCTAATCTGTTCTTGTATTATATATTCATATTGTTTTATTTATCAAATATAACTTGTAATAAGGGCAATTAAAAAGTCACAGTTCATAATCACTACAATAAAACAGCTGAATCTAAATGTCAAAAAAACATTACGCTATTAATATATGGTTGAAAATTGTCTGTGGGTTGTAAAACATAAGTACAGGTTGCAGTGGTGACTGGCAAGGTGAACTGAAAACATACAGTGCTAAAAGATGTTTATGGCAGAGTAGCTTTTACTGCCTTGCTTTTGGTGTAATTTTTGCCTTTTTTTTTTAACAAAGGAGGGTATGCTAACTCAAGATAATAATAATAATAATAATAATAATATTTATTTTATATACCGCGTCCTCTCCCCAGGGGGACTCGGAGCGGTGCACAGGGAAAAATTAAAACACTATAAAATATACATACAAGAATAAATACAATAGAATAAAAACGAATTAAATTTGATTGTCCCTGCACTAAAATCCCCATATTAAAACTAGCGTTCCCTAACGCCCTAAAGGTAGAGACTAACCTAGGCCGGCCAAGCAGAAAAAGTATATTGTTGTTCTAATGTCGGGGGGAAGGTCGTTCCAGAGGGCAGGGCCCGCCACAGAGAGAGCCCTTCCCCTGGGCGTCGCCCGCTGACACAGTCTAGTGGACGGCACCCGGAGAAGTCCCTCTCAGTGGGAGCGAATCGGCCGTGAGGATGTATGGGGCAGGATCCGATCCCGCAGAGTTAAAGGTGCTGGGATTGCCAGATAAAAAGCTGACAGTGCAGGTTCAAGATTTGAGCACAGCACAACACTCCTGCTCACCTAGCAGTTTGAAACCGTGCAAATGCGATTAGATAAATAGGTATCAAACACAACTGGACACGATTTATCTTTATTTGAATGAGCCACAGTGGTGCAGTGGTTAGAGTGCAGTACTGCAGGCTGCTGCCTGCCGGCTGCCTGCACTTTGGCAGTTCAATCTCACCAGGCTCAAGGTTGACTCAGCCTTCCATCCTTCTGAGGTGGGTAAAATGAGGACCCAGATTGTTTGAGGGCAAGAGGCTGACTCTGTAAACTGCTTAGAGCAGGCTGCAAAGCACTGTGAAGCGGTATGTAAATCTAAGTGCTATTGTTATTGCTATTTTTTCTTTTTTTCTTTTTAGGAAGGTGATGTGTGACACTAAATAAAATCCCATTTGCAATCCATAACTGGTCTGGACTATTGTAATTAGAGTTTCAACTCAGGTTGCTGCCTTTGAAACAGGAACATACCTGGGTTATACTAGAATGCAAGGGCCATAATAACTATGCATGCAACTTTGAAGAAAAGAGATGTGTTTTGTTCATTGAGTTTAATCTCAGTCTTCCTTATTGGAAAGCCATCTCCTAAAAGCAATAGATGGTACCCTTACCATTTTTAATTGAGCGGACTGCGGTGAAGCTCCCCGATCAACCTGTCACAAGGGCTGTCTTGTCATAATCAGCAATGGTGCTGTTTAGGCAAAAAAACCAAAATGCACAGGTACAGTATAGGTGGTACCTTGCTCAATAGTAGCAACTGTGAGAGGGATCTTGGAATCCTAGTGGGCAACCATTTAAATAGGAGCCAGCCGTGGGCAACAGCTGCCAAAAAAGCCAACCCAGTTCTAGACTGCATAAACAGAGGGATAGAATCTAGATCACGTGAAGTGTTAATGCCACTGTATAGCGCCTTGGTAAGGCCACACCTGGAATACTGCATACAGTTTTGGTCGCCACGATGTAGAAAAGATGTGGAGACTCTGGAAAGAGTGCAGAGAAGAGCAACCAAGATGATTAGAGGACTGGAGGCTAAAACATATGAAGAACGGTTGCAGGAACTGGGTATGTCTAGTTTGATGAAGAGAAGGACCAGGGGAGACATGATAGCAGTGTTCCGATATCTCAGAGGGCGCCACAAAGAAGAGGGAGTCAAACTATTCTCCAAGGCACCTGGGGGCAGGACAAGAAGCAATGGGTGGAAACTAATCAAGGAGAGAAGCAACTTAGAACTAAGGAGAAATTTCCTGAGTTAGAACAATTCACCTCTGGAACAGCTTGCCTCCAGAAGTTGTGAATGCCCCAACCCTGGAAGTCTTTAAGAAGATGTTAGATAGCCATTTGTCTGAAATGGTATAAGGTTCCTGCCCACGCAGGGGGTTGGACTAGAAGACCTACAAGGTCCCTTCCAACTCTGCTATTGCATTATTGTATTATTATTGTTGATTTGTGGAAAAAAATCAAAAACGTGCCCTGGGCACTTTTGATCCCTGAATCACTCGGGAAAGAACACTTTTCAGTGGCAGATGTAGAAAGACAGACATCTTGGAAACTATGCATTAAACGTGTCTGGTTCTACCGTGTTTCCCCCCAAATAAGACAGGGTCTTATTTTCTTTTGACCCCCGAAATAAGCGCTTGGCCTTATTTTCGGGGATGCCTTATTATTTTTGAGGTGCAGGGGGGTGCCGAGCGTAGTCACTTTATGTCTGCTGTTGTGTCGCAGTATTTTTGGAGAGGGCTTATTTTCAGGGGAGCGGTTATTTTAGCGCATGCGTTCAAAATCCCGATTGGGCTTATTATCCGAAGAGGTCTTGTTCTCAGGGAAACAGGGTATCTGCAAAACTAATATCTTTATGTTGATTGCAAATCCTTAAAAATGCATTATCTATCCGGATGTTATACAGTGGTGTGTGGGATGATTGAAGAAAGCAGCAATTTGTAAACAACCCTTGGCAGAGAATTGCAGGACTTAATTTTGCTTAAATAAAAGAGACTTCCATTAGAATTCATGGACTGCATCAAGGCTGGCAGGCAGAAGTAGTAGTTTTGATATATGCACTGAAGCATTCATGATTGTTGATTCATTGAACTGTTAATATTTATACAACTATGGTTCAGAGAGAGAAAAAAAGTGTTTGAATAAACCCACAGCCTCATTAGTAGTCAGGGGATTACCACATTGTTGTGGTAGCTTTCGAAGTTTTGCGTCTATAAATTGACTGGCGGTTGTTTAGCATTTTCACAATTGTTGCTATTCGAACAATGCGAAATGCGGCAGACATCTTGATTAGTGTGTTAAATTCAGGCTGGTTGTCACGCCTATTAAGTGGATTCACATCTCATTTAAAACAAAAGTCATATAATATTTATATCAAATTCTCATCAACCTGAAATGAAGTGTTGAATGGAGTGCACCAAAGTTCAGCCCTAGGTCTAGTGCTCTTCAGCATTTTTATTAATGGTTTGAAGAGGTACGGGGAGTGCTTAAATGCTTATTTAACAAAGTACACAGAGCTGGGCAAAGAAAAGAGATGATTCTGGCAGATAACAGAAAATTAGGATAGGACAGGATAGGATTGTTCTGACCTTGCAGCACAAAGGCGAGTCCTCGTCCCAATAAACCCCTTCTATTTAATTTACAGTGAATTCCTCTCCAGCAAAGTCTTTCCTCTCCCACAGTCTTTCATGATAGCTCACAATTACCGACCTTTATCAGGCTTGGAGAGTGGCCAGGCTGATATCTTTCAGACATCACAATACTTGGCAAGAACATAGGAATGAACTGTCTCCTGCAAAATCCCCTCCCCTTTGGCTTCTCTTTTACTCCCTATGGGAGGGGCCATTCACCGTCCACCTGTAGCCTTACTCCCAAGATGACCCTTGTTCCTTAGCTGTTCCCTTCGTCTGTGCATGCGCACCCTGGGAACAGGCTCCAGCTGTTCATCTGCCTCACTGATGTCTGACTCCAAAGGCAGCTGATAACTGTCAGACAGACCTGGCCCCTTCTCTGCCTCCAACACAGAGCACTTGTCAGCGCCTTCTCCAGACTCCAGGACTGGTCCATGTTCCTCCCCAACCTCCTCACTGTCCGCTGATGGGCCACAACAAGGACAGGACTGGGTAAGGGAAAGGATAAAGATAAGAAAAGCAGGCAGAGCTGAGGGGTGGAGTTAAGCATGCCATCAGTTTAGAAGCATTGCATTCCCACAAGTGCTCCAAGTCCAGCCCTTCCTGAATTCCGCTAACCCTTATCACCAGTTTAGTGTGTAACTTTAATGGACCAGATTCTTTCCTTTAGGCTTGAATAAAGTTTGGAGTCACTGGACTGATGGACTGAGAATTGATTGGAGAGGATAAGTCGGGGATGTGGGGGAGGGAATGTTTCAAACTTTGGCTTTTTATTGGGTGTAATTCTGGATCCTGGCCAGACTCAGGATAATGTTAAGCTTCCATGTCATATGTCCCCTGAAATAAATGCCAAGTTAAATTCCATTGTCCACGAAAGTCTCTTTATTAGGAACATACCAAATTGGCAAGGACTTCATGCAATTCCGAGTCTGGCCAGGATCTGGAATGACCCCCGATAACAAGCAAAACTTTGAAACATCCCCCCACCCTTAGTCACAATCTGCAATCAATTCTCAGTCCATCAGTCCGGTGACTCCAAACTCTACCTTCCTCCAGCTGATGCCAACTTCTCTGTTCCCACGGGAAAGAATATCACCTAGACATAACATCTCCCACATATCTCTATAGCTTCCCTTTCAACAGCTAAAGAGTGGCGCGCCTGAAATACCGTTAAAATCCTTTACTAGGAAACCTGAAAATCAAAAAAAAGAATAGACAAAGGCTACACACATCTCATCTTCAGGGTCGACACTATGCTGCAACCATATGAATGGTCCTTACAAATAGTGCCTGGCAAGAAAGTATAGAATGGAAACCTTTAGTACAAACAAACTAAGATTTGTGCAGAGGGTACTTAGTTTGAGTACCCTCAAACTAACTTAGTTTGAGCACCCATAAAAAAAGAAGTTCGAATTATATGTAGAAGGACACTCTCCAAATCAGAATGTAATGTTCCTTTTTGTTGAGTTTGATCAGGTTGCATCTTGAATGCCTTGACCAGGTTGATAAGTGGAGTAAGGAGGACAATTAAGGGATTGGAACTCAAAGAGAGACATTAAACCGGGTGTCTTTTGAATTGCAAAAAAAAACACACCACCATTGGTAGGAATCCATTAGCATATTTTGAGGAGCTATGGTTTTCCCAGTTGCAATATATGGCTGTGAAGGTTGGACCATGAGAAAGGCTGAGTGCCAATGAATGGAGGCCTTTGAACTCTGGTGCTGGAGAAGACTCCTGCAAGTCCCTTGGACTGCAAGGTGATCCAACCGGTCAGTCCTAGAGGAGATCAATCCTGACTGCTCTTTAGAAAGTCAGATCCTAAAGATGAAACTCAAGTACTTTGGCCACCTAATGAGAAGGAAGGACTCCGTGGAGAAGAGCCTCATGCTGGGAAAGATGGAGGGCAAAAGAAGAAGAAGGGGACGGCAGAGAAGGAGGTGGCTGGATGGAGTCACCGAAGCAGTCGGGGTGAGCTTAAATGGACTCCGGGGGATGGGAGAGGACAGGAAGGCCTGGAGGAATGTTGTCCATGGGGTCGCGATGGGTTCGACATGACTTCACAACTAACAACAACAACATACACATATGCATATGTAACTCTAGAATCATCCACAGTCATATATTTGAGTGATGGGAGATTTAAGACATTCCACAAATAGTTAGACAGCATTTCAGGAGAAAATCATATAAAACAACAATGACCAAAAAATGTTAGTTTTCTTCCACTGGAGCCCCTCTTTATTTCACAGAATGAACAAAGAACATTAGAACTAAAATTATAAGATGCTAAAAGCTGCCTGTTTTTTAAATATATATATATATATATATATATGTATATATTAACATAAGGGTCCTTTAAAAATAATATTTTAAGCCCACATTTCGTATTGGTGTTAACTTAGAAATGCAATTAATTTATCTTTGCAAGCAAATCCAAGAACATATGTTGAGAAAACTTTCTTGAAGCAAAGTCCTGAGAAATCATGTTTCACCGCTTTCTTGGTTTTTTTCTTCCCCATTTTTGCAGATTAGAGACACAAAATCATCTGATCAAAAAACAACACTGTTGCATTTCCTGGCTGATATTTGTGAAGAGAAATATCAAGACATCCTAAAATTCCCCGATGAACTTCAACATGTAGAAAGCGCAAGCAAAGGTAGATCAAACGATAAAAAACGTGGGGTAATTTTGATCTGCTAACATGCGGCAGGTCTTTTGAACGTTGAATTTGTTCCTTGTGGGACTGTGGAAACCGTAAAGATGAGTAACACGAACGGAGAGTTCTTTTTCTAGCTTTTTCTAGAAACCAAGGAATTTGCTTTACAAGGGGAATTAAGCATTGTAATGGGATACAGTCAGTGGTGGGTTTCTGCAGGCTCGCACCTACTCGCGAGAGCCGGTTGGTGAAATTTAGAGAACCGGTGAGAGGGGGTTCCACCGGCGTACCTGGAAGTAAATCTGGCCCGCTGCTGCCAGTGACCCAACGGGAAGGGAAGGGAAGGGAAGGAAAGGAAAGGAAGGAAGGAAGGAAGGAAGGAAGGAAGGAAGGAAGGAAGGAAGGAAAGAAAGAAAGAATCTTCACAATTGAGTCCAAAATTTTGGTTGCTAAGCAAGAGTGTTGTTAAATGAGTTTCACCACATTTTAAAAGGTGGCCACTCCCACCCAGTCACATGACTGCCAAGCCACACCCATAAAATAGGCCACACCTATAGAGTAGGTTCTAAAAAATTTGAAACCCACCACTGGATACAATGGTGGTTTTTAGGCCGTGGCCTGGGACACCAGGCAGCCTCAAGATCCTTTCGGAGTTCTGCAAAGTGAAATAAATGCATTATTTCTTTCGAAACCAATCAATGTCCCAAAGGTGCTTTTTCAAAAGACAACTGAACGTCCTTTGTTTTGCTTGAAGATTATTTTGCTTCTCATTCTAGGGCAGTGATGTTGCCACCGCGTGCCAAAAGCAGGGGGAGCGCGGGAGGTCATGGGTGCATGTGACCACACCCATAATTCTATGTGCCCGCCCCCAATGTATGCACCACTCCCCCCCTGTGCTTCCCACTGCATTCCTTCTGTCCTCCCACCACTTTTGGCACAAGATGGGATGGTGGACCCATTTTTTGCCTTGCCCAGGCCTCTAGACCAGTGTTGGCTAACCTTTTTAGGCTCGTGTGCCAAAAGCGGGGGGAGCGCAGTGGGTTTGTGTATGGGCGTGCCACACCCATAATGCTATGTGCGTGACCCCCTGCTTTTGGCGTGCTTTTCTCACCCTCCCCAGGCTCCAGAGGCTTTCTAGGAGGCTGGGGAGGGTGAAAACAGCCTTCCCTCCCCACCTCCAGAGGCTTCAGGAGCTTCCCTGAAGCCTCCAGAGGGCGAAAAACAGCCTCAAAAGAAGGCCTAAATCAGCTGGCCAGCGCACACATGCATGCTAGTGATGACAGGGCAACACCTCATGTGCCCTAAGAAATGGTTCCGCATGCCACCTGTGGCCCCTGTGCCATAGGTTCGCCATCAGTGCTCTAGACCTTTTCTAGGAGGCTGGGAGTGTGAAAACAGCCTTCCCCATCCCCTGGAGGCCAGAAATGTCCCTTTTGCTGACTTCTGGTCGGACCGGAAGGCCTGTTTCTCACTCTCCCCAGGCTCCAGTGCCTTTCTAGGAGCCTGGGGAGGGCAAAAACAGCTTCCCCCCGCTCCCGGAGGCCGAAAACAGCCTGTTTCCCGACCTCTGGACCCAGAAGGCCCGAAAATCAGCTGGCTGGTGCACACCCGCCTGCCAGAGTTGAGCTCGCTTGCCCACCAATATGGCTCCGCATGCCACAGGTTCACCATCATGGTTCTAGAAGCTTCTTCAGTTCTGGATGAGAATTAAAACTTCTTCAAGGAAAACAAAGGAATTCCAGTTACTTTTTTTTGGGGGGGGGGAAAACACCTTTGGTGCAGCCATGGATGACTGAGGATCTCTAAACCAGTAAATATTGATAGATATGGCCCAGATAAGCCAAGCTCTTTGAGGGGGGGGGCTCTTGATCATTTTTAAGAATGTGAAAGTGATGCTGAAATCAACATCTTTGAGAGCTGCAGGCATAAAAAATTACAGCAAAGTTCTTTGAAGCACAGATGAGTCACCTTTCAACTCATTAACTATCTCAAAAAATTAGTTTCTTATCTTGATGTGCAATTACAATGTTCAGTTTTTTCTCAACGGATTGAATTATTAAAATCAGAGCTTTAGCAAAATAACAGACACGTCTCAGCTTGGGGGCAAAAAAATAAATACAATCAAAACCCGTCCGATTGTCCATCCATCCATATTTTGGAAAGAAAAGAAATGCTTTGCAAAATGCAAAAAACGTTATTATAGACATTTAGTCTATGTAAATTAATCTTATTTTCATATGATCCCAAAGGAACAAACCCACAAAATTTGCCTTGACCATGTCTATAACTCTACTAGCCCAAATTCTTGACATCGGAACATTTTGGCCATCGAATCTATAGGCACACATGGATAAAATATGAAGGTGGTTTCTAAATTAAATTTCAGATTAGGTTAAACGTGGGTCTTATCAATTAAATGTAATGAATTTAACAGTGTTTGCCATCACTTGTGTAATTAGAAACAGATGGTCGATTCCCTGTTGCAGAATTTTGCATAGCTTTTATGAATTTTCACCACAGTGCTGGTGCTTATGCTAATTATTCTTCAGGAAAGTTTTGGATCTGAATTGTAGGGGGTCAGTATTAGAGAAAATGTTCTCATAACTAGATGTTCCATCATCCGGGTGTAAATTATAGCAGAGTTCAGGCATGAAATACATTTTGGTCTAGTGATCAAAGATGATCTTTTCTTTAATATATAAACACGTAAGCTATTTTTAAGATGACACCCATCCACATCCACACATTACCATCTTACTGGGTAGGTTTGGCAGTTTCATCAAAAATGTCTGAAGTGTTCAAAGGTCACCTCAAGGTATGAAACCAAAGGGGTTGGTGAAGTTTAATTAAAACCACTGCACCAATAAACCTGAGAAAGACTTAGGAATGTAAAATCCTCTCTCCCTTAAGATTTTGAATACAGGTTTTTTTCTCTGTTGCCCATATACCCACCTACCCACCCCATCCATCCATCCATCCATCCATCCATCCATCCATCCATGAAATCTTTGGATCTACTGAAGAAACTCTTAAAGAAATAAATGTTTAAAAACCTATATTTCCCAAATTCTTGCATGCTTTGCAACGTCAACTCAAACTTAAGTTGGCATTCGCATTTAACAATCCATAGTAGATTAAGTATGGCAACTATACAATACAATACAATACAATAGCAGAGTTGGAAGGGACCTTGTAGGTCTTCTAGTCCAACCCCCTGCATGGGCAGGAACATTATACCATTTCAGACAAATGGCTGTCTAACTCCTTGTCTTCAAATTAGTCTTTTTAATACACACACATACACACATATGTGAGTATGTATGTATGCATGTATGTATGTAAGTACGTACATATGTATATACAATCTCAATTTGGAGCGGGGGTGTCAAACTCATGGCCAGGGACTGGATCCTGCCTGCAGGGTGCTTAGATCTGATCCACGGGGCCATCCTGAAAACAGCGAAGGACCAGCCCGCAATGACTCTGCCAATGAAAATAGAGCTTGGGAGGACTGGAGGCGGCCCTCACAAGCTTTGTTTTCTGCTGGCAGAGGGTTGCAGGAGACTATCATAGCCGAAAACGGTGGCAGAGCGCTGTGGTCCACCAGAGGCGCCCCTGACACCAAATGACATGGAGCTGGCCACACCCACACCAGCCACGCCCATCCCAGCCCTCCGAGGTCAAACACAGCCTTGATGCGGCCCTCGATGAAATCGAGTTTGACACCCCTGATTTAGAGTATGTCGTTTCTGTATTTTTGCCCCCCTCCCCCGAAGGTATATAGAGGTGCCCCTATAATCACTGCTAGCTGTCCTTGTCTCAAAAAGAAGCTTTATTTTTCTTTTAAAAATGAGTATTATAAAATGGAACCCATGAATTAGAATGAAGTAATATAATGTAACTTCTAGGTGTTCAAATTGTCCTTGTCTTAATTCTGGTATTATCAAACTCATTCAAAGTACAACATCTTAAGGACACATGCCAGTTATTTTCATAAGCAATCAAGTATACATGAAAGACCTAAGATAAGTTACTTCTATCCCCCCGCAACTACCACTACTTTCTTCTTTAGGTACTACTACTACTACTACTACTACTACTACTACTATGCATTTTTTGTTTCATTATATTTATTTATTTTTATTTATTTTAATCATATTTATATCCCGCCCTTCTCCACAAAGGACCCAGGGCGGGTTTTAAAGTTTTAAATCTTTAATAGCAGAAGGGAATGTAAGTCAATTCATGAATGGGCTGTTGGATCAGTCCACTATATAAGCCACAGTAAATAAAATCAAATACATAACAAAAGACAAATATTACAAGCAATAAATAAAAGTGGAATCAATAGGAGCCTAAAGCGTAGAAAATTAAGCTCTAGGCTTAATTTTTTTTTAAAAAGGCAGGGAATATTATTATACCTGTTTGAGAAGATAAAAGGCAAATTCCTCTGGAAAGAGCATTCTGTAAACAGATTATCACAAGAGAAAATATTCTCTTTGTCTTAACAGAGACATCATTCCCAATAACAGATTTGTGATATTGATTTCACAAATCTTGATATTCATAAAAGCTTCAGCAATAATGCATCTTGATCTCTTCTAGATGCCTCAAAATTCTTTAGATGATACTATAAAACTAAAATACCTACCTCTGGGAGGTATGTGTTGAGAAGTTCTTTCCTTGAAGTCTTTTTGATAGAAATGATGGCCCTAAGATATTCTTGAAGACAATAGGAAGTGTTAAGAGTTAGTCTAATTTTTTTTTTTTAATGGTCAGGACTTAGGAAATGCAGCCACAAAGTGTTGAAATTATTCCACATGTAGGTGCACAAAAATTGATTAACATACACCCAGCATAAGCAGACATCAGTGTAATGAAATCACAAGGAATCATTTAGTGGCTTGCACAGGGGAAATCAGAATATTGGATGTCACACTTCTGCAGGGATGAAAAAAGAGCATTTACCAAGCAGTAATTGCGGTGTGCTTGTGGAATCACACAATTGGTTGTAATCAATAACATCATAGTTTAAAATAGGAGAAACAGAAGTTGTTGGTTGTCATTTTTTCTCCTAATGCGATTTGCATCTTTAAATAGGATATGTTGATAGTCTTTTTAATTTTTTTTGTAGCACAAAGAAAAGATGATAAAAACCCTAGGACAGGTTCTTTCCTCCACCCCAAATGCTCAATGCGCATTAACTTCCACAATGATATTGGAGAGAGACAGAGGGGGAGAGAGAAAGTGGGGGGGACACTAATTAATATATGCAAATGCAAAATGTTCAGGAAAAGAACTTGTAATCAGTAGAAAATGATCCGTAGAAACCCATGGGGAAAGTGTGAATGGATATTTGGGGTTTGCTTTATTGCCAGCGCAAAACTCTATGGTATTTGTTGAGTCTCGACTTTTGAGCTATTCGTATCGACCCACTAAAAAGGATGCTCTGTTGTAGATAAGTTAAAAGCTGATTAACGGTGTTGCTGAGACAGGGTGAGGAACACATATAAAGAAATCATGCTAAAGAGCTCACAAGTCAGATTTCCTAATTGGATTTTCATTTCTCAATTTAGATTGATACTTCTATGTGAGAGAAAATTATACATACATCATTTAAATTATTAAAAATAGTTCCTCTCCTCCCCTCTCTTTCCTCTCCTCCCCTCTCCTTCCTCCCGCTCCTCTCCTCTCCCTCCCTTCTCCTTTCCACCCCTCTCATCTCCTTCCTATCCTCCCCTCTCCTTCCTCTCCTCCTCTCTACTTCCTCTTTTACCTTTCTCTCTCCTTCCTCTTCTCTCCTTCCTCCCCTCCCCCCTCCTTCCTCCCCCTCCTCCCCTCTCCCCTCCCTTCTCCTTTCCACCCCTCTCCTCTCCTTCCTATCCTCCCCTCTCCTTCTCTCTCCTTCTTTTACCTTTCTCTCTCCTTCCTCTTCTCTCCTTCCTCCCCCTCCTCCACTCTCCTCTCCCCTCTCCTTCCTCTCCTCTCCGTAGAATACTTGCAGATTTTGAAGACAATTCTTATACCAGCGTATATTTTGTAGATTGTGATTAACCTATTACTCCCACTCAGAAGCTGGAGAAAGTTTCAACAAGCGCTATGGATTTAAATAACATTCTGAAACTCTTTATGTCTCATAACTATTTTCCCCCCCCCTTGTGTACATAGCCTTCCATTCTTCTTTCTCTTTATTCGATTAGCACATCAATTGCCTTCGTTTCCCTGTTTGAAGGGATAGATTGGTTTTGTTCCTCCACTTGTCTGAATTGTCAGATTGTGGTAATGCGGTAGTTTTTGTGGTACGGATTTCCACAACTTCTGAAATAGTTATATCCCATGACCTTCTCCTTCCTTCACACACACACACACAACACCAAGACTGTTTCTGGCACTTCTGTATTTATCCAGGCTGTGAATGCACACTGGCTGAGGATATTTTGGGGGCATTCTCAGGGTCAAAAGATTCCTAACTCCCGGCTGCAGGAGCTGGGTATGTCTAGTTTGATGAAGAGAAGGACCAGGGGAGACATGATAGCAGTGTTCCGATATCTCAGAGGGTGCCACAAAGAAGAGGGAGTCAAACTTTTCTCCAAGGCACCTGGGGGCAGGACAAGGAGCAATGGGTGGAAACTAACCAAGGAGAGAAGCAACTTAGAACTAAGGAGAAATTTCCTAACAGTAAGAACAATTAACCTCTGGAACAGCTTGCCTCCAGCAGTTGTGAATGCCCCAACCCTGGAAGTCTTTAAAAAGATGTTAGACAGCCATTTGTCTGAAATGGTATAAGGTTCCTGCCCACGCAGGGGGTTGGACTAGAAGACCTACAAGGTCCCTTCCAACTCTGCTATTGTATTGTATTGTATTGTATAGATTAGGATTACAAAAGCAAGGAATTAGTTCATCCGAAAGTAGACTGGAATCTGGGTTTTTAGATTACCAGTAATAGTTGTGCTGGGATGTCAGTTTGGATGTAGAGATTCCATTAGTCAAAGCTTATCAAGCCTATATCTATACTCCAGGGATGTCCAAACTTGGGAACTTTAAGACTTGTGGACTTCAACTCCCAGAATTCCCCAGCCAGCTATGCTGGCTGGGGAATTCTAGGAGTTGAAGTCCACAAGTCTTAAAGTTCCCAAGTTTGGACATCCCTGCTATACTCTATTACCACTGCCAAAAACTATTGTGTACGTCTAGTTTAATAATAAGAAAGAATAGGGGTGACATGATAGTCTCCCAAAATCTAAAGGGCTACCACAAAGAATAGGGCGATCTACCTGTTCTCCAAAGAATGTGAAGCAATGGATGGAAACTAACCAAGGAAGGAACCAATCTAGAATTAAGCAGAACTTTCCTTACAGTAGGGACAATTAATCAGTGTTCTCTGGATTTGCCTCCAGAACTTCTGGGTGCTCCAACACTGGACGTTTTAAGAAAGAGCTTGTCCAATTGACATGGTGTAGGGTTTTCTGCTTGAGCAGGGATTGGATTAGAAGACCTCCAGGGTCCCTTCCAACTCTGTTATTCTGGTATTCTCCGTTTTCCCCCCCCCCCACAATTTTCTTTTGTGGATTATATTTTATGAGCCTCGATGGCGCAGTGGTTGGAGTGCGGTATTGCAGGCTGCTTCTGCTGACTGCCGGATGCCTGCAATTGGGCAGTTCAAATCTCACCAGGCTCAAGGTTGACTCAGGTTTCCGTCTTCTGAGGTGGATAAAGCGAGGACCCAGATTGTTGGGGACAACATGCTGACTCTATAAACCACTTAGAGAGGGCTTCAAAGCACTGTAAAGCAGTGTATAAGTTTAAGTGCTATTGCTATTAAATAAAAATAAAATAATCCAGAGCAATTTTTTTGTTGGTTTGCTTGCTTGCTTGGTTAAAAAGCAAGCACCCTCCCCCCCGCCCCCTCCCAGACCTGGTGATGCTCACACTAGCCCAAAACTAATTCTTCACTATTCTGCAATATAGTTAAAACCAAATAAATTGTCTGATTTACACATTGCGGAGGGAGTGATAAACCAAAAGCAAATCTTCCTCTAGTTTACAATTCTTGCAAAGCACTCATCAAATGAAAACAATTTGAATTTCATTCATGTTTAAACGGTCAACCTGGAACCTTCAGCGATTGTTGTCTTGTTACAGTGTTGATTCCGGTTCATCCAGACTTTTTCATGCCTTGCATTGAAAAGGTCTGTTGTGCTTAAAAAAATAAAAAATAAAAGTCGTGCCTGTGTTTAACTAAGACTTTTTGAACTTGAGTGCTCTGTTTTTTCCTCTGCTGTATTAATGAATAGTGTAAGAGGAAGAACTTTGACATTTGAGGAGGAGGGAGAACATGCAACTCCTGAAGTGCTAATTAAAATGTTGTGAAACAATATTATCCTCTTTAGTTGTACATTGTTAGTTCTAATGCAGATTCCTTTTAACAAGCTTCCCTAATCAGAATGCACTGGGCCTCTCATTATTTCTCTTGATTCAGGGAAGATGTCCTTTCCTAATCCTCTTGAAAATGCAAAATAAAACAACTCAGAAATATAAAACGAAATGTCTTTCCTGAACATTTCATTAGTACTGTGGGGACAATACCCAAACCTCATTTTAAGGCTTCCTCTAAGACAGCAGAGTGGGTTATACCGTATATAATAATAATAATATAATATAAATAATAAATTTAATTTGTTGACTGCTCCCTCTCCCCGAAGGGACTCGGAGCGGTGCACAGGGCAAATAAAACAATAAATGCACATACATAATTAAAAACAGATTAAATATTATCCCTGCGCTAAAAATTCCCAGTTAAAAATTACTAAAATTCCCAGTTAAAACAACTAAAACCCCATAGAGAGAGACTACCCTAGGCCGGCCAAGCAGAACAGATATGTTTTTAGTTTTAGACGGAAGGAGCGGAGTTCCGTGGTTGTTCTAATGTCGGGGGGAAGGTCATTCCAGAGGGCTGGGCCCGCCACAGAGAGAGCCCTTCCCCTGGGCGTCGCCCGCTGACAAAGTGGGAGCGAATCGGCCGTGTGGATGTATGAGGCAGGATCTGATCCTGCAAATAACTAGGTCCCGAGCCATGGAGCGCTTTAAAGATGATAACTAGAACCTTGAAGCGCACCCGGAAGACGACAGGCAGCCAGTGCAGCTCGCGCAAGAGCGGTGTTACGTGGGTAAACCTTGAGGTTCCCATAATTGCTCGCGCGACTGCATTCTGGACTAGCTGAAGTCTCCGAGTGCACCTCAAGGGGAGCCCCATGTAGAGAGAGTTACAATAGTCCAGTCCAGACCGCGTTATACCTAGATTTAAAACAAAAAACAAACAAACACTGAGATGGTGAACTAGGAGTATGAAATTGTAGGAGACTTTGAAACAGAGTTCAATACGTCGTATGACCCAAACCCATGATTTATGAAGAAGTAATTAATGTAAGTATAGAGTCAGAGGGGATTATTCCAATTTTTTGTCAAATTTCACGGATGTCTTA
This sequence comes from Rhabdophis nuchalis, assembly GCA_039707465.1. Taxonomy (NCBI): domain Eukaryota; kingdom Metazoa; phylum Chordata; class Lepidosauria; order Squamata; family Natricidae; genus Rhabdophis; species Rhabdophis nuchalis. The sequence goes on along the minus strand of CM077657.1, from coordinate 17,715,515 downwards.
GAGCAGGGTGTCAAACTTGATTTCACTCAGGGCCGCAACATGGTTGCATTTGACCTTGGGGTGGCATGTGGGTGTGGCCATGGGGGCGGGGCCATATGGGCGTGGCCACGGGGGTGTGGCCAGATCAACGTCACTCGTGTTGGGAGTGCATGTGGTGGCCTGAGCAGTCTGCCAAAGAAAATACACTTGGCTGCAACGGCCTCCGGCAACCCTCTGCCAATGAAAATGGAGATCACAAAGGCCACCCGCGCCCCTTCTGAGCTCTGTTTTCGCTGACAGAGGCACACTGGGCTGGTCCTGTGCTGTTCCCCGCAGACCAGATCTAAGCACCCCGCAGCTCTGCTGGCTGCCAAGGGACCACAACAATTAAAGCATCTCTTCCTGTTAGCTGTCCAACCTCTGCATCCATGAAAACCACCTTGCCACCTCCTTTTTCATTGGTAGTTTTGTAGAATTCTTTCTGATGTTTAACTGAAACATTCCTTTCTCCAACTTAAGACCATCATTCCATCTTCTTGTGCTTTGAGAGTGAAAAATGCGGGTCGCGGTCAGGGTTTTTGATAAGGTGTAGGATTATTTATAGCAATGAACATAAAAAAAGACTCTTCAGCTTCTTTTTTCATTCTTACAATTTTTTTCAGAAGCAAAGTTAACTCTGGGCCTGAGCTCACCCACAAAACTCTGAAATTATTATTATTATTCTGTGCTTGGTGAAGAAACTACGCTAAGGCTGTTTAGCAAAACAAATGAATTATATGGGTGAACTAAACTTGGATATAATTAGATTGGATAGGGCTATTTAAGCAAAAGCCTACTTTATTTTATTTTGTCCTTGAAGGATCAAGCAATTGTTTTCTCTTTTATGATACCTTTTGCTCTTTGTTTTAATTACATTGCAAGGTGTATGTTATTTATTTATTGGAGTGATTTGCTCACCTTGCAGTTGTGAGTCTGAGCAGCAAAAACAGGTTAAACCAAAGAATGTCAATAGCAGATTGACTAACAAGAATAAAAATAACAAAATATGAAGCACAATGGAGGCCACACCACTGCTATACAGCTATTCTCCAACTGGTACACGGTAGCTTATTCAATACCCTGAACCCAAACACATGACAGGTGTAGGCACCTCAACAGAGAAGACTTGCCAGATGACCTCATTTCATAGAAGGGACCTATAGCAAGTCCACTCGGTTGGATTTAGTGAAATAGGTGGGCTTTGTGAAATACTTGAAAAATAAGGGATGCCACAAAAGTCTCTATCAATGCTTAAAAAACAAACAAGCGAGTAAGCAAACTAGACCATGCCACGGTCAAGTTCAAAAGACCAGAGTGGATGCAAGTGAAGTTATCCAAAAGTTGCCTCAAATAATTTTCACATAAGAAGATTCTTCCAATGAAACTTCTCAAGAGTCTTTCTCTTTCTCTCGTCCCAGCCTAAACTTTTTTTTTCTTTTATGCCATATGGTATCTTGTGGAACATGTTCAAATCTCTGTAAACGTTCTTCATTGGCGTGGAATCCTGCTTTGACTTTAGAGATGATTTCTGAGAATTTCAGGTTAAAACTATTAAAATAATCTTAACAGAATAGAATAACAGAGTTGTAAGGGACCTTGTAGGTCATTAGTCCAACCCCCTCCCCAAGCCATGTATTAAAGATGGCACTCCAATCTCTTATGGAAAGCTTCCAGCTCCCACAACTTTCAGAGGCAACTTCTGTTCCATTGGTTGATTGTTCTCACTGTCAGGAAATTCCTCCTTATATCCAGGTGGAATCTCTCCTTGATCAGTTTCCATCCATTGTTCCTTCTCTGGCCTTCAGGTGCTTTGGAAAATAGCTTGACCCCCTCCTCTCTGTGGCAACCTCTCAAATATGGAAGACTGCTATCATGTCTCCCCTGGTCCTTCTCTTCACTAGACTAGCCATGCCCAGTTCCTGCAACCGTTCTTCATATGTATCATCCTGGTTGCTCTTCTCTGCACTTTTTCTAGAATCTCAATATCTTTTTTACATCGTGGTGACCAAAACTGGATGCAGTACTCTAGGTGTGGCCTTATCAAGGCTTTATAGAGTGGTATCAGTACCTCCCTTGACCTTGATTGTATCCCTCTGTTTATGCAATTTAGGATTGTGTTGGCTTTTTAAACTGTCACCACACACTATTTGCTCATTATTCAACTGGTTGTCCACTAAGACTTCAAGATCCATCTCACTTGTGGACTTCTGGCTGAGAAATTTGGGGGGCTGAAGTCCATACATCTTAAAGTTGCCAGGCTTGGACAGTTAGCCAAAGCTAAGTGGGGCCTTTGTGGTTTATTAATTCAGTAAACTGTGGCTTAGCACAATGCAAGAGCCCAATCAGAGTTTTCAATGTCGCTGTGCATATTTCAGCAGGGAAAAGATCTTGCTTCTCATACCTCCCCTCTCCTTTTCTTTCTTACCACATGTATCTTTATTCTTCTGCTAAATCTCCACGAACACAACCAACACTTTATACTGTATTTCTCGTATCTTAATTTTGCCATAAGGCTGTTCCATCGCGAAACAAGTTATTTTCTATTCTCCCAGCTTGACATATTGCCTGCATATATATTTTTTTATTCACCGTGTAGTTTCTTTGCTTTTTATTTGCCTCTGAAATGCAGAAAGATGTCCTGGTTTTGATTACTGTGTTCTAGCTTTTTTCTTTCCTTTTTTTAAATTTAACAGTGTGAATGAATTGAGATGCTGCGGGAGGCAAGGGAAGGAGGATTTACAACAGTTTCATAATGTGTTAACTGTGTTTGTTTATTAACTTCAGTTTTATTCATTACCGTTAATTACACCCCTTATACTAATGGGGTTAATTACAGGCTCCTATGGTAAATCTTAATCATCTTAATTTTTGGTAACTTTATAATAAGACTATTGTAATATGTTGGAATGGCTTTGAAGACCGCTTATAAATAGTGAAAAAATTCTTCAGCATTTTTTTACGGGACCTATAAACCACACAACCTGGGTGACCTATAAATATTGTTCAGCCATAATAGCAAAGTCATATAGACGGAGAGCTATCTTCAAATCCCTCCTAATTCTAAGATGACGATAAATACAGTGGAGAATAATCAGGCACCCTGAAATCCATCCAAAATATTGTTGCTGGGTTGAATACGTCTTTGTGTTTTTATACTTCTTCACTCCAATAAAGTACGTTTTTCAATCTAAATATCGTTTAAAGAGATAACATCCCTCAGAGAACTGCAGCCAGATTAAAATTAGAAGAAAAATGTCGGGGTCTGAATAACACCTAGGACAAAAGAAGACATGAAATTGAAAAGGTTGTGTTCTGACTTAGGCTCCCAAAGAGCTTGAAGCAAACTCCTGGTGCCGACAAAAAACCCTTTTATTAATTGACTGTGAATTCTTCTCATTCACATGCAGCGAAAGAGAGGATTTACGGTCACAGACCTTATCTGGCTTGGAGAGCTGCCAGGCCGATATCTGCAAAATGTGGCAAGGAGTATCGGAGAGTCACAAACCAATTAAGCAAACTCATTGTCTCCTGCAAACTCCACTCCCCTTTCGCTCCTCTTTTATTTCCTCTGGGAGGGGCCATTCAGCGTCCCCCTGTGGCCGTACTCCCAAGTCGACCCCTGTTCTTTAGCTGTTCCCTTCGCCTGGCAACTCTGCGCATGCACACACTGGGAACAGGCTCCAGCTGTTCTTCTGCCCCACTAATATCTGACTCCAAAGGCAGCTGATAACTGTCAATTTTAGCACAGGTTTCTTATTTAATTCGTTTTAATTATTGTTATTGTATTTGTTGTTATTTATTTGTGATTTCTAATTCCCTGTGCACCGCCCTGAGTCCATCTTGATGGAGATAGGTGCAGTATATAAATTGAAATAAATTGGGGGAAAAAAATGAAATTGACACAGAGCCCTCCTCAGAGCCTACCCCAGATTCCAGGACTGGCCCATGTTCCTCCCCAACCTCCTCACTGTCCGAATCTCCCCCCAGTGCCACTGGCCGCTGGTGGGTCACAACAGTTTGTTCAATTTGTTGCTTTGTTGATTAATAATATTTTTTTCTCCTAATTCTCTCCCTACCCCTCTAAAAAAAGTTTCCTGAACGTAGGATAAGATAAATGCTCCCACTGCCAATTCCGTTGCAAAGCAGCATATCATCACATTTCTGAACTGTGAATCCCATTTTGCTTGGAGATGCTTAAAAAGTCACTTTGCTAGTTAGATAATGCGCTTATTACTTATTATCTCACTTTTAGTGTAGGTGCATGAAATGCCCTTTATCTGTGCTTTTCTTGACCTTCCTCTTCTTCTAATTGAGAAATACTGAAGTTCAGGTGTTAATAAATTGGTTTCATATCACTTGTGTGTTAATGTCTTCTCGCTTGTCACCTCCTGCCTTTTAGAGAACATAGGAGGAGAACCACATTAGTGTGCCATGCAAACTGTGATTAGAGAGGACGAAATAAAAAAAAATACACTTCTTTTTATATTTTAATGAAATATCCACGTAGATTAAGCATATAGAGAAGAATTAAGTCTGACTGGTTTGTTTGTTTTTAATTTCATGTTGAAGCAAATATTCAGTGACCTCACTTGTATATATTTCTCTTTCAAGATTCCTTGTTTGAATGGTTACCAGGGTGGATAAAAATCAGTGATTTTTTTAAAAGTAAAAACAAACAAACCATGAGATTTATCCTAAGCATGAGAGCCTATACCATTTCAGACAATTGACTGTCTAGTCCAGGGGTCTGCAAAATTGGCTCTTTTAAGACTGGTGGACTTCAACTCCCAGAATTCCCCAGCCAGCAAAGCTGGCTGAGGAATTCTGGGAGTTGAAGTCCACCAGTCTTAAAAGAGCCAACTTTGCAGACCCCTGTTCTAGTCTCTTCTTAAAAACCTCCAGTGATATCTGAAGACAACCTGTTCCATTGGTTAATGGTCCTCACTGTTAGGAAGTTTCTCCTTAATTCCAGGTTGCTTCTCTCCTTGATTAGTTTCCATCCATTGTTTTGTGTCCTGTTTTCAGGTGCTTTGTAGAATAATTTGACCCCCTCTTCTTTGTGGCAGCCCCTCAAATACTGAAATACCACTATCGTGTCACCCCTAATTCTTCTTTTCTTTAGACTAGCCAAACCTAAATCCTGCAGCTGTTCTTCATACAGTTTAGTCTCCAGGCTTTTGATCATGTTAGTGGCTCTTCTCTGAACTTTTTCCAAAGTCTCAACATCTTTTTTTTTTAGTATGGTGACCAAAATTGGTTGCAGTATTCCAAGTGTGGTCTTACTGATCTGGTTATATGAAGTAAGTATAAGTTGGAAATTTCATTTTTGCACAAACATGCACGCACATGTTTTTAAGACACCTACCTGTGCATACTGCCTCAATGAAATTGAAAGAAATAAATTGACCCAGTTTCTTTCGTACTGAGGCACTCGTTCAAACTTCATATACTTCATAAAGAGAGGAATAGAATCAAGATCACGTGAATTGTTAATACCACTTTATAAGGCCTTGGGAAGGCCACACTTGGAATACGGCATCCAGTTTTGGTCTCCACGATGTAAAAAAGATGTGGAGACTCTAGAAAGAGTGCAGAGAAGAGCAACCAAGAGGATTAGGGGACTGGAGGCTAAAACATATGAAGAACGGTTGCAGGAACTGGGTATGTCTAGTTTAATGAAAAGAAGGACTAGGGGAAACATGATAGCAGTGTTCCAATATCTCAGTGGCTGCCATAAAGAAGAGGGAGTCAACCTATTCTCCAAAGTACCTGATGGCAGGACAAGAAGCAATGGGTGGAAACTAATCAAGGAGAGAAGCAACTTAGAAATAAGGAGAAATTTCCTGACAGAACAATTAATCAATAGAACAACGTGCCTCCAGAAGTTGTGAATGCTCCAACCCTGGAAGCTTTTAAGAAGATGTTGGATAACCATTTGTCTGAAGGGGTGTAGAGTTTCCTGTCTAAGTAGGGGGTTGGACTAGAAGACCTTCCAGGTCCCACCAACTCTGTTATTCTATCCTGTTCTGTCCTGTCCTGTCCTATCCTATCCTATCCTATCCTATCCTATCCTATCCTATCCTATCCTATCCTATCCTATCCTATCCTATCCTACTTCTATAAGACAAAATTCACCCATCTTGGCAGAAAAAGGATGAATTGCTGGAGTATAAATATATATTATTTTAGATAAACTTAACACTCGGGAACAATTTTAATAAAAAAAAACATTGTTAAAAACGAAGAACAGATATATAAATACACACATATATATTTCTGCCTTAGGTGCCACACTAGTTCTGATTCATATGTCTAAGACATTTTCATTGCCTTGTTTTTCAGAGATGCAAAAAAAAAAAAATTATACGTTGAAATTCCAAAACACCTTTGCATATTTATCAGCCTGAAAACTATCCTGTGTGGAAGACAGCTGTCTTATAGTGATTATGCCTATCACCTTTTTAAAAGTTTCCAATAGGGCTCCATTCACGTGTCCTGATTAATAAACTGTTGGCTTACCATTTTCATATGCTAAGCAAGCCAGAGGGTTAATGTGATGAGATTGACAGTCAGGTGACTGCTGTTTGCTGCATTGTCTAAAGTAGCTGCTAATTAACATCCTGGGATTAAAATGCTACAGCTACGGAATTTAGTGCTGTGTGTTGTATTTCCCACCAGTCTGGTGAATTGGATAGAACAGCCTGCGATTATCATTAGAGCAGCCAGTTGCTCCAGGCTTGTTCTAGAAAGTTCATTTTAAGCGTTTGACAAGGGAAGACATTAGCGCCAGCCGAACTGGAAATAATCTTTCACTGGAAATCAGGTATTCCTGAAAGTCTGTGTTCTGACCCAGGTTTCCTTAACAAGCAAGAAACGGAGTCTTGGTCCCGACAAAAAACTCTTTTATTTACACAATTGTGAATTCCTTTCATTCACAGTCAGCAAGGCTTAGCAAAGTCTTTCCAAGGGTGGTTTAATCAAATTCGAATCTATCTATCTATCTCTATCCATCCCATCCCTCCACCCACCCAAACCATCCCATCCCATCCCATCCCATCCCATATCCTATCTATCTATCTATCTATCTATCTATCTATCTATCTATCTATCTATCTATCTATCTATCTATCTATCTATCTATCTCCAACCCCCCAAAATTAATTCATCAGAACACTTCTTCCACTTCCATTTAAAGGGAAAATATGTTAGTATTTGCTGGGATTTGAGATGCTTTGGAAGAAAATCAAAATCCTATCCTAACTTACGAAGCTCTTAAAGGAAGGCAGTATAGAGCTTTTCTCTTTGTAAGAACTTTAAAAAAAATAAAACATCTTTTTTTAAAAAAGCAGTATGAAAAGACATTCATATATTTTTTTTACCAGACGTTTATTTCCATGGAACTGATGTGGTTGAAGGTAAGAACCTGGCCTACTAAAAGAGGTAGCTAATAACCTCCAGAAAAGCAGAGCAATACATCTGGTGCTCCCACAGTGTCCCCTCCTCTTTGTCTTCTGTTCCCTAAAAGCAATACAGTAGCTGTGTTTTCTTTGCTTTGCTTTCTACCGTTGGGTCAAGTAGATAGGCAGGCAGGTGGATCAATAGAGGGCACTCTCTCTTGGAGAGTTCACTCTATGCCTGAAGAACCAGTTGTTTGAATTTAGCAGCCAGGTGAAAGTCTGAAGCTTAATAGGCACAGAAAGACCTCGACTGGGTTCTTGGGTGATTTGATCACTCCTGAGATGATGGTGGCAATTCCACCTTCAGCTCTGCGGTTGTAACGCCGTGAAAATGTTATTAGTGTGCTTTGTTCTTGTGCCTGTCCCTTTTATTACAAAATGTTCTGCTCACAGGATACATTTCATGCTAGGTACACTTCGTGACGCAAAGCAATAAAGTGTTTCCAATGCTTAGGTAAAGGTAAAGGGTCCCCTCGCACGTACGTGCTAGCCGTTCCCGACTCTAGGGGGCGATGCTCATCTCTGTTTCTAAGCCGAAGAGCCAGCGCTGTCCAAAGACGTCTCTGTGGTCATGTGGCCAGGATGACTCAATGCTGAAGGCGCATGGAACACTGTTACCTTCCCTCCAGAGGTGGTTCCTATTTTTCTACTTGCATTTTTGCATGCTTTCGAACTACTAGGAAAGCTGGGACAATTAACGGGATCTTACTCCGTTACATGGCACTAGGGATTCAAACCGCTGAACTTCCAACCATTCTGGTCGACCAGCTCAGTGTCTTAGCCTCTGAACCACCAAGTCCTTAGGAGATATGTTCCTTTATGAACATAAGTGTTTATAATAGCCATTGTATGATGCTCAGAGATGCTGACATGAGGATGGGGATTTTATTTTTATTTCCTTATGAGCAAATTTGCATCCTGATGAAAGTTTCAATTCTGCCCTATTCCACTGGGCTCTAGGGAAAAACAAAACACAACAACAACTGGATCATTTTTTTGGCCGTCAATAGAATCATGTCTAAGTAGCGTCTCCTGTACTTTAGAACCTGACCAGATCAGCATTTAATATGTAAATCCAGGACTGTGAAGCAATTTGAATTGCAGGTGGAAGAAGTCCACTTCAAATTCACTCAACCTCATCGTAAAGCCACTTCTTTGACAAGGATGGCATCGGAGACGTTTTTATTCCCCTCTTCTTTTTCATTGCATGGTCTCCAAATTATCTAGCAAAGGTTTTTCCAGTTGTTTGAGGTCGTTTAGATTTAGCCTGATGATGGAGGACTTGATATAACCCTCAATAGCACATGTGGCTCGCTCGCTAAAATTTGAGGGCAAAATTGCTCTCATCTTTCACAGCTGCTATCTGAAGTTGCGTAGGATGCCACCTTGATCACTGTTGGATAACTTTCCAATTACAGGGTCCAAAGTTTATGGCTGATGTGTTTGGTAGAGTCTTGTTTTCTTCCAGATTGTTCTACTGAATCTTGTTTAGATTGATTTATTTTCAGGATGAAGGTGGGATCATGGGCGAAGGATTATTATTATTATTATTATTTTGAGTTTTGACTTTCAGGTGACCTTAAATTAGTGCCGTTCTGATCCCGACTACTTTCTCTGTTTCCATCTGTCTTTAAGCGCTCAAAAGCGCTGCGCATACCACATCTGATTTGGTACTAACCTCCTGAATCTGAACAGCTCATAGCTCGCAAATGAAATGTTCATGGAACACTTACACTTGTAATTATCACCTCCATCTATCATCTGTTTCAACTGCAATAAAGCACAAGAAGAAGAAGTGTTAGCTGACTCACTGCCTTAATTATGAACTTTGAAAGTCTATCTGTCTGTATCGTACAGAAAAGTAAACAATTGATGAGTCTTACACTTATTTTTCATAGGTTATACTAGCGTTATAGCATAGCCCCCTCCCCTTTTTTTTTTCATTCTGGCCTCATTAAACATGATCTTACAATGTCAGTTAATTTATTGCTGAGATTAAATGTCTCGTTAAATTCTGATGAGGCCTGTTGCCTTCCTGGGCAAAACTGGTTATGTAATACTCTTGCATTAAATTTTTGTTCTATCTTTTCCTGCCCAGGTAAATGAACAGAGCAGCCTGAAACCGTTTTCTCTTCTAAGTAAGATTTTTTCTGCAAGATAAATTTTTCAGAAGGCAAGGACAGGATTAACGTACGATGGCTTTAAATAGGAGTTCTTTATTTTACCTTCCATCCTGCTTCAGGGATTTCATTATTATTATTATTATTTTGATCGTAGAAAGACCATAAAACAGGAATGCTCACCTGTTGTGATTTTCTTCTTGAGCATTTTAGTGATTATTAAATCTTTTATTTTATTTTATTTTATTTATTTATTTAGAGTGATTACATTCTGTTTAGGAACGTTGTTCTGATAAATATCCCAAAGCCAACATTAAATGTGAAAGAGTGCAGAGAAGAGCAACAAAGCTGATTAGGGGACTGGAGGCTAAAGCATATGAAGAACGGTTGCAGGAACTGGGGATGTCTAGTTTAATGAAAAGAAGGACTAGGGGAGACATGATAGCAGTCTTCTGATATCTCAGAGGCTGCCACAAAGAAGAGGGAGTCAAGCTATTCTCCAAAGCATCTGAGGGCAGGACAAGAAGCAATGGGTGGAAACTAATCAAGGAGAGAAGCAAGTTAGAATTGAGGAGAAATTTCCTGACAGTTAGAACAATTAATCAGTGGAACAACTTGTCTCCAGAAGTTGTGAATGCCGCAACAGTACAAGTCTTCAAGAAGATGTTGGATAACCATTTGTCTGAAACGGTATAGGGTTTCCTGCCTAGGCAGGGAGTGGGACTAGATGACCTTCAAGGTCCCTCCCAACTCTGCTATTGTATTGTAAATGTGCAGATCAGAGCTGTCCAACTTTGGCAAATGTAAGACTTGTGGACATCCTTTTGAACAGTCACTAAATGAACCGTTGTAAGTCAAGGACCGCCTGTAATGAATCTGTTGCTTTGTTAGAGCTCCCTTCTGTATGTTATAGATCATTTGCAGGCATTCAAATTGGATAAGACCAGTGTGGTTATTAAAACTTTCCTGTAGTATCCTAGCAACAGTTTTGCTGTCCTGAAGTCAAGTCCTTTAGCTAAAGAGTGTGAAATATATACTATTGTCAGCGCTGTAAAGTATTCATGTTGCAATCTGAATATGAGGATTTAAAATCATTCTGGATTAAAATTCCAATTAAATTATGTAACTTTATTTATTTCTGGTTTTTTGGTAGCCAGCTCCCTGGTATCTATTCTATTAAGCGCTATTGAATGTTCTCAGCATCTGGATAGTGCTTTGAGAACATTTAGGGTGCTTTTGATTCCATTTTATTTCATTTTATTTTATTTTCATCTTCAGGTTCTTTCTTTCTTTCTTTCTTTCTTTCTTTCTTTCTTTCTTTCTTTCTTTCTTTCTTTCATTTGTTCTCACTTTGGGGATGATTTTGTGGGTCTGAGTGTATGTGTGTGTGTGTGTTCACAGGATAGTGCTTTAGATGCAATTCCAGTCTATAGCTCACATACCCAACCCATTTATTAAATCATTATCTGCAATGTAAAATGTACTTGATTACTATTACTATTACTATTTATTTGATTTGTAGACCGCACCCTCTCCCCGAAGGGACTCGGGGCGGTGCACAGGACTTTAAAAGCATATATAAATACAACAATACAATATTTAAAATAGAATGAAATAATTTACCTGCGCTAAAAGTTTAAAATCTTAAAACCTTAAAACCCTTTATACTAATCCCAGCAATCCCTATTAAAACAATTTAAATTTATATTACAGCCTAGGAAGGATAGATTAGGCTTGATCAATTTAGCAGTTTTGATTGCCCTCCAAATCGTTATTAAAAAAAACCAGAGAGAAGCGAGAGGACTTGGTATGTTTCCGTACACACACATACACACACACACACACACACACACACACACACATTCACAGCACTCAACTCTAACGCTCATCCTAAGTCCTTAGAGCAGGGATGTCCAAACTTGGGAACTTTAAGACTTGTGGACTTCAACTCCCAGAATTCCCCAGCCAGCATAGCTGGCTGGGGAATTCTGGGAGTTGAAGTCCACAAGTCTTAAAGTTCCCAAGTTTGGACATCCCTGCCTTAGAGTATTGCCTGTACCAAATTATTGTCTACTCAGTGTGCCTCGGTTTTCCTACAAAAATAATAAGTAGATCATAATAACTGCGCACAAGGCAAATCTTTTGTGTTTTGTTGCGTGTCGTTGTTTTTTTCCCTTCACATTTTTGTACATTTGAAACAGACCATTTGACACGTGTCCAGATGTGTCCCAAAGGTGCTTTTTCAGGAGGCAACTGGACTTTTTTTTTCTTTGAACACGTTTCGCTTCTCATCCAAGAAGCTTCTTCAGCTCTGACTGGATGATGGAGGAAGGAAGGATCCTGTCAGGGCTGAGGAAGCTTCTTGGATGAGAAGTGAAACATCTTCAAAGAAAAATCAAGAAAATCCAGTTGCCTCCTGAAAAAGCACCTTTGGGACAACCATGACCTGGATGGCTGAGCAGCTCTACAGATTTTTAGAATCCAGATTTGCTTAATCCACACATGATTCTCTTAAGCAATTGCAGAGGTTCATTTCAGAACTGTGTCAAAAAAAGTTCATCAAACGAGGCACAACTCTTAGCCAAAGGCACTTAGACTTATATACCACTTTACAGTCTTTTACAGCCCTCTCTAAGTGGTTTACAGAGTCAGCCTCTTGCCCCCAACAATCTGGGTCCTCATTTGACCCACCTCGGAAGGATGGAAGGCTGAGTCAACCTTGAGCCTGGTGAGATTCGAACTGCTGAATTGCAGGCAGCCGACAGCCAGCAGAAGTAGCCTGCAGTACTACACTCTTACCCCTGCGCCTCCTTGCAGTGGCCGCGAAGTCAAGGCTACCTGTAACCTCAACATTGTTCTAGGGCAATGTTTCTCAACCTTGTCAACTTGAAGATGTCTGGACTTCAACTCCCAGAATTCCCCAGCCAGTAAATACTGGCTGGGGGATTCTGGGAGTTGAAGTTCAGACATCTTCAATTTGACAAGGTTGAGAAACACTGTTCTAGGGAGTATCCAGCATCGTAGAACTTGCATAAGAGAAATTGCTAAGACAATCTGTGAGAAGAAAATGTTCTCCTTTTTGCCATTTTTTCTCCGTAGGCAATTTTTACAGCCCGAATGCTTAAGAGTCTAGCAAATTACTTGTCTCGACAACGAAATGAGTCTTATGACCTTTCCCGCATTCAAGACACTCGCCAGGATGAATTGCTCCCTAAGTAATAATCTGTTTAAAAGCTGGTTTTGAATTATTTGTGCTTCTGTGACGTGACGAAAAGAAAATGACGGGTTGGCAGAAATCTTTAACCTGTCTTCCACCATCATCATCCACCACGGATGGTCTACTCCAGCAATTTGCGTTTGTGTGTTTGGAAATGTATTCGCGAATCTTGGGTTGCTTTTCGGCTGGAGTTTGAAAAACAATCTTCTATTTCTGATTACTGGTTGTGACTATTCATGTACTGGATTTTGCCTTCCACATTCTGTCTTCTTTTTTCCCCTTTAGGGCAGTGCAGTTATGTGCAAAATAGTCCATCAAACAACTTGTTATCACAGTTTTTATGTTAGGGGGTGTCAGGGTTCCACATAAGACCCCCAACGAATGAAGACTCTGAGGCTTGAGTTTCCTCAATTTCCTTTATTAGTGATGTCATATTGGCACATCTGGGAAAACCCGAATCTGAAAGCTTCCGGGTTTTCCCCACCCAAAAGGAAGTTCAAGTTCCTGCCCAGTACCCACATGTCCATCACATGGCCCAATCAGGCACTGTCTCTACTGGAGATGCCTCCCAGTCACCTCATTGCAGCTGCAGGGCAAGATGGCCTTGACTCTCTGAGAAAAGAACATCATTTAGACCAGAGGTTCCCAAACTTGGCAACTTTAAGACTTGTGGACTTCAACTCCCAGAATTCTCCAGCCAGCAGAGCAACCTTGGAAGATTGAGAATCTCCATAGACATAGTGTCTGTGCAGATTTTTTCCCCCTACTGGCTAGATTACTGGAGGCATGTTATGGTATGTCTACAATGGCTTGACCTTTGCTTGGACCACTCATAGATTTTAGGATCTCCAGTTTTGTGGACGGCATCTTCAGAACCATAGTTGGCTTGCTGGATTCGTAGGAGGTCGCATTTCATTCATTTGTTCCTTTCTCTCCCTGTCTTGACTGCTGCTCTGTTAACATTGACCATGGAAAACTCAAGATGTAATAATCCCAAGTTAAATGAAATGAGCCCACGATATATAATCTCCACTTTTACAGCCATGTTTTTCGATTTGGAATTAATCATCAGGAGGCTAGGTATTGCTGAAGAAATAACTTGCTTTGTTATAATAGTTCTAACCTAGGTTTCCCAAGAGCCTGAAGCAAACTCCTTGTCCCGACTAAAAGGCCTTTTATTAATCGACTGTGAATTCTGATCATTCACATCCAGCAAAGTCTTTTGAAGGGAGGATTTACGGTCACAGACCTTGTCTGGCTTGGAGAGCTGCCAGGCCGATATCTGCAAAACTTGGCAAGGAGTCTCGAAGAGTCACGAAACAATTAAGTGAACTAATTGTCTCCTGCAAACTCCACTCCCCTGTCGCTCCCTCTTTTATTTCCTCTGGGAAGGGATATTCATCATCGAACTGTAGCCTTACTCCCAAGTCGACCCCTGTTCTTTAGCTGTTCCCTTCGTCTGGCAGCTCTGCGCATGCGCACCCTGGGAACAGGCTCCAGCTGTTCATCTGCCTCACTGATGTCTGACTCTGAAGGGAGCTGATAACTGTCAGACGGCCCTGGCCCCCTCTCTGCCTCCGACACAGAGCCCTCCTCAGAGCCTTCCTCAGACTCCAGGACTGGCCCATCTTCCTCCCCAACCTCCTCACTGTCCGAATCTTCTGCCAGCTTTGCTGGCCACTAGCGGGCCACAACAGTAACAGTACTTTTATTATATGCTAAAACAACACCCTTGGATACAAATGTACACGGGCTGAAATTTATAACACACAACCACTTTGTTTTTCCTGGTCGGTTCTACACAGAAATGATAACTGAAACAAACAAACCAAAAACAAAACAAAACCCCAAACCTATTTTTTCTTTCCATGCTCTCCATTTCTTTCATCTGTAATGCAGAAGGGGCTTTGTTGTTGTCTGAACTACACTTACAGATTAGTTTGTTTGTGTGTTTTGCTTTGTTTCAGCAATTACCGATACCATCTTGCTATTTACAAAAGGCCTCGAGGCTCATTTCAAAAGCAGGGTATATATTTTAACATACACACACAGACAGAAAACCCCTTCTGTCCCTTTGAACATTTCTTTTTTCCTTTCTCTTCCCTTCACAACATTACTCTGCAGAGCTAATAAGCTATCCCCGAATAATTTAAGAGAAAAGATAAGATACTCCACGGTGAACACAATAATACTAATTGATTAACTTTTTTTTTTTAATATTAATCTGAACAATGTAACTGCTGCTTGGCAATTAATTACAAGAATTAATTGCAAAGGTGATGTGTTACACTGTTCCTGTGCTTTGCTTACCACTATTCGGAACATTAATAATTTGTGTTATCCCATTAAATTAAAGTTAGATGTGCCAGTAAAAAGTTAGAGCAGTTACAGCTTTCTACAGATTCTACATTTCATGACTAGAGAGGAAGAGATAAAAAGATGTATTTTGCAGATTTTCTTTAAATCACCAACTATATATATATTGCTAAGATAGAATCTCTTTGAAACTGGGTTTCTGTTTAATCTACAAATTAGATTCAAAGGAATGAAATATTAGCATTTCTATCAATAAATTTGAATAGAATTAGATTAGTTTGAACTAATGGAAGAATAAAATAGTGACATTCTCACATTAAGCATGATGATTTCGTACATTATATTATATATTTCTCTTTATTTTATGAATAGTAGAACTTTTATGAGCTGTAATTCAGAAAAATGAAGGCACATATTAATGGAATTATCTTCTGCCTTCACGAATATTACTTCTGACATAGCTTTTTCCCCCCCAGTCGTAAGTCCTGATCTGATTTATAAATTACCATTTTTTCTCTCTCTCTCAGTTTCAGCTCAAAGTCTTAAAAGCAATCTTGATTCCATGGGACATCAGATACAGCGTTTGGAAAACGACATCAAGAAATTCCCCCAAATAGAAGATCCTCGTGATAAATTTGTTGGAAAAATGATCATATCCTTTTGCGTGTTATTGCTCTTTTCCTAGTCAAATAAGTGAACTCTGTCCTGCTTACAATGTTTAAGCAATATAACATGAAATAACTTTTGAATGAAAGAATGATGTGTTTGATCAGAAAGTTGTCAGCCACGGTTGTGATGTATCTTCATGTGAAATTCCAAAGGACTATCTGCTTTTTCTCATTATTTTAATTAGACTACTGAATATAGGCATTACGTTTTGCCTCGATTCATTCTTTGCCCTAATCAAAATCATGACGTTTCAGTCATTTTCTCACTAGGGTAGCTGAGTGTTTTGTGGACAGCAGCCCAAAGGGCAACTTCATTTGGCTACTTGTGGAAATTTCAGACAAAGCCTAGAACTTCCTTTGTTGGTTCTGAAATAAGGTAAGAAATCTCAGCTTCCTTAAAAATGTTTTAATTTAGGCCGCAGGGAGGGTGGGGGGAATAAGACATGAAATGGCCAGATTTGGTGACAGTACCAAATTGTTTAGGATGGATAGACAAACAGACACGTGAAAAGCAGAAGATGGATTTCTCCAAATGAGTAAAAAGGGGAAAAAAAATAAAACGACTGTCAGGCTAAGCACAATGAAACAATCCAGACAAATCTCAGTTCTTGATCTACTTACACACAATAGACAGAATCTTGCCAGACTAAATCCTTAAAACTCTCTCCCTAATGGATATATCTGGGAGACTTTTGCGCAGGGGTATCCAACCTTGGCAACTTTAAAACTTTCGCCGCCCTGGGTCCATTTGGAGAAGGGCGGGGTATAAATTTAATAAATAAATAAAAATAAATAAAAAAACCTCAACTCCCAGCATTCTCCAGGCAGGATGGGTTCAGTAGCCCCTATTTATTGATTTATTTCTTACTTGGTTGGGTTTCCACCCCCCACCCCTCATTCATGTTTGTGTGTAAGCTGAAGAGATTTGAGATGTTTGTGACGGAACACGAAAAAAATACATTTAAACATTAATGGATACCTTAGTGCAGGGGTCTGCAAAGCATGGCTGGCTGGGGAATTCTGGGAGTTGAAGTCCACCAGTCTTAAAAGAGCCAATTTTGCAGACCCCTGCCTTAGTGAATGCCCTGTTGTTTTAACTTACTTATGTCCTGCAAGCATGTTTGGGGAAATGTTTTGATGTATATGTGATTGTATTAATGTGCAAAAGGATGTACAGGCATGTGTGTTTTTGTATTATATCTCTATCTAGCAAGGATGATAAGTGATAAGTTAAAAACTGGAAAAAGGGTAGTCGTAGTATCGTTATTATCTTTCTAACCTTCTCTACTACTCCCTTTTACTGGTATAATTTATTATGTTTAATATAACTTTGTTGCTTTGCATGTTAAGTGAGAGCTTCTGCACTAGAGACAAATTCCTTGTGTGTCTAATTGCACTTGGCCAATATTCTATTCTATTCTATTCTATTCTATTCTATTCTATTCTATTCTATTCTATTCTATTCCATTCCATTCTATTCTATTCTATTCCATTCCATTCCATTCCATATCCCATCCCATCCCATCCCATCCCATTCAACACAAAGATTCATGTGTGTGATTTATATATTCTTTTTAAAAAACTGTCTATCTTGACAGTTAAACATAACCTCCATTCTTAGACCCATTTCTGAATGGCAGGTGCTAAACTACAAGAACGGTACCCATTAGTGAGCATCCTATTTATATATGATTGCATCTCTTTTCTTTCTTACTTCCGCATGTAGTTAACAAAGAGGAGAATGTAGGCAATATCTTTATTGGGCCTGGTAACAACGCAAAAGAGCTGGGAAGCTTTTTAGTTCGGCTGCATTTTTCATTAAGCAAAAGGGAAACCAAAATAAAACAAAAAACACAGAGAGTTACAGCCAAACAGAAAGCGAACAGGCCCTGAGGTTTGCAGTTTCGAGTCAGTTTGAAGAAGATAATTATAGATTGAATTAATTAATTGCTAGCAGCTATTGCAGGTATCAGATTACCTATCATTCTGGAATATAAAAAGTAATGACTAACAGACACAAAGCATGCATCTCCAAAAAAACATAAAGGGAGCCTCAAACCTATCTTCAAAACATATTTCCCCGTCTTTGGCTATTATCTTTTGTTCTCAGGATTATAGTAGCTGCATCAGTTTTAGTTTACTCTTCCTTTAAGGTAGGGAGCATCATAGAAAGAAATGGTTCCCAAGAGGTAATTGCTAATTTTATTGATTCTTTGTTGACATCTGGAACAATTCGAAATACTTTTTATTTAATTTTGTAACTGTAATATAAAAGTAAGTTCCAGTCCTTGGCATTGAAACCCAAACATAGTTTACCATAGTATTTGATGCCCCCGCCCTTTTTGCTTTCAGTAATTGAGAAAACTCATCCTTTAATAAGTCTTTTGCTAAAAGACCCTGAGCGATTTAGATCTGATTGTTTAGGAAAAGAAAAGCAATTTCAAAAACCTGGCGCTGATTTTTCTACTACGCCTGCAGATAATTAAGGCATTTTTAAAGAAAAGTCTTGTGCATCTCATATCCATCCATTATAGATGATTGGATGGTCTTAATTGTGACTGTCCACTTGGTGGCAAATGTGAGCATATTTATATATATATATATATATATATATATATATATATATATATATATATATATATATATATATATATATATATATATATATATATATATATATATATATATATATATATATATATATATATATATATATATATATATATATATATTAATCTTGTGTATCTTTTAAAGGAAAGATAGAGGACCTCAGGGTTATCACCAACTATGAGTGAAGGAATTTAAAATGAAAAGTCTATAAACATCATCTAGGAAATAAACTCCACTGAACCTGATAGGGTTTGTTTATGAGTATCACCTACATGGCTTCTTGTTTGATTTACTAAGAAGTTGTTAAACATAACAACTGGGCCTAATCAAAATAGAGAGCCTTGTTGCCGTAGCAACAAGTCAGCTATCTAGCTCACAAACCAGGAAGAGTCACAACAACGTTCTTCTACTTGTGTTCCTCATCAGTTGACCCTAAGATACCTTTTGCTTCTGATACTGAATACATAACCTGCAATTGAGACCTTATGTACTATCAGGGGTGGGATCCTACCAATTTAACAACTGGTTTGCTGAGCACACATACACAGTTTAGAGAAGACTTACCTTCCGGATTGGGAGGGAAAAGAGCTGAGTGGCTGCAATCCAATCTCCCACGTGAATCAGCTGACAAGATAAAGGTAAAGTCAAGAACAGGGATGGGTGTGGGGCCCCCCTTGTTCATGGGAGAGAACCGGTTCCCTCCCAGCTGATCTTTGGAACTACCGGTTCGCCTGAACCGGTCCGAACCAGTAGAATCCCACCTCTGAGTATGTATTTGTTTCATCTCCTTCTCAACCCATTCATGCTGATGACCATCTCTGTATCTCCTGGTAGCAGATTCCATTACATTGCCTTCAATCTCCTCCTTATCTTCATTAGAGGACTCTTACGTTATTTATTTAAATAATTTTTATTAATCTTTTTTTTTTAAAGACATTTTTTTTGCAATTTCCTTCTGTGCAACATTTTCATCTTGATATACATCCATATTAAATACAATTCTATCCCCCCTTATTTCAATTTCTCTTTGTCCTTACATAGAATACTATTATACAGTATACATTTCTTAATTTGCAATCCTTTCCATTTATACATGTTTGTTCATCTCTACCTATACATTGTTAATTTCTAACTCCCGTGTCTTCTTCGTTTAGTCTTTCCTTAAGATTTACACCTCTCCTCTAGCCATTAGTACCACTGGTTCCATACCATATCATATTCTTTTTTCCTCCTTTTTCTTTTATTTCTTTTGGGAGCTTTTTCCATCGCTGCTCACTCTAACACTTCCAAAAAACTTAAGAGGACTCTACCTGTAGTCTTTCGGGTGCGCTTCAAGGTGCTAGTCATCATCTTTAAAGCGCTCCATGGCTCGGGACCTAGCTATCTGCAGGATTGGATTCTGCCTCATACTTCCTCACGGCCGATTCGCTCCCACAGAGAGGGACTTCTCCGGGTGCCGTCCACTAGACTTTGTCAGCGGGCGACGCCCAGGGGAAGGGCTCTCTCTGTGGCGGGCCCTGCCCTCTGGAACGACCTCCCCCCCCGATATTAGAACTACCACGGACCTCCGCTCCTTCCGTCTGAAATTGAAAACGCACTTTTTCTGCCTGGCCGGCCTAGGGTAGCCTCTTACCATAGTATTATAGGGTTTAGGGTTTTAGTGATTGGTTTTGGGGAATTTTAGCGCAGGGTCTTATTGTTTAATGTGTTTTTTAACTGTTTTGTATATTTATGTATATTTATTGTTTTAATTTCCCTGTGCACCGCTCCGAGTCCCCTTGGGGAGAGGGAGCGGTCTAGAAATTAAATATTATTATTATTATTATTATTAGTTTTAATATCTCCCTCATTCCTACAAGTCTGTGTATCTATCATCTCCAAAAGGACGCCGCCCTGGGTCCTTTTGGAGAAGAGCGGGATACAAATCGAATAAAACTAAACTAAAACTAAACATGCTCACCTTACTTCTAAGAGAAAAAGACTCCCATGCTTGTTGAGCACCGAGTTGGACTTTTCTATACCTCTCCCAACTCAAAAATATCCTTTTTTTGAGGTTGTCCACGATGGCAGAGGCTATTGAAATGTGGTTGTGACATTTTCTTGACTAGCTGTCACACTGTTTAGATTTGAGTATTTCCCATAGTATTCCAATGAACAGTACAGCTCAGGGGTGGGTGGCTGGGGGTTTGCATGGGTTCTCATGGTCCTCTAGCTAGGATTTGGCCCAGTTTGGCAAACCCCCAAATGCCACCCCTGGCTGGCCCTGCCCACCCCACAATGCCCCTCCCACCCCACCCCTGCTAGGAGTCTCAACATGGTCCATTCATCATGCCAGGTAAGTGCAGGATGCGCAGGGAGATCTGGGAGGGGAGGGAGGAAACGGGCCTACCAGAGGTTCTAGAAGTTCAGAAACGGGCTTGTTTATAGCCTCTGGTGCCCGGAGGAAGCAGTTTTCACCCTCCCAGAGGCTCAAGGAAAAAAAGCCTCTGGAATCTGGGGAGGGTGGTGCACCAATGGTTCAGGAGCAGGGATGAAATCCAGCAGATTCTGGTAAGTTCTGGAGAACTGGTAGTGGAAATTTTGAGGAGTTCAGAGAACTGGTTGCGGACGTTTTGAGTAGTATGGAAAACTGGCAAATGCTACCTGTGGCTGGCCCCAGAGTGGGGTGGGAATGGAGATTTTGCAGTATCCTTCCCCTGTCATATCCAGCAAGCCATGCCCACCATGGCCACGCCCACCCAGCAACGGGGCAGCAAACCCGTTGCTGCAATTTCTGAAGCCCACCCCGACAGTACTATAACCAAATTATCATCCTTTTTCCCCCTTGATCAGACATATGTATTGCTTTTGTGTTTCATAACAGTGATCTACCAGTGAGGTAATTATCTTTGACTTTTAGCTCATTTCCCCTCATTATTCTATTAGTGAAGAGGAGCTGGCATTGTAACTTATCGGTTGCACAGAAAGTCAAATATTTTGTGATTCCTACATAATTTTGCAATTAGTGATAAGAAAACATGTGGCATCAATGGTGCAAATTAGTACCGAAAGCACTTCAATAAAATGAATACTCTGTTTCTGATTGTACTAATTTAACTGTTCTCTGGCTCTTGTAATTGGTAAGATTATGTATTTTTGGATAATACCATTAATATCGTAATGAAGGAAGAAAAAACATTTGATATCTAATTTGAAGTACAAGCTGTTAGATTTTTTTTTTTTTAACAAAATGGATAATGGTAGAGAGAGAGAGAGAATGGGTTTGGATAATCTAAAAAAAATCAACAGATGCCTTGCCTAATATAGAGAAATATAGAAATCGAAAGGTTAATCGAAAGAAGAAAATGGTTTTCTCTCTAAAAACTTTCTCCGCCAACCTGATGGGAAATAATGAAATGAAATATGTATATGTGTACTTTCTCACTGCTGCCGTACTTCTCATTTGTTTACGATGTAAACGTTATTTAACTCGTAGAAATGGAAAACTACTTACAGTTAATGTATGAGTGAATTCACATTACCTAAGTCACATCGGATTTAAAAACACCAAGGAGCATCACAGAACAATCTGAAATCCTAGCACATAAATACATGCTAAAATTACATTCTCAGCTATGAGAAATTATGGTGATCAAATTTCCATTTCTTACTGTTTTTCCTCCTTAATCCTACAAACGTATACATATTTTGTAAGCTATTTTAAACAGCAAGCAGAAAAAGTGGCTCAAGGATTTGGGGGTATTTCCTCCCCCTCTCAGAACTAGAAAAAAAATAATTCTTGGCTCAAAGTATGGTTAAAGTTAATATATGTGCTAGTCGTTCCTGACTTTAGGGGGCGGTGGTCATCTCTGTTTCAGAGCCAAAGTGCCAGCACTGTCCAAAGACGTCTCCGTGTCCATGGGCCCGGACCTGAGGTGAAGGGCGAGCAGGTGGCGTGTTTACCTTTGGCCAGGCAAAGAGATTAGCTAGACGGTCTTGAGCGCATGGTGAAGGGAAGATAATGTATAGGGCAGGGGTGGGGGGGTGGGAGGGTGGATGGGGCTAGCTGGTGGTCGATTTTACCAGTTCTCCGAACTGCGCAAAATCATAACAACTGATTCGTCTGAACCGGTCCAAACTGGCTGAATCCCACCCCTGGATAGAGATATATAGAGATGATAGACACACACACACACAAACTCACTTACATATTGAAGCATTTCCTTGTAATAGGGGGTGTATCTAGAATACCCCTTTTTGATGTTTTTCCAAACTCTTTTTTTCAGAGTGAGAAAACCTACCTCTGTATAAAGCATTGTATAATGCAGTGATGGCGAACCTATGGCACGGGGGTCACTGGTGGCACCACATAACCATTTCTTAGGGCACGCGAGGCATTGCCCTGTCAGCTCCAGCACGCTTGTGTGCGCTGATCAGCTGATTTAGGCCTTCTTTTGAGGCCGTTTTTCGCCCTTTGGAGGCTTCAGGGAAGCTCCTGAAGCCTCTGGAGGTGTGGGGGGAGGCTGTTTTCACCCTCCCCGGGTTCCTAGAAAGCCTCTGGAGCCTGGGGAGGACGAAAAAAGCACTCCAAAAGCAGGGGGTCACGCACATAGCATTATGGATGTGGCACGCCCACGCACGCCCCCCCCCTGCGCTCCCCCCGCTTTTGGCACGCGAGCCAAAAAAGTTTAGCCATCACTGGTATAATGCATAAATGCATTTTTTTTTTAAATTTATATTGCTTAGATTGTCTAAGAATTCAAGGTGGCAATGATCTTGCCTACTCTACATCATACGTTTGTGAAGCAGGCATGCATCTAAGCTAGAGTTGATTAGCTCAAACCCATCCGGTGAGCTCCTTCATTGAGTGGCGAATTAAACCTGGATCACCACAGATCAATGCTCCAGTTTATTTGTCTGTTTATCCCTCTTTTGCTCCCTTTGGGGAAGACATTAGCGGAGAAAATGCTCAGGTTTTAATGTGAGCAATCATGCCATGGCGTAGCCCTCCTCTGTCTGCCAGGGAAAAAAAGTGCAGTGGAGAAATGTGCATCTCAGAATAGTTTAACTGGATTTATTTCTCCGCGAGGAGCTTTCAGGAAATCCCAGGTGTTGATAGCTGATGTGGTGTAAATGTCATTAACGTTCTGTCAGGGCTCTTAGTCGGTGTGCTAATGATGCCCTGCTGATCGGGCATGGAGAGGCTTCCTGGACTCAAAACCGTCCTACAAGTCAATCAGAATGAAGAAGCTTTCCTCAACCCCCACCTGCGTAGTAAGATGGATATGTGATTTCTTCTCATTCCAGGCATTATAATGAAGCCAATGTACAACCTTCAGGTTTTTGGTTTTTTTTAAAGGCTAATGTCAGGTATGAAGAATCAAGAACATTAAGTTCCAGTTAAGCTGATTTATTGCTCGTGTCTATAGCGAACAACTAATGATCAGCGCTAAATTGGTGCTAGATAAGAATCAACGGGATTCAAGAGGGGTTCCCAACCTTTTTGTGGCCATGCCCCACCTAAGCATTTTTAAAATCCTGATGTCCCCCTCCTCTCATATAATTCTTACTTTACTCAAAAAGTGGACTCTATTCACGTGGAGCTCTAAAAGGCCATTAGCTTGGTTTAAACAAGGTTCAAATTGCCCCCATTAAAGATCAAATTACCCCCCTGTGGGGCCTGGGGCCCATCTTGGGAACCACTGGGTTAGACCGAGACAGCTTGTGGGAATGTAATGACTCCAGGATGATTCCTCTCTTGACTCCGCCTCTGCTTTTCCTTCTACTATAGCAGAGGTTCTCAGCCTTCCCATTGGTGACCCCCAACCATAAAATTGGTGTCTTGGTTCCTAAGACCATTGAAAATATGTGTCTTCTGATGGTCTTAGGTGACCCCTGTGAAAGGGTCGTTTGACCCCCCCCAAAGGGGTCACGACCCACAGGTTGAGAACCGCTATACTATAGCAAGGTACTGATTTCTACCAACGTAGGCTCAATTGTCAAGGTTCCAAGTAATACATCCATAATAAAGAGAATTCCGAGACAAGTAGCTTCCTCAAAGAATTGATTTATTGGACATATCATATTGGCATCAGCGGGTGAAAACCGGCTCTGAATATTCCTGCGGTTTTCA
The DNA here is from genome assembly GCA_039707465.1 of Rhabdophis nuchalis. Classification (NCBI taxonomy): domain Eukaryota; kingdom Metazoa; phylum Chordata; class Lepidosauria; order Squamata; family Natricidae; genus Rhabdophis; species Rhabdophis nuchalis. The sequence continues at coordinate 17,690,997 of CM077657.1, read as the reverse complement.
CCTAATTAAAAATAAAAGTTTCTCCTTCTTCCCAACCAGTCAGTCACATGGTCCAATCAAGGGCCCCGTCCGGTTGTCAGGCCAAGATTGGCTGGGATGTTGGGGACAAAATATTACATTCACTTTAAGTAATGAATAAACTATGCTTTTTCGAAACGCAGCTTTGGAGAAACCTCAGGAGTTTGGCGGTCGAGCCTTTTGCAATCCTGATTGCCAATTCAGCGGACAGTGACTGAAATCTAAAACTCTTCAAGCTCACGATTCTGTCAGGATGCATCTTGTAACTGTAAATCGCAAAACACGATAAACCGCGAGTGTAAAAAAATGAATTTAGGTGAGATTTAATAATAGAGTGGGCGTTCTTACGAAGCTCATCACCCACCCACCCCGCCCCTTCGTTGCCTTTCTGCAACTTGGGGAACAGTGTAATTGTCTACTTAAATGAAAAGATACACAGCTCATCAGCTATGATTAAATGTAATATCCAGTGGGGAATGCCTTCCTTCTCTCAGCAATTTTAGTGAGTCAGACAAATTTTCTGTGTTCACCATACATTATACTAACCTGGCAATGAAGCCGGTTAATATGCACGGTTTTCTAATTGTGAGTGTGTGCATTATTTTAATATGAAATGGTCTGTGTGCGTACATGTGTATGGGATGTGGTGGCTCAGTGGCTAAGACACTGAGCTTGTCGATCAGAAAGATCAGCAGTTCGGCGGTTCAAATCCCTAGCGCCGTGTAACGGAGTAAGCTCCCATTAGTTGTCCCAGCTTCTGCCAACCTAGCAGTTTGAAAGCATGTAAAAATGCAAGTAGAAAAAGAGGACCCATCTTTGGTGGGAAGGGAACAGCGTTCCGTGCACCTTCGGCATTGAGTCATGCCGGCCATATGACCACGGAGATGTCTTTGGATAGCGCTGGCTCTTCAGCTTTGAAACGGACGTAAGCACTGCCCCCTAGAGTCGGGAACGACTAGCACATATGTGCGAGGTGAACCTTTACCTATGTGTATGTGTCCATCCTATCTAGCTATCCTGTCTGTCTATCATCCATCCACCTGTCTCTAAAATTGCATTGCACGTACTCATCCTTCAGTGATGAATGTCTGATTAAACTATCAAAGTAGCCCAAGGAACTGTATCAAAAGTTACTGTGATTTATTCATTCCAGATTCCTGATTTTGTGAATTGGATATTCACAGGTGACTTTGTGCCCAATTTCCCATAGGGCTTTTCTTGAAGGACAGACTTCAAGAAGGGAAGGTGATGTATATGGCAAACTAAGCTGGTGTGTCACACAGAATATAAATCTAACATATCAAGTAAACGAAGCAAAATATTTGTGGCGAGATCTGCTTAAAGTTGAGAGATTGAAATCCTCGTCTCTTCTACAGGGTGCCATTTTTTTAGAATATGCAAATTACTCACCTGGAATACAAACTCCATTCGGCTCAGACACACGTAGACACACCTACAGTAAGCTCAGTTTTGCCTTTGGCCATAGTCATGCAACTCCCACAAAGAACAAAGTAAGTCCTAAGGTCCTAAGATCTGCTCATCCATTCTACAATAGCAAAGTGTCAAACCTGCCAACGTATAATTCTATCAATTCGTACATCTCCCTTGGATACAGAGCTGTTTCCCCCTCTGTGTTCCACCTTTCTTTGTGTCCTGAACACAACAGAACACTCCATGTTCAATGGGAACAGTGATTGTAATGCATTCTTTAAAAGCACATCCATTCTCGCCGAGAAAACAGGTAGAAAATTGAGGATTTTGTTTGCTTTTCAAGTCCCGACCCTTCCATTTGATGTTTTAGCTTAAAAGACATGTGGAGTGTCCTTTAAAGCCACACTTGGAGTAATGCATCCAGTTTTGGTTGCCACATTGTAAAACAGATGTTGAAACACTAGAAAGAGTGCAGAGAAGAGCAACAAAGAGGATTAGGGGACTGGAAGCTAAAACATATGAAGAACGGTTGCAGGAACTGGGTATGTCTAGTTTGATGAAAAAAAGGACTAGGGGAGGCATGATAGCAGTCTTCCAATATCTCAGGAGCTGCCAAAAAGAAGAGGGAGCCAAGCTATTCTCCAAAGCACCTGAGGGCAGGCAAGAAGCAATGGGTGGAAACTAATGAAGGAGAGAAGCAACTTAAAACTGAGGAGAAATTTCCTGACAGTGAGAACAATTAACCAGTGAAACAAGTTGCCTCCAGAAGTTGTGAATGCTCCAACACAGTTTTTTTAAGATAATAATAATAATAATAATAATAATAATAATAATAATAATAATAATAATAATAATAATAATAATAATAATTTTAATTTATAAACCGCACTCTCTCCCTGAAGGGACTCGAGGTGGTTTATTAGATAACCATTTGTCTGAAGTGTTGTAGGGATTTCTGCCTAAGCAGGGGGTTGGACTCGAAGACCTCCAAGGTCCCTTCCAATTCTGTTATTCTGATAAAAGAATGTATCCAATAACAATCTTAAAAATGTGTGCTTCCATATACTGTACGCAGGTAATAATGGATCCAATTGTTGAACTAATTATTAACATGCACTTACATTCACCTTTACTATCTATAGCTCTAACTTTAATTGTTATGCCACAAATGAATCCAGTTATATAATAGGTTTTACTAAATATCTAATTCACAGCATTCCTCTATCGCTCATCTTCTTTGCATGACTTAGATTCTATACATACAAGCATGCACAAATTCTTTTGTATAACTAGAATTTAAGTAGGCTACAATATGTGTTTCTGTGTAAAGGCAGACTAACCGTAGCCTTTCTTGTAGAAATGTGCACAAAACGTGAATTCCTCTGATGGATGTGAGGTTTTATTGGATTGAATTGTATCATTTCAATCTGAGATTGAATTGTTGTCCACATTCCAAAGAAACCTAATTCTCTATTGCTGGAAGGGGAATTGGGTCCTTTGGAAGAGAACCTAAAACGGAGTATCTAGTTATATATCCCATAAATGTTGTCTAAGAAAGAGCCATGGGGAGGAGTCAAGTAGGGAATTAGTTTAGAGTCTCTACATAGTCACAAGAGGATGAAGTCTAACCAGAGGTGGGTGCTCCTGGTTTGGCCCAGATCAGGCGAACCGGTAGTATCGGCGGCAGGAGGCTCCACCCACTTGCCCGGATGCTTTTGCACATGCACAGGAGTGGTGAATGCATGTGCGCGCATGAGCAAACCAGTAGTAAAAAAAATGGAAACCCACCACTGAGTCTAACCCCACTTGAATGCCGTTAAATCTTATCTAGTCGTATCCACTGCAAGCCATTAGTTTGATAAGATTCCTGGCTTGAGCAATGAAGTAGTCATTTGGAACCTTTGCATGTGAACCTGATGATTTGTGCTTGGCCTATGTTCCTGATTATGCCTATGCCAGGAAGACCCTGAATTCCCCTGTCTGGGTTGATCGATACTTACCTATTGTTTATATTTGATTAATCATGATCAATTGTAGGTTTTGGGACCGAGTGACATTAATAAGGATGAAAAAAGGAACTGCAACAATTTTAGGATCAAAGGGTGCTTTTTTTTTAGTTGAGTTGTGAAATTTAGATCATAGAAATTACTCTTTTCCCGCTTCAAAAATTCCACCTTAAATTTAGCCAACAAGGTTATTAATTCCGCAGGGGAGAGTGGATTAATATTATGCCTGCACTCAATGGGACCCAGCTTCTTTGAAAGTTTTTACAACCTCTAGCAATCTTTGGCCATTTTTTCCCCATAGCTCTCTAGAAGCAATAAAGTGAAGAAATTATCTATGAGACCTCCCTGGTAGATTTGGAAAGGTCCTTATGCCAGCCCTGAGATGGGGAATGACTAGTTGTGAGGGAAGAAATAATTTCACACTTGTTAAGATACAACATATATGACAGCTCTATTTTTTTTTCCTGTAAGAGGACTTCATGAACACCGGTGGTCTCAAAAAGAGAAAGAAAATAAGATGGAAAGGATGTAATAAATAGCAGTGTGTTATTACTCTGAGAGATTTAGTAGGGTGCTTTGGGGAATCCTGTGTTGGCCTCCACTTTATTTAAGAACCTTTCTATGAGATCTGTAGGAAAAACGAAAGAGAATTTTAATTAAATCCACATATAATAAATGTGTCAGTAACGCAAACTATAGGGTGGGCCGAGCAATAATAGAGAGCCTGGGGAGATTTGAAACATGGGAAGGGAGTCGTAAAATATGAGGTTGAATCTAAAAATTGCCTGCACAACCCCCAGAGCAAATTTTATGGGAACGCATAAATTTAATGAGGGAATAGTTAAATGGTTGACGATGATGACGAAACAGGGGCACGGCTGCTCACATGGGCGAAGTGCAATTTAAAATTATCTCCATCTCTTGGCATCCAGACTCCAAAATGAGAGTAAATCATGGTGATCTGCGATGTGGATCTTGATCATACCCAAGCATATTAATTCCTAGCACTAATGGTTATGATCAGTAAAAATCATAACTGAGATTTCTCAAATCTCAAGCCAAGCTTTTCTCATAACCAGATTAAATGCTTTGTTTCAGGGCTCCAAGTAACACCCTCAATGAAAGGAGACTCCGAGTTCTTGAGTTTCCTCAAAGTTCCATTTTATTAGAGGTGTCATGTTGGCACATCTGAGAAAACCCGAATCTGAAAGTTTCCACCCAAATGAAAGGCCAAGTCCCTGCCCAGCACCCACATGTCCATCATATGGTCCAATCAGGCACTGTCTCTACTGGAGATGCCTCCCAGTCACCTCATTGCAGCTGCAGGGCAAGATGGCCTTGACTCTCTGAGAAAGGAGTGTTATTATGACTATATATCTCCCATACTCCATATAATCCCCCCCTCCTGTTTTCCCACAGCGGAAAATGTGGCAGGCCTGGAGGCCCAATGCAAAAGATGGCTTCTAGGTCTGACACTTTAATTGTCCAACAAGAAAAATAATATATGTCACAAAGAAAAGAAACTGTTTGGCAAGGGTGGAGGAGGTAGGAGGAGAAGACAATGGAGGAAATACTGGTTAAAAAGAGTTACAACTGGTTATAAAGAGTCCTGGATTGTCCTTTTTTTTGTATTTATTTATTTATTTATTTATTTATTTATTTATTTATTTATTTATTTATTTATTTATTTATTTATTTATTGTGTGTGTATTGAATACATGAACAGCGGGGCATCTGGGTATTGTTAATTTTGATACCATATAATAGTGATAAGATTGATAATCTTAATTATTTTAATCACACTCACATCGTTATAACAACATGATAAATATTACAATTAAAGTTGTTAACATTTTAGTATTTGCTCCACCATGTAGATAATCCTTCATCATTTAATTATTCAGTATTTTAATGCACAACACTAATAACCATGCTATTGTTGTTTAAGTGTACATAATACAATCATCTTTCAGCTTCTAATCCTTTCATCCACATACCGATTTTAAAATGTTATATAGGAATATGCATTTCTCCCTCTATTCTAAATCTTGGTAACGCATCTCTTATATTAATAGGTATTCTATTTCTACCCATCGCCTCTTGCCCGTCGATTGTCCTTAGAAGAGCTATTTTCATTAAAGATGAGTCAGGATATGGTCCTCATTTGATCCCAGAGGTTCAACTCAATCCATTCTACAAATTCTTCGCTTACTTTGAAGAAATGAGTGTGAGGATCCAGATAGAAATCATGCAACTGTTGTCTTGCTTCAACAGTGAGCAAGGGGCAGTGTTTGGATGCTAAAGCCACAAATAAACCTTTAATTTGAAGGGTTTTGCCCCTTTTCTCTCGGTGGAGAGAATTCACACACAACGCACATTGTTGTGCGTATCTAATGAGGGGGCTTCCTTTGTTTCCCACACCTCAACTTTCAACAGAAGAGAAAGGGCACACTAACAAATGAATCCCCCAGTAGCTTTTTTTCTGAAAGAAGGAGATACTTCCCTGGTTGATTGAAAAGTCATGAAGCTGACACGCGACATTATTTAATTAATAACATTTGCATGCTCAAAGAGAAAGAGGTTATGGTTTTAATCCTTAATAGGCTGGCGTAAACAAAGCAATTCCAAGTCTGTTTGACTCCCCGAAGCTTCATAAATATGCATCCAGCTGTTCTTTATTTCTCTGTATCCCAAAGAAATTGTGATGCTGAATAGAATTAAGGCCTCTGCTTGATTTATACTTTGCAGTGACCAGTTTGCAGATCTTGAAAGGGAAACAGCCCTGAATTCCAAGAAAAAGAAAAAATACACAGGGAGAAACTGTGGAATTGTGTATCTTACCCCCACCACCCAAAATCCCTGAGCTGTGAGAGAGAGAAGATAAGACCCAAAGTTCATAATTAATGGAAGAAATAGCTACTGATTTGTATCAGTAGCTTCTAAAATAAGGTGCATTGTTTATAAATTTGAATTCCCCACCTGCATTTGCAAGCCAAAAACCTCTCGAAGATCTTTGGACTCGCATATCTATAGACCCATCTCATCATACATTCCTCCTTCCTTCCCCCAAAAATTGGTACTCTTGAAAGGAAGCAGTGACGGAAGGAAGGGAATGAAACTCAACAGAACAAGGGAAAAGAGGATAGAATTAGAGGAGGAGACGGAGATGGAATGGGCTGAAAGAGAAAATAGTACTGGCCCAAAGGTTACCCAGTTGGCTTTCATAACTAAGATGAGACTTGAACTCATGCTCTGCTGCTTTCTAGCCTGGTGCCTTAACCACTAGACTAAACTCTGCTCATCTCTGTTTCTAAGCCGAAGAGCCATGCTGTCCGAAGACGCCTCCGTGGTTATGTGGCCGGCATGACTAAACACCGAAGGTGCACGGAACGCCTTCCCACCAAAAGCGGTTCCTATTTTTCTACTTGCATTTTTACGTGTTTTCGAACTGCTAGGTTGGCAGAAGCTGGGACAAGTCGCGGGAGCTCACTCCCTTACACGGCGCTAGGGATTCGAACTGCTGAACTGCCGACTTTTCTGATCGACAACCTCAGCCACTGAGCCCTTTGGTCTCTCCTAGAAACTCCTTTTATTTTTGCAAATCTAAAACAACCCTTCTCCTTATTGGGAAGAAAAAAACATTGCTGTAGAATTGGGGGGGGGGGGACTTGTTTTTCCTTTGTCGTAACAACACTTGTTTTAGCAGATTTTTTTTTTAAATATACTTTTTAAAAAAATACTGGAAGATAAAATGTTTTTTATATTATTATTTCTGTTTTAATTGGGTAATGGTTTATTTATTTTTTTTCCACTGCGAGATGCGGATTGAATTCTTTTTTTAAAAAAAACCAAAACCTAAAGAAAAACTGGTTTCCTTCTACGATTATTCTTGGTTCACATTACAATACAATACAATAGCAGAGTTGGAAGGGACCTTGTAGGTCTTCTAGTCCAACCCCCTGCGTGGGCAGGAACCTTATACCATTTCAGACAAACGGCTATCTAACATCTTTTTAAAGACTTCCATGGTTGGGGCATTCACAACTTCTGGAGGCAAGCTGTTCCAGAGGTTAATTGTTCTAACTGTCAGGAAATTTCTCCTCAGTTCTAAGTTGCTTCTCTCCTTGATTAGTTTCCACGCATTGCTTCTTGTTCTACCCTCAGGTGCCTTGGAGAATAGTTTGACTCCCTCTTCTTTGTGGCACCCTCTGAGATATCGGAACACTGCTATCATGTCTCCCCTGGTCCTTCTCTTCATCAAACTAGACATACCCATTAAACGGCTTTGTTGAGTTTTATGATCTCTGCTAAAGTGCAGATAAAGCATTTCCTGTAATGAAAATGAAATAAAATAATATCATTTTCATGAAAGGGAATGGCTACTTTTAGATACTTTTACCCCTCTAATGGAATTCATTTTTTTTTTTGAGTAAGTTAATTAATATTTTCACTCATGAGCATTTAACTCAAAAGAACAGATTTGGGGGTTTTAATTATTTATTTTTAAGAATAATCATGTCCAGCCTGGCAGCTTTCCGAAGAAGAGGGAACAATCTTTTGCGATGCTGTGAGTCTTTATTACTTGCCTATATGATATTATATTAATGGAACAAAGTTGTTTCTTGTTTCTTGTATGGCTTGAATGCTAGTCTGTAAAAGGTCAATTGATGGCCCTACTAAATTATTTGTAGCTGTATTAGATTCTGTGGGAATGTTGTAGCAAAAGAACAACACCGAAAAAAAAGCAGTGTGTAGAATATTGTCCATGTAAATTAGACCTTAGTGTAAAACCAAAGTAAGTCATTCTGATTTATCTCATAGTAATGGGGTTATTTCTCATTGGGTTTTCAACCTTGTATCTTACAAGAGCTATGCTTAAAACATCCCTTGCACATTGGTTTGTGTTAAAGGTTACTCAGACGGACACCCATTATTGTTCCCATAGCAATTTTGTTCTCTTGTTTTGTTCTGCATAACGGCACCTACTCTGTAGGATCCTGTTGTTGGTTTAAGAATTAAGCATTATTCTGGGAAAATATATCCCTACCTTGCACCGTACATTCCTTCTGAACAAATAGATATTGTTTTGAATTGGAAAATTCTCAATAAAACACCCATTTCTATATTTTCAACGTCACTTGAAGCCGTCAAGCTGTCTATGTATTTTGAGTAAATATAGAGCAGATAATTAGTGTAAGGCTCAGCATTGTGTTTATTACCTGCTCTTTCTCTTCGTCTTGACAGGTTAAGAGCTAAATTTCATCAACATTAAATACATTTCGACATTTAACCTGACAATTTGTTTCTCAAAGAATTCAACTTTAAGCCTTTAGAGAGAGGTTATAATTATATTTACGATGGGATGGGATGGGATGGGATGGGATGGGATGGGATGGGATGGGATGGGATGGGATGGGATGGGATAGGATAGGATAGGATAGGATAGGATAGGATAGGATAGACCAGGCCAGGCCTGGACTGGAATGGAATGGAATGGAATGGAATGGATTGTTTATTGGTCAAGTGTGATTGAACACACAAGGAATTTGTCTTTGGTGCATTTGCTCTCAGTGTACATAAAAAGACAAAGATACATTCATCAAGAATCATAAGGTATAACACCTGATGATAGCCATAGGGTACAAATAAGCAATCAGGAAACAATCAATACAAATTGTAAGGATAGAAGCAACAAGGTTACAGTCATGCAGTCATAAGTGAGAGGAGATGGGCAATAGGAACGATGAGAAGACTAATAGCAATAGTAATACAGCTTTAGTGAATAGTTTGACAGTGGCGAGGGAATTATTTGTATATGGACTGTAATCCTTTCTCTTCAGTGTCATTCTTGAGCAAAATCTTTCTACTAAGTCTACTAATGCGTGATGGTCACTTTTAGTGTCAATTTTGCCACAACCCTTCTCCAACAACAGAAGGCAATCACTATTGTTCCTAATTCCATTAGCCAAACTAATATATAATTGCTTGGATTTTTTTGCAGTTCTTTTCCCCCCTTCTTATTCTGTTGGTTTCAAAAGCTCCATTTTTAGCGAGTTTAGGGACAGGAAGAGAGAGAGGAGCGAGGGGGGGGGGAATCTATCAAGAAAAAATATAGTACATGAGAAAATCAATGTTGACTTGCTTAATAAGAATGATTAGAGGCCCAGTTTCTCTCTTTTTTTGTAATTATTTGCTTTGCCGCTAGATTCTCATTGTTTTTAGTAAACAATTGGTGGTATGGTTTTTCACAATGTTTGTATTTAATTATCGTAGAAGCAATATGCAAACGTACATTGTAAGGCGTGTATATATATATATATATATATATATATATATATATATATATATATATATATATATATATATATATATATATATATATATATATAAATATATATATATATATATATGTGTTAATTTTTTTTTTTTTATTATTATTATTATACATTATTATTAATCATCCCTTAAATTTTTTTTTAACACATATCTAAAAAGACAGCAGCAATTTAATAGGTCTCTGTCTGGATGGTCTCTAGGTTGAGTCGAAGGGCAGAGAAGGTTGACAAGTTTGTCTCCTCCCTTAAATAGGCCTAACAGGAAGCTGTAACAAAATATCCACTTCATCAATAAGTCCTGTAGAAAGGATGATGTAATCAGGGAAGCTGGTTAGCTCAAGGCATAGGGAAGCCTGCTTCGAATGCTGGAAAGCACCAGTTCAAATCCCTATAGGGAAGTATGGCCAGCTGACGAGGGCTAAGGAGCCCAAAATGGATCCATCCTGGTCTCTTAATTAATTATTATTAATCATCCCTTAAAGAAATTTAACACATATCTAAAAAGACAGCAGCAATTTAATAGGTCTCTGTCTGGATGGTCTCTAGGTTGAGTCGAAGGGCAGAGAAGGTTGACAAGTTTGTCTCCTCCCTTAAATAGGCCTAACAGGAAGCTGTAACAAAATATCCACTATATATATATATATATATATATATGTATGTATGTATGTATGTATGTATGTATGTATGTATGTATGTATGTTTGTTTGTTTGTTTGTTTGTTTGTTTGTTTGGCTTGTTTTACCTGTGCATCAGTTTCAGTCTTAAACTTTTTCTTTGTTGTTACAGCAGATTTTTTTTCAGCCTAATTTATTAGGGGTGATTTATCTAATTTATTAGATTTCTCTTGTTCTTCCAAGATGCCTGGTTTTATTTGTGTGTGTGTGTGTGTGTGTCCATATCTGGGGTTATTTTTTAAATTTGTGTATGGATAGAGATTTCTTCTAATTGTATCCAACACTAATTACAAAGAAAATACAAAAATATTTTTGGGAAAAAACCCTGCTTCAGGATTCCATGTCTAGAACTGAAAACAGATAAATCCAGGTTTCTATAATTTGAAGTGAGGTTTAATGGAATTTTGGGCATCCAACGTGTCTCAACAGTTTATAAATGGCAAAATAAGAATAGTTACGATCGTTTGCAAAATGTTGCCTGTAAAGTTGCTTTTAATTCCTTTATATTAATTATGGTCACTCATTCCAGAAGTCTCTGGGAGGCTTACAAAGTTTTTAAATTATTAAGATACAAGGGTGATGATAAAGCCAACCCTGGCAGGATTTATTGTTGCCATTTTGTCATTTTTAAATATAGGGAAATAACAGGGAATATTCACTGAAGGACATTTGGTGCTGCGGTAAAGGCATCCAGTTCGAAACTGGGTGGTTGTGAGTTCTAGTCCCACCTTAGACACCAAAAGCATTTACAGATTAATAGAGATGGAATGAATCTTGTATGTCATCTAGTCCAACCACCCACCCAAGCAGGAGACCCTACACCATTTCTGGCAAATGATAATCCAATCTCTTCTTGAAAGCCTCCAGTGATGAAGCTCTGACAGCTTCCAAAGGCAACTTCTATTCCATTGGTTGAAAGTTCCTCCTTATTTCTAGGTTGAATCTTCCTTTGATCAGTTTCCATCCATTATTCCTTGTCTGGTCTTCAGGTGCTTTGAAAAATAGCTTGACCCCCCCCCCTCCTTTCTCTGGCAGCCCCTCAAATAGTGGAAGAGTGCTATCATGTCGCCCCTGGTCCTTCTCTTCATTAGGCAAGCCATGTCCAGTTCCTGCAACTGTTCATCGTATGCTTTAGTCTCCAGTCCCCTCATCATCTTTGTTGCTCTTCTCTGCTTTTTCTAGCATCTCAACATCTTTTTTACACGGTGGTGACCAAAACTGGATGCAGTTTTGCGCGTATAGTCTTACTAAAGCTTGATAGCTTGATTGTATCCCTCTGTTCATGCAGAAGCGGGCATTGGCAACCCCTTATAAAAATCCTTGCCAAGAAAACTGAAATAAACATAAAACATTTTAATAAAGCATCAAAACAATTAAATAAAGCATTTTAAGGTGCATAACATATTGAAGTCCATCTTGGTTGAGAATAAGAAAGATTCTCTTGATTAAGATTTTAAAATGTGCTTCTTTCCACGAGAAATGTGCCAGATTCTTCTTTTGATACATTTTCATGTTTTATATGTTTTCACCCAAGCCTTCACAGCCTCACCATGGCAGAATTAACTGCCTAGAGTTCTTGTCTAATTTATTCATTTTTTCCTCCAAGGGGGCTGCATTGCCATATCTGACTTTATTGTTTTCCAGAAATGGGGAGAGAGAAAAATATCCTTTGGTGATGAAAAACAATCCTAACATAAACAAAACCTTGGCTTATGCTACCGATCTCTACTCTCTTATTCTGCAGTGCTGGTTGTCAAAAGGTCACCAGCCTCTCTTAACATTAAATGAGTTTGTGTGGACTTATTTGAAACTTCAAATATGATGTGGTGTTTTTTTTTAAATTTATTTTGAGGAAGTTTGGTGTTTCAATTGTTCTAAGCCTTTTTTTTTTCATTCTTTTTCCCTGCTACTTGAGGAAAGCTAATAAACTAATAAATACATAAACTAAAATTCAATGGTAAGATTCTACATTTAGGCAAGAAACACAAAATGCACAGGTGCAGTATATGTGGTACCTTGCTCAACAGTAGTAACTGTGAAAGGGATCTTGGAGTGCTAGTGGACAACTATTTAAATATGAGCCAGCTGTGTGCTGCAGCTGCCAAAAAAGCCAACACAGTTCTAAGCTGCATCAACAGAGGAATAGAATCAAGATCATATCAAATGTTATTAATGTCACTTTATAACATTCATTTATTTATTTGTTTGTTTGTTTGTTTGATCTATTTTTTCCCATGTCTTGTAACTTCAAAGGGTCAATATCACTTTATAATGCCTTGGTAAGGCCACACTTGGAATACAGCATTCAGTTTTGGTCGCCACGATGTAGAAAAGATGTGGAGACTCTAGAAAGAGTGCAGAGAAGAGCAAGAAAGATGATTAGGGGACTGGAGACTCAAACATACGAAGAACGGTTGCTGGAACTGGGTCTGTCTAGTTTAATAAAAAGAAGGACCAGGGGAGACATGATAGCAGTGTTCCAATATCTCAGGGGTTGAGAAGAGGGAGTCAAGCTATTCTCCAAGGCACCTGAGGGTAGGACAAGAAGCAATGGGTGGAAACTAATCAAGGAGAGAAGCAACTAATCAATTCAGTCTCTCCCCTCTTGTCTTGTAATATTCAAAATCTTGCTTGACTTTATGGAGAAGGAAAGAAAACAGAGGACAGGGATAATGGGAAGATTATGTTTCCAGACACCCAAATGATCTTTTTTGTCATTTTGTCTTATGTTTTTGAAATGCAAATAATACAAAAATAGCACATATACAAAAAAGAAAGAAAAAAGAAAAAAAAAACCTAATATTACAATGCACCCCCAACCCTGAAGACCCTGCTCCTCCCTTATATTTGTATGTCTATAGCAACTAAAAGATATACAATATAATCCAATTATGCCCTTATCCCCTCCAAAAGAACATATATTCCTTTTGTCTTCCACCAACACCGATTTTATAAAATCCTCCCATATTTCATTACAATGGTTTGCTTTGATCATCCCTTTTTAAAACTTAGTTTCCATTGTTAATTTATTATTTGTTGCTATACTCTGGATTTCGTTATACAGCTCACTTTTTTGACGAATATCTCAATTTCGTCCCCAGTATTTAGTCATCACTAATCTAGCTGTTGTTATCAAATTTACAATCAATTCCTTTTTTGTTTCATTTATATCCGTTTTTTCCACCAGCAACAGTAATGCAATTCTCGGTGACAGTCTAATTTTACATTCAAGTGCTCTAATTTCTCTCAATGCCATGTCCCATATTTTTTGTGTACTATAACAACCCCACCACATGTGTTTGTAGGTTCCAACGTCTTTCTTGCACCTCCAAGAAATATTTGTCTTATGCCGAAAGCCTTTTGTTTTATTTAGCAAAGTATCAGGAAAGAGAACACTGTTCCCTTCCCACCAAAGGTGGTCCCTATTTTCCTACTTGCATTTTTACATGCTTTCAAACTGCTAGGTTGGCAGAAGCTGGGACAAGTCGCGGGAGCTCATTCCATTATGCGGCGCTAGGGATTCGAACCGCCGACCTTTCTGATCGACATGTTAGGTTAATGTAAATAATCTATTGGCAGATTTTCAAAAGGTAAATATTTTTTATTAAATTTGGGTTTATGTTTAATGGGTTCTCAGCAATTTGAAGGTCAGCTTATAGTCAAAACCAAGCAAGGGACATGGCTCTATTCTGAGAGAGAGTGACTAGCCCAAGGTAACCTTTCACGCCTGAGGTGGGACTAGAACTCATTGTCTCTTGGTGATTGGTGTAAGTCACCCAATCGGCATTCATGCCTAAGGCAGGTCTGGAATTCCCCATCTTCTGGTGATTGGCCCAAAGTAACCCAACTGGCTTTCATGGCTGAGGCGGGACTAGAACTGATTACCTCTTGGTGATTGGCCTAAAGTCACCCAATCGGCATCCATGCCTAAGGCAGGTCTAGAATTCCCCATCTTCTGGTAATTGGCCCAAAGTAACCCAACTGGCTTTCACGGCTGAGGCGGGACTAGAACTCACAGTTTCCTGCCATCTGGCCTGGTGCCTTAACCATTAGACTTATACAAATATATCAACTTGGAAAAATTAAAAAAAAAAGACTGCTGAAATAAGAGAGATGTGTCCATTTTGATCACAAGGCAGATTACATGCAGTGAACACATCGATTAATGGGACTATTAAAAGTCGGATCCTGTTTTCCATCTTGTCTTCTGACATGCTGATGGATGAAGGAAGCACTCAAACAAGCGAAAACGTATTATATTTCATGTACCAAGACCTCTCAGAAACATTCCCTGCCTTCTACCTTGGGAATTCAATCACATAAAGTTATATTGAAACTGGAAACTGTATTATAGCACTGAACAAGATGTTTATGCTCTAGCAGTCTTGCCAATCTTTCTGATAATGTCCCTAATGTGCTGGAATATTGAGGACAATACAGTGGGATGGGATATGTTTCCTTTCTGTGCGCCTTGGGCATTTAGTCATGCCGGCCACGTGACCATCTTCGCTCAGTGCTGGCTTTTTGGCTTAGGAACTGAGATAAGCACTGCCCCCTAGAGTCAGGAATGACAATCACATACGTGGGAGGGGAACCTTTATCTTTAACATGACAAGTCAATTTTGACGTGAGAGTTCTAAAAACATTTAAAGAAGATTTTACTTGAGAAATAAAAATAAACTCTTGTGGAAGGCATTTAGAATGATGCTGGACTGTTTGGCTTAAGCAAATTGCCCATTTTGGCCTAAAATCAAGATCCTGGATTGTAATTTCCTTGAAACCTTAGCAGTATAACATGAAGCTGTTCCACTTATTCCAAGCAGACTTCAAATCTTTTTTAAGATGAAGTAAGTTCCGGCCTGCAGATTTATACCCACGCATTTTTAAATAAAGAAAATTGTACTCTTAACCATGGTGTCCCGTCCCCCCCCCCCACACCACATTCAGAAAATTGAATCGTTACGTATCCTTCTTAGTGGCTGATTTCTATCAATGCAATGTGATAATTAAGCAATTATGACTTTTTCCATCACTGAGCTGTTATCCTAACATCTTGATGCTAATGTGAACTGGTTATTATTAGATTTCAGACAGAATATACTTCCCCAAAATAAACGTGATATATAATTAGCGCCATGCACCAATTTTGTGAGCTTCTTAAAATTGCTCGGGAGGAATCAATTTGATCTTGCAAAAGCCCTGTTGCACCTGGCACAGGTGATCACGCCAGCCATGGAAACAAAAGCAGATGATGTGTAGGATGGTACCCGAATCGTAGGAAATTGGAAATCCAAGTGAACTCATCCTGTTGATAGACATTCTAATAATATCTCGTTTTAAGCATGCATAGAGCCTGCGAGCATGAGATTTTGCTCTTTCTTCCTCTCCTCTTTTACACTGATGGGTCCAGACACATGTTGCTTCTAATTTGCATTGACATGTTCATGCAAGTCAGAGGTGCTCAATCATTAGACCGAGCCTCAGATAACAATCAGCCGGTGGTGCTGCAGTCTTGTACAATTACAGAGAACTTCAGTTCAGTTCCCACCGCCAAATATGGAAATCAAATTTCTGTGCATTTGCATAGAATTTTCATGATCCGTTCCTCTGGGTCATCATTGTATATATTAATGATAATGTGAACCTGACAGCTCGTCAAGTCAAAAACATGATAATTTGAGGAATGCAAAACCGTGTTAAGCATGAAGGGTCTTAGCTGACTTGGGGGATTACACTCTGTATGCCAAATGTCTGAGTCATATTGGGTTTTTCCTCCTCGGCCGCTTTTCATGGTCCTTTAGATCCAGGAAGTTTGGGGAGCAGCAACTTCTCAGATGGAAAACCTCCAGTTTTTTTTCCTGAAAGCTGCCTTTCATAGCTAACCAATCGTCACTCATGTCGCTTTGACTGCATTCTTATTTTTTCCCCCCCATTGATGGTTTTGCAATGACACCACATTGGGAAGCAAATTAAAGGTTTCTTTCCCATCCGTAAACCCATTAGCGGTTTCAAGGTTAGCATCATCATTGAGAGTACATTACATGGCAGTACATAAGCCGTGTTGGCGCAGTGGATAGAATGCAGTATTGCAAAGCTACTTCTGCTGACCGCCGTCTACCTGAAATTTGGCAGTCCAAATCTGACCAAGCTCAAGGTTAATTCAGCCTTCCATCCTTCCGAGGTTTTGTAAAATGAGGACCCAGATTGTTATGGGGCAATAGGCTGAGTCTGTAAACCACTTAGAGGGGACTGTAAAGCGGCTTGGCCTAATTTGGCCTAATTTACGCTTCTCGCCCCAGTCTGTTTTCTCCAATTGTCTATTGGGTTTTAATGGGTAGTAATTTTAATGTTCTTAAATTTTTAGTACAGGGTAGTTTAATTCGCTTTTAACTTTGTGTGTATTGTATGTTTTTATATGGTTTTTAAATTTTCCTGTACACGGCCCCAAGTCCCTTCGGGGAGAGGGGGCGGTTTATAAATGTAATAAATAATAACAATAATAACAATAATAACAATAATAACAATAATAACAATAACAATAATAACAATTATTATTATTATTATTATTATTATTATTATTATTATTATTATTATTATTGTTATTATTATTATTATTAAAGTCTAAGTGCTACTGCTACTGCAGGCTAATACTGCCAACTGCCAGCAGTTCAATCCTGACTGGCTCAAAGTTGACTCAGCCTTCCATCCTTCCGAGGTCGGTAAAATGAGGACCCAGATTGTTGAGGGCAAGATGCTGACTCTGTAAAACTGCTTAGAGAGGGCTGTAAAGCACTGGGAAGCGGTATATTAGTCTAAGTGCTATAAGTGCTATTATAACATCAGAGTACTGACTCTGAATAGCTCGTTTCCTGTTGCTTTGGTTTTGTTCGTCATGTAGAACATTTGACTTACCAAAGTACTTGTGAAGATATTTGCTGTGGGAAATTTCAGCTCATCCTTAACTTACAACCACAGTCGGGAGAATAATTTCCTTTACTAAGCAGGGCAAGTGGTTAAGTGACTTGTTTCTGATTTTGTGACCTTGTTTGGTCACAATGGTTCAACAAACCACTTCAATTGTTGTAGGTGAATCCTATGATCATTAATCGAATCCAACTTCCCCATTTATTTTGCATTTTAGAACAGAATAACAGAGTTGGAAGGGACCTCATAGGTCATCTAGTCCAACCACCCACTCAAGCAGGACACCATTTCTGACAATGAACAGGAACGACAATTAAAATGAATGGTATTTTGGAAGTCAGCCGGGAAGTTCCCGGGACACTTCCACCATCAAAAATAGGTGCCAGGTTTTGGTTTTTTTAAATTGACATTTGACTATGGGGAGGTTGCAATTGGTTGTAAGTCACTTTCTTCAGTACTATTAATATCCACATGGTTGCAAATCGAGGAGTATCTGTGAAGTTTGATGATGAAGTAATAGCTACTCACTGATCCCTTTTCTTCAGTACTATTAATATCCACATGGTTGCAAATCGAGGAGTATCTGTGAAGTTTGATGATGAAGTAATATCTACTCACTGATCCCTTTTCTTCAGTACTATTAATATCCACATGGTTGCAAATCAAGGAGTATCTGTGAAGTTTGATGATGAAGTAATATCACTGATCCCTTTTAGAGATTGATTAGGTGAAATAACATCAGCCAAATTCTTTTCAAGAGGACGGATGTAAAACGGCCTTTTGGGGCACAGGGAATGCTTTGACACGAGCAGATAGAACTCGTTTCCTTTCATATCGTTATGTCTCTAAACCGCTGGAGTTTCTTTCTTACACGAAATTGGTCCAAATTTGGGGCCAAGCGACTGAGCAATCACCCCTTCTGCTTTCTTATCTTCTTTGCTTTTGAGAAAACTCTCTGTGTCCTTTGTCACCGGGAGAGTTTTATGTCTGCCTTTGCAAGAAGAGTCAATAAGGAAACAAACAGCGGCAACAGTAAGCAATTTGTCACACTGAACAGGAGCGTCAGGGGGATGGAGCTAGATCAATGGGGAGCATCTTGGAGGCCCTTTGTATTTCAATTGCCACCAGGTGTTTTTTGAAGGTTTTTTTTTTCTCTCTTTTTTTTTTGCAAAATAAAAACCCTCCTGCAAAATTGTGCAATGGTGGCAGATCTCAAGCCTTTTGTCTAGAAATCTCAATCCCATTTGCCAAACCGTTTTCCAGTTGCAAAGTTCCTGGACATGTTTATGAAGTTACTATGAACTCCATTCAAAGGAATCTTTTGTTTAGTTTTTTTCTTTCCTGAAAGGTTTTGAAAGCTTATTTTACCTGTCTGGGAGTATTGATTCTTCTTTGGAATCACCACTGAGAGGCTCTTTCTTGGTTATTGGTGTGTGTGTGTGTTTTGGGGGGAGGCTAGATGGAGATTTGGGATATCTGGCAAAAAAATTTTTGTGGAAGTCAAAATACATGATGGGCAGGTTTTATGGGGAATTATATTGTGTGTGATGTTCTTGTATGCATTCTGCAAGTACAGTCCTTCCTTCCTTCCTTCCTTCCTTCCTTCCTTCCTTCCTTCCTTCCTTCCTTCCTTCCTTCCTTCTTCCCTCCCTTCCTCCCTACCTTTCTAGTGGTTAGAATGCAGTACTGCAGGCTAATTCTGCCCAGTTCGATTCCCACCAGCTCAAGGTTGACTCAGCTTTCCATCCTTCTGAGGTGGGTAAAATGAGGACTCAGATTGTTGGGGAGAAGAGGCTGACTCTGTAAACCACTTAGAGAGGACTGTAAAAGCACTGTGAAGTGATATATAAGTCTAAGTGCCTTTTGCTAACACATGGGCTACTACCTATTTGCTAAAGAACAAAGTTTACTAATCTCTTTTTCCCTTTCTTTCTGTCATTAGGAAAAAAAATGAAGCATTTATTGAATTTGAAGTAGAAGAATGAAAAGGTATGACTTAATTATTCCCTTAATAAAATGTTAACCTTTATTTGCATTTGCATTGTTCTTGACGTTTAACTCCTTTATGAAATTGCTTCCTTCCACTTCAGGTGACAATTATGCAATTTGTAACTAAAATTGTTATGAAGGTCAAGTAGATCTTGGGTTAATTTTCAAGCCCTCTTCAATTTTTGTTTTCAGGGGTTTTTTAGTGCAGTACGTTCACTGTGTTGTAATCATGGCACTTGGATAAATATTATTTTTGTTCTCTGCTTAATGTTAGTTCATTAAACACAAAAGTGCAGTAATCCACAAGCAACAGCATAGCAGGAGTTCCAACATACAATCACACACACACACATACACAAATTCTGTAAACTACTGCTCAGACTTTTTTGCTTAAATGTTGTTAGGAGGTTTATTTTATTTATTTATTTATTTATTTATTTATTTATTTATTTATTTATTTATTTATTTTATTTTATTTTATTACATTTATATCCCGCCCTTCTCCGCAAAGGACCCAGGGCGGCGCACAGGAAATTTAAAAAACATACAAAAATAGAACATAAATAATTTAAAATATATATTAAATCCCAAACCTGTGCTAAAACCAATTATTAATTAAAACCCAATTTAAAACTTTTCTACAGTCCCCATGGGAGGTTAGGCTAGGCCGGCTTGATGAAAAAAGTATGTCTTTAGACATTGGCGGAAGAGGCGGAGGTCGGTGATGGTCCGGAGTTCAGGGGGTAGGTCGTTCCAAAGGGCCGGGCCCGCCACAGAGAAGGCTCTTCCCCTGGGTGTCGCCAGTCGGCATTGTCCGGCCGACGGCACCCTGAGAAGGCCCTCTCTGTGGGAGCGTATCGGTCTAAGGGATGTATGGGGCACGAGACGGTCTCGTTTAGATTCTTACAACATTTTACTATATGCCCATTGTTTTTTTTCCCATATAACTTTCTCAGACTATTCTTAATGCATCTCCAGAATAGCAGAGAGACAGTTTTATTGGATTAGGAGTTATGTAACATCTCAGAACTATATTTGCAATGTATGTGTCATGCCATTCCAAGGATGCCTTATGTTAAAATAATTTATTTTTTATTGGGATTTATTCTGAGTAGAATTATTTGGTTTGTCTGAGCTCGCTCCTTTTTTACTTTATCATATTTTTATGATTCTGAGTTTGCTGAATCCCAAACTACAGGATCTCGTCAGAATTATATCTCCAATTTCACAGGCGCTTTTCGCTCACAAATGTTGGCCCGTGTCATTTCTGATGGGATATTAATGCTAACTATTTTCTTTGCTTCAAAACTCCAGCATCCTAGATCACAGATTGCTCAAGATTAGGAACGCGAGCAAACACTGCTTTTTTTCAAGCAACCAGCAGTTGTACACGAGAGAACTTGAATCGAGCAATCTTAAGCGGGCTGAAATATGGAACTTTTTTCTTGGTTTGCATTGGTAAAGCAGAAATTAGAGATTAGACGGGTTGTGTTATTCATTCAAGCTTCCTTAACCACAAGAACACAGTTTTGCTAAGAGTGCCAGAGAACAATACGAAAAGTTATCAAACATGCATAACAACATGATCAAGCTGTATGATAATTTGGGAGACTATTATGCATTTGATTCCAAATCTGTGACCGTGGAGGAATTCTTTATTGATCTCAGTACATTCCGGACATTATTTTTGGTAAGTAGAGATTCATCACTCTTATGCCGGTAAATATATTTGTGCATAGTTCTTTCTAGAATAGAAAGAGATGTTAACAAATTCTGCTGATTAAAATCAAATCCTTGAAAGAAATGGATACTAATAGACAGGCTACATATTCAGCTTTCCATTCAATGTTCTGTTTTATTCCATTCCTTTTCTGTCCTTAGATCTGGAATTGATATATAATCCTTTATTATATTTCAGTGTGTTTATCGGTGAAAATGTGCTGCGAAAATGGGGAAAATAGTTTTTCATCGTGTAAAATCAATACAAGAATCCTGCAATAGGGAAGCAGGGGTAGATTAATCAGTTATATATCTTCTCAGACCTTTTTAAAGTATGAGCACGTTTAATAGGGATTTAATTGATTTCAGTAGGATTTGGCTTTTCTGCACATTTTTCTCACTTGCATATGAAATTTGCAAATCTCTAGATGTTCTGAGTGCCAAAAGCAACCACAACCACAAAAAAGCAGATATTTGTAACCCCAGCATATACTTGAGAGATATTTAATTTTCAGAAATGATTTTGCGGGAATAGTTAAGCTGGAGCAAATAACTACTTGCAGAATTTAAAGCACTCTTCCTTTAAAAAAAAAAGGGGGGGGGGAGATTACTCCAGTTAACAATTTCCATTAATTATTATCCCCTCCAGCTCTTTGCTAATCATGACATATCCAAGGCTATTCGTAAGAGTTCCTACTGTTAGAAATAGCTTTTCATGGAAGAAGAGGTGCTTCTAAGATATAGTGTCAGGAATGTTATCTTTTTCTCAGTGTGGTTCATCCAACATCCGACAATGAGTTGATTTTTGTAACCATCCAAAAAGCTCAAGGATCATATAATAGCTTTGTTTAGTAACTTTTGAACCTGTTTTCTACTCTCGCCACAAAGCAGAATGCAAGAGAAAATAGTTGAGGCATTTTTTCCCAGCATATATTTATAGATTGAAATGAAAGATACTGACAAAGCGACCGCTGTTTCTCTTTGCTCAGCCTGTCAAATATTTCCCACTTTTGAAAGAGGAAAGGAAGGGCTATCTTAAAATCCTAGAGCAGGCGTTTCCAACTCACGGCCCGTGGGCCAGATGCATAGCGAAGCGTGGGGGGAAGTTGTGATAAAGTCACGGGACAACGTGTCTTCGCGAGTTTGACACCCCTGTCCTAGAATATTGGTTGATAGAACTAGAATTTTGAGTGATCCATAAAAGGCTAGAATAATGTGGTCTTGCTTGAAGTCATAGCTTGATTTCATAATCATCATCATCTTTATTGTCATTGTATTTGTTTACAATGAAATTGGTTTAAGTTTGGTTTCATAAGTCATTATAAGATATGAGAAATGGGTTAAACACACACAACAACATCAGCAACAACAACAATCCTGGGGTCCCATTGATGTTTAATCAGTCTAGAATGATTTGTCTAGAACTTACCTCAGCAATTCTGTAACAATACATTTATTTTAGACTTACAGAAACTTTATTTCAGTCATTGGCCAATACAGGTACATTCAATAGCACAAATGGTATTTAGTTGCATGCTTTGTTGAATGCCGCTCAATCACTGAAATAAAGTTTATGTCAGTTTGTTGATGTTGATTGCATTGATTAATCGGTTGCATGTACTGATTTCCTCTTCTCAGTGGGTTCGAGGTGTTTATGTAGGCAATGAAAACCACCACAATAACTTAGTGATAAAGAGACGAGAGACTGTGAGTCCCATAATGAGGTCAATGGTGATTTGGAAAACTGAATTTGACCAGGTCTAGTGTCTTAGCAGCTATAATACACTGGTTTTTAATTTTGAAAACCTGGCCCGCTGCACCCCGTTTTGGCTGGTGGGTGGTGTTGCAGGAAACATCTGTCCCATCTCCCTCCCCCCCCCCCCGGCCCAAGGAGGATCTGGCCCTCGAAAAAATCCAGTTTTACACTCCTGCATTTGTAGAAGCCTATGACACTACAAAGCAAAAAGACTCATCGTGCAAATCCTATCCTCTTCCTTTTATTCCCCACCGGGTACCGTCGGCCGGGCAATGCCGGTTGGCAGTGCCCAGGGGAAGAGTCTTCTCTGTGGCGGGCCCTGCCCTCTGGAATGACCTTCCCCCTGAACTACGCACTATCGTGGACCTCCGCCTCTTCCGCCAACGTCTTAAAACTTACTTATTCCAACAAGCCGGCCTAGCATAACCCTGTTTCTGATTTTAAAGGGATAATTTTAAATTTTAGAGTGTTAGTATTTTAGCACAGGGAATTATTTAATTAGTTTTTAAAATTTTGGATTTTGTACTGTATATGTTTTTTAATGATGCCTGTGCGCCGCCCTGGGTCCTTTTAGGAGAAGGGCGGGGTATAAATTTAATAAAATAAATAAATAAATAATCAGAATCCTAAGATTTTAAAGATCTAATCTGGACCTATTAGGGAGGTCCCCCACCCACCCCATCTCCCTGTTTTGCTTCCTTCCTCTTTAAATTGGGTTCTTGCAGATGTTGTTTCCCACCGGCTGCCTCTGGGTTGTTGTAATTAACTGCATCATAAGGAAAGGATGGGAAAAGACATATGCTCCAGAATACGATGCTTGCCTTGAGGGACTATTCAAACTGCCTGGAATTATCAGGGCTGCTCAGCGACTTGCCGTTGCTTTTAGCACACAGAAGCCGACCGCCAGCAGCAAGCTTTAATCTGTTGAACAACTATCAACAGTTGGTGTGCACCGCAAAACAGTTCCCAACTTTACTACATTCATTTTTAATTTGATTGTTGACTCCTAAATAACAATGGTGAGAGAGTGAGAGAGTGAGAGAGAGAGAGAGAGAGAGAGAACAAGAGAGGGGGGAGAGAAAATGTGCATGTACAAGAGAACAGGTATAAGTATAAACATGGACTTGAACAAAGGAAATGAGTACAAGTAAATGGGGAGAGTAGGACAGGCACGCTGGTGCACTCATGCACGCCCCATTAATGGACCTCTTAGGAATGGGATGAGGTCCATGCTAGACAGTTTGAGGTTGAAGCTGTTTGAGGGTTTGAGGATGTAACAACAGAGTCAGGTAGAACAGGGGTCCCCAACCTTTTTGGCACCAGGGACCAGTTTCATTTTAAAGAAAATTCCGCGGACCGGCTGGCGTAGAGGGAAAGCGGGGGGAGGGGGAACAGGTGGTGCATGCGCATGCGGGGGGTGAGTCGGCTCACTCACCCCTCTAGGGCCACCAACAGCGAGAACGGCCACACCTGTGCTCTCCCACTCCCGGTGCTCGCTCCGCCCAGGGGGCTGCCCCGTCCCCCCTCCTCCTCCTCTCCGGCCCTGCGGCCCGGTTCCTATCAAGCCACGGACCGGCACCGGTCCACGGACCGGGGGTTGGGGACCCCTGAGGTAGAACATTCCAGGCATTGACCACTCTGTTGCTGAAGTCCTATTTTCTGCAATCGAGTTTGAAGCAGTCTACCTTGAGTTTGTATCTATTGTTTGCCCGTGTATTATTGCAGTTGAAGCTGAAGTAGCCATTGACAGGTAGGATGTTGTAACCGACTATGTTGTGTACTAATCTTAGATCAGAAAGTAGGCAGTGCAGTTCCAGATTGATCAAGACCAAAATTTCAAGCCTGGTGGCATAAGGGATTCTGTTGGGAGCAGAGAGGAGTGGAGGACTCTTCTCGTGAAATACCTCTGGACCCGTTCAATTGCCTTAATGTCCGATATGCAGTGTTGATTCCAGGTTGCCTAATTAAATATAATAAAGGATTTTAGAGATGCTGCACCATCCTAGATTGATTGAAAGGTTTGTCACCAGTGGCGCTTTGAGCATTAGCAAAAGCATGGAAAACTCCTCTAAGTTGGTTTTTTCTCCCCAAAAAATTAGAACAAGGTTAACAGCATGAAAACAAGAAAATAAACTCTATATCCGTTTGGGTCTTCCATTTCCTCTCATAGGTGAACTTCTCTTTCATGAAGTTATTTTCATGCTATTAGTAAACATCAATAAGAAAGGAAAGTATAAAGATAGCTGGGTGGATCTTACACCTTTTCCAATTCCTTTCTCCTTTGGTTGCTGCTATAGATTAAGATGAAAATGTTTTCTGCCTTTGGGACTTGCTATTTAGGAAGAAAAACACAGTTATGTGGTGCCCTTGAATTGCGTATTTACTTGCCTTTCTTCCGCTACTTTTGGAATTTTATTTTACTTTCTTGTATTTCAAGTAAACTTTGAATGGCAATTTGATCTCCTTTGTGGGATATCTCCCCCCCCCCCCACACACACACACATACACCTCAGTTTCACACTTCATGGACTGTATGATCTTTATTTGAAGAGGAAAGGTTTTCTATAGGGAAGAGGCTGGCAATGCAGCACATTACAACCATCTTCAAAGCACTCCATGGTTCGGGGCCTAGCTATATGCGAGACCGTCTCCTGCCCCATACATCCCTCCGACCGATCCGCTCCCATAGAGAGGGCCTTCTCCGGGTGCCGTCGGCCGGGCAATGCCAGGGGAAGGGCCTTCTCTGTGGCGGGCCCTACCCTCTAGAACGACCTGCCCCCGGAATTACGCACCATCTCAGACCTCCGCCTTTTCTGCCAGCATCTCAAAACGCATCTATTTCAACAAGCCGGCCTAGCATAACCTCCCATTTCTGACTGTTATTAGCTGTAAATTTTAATTAGGGGGATTGTTTTAAATTGTTTTTAGCACAGGGTTCTAAGTTTAATAGGTTTTAATAATGGTATTTTGTATATATGTATTGTTCTTTAAATTTTCCTGTGCGCCGCCCTGGGTCCTTTTTTAGGAGAAGGTGCGGATTATAAATTCGAAATAAATAAATAAATTATGGGAAATAATGCCAGCAAACTCTTTTTTAAAAATTAAACATTAAAATGGGCCACGGCGTGAAAGAATATCCCCGCGTTGAAATCTCATCGGGTTTCAAGGGTGCTGACCAAATTGAGCGTTCTGACTTAGGCTTCACCAAATCACGAAACAGACTCCTTGCCCTGAAAAAAAACACCCCTTTTTTATTTGGCTAATGTGAATTCCTAGCATTCGCATCCAGCAAAGTCCCGGCAAACAATCTTTCAAGGGTGAATTGCAACCACAGACCTTATCAGTCCTTGGAGAGTTGCCAGGTCGATAGCTGCCAGACGCAACGCTGTACAAGGAAATACTTGGCAAGGAGTCTCTCAGAGAAGCAAATCTTCACACTAACGAACTAATTGTCTCCTGCAAATACCACTCCCCTTTTGCTCCTATTTATTCCCTACTAGCCGTTCCCGGCCATGTGTTGCTGTGGCCCAGTCTGGTTAAATGGCCAACCAATCTGTGTGTAGATCTACATCTGCACACACAAAGACGTACACACAACCACCATATAACCCCAAACCTACCTACCTACTGTATTTCTCCCTCTATCCCTCTACCTACCTACCTACTGTATTTCTCCCTCTCCATCCACCTACCTACCTACCTACCATATTTCTCCCTCTATCCCTCTACCTACCTACCTACCTACCTACCTACTGTATTTCTCCCTCTATCCCTCTACCTACCTACCTACTGTATTTCTCCTTCTATCCCTCTACCTACCTACCTGCCTACTGTATTTCTCCCTCTATCCCTCTACCTACCTACCTACCTACTGTATTTCTCCCTCTATCCCTCTACCTACCTACCTACTGTATTTCTCCCTCCCTCTCTCTATCCCTATAGCTGCCTACCTACCTACCTATCTTATGGGCGGAGTATTTTATGTAATGAAGGATGACATAATACCTGTGGCCCACTGCTCTCTCTGTATCCATCTACCTACCTTTTAAACAATTTTTTACATTTCCGTTGTGTGCACCTGGCACAGGTATGACATCTACACAATCTACAGTATGTATCATTGGTGCCATATTCGAAAGGAACGTTGTGTGAAAATTTGGATGCAATCAGTGCAGTACTTTCAGAGATTAGCGGTTTTGAGCAAACTCTTGTTGCATTTTTATTTATATAGAGGGGAGGGGCCATTCAGCACCCCCTTGTGTCTTTACTCCTGACTTGACCCCTGTTCCTTAATTGTTTCCTTCTCCTGAAAGCTCTGCGCATGCACACATCGGGAAAAGGCTCCAGCTGTTTGTCTGCCTCACTGATGCCTGACTCTGAAGGCAGGTGATAACTGTCAGATGGCCCTGGCCCCATCTCTGCCTCCGACACAGAGCCCTCATCAGAGCCTTCCCCAGATTCCAGGACTGGCCCATGTTCCTCCCCAACCCTCCTCACTGTCCGGATCTGCTGTCAACTTTGCTGGTCGCTGGCAGACCACAACATTGAGATATCCCAAGAATTCAGGTTGAGATCAGGGCAGTCTCGTGAAATTTAGCTATATCTCAAGATAGCATCTTTTTTTTGGAAAATTGATATTCAATGATATGCGATTGTGCAGTGGCATCTCGGAAGGTTGCCCGTCTGCCATACAGAAATGACATATTTTTTATAGGTCATCACAATACATCAAATTACCTCTCTGCAGGTAGTCCTGAACTCACAACAGTTCATTTAGTAACTGTTTGAAGTACAACAGCACTGTGTCTTATGATCATTTCTCGCTCTTATGACCATGGCCGCATATTTGGATGCTAGACAATTGTCTCACTTTTATGCCTATTGTAATATCCCAGCCAAGCTCCAAGAGCACCAAGAAACCCCCCCCCCCCATTTCATCCTCAAGCTACAAATATTCTTTTTTATCAATCTCTCTTTAAAAAAAAGTGATTTTAATCATTGTTCTGAACTGTGTTAACTGGACATTTAACAGAGACGGAGTCCAACAGTTGGTGTCAGTTCTACAGAGAAGTCATTCTGTATTGAAGGAATGATGATTAAAAAAAACCCCACACACCTAAATATATGGGAAATATATGGGAAACAGTTTAGAAATCAGCAGCTAGTTGAATAATTGACAATGTGGACAGATGGGGGTGTTTTTTTTGTGTGTGGAAGTTATTCAGAATCAAAGTTGCTTTTTTCAGATCGACAATAAACGCTAATTGTGAATTTGTCAACACACAAGGGAATGCTTTTTAGGACGGCTTGTGGGATTAAATTTCTGCAGATGCCTCTACACAATAATTCAATTAATACATTGCAGAACCAAAACTTAATTGTCAGAGATGAAATGGAGGCCTTCATTACAGTGGTTCGTGGCCTGCCCACAACAGAATTCAGATATGAATATTAACAATGAATTGGATATCATAGGGGTGCCACTTCATTAAATGAATGAAGTGACCCTCATCTTTTTCAGGACTGGACAACTTACAGCCCAAATCTCATCCTTCAATACGTTCACTTCCCTCAGTCAAAACAGCGACATTTTAAAGGTGTGATTATTTCATTTTTCTTCCTCCTTCTTCTTCTTTTATTTCAGTCCTTCGTGATGCTTGTAATTTGCAGTTTGTTCCAAGTGAGGCTGTTTGAAGCTGGGTGGTTATTTTCCTTTGACCTTTCATGTAACCAAATCCATGAACGTGAATCGTACATGACCAATTAATTTGATCTTAAAAGTATTCTCAGCAAACGGGCTTTGTTTACATGTCATAGCTATTTATTTCCCAGGAAATGAAATGCTCCGAAGGTGAATCATTCAAGGTTTTAAGTAGATGAATACAAGAGAATCGCTGGCAACAGTGGAAGCGCCTTGCATCAAAATTTTCCCACTGGAAAATATCAAAATAATGAAGTCTTACTTTTTATGAATGGGAAACACCACAGAGACCTTTAGTCTGTGTAATTTTGAACTCCCCAATCCCTTATTAGCAGAGGCTTTTTCTTAACTGTCAAGGTTGATGTTAAAAATGTTCTCAGGATAATTCTCAAAAATAGATCCAGGAAGATGGAAGATGCTTCTCTCAAGCTAGAAAGTTGATCAAATCAGAGTGATGGACAGGCTGAAAATAAAGCATGAATTTTAGTAAAGAAAAAAGAAGTAGTATGTGTATTTACAATACAATACAATACAATACAATACAATACAATACAATACAATACAATACAATACAATACAATACAATACAATACAATACAATACAATACAATACAATACAATAGCAGAGTTGGAAGGGACCTTATAGGTCTTCTAGTCCAACCCCCTGCGTGGGCAGGAATCTTATACCATTTCAGACAAATGGCTATCTAACATCTTCTTAAAGACTTCCAGGGTTGGTGCATTCACAACTTCTGGAGGCAAGCTGTTCCAGAGGTTAATTGTTCTAACTGTCAGGAAATTTCTCCTTAGTTCTAAGTTGCTTCTCTCCTTGATTAGTTTCCACCCATTGCTTCTTGTCCTGCCCCCAGGTGCCTTGGACAATAGTTTGACTCCCTCTTCTTTGGGGCACCCTCTGAGATATCGGAACACTGCTATCATGTCTCCCCTGGTGCTTCTCTCTCTCTCTCTCTCTCTCTCTCTCTCTCTCCCTCTCTCTCTTTCTCTCCCTCTCTCTCTTTCTCTCTCTCTCTCTCTCTGTGTGTGTGTGTGTGTGTGTGGAGATCAATGGAAAAACCTCTACAGAAACACAGCCACAAGCAGTTGTATTCTTGAGGATAAAATGACTTGGCTGTTTTTATTTTTTGTCCTTTTCTTTACAAATAGACCTTAACTTACATCCCCAATTTATTGTTTGTTCATCTAATTGAGCAATTTTCATTGCTAAGCAAGACAGTTGTTAACTGAGTTTTAAGTTTGGTTTTTGCTCCCATTCTTTTCAAACAAAACAGGGTGTCGTATTAGGCACTTTTTAAAATATATTTTATAGAATTTTGTACCCTTCAAAGATTCAGTGGTGAACGTGTATCCACCCGAGTACGATCAATGCTTTTAAAAATAGGGAGTGTTGCTTTGATGTTCCAGTTTCCATTTGCGTAGTGGGCAGAGTTTACAAATCATGTTAACAACATGTAGAAGCACTTCTAGACACCTGCATAACACTTAGAAGAATGAAAATTCAGGGTATTCCTAGCATCTAGTGACTACACAACGGCCTTTCTTCAACCTGTAGTAAAATCCTCGCAGACAATATCTGGCTATTACTTTTATTTTATTACTCGTCCCTGGGCTATTTTTTTTTTTAAAAAAGAAACTCAAAAGACAAGGAATTGTCATTATTTCAGCTTCCAAGCTGTTGATCGGGCTCGATGCTTGTGTGACTGTGTGATCTTCCAAGGAGTTTTTTGTTTTTCTTGTAGAAAGCAAAAAAGCAAGCGATCTCCAAAATTTCAAATGTCAGAGCCTTGGATAATTTGGATCTTAGTCTCGGTCAAACACAACATCTTTGTGTTGCTAATTCAGGTGCTCACCTTAAACCTTTCAGTCTTAGAGTTTCTGAGCTGACTCCTTTGATCCAATTTGTGTTAAAATAATAACACAGGCGACTTCTGTACGGAGTGTCTTCCTGCCAACTCGTAAAAACGTTAGGAATAGAAGAGAAGAGAATAGCAGAGTTGGAAAGGACCTTGGAGGACTCCTAGTCCAACCCCCTGCTTAGGCAGGAAACCCTACACCACTTCAGACAAATGGTTGTCTAACATCCTCTTTAAAACTTCCACTGTTGGAGCATTCACAACTTCTGGAGGCAAGTTGTTCCACTGCGTCATTGTTCTCACTGTCAGGAAATGTCTCCTTAGTTCTAAGTTGCTTCTCTCCTTGATTAGTTTCCACCCATTGCTTCTTGTCCTGTCCTCAGGTGCCTTGGAGAATAAGTTATCCCCTCTTCTTTGTGGCAACCCTTGAGATATTGGAACACTGCTATCATGTCTCCCATACTACTTCTCTCCACTAGACTAGACATACCTAGTTCCTGCAACCGTTCTTCATATGTTTTATTTTTTATTTTTTATTTATTTTATTAAATTTATACCCCACCCTTCTCCTTGTTAGGACCCAGGGCGGCGCACAGGGATGTTAAAATACATACAAAATATATAAAATATATGAAATTTAAAATACTTATTCTAATAAATAAACCCTGCGCTAAAAACCGAATTAAAATCCCAAGTTTAAAAACTATCTAATAGTCAGTATGGAGGTTACGCTAGGCCGGCTAGATGAAATAGGTGTGTCTTCAGACACTTGCGGAAGAGGCGGAGGTCGGAGATGGTGCGGAGTTCAGGGGGTAAGTCGTTCCAGAGGGCTGGACCTGCCACAGAGAAGGCTCTCCCCCTGGGTGTCGCCAGTCGGCATTGTCCAGCCGACGGCACCCTGAGGAGGCCCTCTCTGTGGGAGTGTATCGGTCTGAGGGATGTATGGGGCAGGAGGCGGTCTCGCATATAACTAGGCCCCTAGGTTCCAGTTCCTTAGTCATCCTGGTTGCTCTTCTCTGCACTCTTTCTAGAGTCTCCACATCTTTTTGTTTACATTGTGGTGACCAAAACTGGATGCAATATTGCAAAGGTGGCCTTATCAAGGCCTTACATAATTCTATAAGCGAAGACAGAAGAGGCTAGACTAGTTCAAGGCTGCGGGTTGAAAAGGGAGATTAAAAATCCATAATTTGTTTGCTGCAGAACATGTGTTTTGCCACACTGCTTCTCCCCCCACCCCCATATCGCTGCTACCGTCCTCTTTATCTGCCAGTCAGAGAGTTTTATCACCATCGTTTGGCTTGCCAAGAATCGTAATCTTTTATGGCATCCCTCAGAAGTTCCGTGTCAGGCCTGATGCTTCTGTGCACCGTTCAGCGCAAACTGGGCCTGTGGTTCTCGTTGTTATTTCTGCTTCACACCACCCACTGGGAAACACGGAAACTCAGTGCATGCCGCCTGCTTTGGTACCCGTCTCTGAAAAGGTCTTGCTTGTTTATTTCTTTTTGGTTGAAACAATTGACTCCTTGGGGGGATGAGTTTTCAGATTCATAAGGATTAATGAATGGCGGGATCGATCCTTCAGTGTACGCACGGACGTTTTCTTGGCAGTATTAGACAAATATCTGCTCGGCCATTTTAGATTTCGATATTCTGTTCTTTACTAAACTTTCTATGAGGTAAGAATTGATCGAGGAATGACTGGCAACAGGATGGATGTTTCCTTATCCGGCACAGGTAGTCTTCGACTCATAACCACAATTGAACCCACAATTTCTGTCGTTAGACAGAGGAGTGGAAAGGCGGGATGAGAGAACTATCTGGGGGAAGACTATTTCTGCCATCTACTACCCCCCCCACCCCCGCTGGAGAGACTTTTTCCACCCCACCTGGACTACCTGCCGCACTTTATCATCTAGGCGGGATGAGAGAACTATCTGGGGGAAGACTATTTCTGCCATCTACTACCCCCCCACCCCCCACGCTGGAGTGACTTTTCCACCCCACCTGGACTACCTGCCGCACTTTTTCATCCACCTTACCTTACGCTTTTAAGTTTTAGCTTGCTGTATTAATTCCGACTTGCATTGTAACATCGTAGACGATTCCCCCCCCCCTTTCTTAGAACCAGTGCCGTTACTATGCTATTGTCGTACTCCAGAACAGAGCTCCTTGGCTTGCGAGAGTTTCCCCTCTCGCAGGTCTGGCCCCCTCATCTAACACGGGCCCACCTCGAGGATGGATTGATAGATCCTGAGAGGTGGGCGAGGCGCAAACTAAGGGGGTTTTTATGCAAATTTTTAATTCGGTTTTTAAGGGGTCCTGGGGTGGGGGGAGGGTTTATGCAGTCAGAGGGGGGTCAAGTTATAGGGCCGGCTGGCGGAAGTGGGATAAAGGAGGAGTCCATTAGGGAGGGGGGATCAGGGGTCGTCTCTGTTGAGGGCCGTCCCATTCGGTTGGTCTTAGGGAGGGGCAGGGGCGGTGGGAGACAGGATGTCCATCATGGGTTGGGGGCTCGTGGTCGCTGGTTACGAGTGATCGCTTGCCCCAACCCCCTGTGCTCCACTCGTAGGCTAGGCGGTCAGGGATTACAGAGCCGGGGCCCTAGGTTGATGTTCTGCAACGCCAGGTCCGTGGTGAACAAAGCTCCCCTCATAAATGACCTTGTGTCAGAGGGGGACCCGGACCTGGTGGGAATTACGGAGACCTGGTTGGGCCCCGAGGGGGGTCTACCCCTCGTGGAAATGTGCCCACCAGGTTACCGTGCATTTCATCAACCTAGGGCCCTAGGCAGGGGTGGGGGGGTGGCGGTTATCGTTAAGGAAAGTCTGGAGCCGAAGGAGACCACTGTGCCTCAGACGACCGGCTGTGAGTCCCTCTTCGTGAAGTGGGGCCTAGGGAGGCAGTTGGGCTTGCTGGTTGTATACCTGGCTCCCCGCTATGTAACAGCAGCCCTGCCCGAGCTACTCGAGGTGATCGCCGCGATGGCGGTGGAGACCCCCAGACTTATGGTCATGGGGGACTTTAACCTGCCATCGGCGGGCGAGACATCCGAGGCAGCTCGGGAGTTCATGGCTTCCATGACGGCCATGGACCTGACCCAAGTAGTTCAGGGCCCCACGCACGAGGGAGGACACACGCTGGATCTGATTTTTGTCTCTGGACACTGGATTAGTGATCTTGGAACAGGGGATTTAGTCATCTTACCCTTGTCATGGACAGATCACTCTCTCCTTCGGATAGACTTTCCAACCGTCACACCCCACCGCGGGGAGGCGGAACCGGAGACACCGAGTTGGTTCCGCCCCAGGCGCCTGATGGACCCGGAAAGGTTCCAGAGGGAGCTTGGGCCAGTACCTGTGTCCCTGTCCCACGGCTCGACTGAGGATCTAGTGGCCGCATGGTATAGTGCGGCCACGGGGGCCTTGGACCGAGTCGCGCCCTTGCGGCCTCTCATGCGGCGTCGAGTCACCCAGGCTCCTTGGTTTACCGAGGAGCTTCGGGAGATGAAACGCTGTAAGAGACGCCTAGAGAGTAGGTGGAGATCTTCTCGATCCGAATCTGACCGAACACTAGTGAGAGACCATATTAGGACTTATTTAGTGGCGCTAAGAGTGGCCAAACGTGAGTATTGTGCCACCCTTATCGCGTCCGCGGAAAACCGCCCTGCCGCCCTGTTTGGGGTGACCCGCTCCCTCTTGCATTTGAGGCCGCGGGAAGCCCCTCTGCAGGGTCGAGCAGAGGAATTTGGAGTTTTTCTGCAGGACAAAATCACTCAGATTCGGAACGAGCTGCCCTCCACTAGTGATCCGGCCGAGGTGCCCGGTGCTGGTCTTGAGATAACATCTTGGGAGGAGTTTGACTTTGTTACTACCGAGGATATGGACAGGTTGCGGAGGAACCTTAGAGCCACCACATGTTTATTGGACCCGTGCCCCTCCTGGCTTGTACTGGCATCCTGGGAGGTGACACGAGGCTGGCTCCAGGGTATTGTGAATTCATCTCTGAGTGAGGGGTCCTTGCCCACCGTCTTGAAAGAGGCGGTGGTGAGGCCCCTCCTCAAGAAGCCATCCCTGGACCCAGCTTTATTAGAGAACTATCGTCCCGTCTCCAACCTTCACTTTTTAGTGAAGGTTGTTGAGAGTGTGGTGGCTCAACAGTTTCCCCGACATCTGGAGGAAGTTGATTATCTAGACCCGCGCCAGTCCGGCTTCCGGCCCGGTCACAGCACCGAAACGGCATTGGTCGCGTTGGTAGATGATCTCTGGAGGGCACGGGATAGAGGTTGTTCCTCTATCCTTGTCCTATTAGACCTCTCAGCGGCTTTTGATACCATCGACCATGGTATCTTATTGCACCGATTGGGGGAGTTGGGGCTGAGAGGCACCGTCCTACGGTAGTTCTCGTCTTACCTCTCTGGTCGGTCGCAATGGGTGTTGGCAGGAGGGCAGAGGTCGTCCCCGAGGCCACTCACATGTGGGGTCCCTCAGGGGTCGGTCCTCTCGCCACTCCTGTTTAACACCTACATGAAGCCGCTGGGCGAGATCATCCGTGGTTTTGGGGTGGAATACCATCTGTACGCTGATGACACTCAGTTGTACATATCCACCCCAAACCACCCCAACGATGCCGTCGAGGTGCTGTCCCGGTGTCTGGAGGCCGTACGGATCTGGATGGGTAGTAACAAACTCAAGCTCAACCCGGCCAAGACCGAGTGGCTGTGGTTTCCGGCACCCCGGTTCAGCCAGATAAGTCCAACACTGGCCATTGGGGGCGAACAACTGGCCCCCGTGGAGAGGGCGCGCAACTTGGGCGTCCTCCTGGATTCCCGGCTGTCCATGGAGGACCATGTGGCGGCCGTGGCCAGGGGGGCATTCTATCAGGTACGCCTGATACGCCAGTTGCGCCCCTTACTGGACCGGGGAGCCCTTCGCACAGTCACTCAAGCGCTCGTGACATCCCGGCTGGATTACTGTAACGCTCTCTACATGGGGCTCCCTTGAGGTGCACTCGAAGGCTACAGTTAGTACAGAATGCGGCCGCGCGGGTGATTATGGGTGCCACAAGGCAAACCCACGTAACACCTCTCCTGCGCGAGCTGCACTGGCTGCCTGTGGCCTTTCGAGTGCGCTTCAAGGTGCTGATGACCATCTTTAAATCGCTCCATGGCTCGGGGCCTAGCTATATACGAGACCGCCTCCTGCCCCATACATCCCTTCGTCCGATCCGCTCCCACAGAGAGGGTCTTCTTCGGGTGCC
Organism: Rhabdophis nuchalis; assembly: GCA_039707465.1. NCBI lineage: Eukaryota > Metazoa > Chordata > Lepidosauria > Squamata > Natricidae > Rhabdophis > Rhabdophis nuchalis. The sequence goes on along the minus strand of CM077657.1, from coordinate 17,655,314 downwards.
GTCGACGGGGCAATGCCGGTTGGCGACACCCAGGGGAAGGGCCTTCTCTGTGGCGGGCCCGGCCCTCTGGAACGACCTACCCCCCGACCTTCGCACTACCTCGGACCTCCGCCTCTTCCGCCAACGTCTTAAGACGTATTTATTCCAACAAGCCGGCCTAGGATAGCCCCCATTTCTGACTTTTTAAGAAAATAATTTATAATTGGCAAGGGTTTTAATATTGGGTTTTAGCACGGGTTTATTAATTTAATACATTTTAATAGATATTTATTGTATTTTGTGTTCTTAAATAATGCCTGTGCGCCGCCCTGGGTCCTAACAAGGAGAAGGGCGGGGTATAAATTTAATAAAAATGAAAAATGAAATGAAAAATGTTAAAGCGAGAGCTTTGTTCAGCGAGTTTGGTCCCGTTTTACGACCTTTCTTTTCTCACCGTGGTTAAGCGAATCCCTGCAGTTATTAAGTGAGTAACAAGGTGGTTAAGTGAATCTGGCTTCTGTCTTGATGCTCCTGGTCAGAAAGTTGCAAAAACGGATCACATGACCGCAGGACACTACAACCGTCATAAATATGAGTCGGCGGCCAAGAATTTTAATTTTGATCACATAACTATAGGGCTGCTGCAACAGTCATAAGTGTGAAAAAGGGTCATGTCACTTTTTTTAGTGCCGTTGTCATTTTGAATGATCACTAAAAAATGTTGTCAATCAGGGACTATCTGTACTTTAGAATTATCATTATTAATTTTTAATACTATTTTTTGTGGTTGGCACAAATGTTTAGACCGGACTTGTCATTCTTGGTCACCTATTGAATCCTTTCCACGGATTTAGGATAGGCAGACGTTTTGTTTAATATTATTAAAAGTATTGTTGCAGGGTAGAAGGCTTTTCCAATTAATATCATTATTAGTAGTAGTAATAGTAGAAATGGGGTTGGGATTGATTAGCAAATATCAAAGAAGGGCTTTTATAACTACAATTGGTCTTGGGTGTGATTGCACATCTACTTTGCAACTAACCACATGCTTCAAACCCAAAGAGATTTGTCGTTTCATAATTTAAATAATTTATCATTGCAGTTCTCATCTCAATCATGTCAGTGTGTGTTTGTTGGACCTGAAAAAGTAGCTGTGATGTGTGATAAACTCATTTATGTTTTATTTGTGATGAAGTGGCAAAATAACAAAGTCAACTTAGTGAATCCTAGTAGAAAATAGAATAGAATAACAGAGTTGGAAGGAACCTTGGAGGTCTTCTAGTCCAACCCCCTGCTTAGGCAGGAAACCCTACACCACTTCAGACAAATGGTTGTCTAACATCTTCTTAAAAACTTTCAGTGTTGGAGAATTTACAACTTCTGGAGTCAAGTTGTTCCACAGATCAATTGTTCTAACTGTCAGGAAATTTCTCCTTAGTTCTAAGTTCTTCTTAGTTCTAAAACTGGAGGACTATTAAATCTTGTTTTCACTACTCCATTTGAAGTCCTTCTGTTATCATGTCAATTGCCTTAAAAATCTAATTTCTCAAGCAAAATATTCATTTCTTCTTCAATTAAGTCAAATGAGGTCTCAGACAGACCTTACACTGAAAATAAAAATTGATCTTTTTGTCTTAAAAAAAGAGAGATTTTTCACCCTTTGACTTATCAAGCAGACAGTAACCATTTCTAAAAAATTATGTTGTTTTAATTTCATTTCCCCTCCATCCAATTACTTTGTCTTTTTAGATGAATCAGTAACTTCAGTAATCTTCCTTACTTAGACGTTTTGTTCATTTATTATTATTTTTCTCTGCATGACAAATCTGCCACAAAGTTTTTTTCCCCCTTTCATTTGTTTTTCATTTAATCCTTTTTTTTTCTCCAGGCGCCTTATTAGAAAGTGAAAAATTACCCTTTTATTATATATACTTTCATCATCTCTTTTTATTGTTAACCTGCAGAAATCAGTTGCCATAACAGACATGCTAACTGGATCGGCTTAATGCAATTTACTGTTTCTTTTTTTCAAGCCTCTGTAATTTGTACTTTTTGTAGTTATAATTGATTTTTTTTAGACAGACAGGCAGACAAACAACCATCCATCCAGTGGTGGGGTTCAGCCAGTTCACACCTATTCGGGAGAACTGGTTATTAACTTTCTAAGCAGTTCGGAGAACCGGTTGTTGGAAGAAATCTCCTTTTGTTTTCCCCACTTTTCAGGGCTAATCCTGTAAGGAAGGCAGGAAGGAGGCATTCTGGTGTTGTTTCTAGCCTCATCTTTACTGCCCTGCTTACAGAAACTGCCTCTCCGGTTAACCCTTATGACATTGTAACCGCTAAGGCGAAGCGCCCATCGACCTGAGTGACGTTGATTTGGCCATGCCCACACAGTCACATGACCACCAAGCCACGCCTACCCAGCTGGTCATTAGGGCAGAGAACCGGTTGTTAAATTATTTGAATCCCACGACTGGATCCATCCATCATGGACACAGACAGACACATAGAACTCTTGAAAACTCTGAGCAGCAAAATTGTAACTGTCTATTCTTATCCTAAAGCATTGAACCAAAAGCTAATCTTCTCATTCACATGCTTCAATTAACGCTTAATTAGCATCTTCCAGCATGAATCTTCTGCCCGAATCGAGAAAATAGACTTCTGTTTCTGCTGCTATAGAAAAATCAAACAAAGTTGCAGAGGCTTTATGCTGTCAACAGAACCAAAAAAAAACAAAAAACCCCACAATTTTCTTAACATTTATCAAAGTACAATGAATGTCAGCCAACATATTAACCTGCTAACTTAAGTGTTTCTTTTATTTATTTATTTTTTCCCACCAAAGATTTTTGTATACAATGTGTAGAATTTATTATATATTCCACTCGGATAGATTTTCTTTTCTTTTTTTTTTTACTTTTCCTGGGAGAAAAAAAAATCATTATTTATTATGGATTTATACAATTAATAGGGCACCTTTCATTTCCGCAGAGAAGGAAGTGCTGCTTTAGAAGGAAGACATGCTTTCGCCCAGTTACGCTGAAAGACAAAAATGGGCTAATAACAAAACAGAACAAAAAATCATTTTCTCGTTGCCCCTTATCTTTAAAGAAGAAGAAAAAATATCAAATGAAATGAATGGGCAGATAAGAATCTCATCTGGCTTTTTTAAAAAAAAAGATATTAGAAACGCTCCTCGTTTTTATTGATTTTATACGCACAGCCGAATATTAGGCTTCATCCCTTGTTCATCGGCTCTTTTCTATCAAGGGAGATTTGGCATGCTGACTTCATATGCCAAGGATGGCAAATCTTTTAGGCACATAGTGCCCAAGCCAAGAGCACCGGAAACCAGATGATCAGTTGGCCAGCATGCATGCATCTCTCAGAAACCCAACAATCAGCTAGCTTGTACACATGCACACCTCAAAAAACGGATGACTAGCTGACTGGTGTGCTTGCGCGCCTCGGAAAACCTCTGACCAGCTGGTTGGCCCACATGCGCATCTCGGAAATCTGATGACCAGCTGGATGAGCTGGGGGGATGGCGTGTGTGCCCACAGAGAGGGCTCTGTATGCCACCTCTGGCACATGTGCCATAGGTTCACCATCACGGTCATATGTCATCAAAATTAATTAATTTAGGGCAATGATACAAATCCTGAACTTTGGGAACTGATTGATCAACTCCTTCAGTGCTATTATTGCAACCATTATGCTTCCCACCAGACTGGATACCAGAGCAAGCGACGCCCATCATTTAAGACCCGTTAGCCGGTTTTATTATTATTTTTTTAAAAATAATCTCAATAGTTTCAGTTCTTTACCGTCTTTTTATCCAATATAGTTCGTTAATTGTGTCCTGTACTGTGCTCAGATCTGTTTGTGTAACCAAAATACATGAAGCACACATCCTGTGGAACAGGTAGAAATCATTTCTCAGCCTTGTTCCCCTCGCCGGCTTTTTGACTGAAATGACAACAACAACAACCACCCCCCAAAGGCCTCTTTGACAAGTGGGCAGCGGGCACAACATTTGTCTAACTTGCCCGAGGCAGTTTTGGAAACAGTAATTTGCAAAGCCCTGGAAGGTGGTTGAAAAGGAAAAACACAACAAAAGCAAAAAATTGTTAAGGTTTGTAATTGTCAGTGCCAGCAAGAAGTTTATGAAGTTCAAAAAGTTGTGCCGAGATTAAATGCTTGCCTCATTATTGTTTTGCTATTCCTTATATTCATTTTGGCAGGTAAAAAGTCGTTATGTACTGGGCTTCTAATTCGAGTAGAGTAGAGTAGAGTAGAGTAGAGTAGAGTAGAGTAGAGTAGAGTAGAGCGGGGAATGGAGCAGGGCGCATGTGGGGTTGTGCGTGCATGCACGTGGTGCAAGGGGAGCATGGGGGTATGATGCAATTCCCCCACAGTCATTTTTTGATCCCAGGAGGCCTATTAGGCCCAAAACAGGATGCAGGGGAGAGGTCATGCGTGCATTTGCAGGGGCGCACAACACTGTAGATCTCATTCATTCCTTTCCCTGTCTAATACAGGATTAGGATGAATAAATATGCGGGCAACGCCAGGTTATCACTAGTTTCATAAAAAAAAAAGCAGTTATCTCATGGTGCTTTGAACGGTGACGTTGTGCGTTGTATTTTTCTCCCCTCCAGACACCTAACTCTACAAGCCAAGTCTATAACAAACGAAGTTCCCCTCACTTTTCTCTGCATAAACAACTCCTCTCTTTGCTATGATTGATACAGGAAGCGTTGAAGGAAAACCATAAAAGAAGAGAAATGGAGGAAAAGACCAAGAGAGCCAAACTTGCCAAAGAAAAAGCAGAACGTGAAAAATTGGAGCGGCAGAAGAAGAAAAAGCAGCTGATTGACATGAATAAAGGTAAGTGGAGGGAGCAAGAATTGAGAGCTCAGTAAATGCGCCCCCCCCCCCCCAAGTAAGTGTCAGTTGATAAGGGAGGAGAGCCTGTGGCTTAGTGGCTAATACAACTATACACACACACACATACATGCATACATACATACATGCACACATACATAAAATGAGCTGCAGCAGCTGGCTTTAGCTGCCAGCTTTGGTGCAGATTGACAATTGGAGATGATAAAGGGAGCCACGCAGAGCTTGCTGGGTAACTGAACTGCCCCTGTGTTGTGCGCGAGGACATTCGCCGAGAGAGGGAATGAGGAGGATGGCAAGGGAACGAATCAATAGGCTCTTAATATCTCTGCTTTGCAGAGTTGCAAAGGACTGTTGAAATGCATGCTTTCTTCCCCATCCCATCGGATTTCCGAAACAGAGGAGAGCGATGACACAAATATGAATGAGATTGAACGAGAGATTACTTCACTCTGCAGTTGGCTGGTCCTTCCCTCTGTGATCATTTCAGCTCCGTGGTGAAGCACAGCTTAATCCATCCCAATCAGAAAACACATAAAAATGCACAGTGTGTGACTGCAGCTTGTCCTTTTCTACCCAGTGAGCAAATCTGATGGGATTCAATCCGAGGGAAACAAAAAAAAAACAGCAATATTTCTCTCTTGACAAATATTATGCAAGATGCCAAGGTGTATTAGTTGTGTATCAGAATAAATCACGTAATGAGTGTGAATTGAGGTAGTGGGACTCCTCGGGGCTTCAACCAGTCCCTTGTATCTTACAATAAAATCAGCATAGACTATTTTGGGGTGTTTTTTTTTTTTAAGGTACATCTTTAGTTTGTAATCTATTATTCAGCAAGGCAATTAGTGCTGTGTTATTTTAAGAGGTCTTTTTTTTAGCTTCTAAAAAATGGAAGGTATGTGTTTGCATTCCTGCTTTGCTACACTAAGTTTGTAGATTTGAAAGCTTCAGCAAAGTTACACTCACATTTCCCCCCTTCTGGTTCTAAATTAAAGTTGCGTAGATCCCTCCAACAATTGAAAGTAGTTTTGAAGCTAGATCAGGGGTCACCAACCTTTCAAACCTCAGGGACCATTAAATTCATACTTTTAAATCCTGCAGAACACTAATATTTTTTTTAAAAGATAAATAGTATGTAGTGCAATATAAAAAATGCAAATAATTTTTCTGCGGACCACCAAAACTTTCTCATGGGCCACTGGGCTAGATGATCACATTTTGCCATGTATATTTGTTCTGATTGCTGACTGCCAGCTGCCAGCAATTTGGCAGTTCGATTCTCGCTGACTCAAGGTTGACTCAGCCTTCCATCCTTCCGAGGTGAGTAAAATGAGGACCCAGATTATTGGGGGCAAGAGGCTGACTCTGTAAACCGCTTAGAGAGGGCTGTAAAGCATTGTGAGGCAGTATATGTCTACGTTCCATTGCTATTAGGACCCTTGGTAGCACAGTGGTTAAAATGAAGTATTGCAGGCTAACTTTGCTCACAGTCTGGAGTTCAAATCTCACCAGGGTCAAGGTTGACTCAGCCTTCCATCCTTCCACGATGGGTAAAATGAGGACCCAGATTATTGGGGGCAAGAGGCTGACTCTGTAAACCACTTAGAGAGGGCTGTGAAGCTCTGCAAAGCGGTATATAAATCTAAGTGCTATTGCTATTACTAATTCAGATCACAAGTCAGCTGTTTTTTTGTTCTCTTCCCCTTTGAGTTATGGCAAGAATACAAGAAATGTATATTGCTGTTACGTACCTGGTGAAGACAAATCTGCATTCAATCCAATACAAATCTCTAATCTTATGCGTAACTAAGCCGATATAACTATTCAGTTATGACATTTCTTATGAGGTACATAAGTATGGAGAATGAAACCAGGGCCACCCACAACAGCAACAGGCTTTAATGCAATAAAAGTATTAGAAAACATTTTGATGCAAATATTACTTAATCAGAAACCATTTACATCTTCATTATCACTGATTACCATGGCAATTAAAATCACCTGTAAACTTAGTGGCATAAGAATAAAAGGAAGAATGAGCTGCCTCGCTTACAATTAGTGTTGAATTAATTGTTTTGAAAGGTATATTAACATTCCCTTAACACAGATGAACATAATAGAGTGAGTTTATTATTGGGGATTGACGGCTATCTGGCAATGTCAAGGTATTTCGCCTCGGAAAACACATTAGCATCCAAATAGCTAAATCCTAAGCCCATGTCTATTAATATTCAAAATTGCATTATGTGAATAGCTTCATTGTACTTTGTGCAGCAGAGTTAATTCTGTTCTTCTGATTAACAATCCAGGGTAAAGAGACCCAATTGCTGTTGAAACAGATGAATCCGTCCGTTTTAACTTCCCTTGACAGATCTAGGTAACTAATGCAGCTCTGAAATGTATGAAGCATTAGTTACAGACCCTTTTATCTGACATCTAAATGCCTTTGTCCTGCATCGAAACCATCTGGTTGATAGCTGTCCGATGACCGCATGCTTGGACAGCCTTTGGTTTCATTGACCATGATAATGGATTACAGGAGGGGGAAAAAAGTCTTGAAACATCACCAGGACAAATGATGTTTTGATAGGGTGCTAAAACATGATTTCTGAGGGTTGTTGCTGTTGGTTGCGAAGTCATGTCCAACCCATCGGGACCCCATGGACAATGTTCCTCCAGGCCTTCCTATCCTCTACCATCCTCTGGAGTCTATTTAAGCTCATGCTGACTGCTTTAGTGACTCCATCCAACCACCTCATTCTCTGTCGGTCCCTTCTTCTTCTTTTGCCCTCCATCGTTCCCAGCATGAGGCTCTTCTCCAGTCAGTCCTTCCTTCTCATTAGGTGGCCAAAGTATTTGAGTTTCCTCTTCAGGATCTGGCCTTCTGAAGAGCAGTTAGGGTTGATCTCCTCTAGAGCTGACCCATTTGACCACCTTGGAGTCCAAGGGCCTCACAGGAGTCTTCAACGTTCAAAGACCTCGATTCTTTGGTACTCAGCCTTTCTTATGGTCCAACTTTCTAAGGGTAGGGTCTGATCTGGATGAATGAAGAAACCATTCCATTCCACCACCATAGAGCCATTAAGATAAAGAAGGATCTTGTCAGACTTGAACATTGGGCAATATCTAACAAAAGAAAATGTAATGGTGAAAAATGTAAGGTTCTTCATTTAGGCAAGAAAACCAAAATGCACAGGTACAGTATAGGTGGTACCTCCCTCAGTAGTAATAACTGTGAGAGGGATCTTAGAATCCTAGTGGACAACCATTTAAATAGGAGCCAGCCGTGTGCCGCAGCTGCCAAAAAGCCAGCACAGTACTAGTACAGTACAGTACAGCATAAACAGAGAGATAGAATCAAGAATATGTGAAGGGTTAATACCACTTTATACCATTCCTTGGTAAGGCCACACTTGGAATACGGCATCCAGCTTTGGACACCATGATGTAAAAAAGATGTTGAGACTCTAGAAAGTGTGCAGAGAAGAGCAACAAAGATGATTAGGGACTGGAGGTTAAAACATATGAAGAACGGTTGCAGGAGCTGGGTATGTCTAGTTTGATGAAGAGAAGGACCAGGGGAGACATGATAGCAGTGTTCCGATATCTCAGAGGGTGCCACAAAGAAGAGGGAGTCAAACTATTCTCCAAGGCACCTGAGGGCAGGACAAGAAGCAATGGGTGGAAACTCATCAAAGGAGAGAAGCAACCTAGAACTAAGGATAAATTTCCTGACAGTTAGAACAATTAATCAGTGGAACGGCTTTCCTCCTGAGGTGGTGAATGCTCCAACACCGGAAGTTTTAAAGAAGAGATTGGACAACCATTTGTCTGAAGTGGTATAGAGTTTCCTGCCTAAATAGGAGGTTGGACTAGAAGACCTCCAAGGTCCCTTCTAACTCTGTTATTCTGATTTCAGCTAGGTTCACAAAAACAGGGCCCTGTCTCAGCCTTTCCATTGAGTAGTGTGCCATACAAATATTGTACACCTTGCTTTGTGCTCCAAGGACTGTGATCTTTTGAACGCTCTTCCCTTACACAAAGTCCTTGAAACAATTGGTGTCCTTTTATAATAAATTGTGTCTCTAGTCAACACCTTGTACTCGACACCTGTTTGTCCCACCTCTGAGGAATGAGTAGGGCTCAAGGTACTTAAAGGGCAAAGTTGGGGTGTAGAAACATCATAAAACATTGCTGCCTATATCAAGGTTGTGGACAAACCGTCAAAAAGGAGAAAACATATTCAGTTTAGCAATGCACACGGCTAATAAATTAGTTTAGGAGCACAGTGAGAAATGTACCAGGTGAGCATTGAAGCATACAGAATAGGTATAGAAACAATAGATTGAGCATTGTTGGTGGAAGGCACTGTAGGCCGTTCTTGACTTACGAGCACAATTGAGCCCAAAATGTGCGTTGTTCAGCAAGACATTTGTTAAATGAATTTTGTCCCCAGTTTACGGCTTTTCTTGCCACGGTTGTTAAGTGAATCAATGCAGTGGTTAAGTTAATAACACCGCTGTTATGTGAATCTGGCTTCCCCATTGACTTTGCTTGTTAGAAGGTTGCAAAAGGGGATCACGTGACCCTTGGATACGGCGACCTCCAAGTGATATATATCACTGAGTTAACTTTCTCATGTTACTGCATTTTTAAAAGCCGCAGCATCTCTTTTAGACTGCATTCAGATAGTTAATTCTGCCAGGTAGATATGACTACTTCTCGAAGTGTTTTACAGACAATTCGAAAAAAGAAAAGAAAAAAAGACCTTGGCATACGGTTTCAAACGTTTTAAAACCCAGCTATAATAGAGTTCACCATTCTCATTTTAAAACATTACATAATCTCTCTCTGCAATTCTAGAAAATACTTCCATCTATATATACGACTGTGCGTCGCAGTGTTTCAGGAATGCATCCTTGCACTTTTAATTTCTTATCTCCAGGGGAACAGGCAAAGAAAACAGAATATTCAGTATTGTTGCGCCGATACGGAAAGTTGAAAATGACAGAGAAAAAGGAGTATGCTTATTTTGATGGTTTTCAGAGGGTTCGCAACATTTGCTGACATGTTTGTTATGTCGCCGAGCCAAACAATTTTCTTTTTAAAAAAATGATGTCATGCAGCTAACCTTTAGGTGATATTTTTGTGTTGGCTTCCAGTTCTCTTCTTTCATTTATTTAATGAGCCTAGAATATTATGAAATAACAAACTTAAGTTACCTCCGTGGTCCTGAAGATTTATGCAGGTTCCTTCTTTTCTCTCTCTTCTCTTTCTCTTCTTTCTCTCTCTCTCCTCTCTTCTCTCTCTCTCTCTCTCTCTCTCTCTTCTCTTTCTCTCTTTTACTTATGTTATGGTACAACTTTTGAGACCTAATTAAAACAATATTATTATTATTCCATTCCGTACAAGTAGTGCTTGACTTACAATCATTCTTTTAGTGACTGTTTGAAGTTACAACGGCGCTGAAAAAAGTGATTTTTGACCGATTTTCACACTTACGACCATTGTAGCATCCCCCCGCCCCCCAGTCACATCATCAAAATTTGGACGCTTGGCAACTGGCAGGTATTTAGGAGAGTTGCAGTGTCCTAGAACCACGTGATTTCCCCCTTTCGACCTTCCGACAAGCAAAGTCAGTGGGGAAGCCAGATTCACTTAACGACTGAGTTACTAACTTAACTAGCCAAGTAATATTTAGGTGCTGCCTGGCACTGAAATGGGTTTGATTTTCTTTATTCGTATACCAGTATATTGGATAATGTTGTTCTTGTTGGTTTAGATATGGTCCAAAGTGTTGTTTTGTGTTTTTTTAAAAAGGAAGATGATGTGTCAGTTATGGTGCATGGTCTTCTGCTTGGGCGAGGGGTTGGACTAGATGACCTACAAGGTTTCTTCCAACCCTGTTAATAACATTGTGTTACAATCTTATCCATGGCTATCCTCTGCCCTATGTTTTGAAGGCCATCAGTATTTAGTTGTTCATCTATAATTTAGTGGGAAGGGAGAAAAAATATATCAAGACGATTACCTATTTTTTTTTTCTGTCTAGAGTGGCATAGATTAATTATCCCATAGCTCTGTAAAGTATGTGCCGTATTAATAGGTCACCCTGTGTTCTCAAGCTTTCTGCAAGTTTTCCGCATATATATCCATTTTTGATTAGGACCCAAATCCCAAATTGCCCTGCCTGACTATATTTGTGGTGCTGTGTAATTAACATTTTGTTTGTTTTAAAACATAATGAGAAACCCAGGGGGGAGAGCCAGAGGTCCACTCCAAAGGAACTCATTGGAATAACCCCCCTCCCTCCAAAACACACCTCCCTGCACTCAAGTCTTTTCACTGAGATGTAATGAGGATTCACATCCATTTACAATCCAAATGGATGCCTGTTTATGTTTGCATAGCCTGTCCAAAGGATGCGGTGGCTCATTGCCTAAGACACTGAATTTATCAATCAGAAAGTCGGGAGTTCAGTGGTTCGAATCCCTAGTGCCGCGTAACGGAGTGAGCTCCCGTTACTTGTCTTAGCTTCTGCCAACCTAGCAGTTCAAAAGCACGTAAAATTTAAAAAATAGGGACCACCTTTTGTTGGGAAGGTAGCAGCATTCTGTGTGCCTTCGGCGTTTAGTCATGCTGGCCACATGACCACGGAGACGTCTTCGGACAGTGCTGGCTCTCTGGCTTTGAAACAGATGGAGAGATAGAGATATAGATGTAGATAGAGATAGAGATAGAGAGAAAGAGAGAGAGAGAGAGAGAGAGAGAGAGAGAGAGAGAGAGATTAGAGAGAGATAGAGATAATAATAATAATAATAATAATAATAATAATAATAATAATAATAATAATAATAATAATAATAATAATAATAATAATGGTGGTGGTGGTGGTGGTGGTGGTGGTGGTGGTGGTGGTGGTGGTGGTGGTGGTGGTGGTGGTGATGATGATGATGATGATGATGATGATGATGATGATGATGATGTTATTTATAGACCGCCTCCTCTCCCCAAGGGGACTCGGAGTGGTGCACAGGGAAGTTAAAAAGCAAATACAAAATACATAAATAGTTAAAATAAAAATTAAACAAATTGTCCCTGCGCTAAAACCCACTATACTAAAACTAAACTACACCCCCTAAAAACCCAGTTAAAAACGGAAGACAGAGATAGAGATAGAGATAGAGAGATAGAGAGATGTATGTATATGTTAACCACTGTAAGCTACCCAGTTGCACATTAGTGAAATAGATGGCTATATAAGCCACACCCACACCTAACCGATCAATCAACCAATCAATGAGAACACAAGTTACAGTACATACATTCTTCCCCTTGATGGGCAAGTCAAATAATCAGGGAGTCCCTCCTGATATTTACCTGGAACTTCATTTCTCGACGTTTTAATCGTCTGGTTTTAGTCCCGTGCTCTGGGGAATTAGACGATAAGGCCATTCAGAAATTTGCTATCCCATCTCCCGTCAATCACCTTTCCTGTAAGGTAAGCCTGTCCAGAATCTTTAACCGTTTCTTGTAAGATGTGGTTTCGAAACTCTTCATCCTCCTGGTTTCTTTCCCTGAACCAGCTTCCATTTGTCACTGTCTGTTTTGAATCTTTGCCCGAACCCACCTATGTTTAATATGAAGACATTCTCATTTGTCATACAGTTAATGCCGAAAGTATTATGATTCCCGCTTGACACAGAAATAAATGGGAAAGGAAGGTGGTTTTTTTCCTATTGTTTCGTTTATCACGGTATCAAGTGGAAATCATAATGCTTTCAATATTAAGTGTAAGATGAATGAGAGCGGGTTTTTAAAAAAATATTAAACAGGGATGCTTAGCTGAGATTTCTGTTCCAAAATTTGTCAAGGAAATGCTAATCAGTAATTTTGAAACTGAATCTGGACCCCTGATACAATTGTCAGGTTTCCTGGAGAAGTGCATAGGTTAAGTTCTTGCCTGTCCTTTCTCCTCTCTACACACATTCCTCAAACTTCTCTAGATGGTTTGAAGGTTTTCTTCCCCGTCCCTAGAGCTATAATTGTCACAATTTATGAGCACAATTAACACCAGAGTTCCCATTGCTAGGCAAGGTGATTAACAGAGTTGGAAGGGACCTTGTAGGTCATCTAGTCCAACCCCCACCCTGCCCAAGCAGGAGACCCTACACCGTTTCTGAACAAATGACAGTCCAGTCTCTTCTTGAAAGCGTCCAGCGATGAAGCTCCCATAACTTCTGAAGGCAACTTCTGTTCCATTGCTTGATGGTTCTCACTGTCAGAAAATTTCTCCTTATTTCCAGGTTGAATCTCTCCTTGTTCAATTTCCATCCATTATTCCTTGTCTGGCCTTCAGGTGTCTTGGAAAATAGCTTGACCCCCCTCTCTCTTGGGGAGCCCCTCCAATATCGGGAGATGCTATCCTGTCTCCTCTGGTCCTTCTCTTCACTAGACTTGCCATGTTCCTGCAACCATTCTTCATATTTTTCTACGGATGGCAATAAATTATTTTAAGGCTTAGAAAACAATATGTGTGTATGTGTGTACAGTGTTTCTTAAGCCTTACAATAATGTAACGCCATCAGTAGAACAATATGAATATATATATAAAGAAATTTAACATATATATATATATATATATATATATATATATATATATATATATATATATATATATATATATATATATGTTAGTTTTATGAGCTGATCAATAAATATATATAAATAAATAAAGGTAAAGGTTCCCCTCACACATATGTGCTAGTTGTTCCCAACTCTAGGGGGCAGTGCTCATCTCGGTTTCAAAGCCGAAGAGCCAGCGCTGTCCGAAAACGTCTCCGTGGTCAGGTGGCCGCCATGACTAAATGCCAAAGGCACACAGAACACTGTTCCCTTCCCACCAAGGTGGTTCCTATTTTTCTACTCACCGCCCTGGGTCCTCTGTGGAGAAGGGCGGGATATAAATGTAAATAAAATAAAAAATAAATAAATAAATACTTGCATTTTTAGGTGCTTTCGAACTGTTAGGTTGGCAGAAGCTGGGAAAAGTAACGGGAGCTCACTCCATTATGCTGTGCTAGGGATTCGAACTGCCCAACTGTCGGCAGTTTGAATCCCTAGCACAGCATAATGGATGGAATCCCTTTCTGATCGACAAGCTCAGCGTCTTAGCCACTGAGCCACCACGTCCCTTACATATGTGTGTTTGTGTGCATGTATTTTCTTAAGGCTTACAATTATTTACATACACACACACACACACATCACAACGTTGATATCCTTTGGTTTCCAGCCTCCTAAGACATTTCATTAGGTTAATTTAGCAGTCAGTGAGCTATGCTGCAATTGCTTGCTTCCCAGGATTTAGAAATGCTTGAGAAACATCTGCTGCATTGTGGAAGGACTGACATTCCCAATAAATTATAGTTATGAAAAGCAAACCTACTTTAATCCCTTTGAGCTGTTCCTGAGATGGATTAAATGTCAGATCCATACTTGTTGCTCCTGTAGGTGAGCAACTTGGTATGATTGAAAGGGGCACCAATCTGATCTCTACCTAATACCTTGTTCCGCTCCTTCCCAAATTGCTATAAACTATCATTGGTTATGAAGTGGAGCAGAGCGCTCTAGCTTCTGAATAGTTCCTTGTTGTCGAATAGAAAAATCCACTTTAGGAAAATAGCTTTTATGAGCAATTAAGTGGGCCTCTTTTAACAGGGATGCGACCGATTTATAAAGGAGTTCTAACATCCGTTTTTCTCTGTTGCTTTTAAAAAATACTTGGAAGACATTGGAAGCATTCAATAGAAAATTAGTTTTCACCAAATTGGTAATTAGTCTGAAACAGTAGTATTGCATTGTATATGTTTCCTAAAGTAGGAATACAGTAATTCAACATTATTTAATTCCTTCCTACTTATGGTGGCGAGAGAAATGTAAATTTGCAATAGCAGGTTGTAACAACATCGTGTTGAAACAGCTGCTTATGTCGAAAAAGTGGGTTGCGTTACCCTTTCAGGAATCGACAATGTTTGGAACTAGATAGATCTCTTGTTCTGCCATGAACCGTACTTCGCCAATCTGTTAAGCATGTCACCTGATGGGGACTTAAGAATGCTGCCTTCTTACTCACTACCTTACTTACAAATTTATACGTCATAGTAGCCGATAACTCGGCGTTGCCTGGGTATTTATTTATAGGGGGGAAATGTCCGGTCCAAAAGTAATTTCTAATGTTGGATTTTTCTCCATAGGGAGCCCCCTTGCAGAGTATTGTGAAGCCTTTACCATGGCAACTCCATTGCACTGTACAGTAGAAGCCATTTTAGGCACAACAGGCTGTATCTTACAGAACACCCCCCCCCCCAAGGAGTATCTTACCCCACAATATTTTTTTCCCAGAGCCATCTGTTGCTTTCTTCTGTTTTCCCAATTACAACAATCCTGTGAGATGGGTTGATCTGAGAGAAAAGGGATTGCTCTAAAGTCATCCAGCCTGCTTTCATCCCTAAGATGGGACTGGAGCTCACCATCTCCTAGTAATTGGCCCAAAGTGACCTAGCTGACTTTCATAGCTAAAGTGGGACTAGAATTTACTGTCTGTTATATTTTAGCCTGGTGACTTAACCACTAGGCCATACTGGCTCTCTGTTGCATTCTCTGCCATAACACCTGCTTTCTGAAACACCCATTCTCCCAATATATTTGGGACCCACTCAGGTTGTGCTCCAAAGACCACTGAAACTATCATTCTTTCCCTTTCTTAACTAGGGTTGTTGATAATCCTATGTTTGATTCTTTTCATGGTGGTTTGTTCCTCCAGCATTTGTCTGGCCCCCCTCCCCCCCTCCCCCCGCTCCTCCTCCTCCTCCATCATCATTGTATGACTGTCTTATTGTGCCCACCAAGGAATTTTCTAATACCCAGAAATGGTATATTTTGGCACAGTGGTTAGAATGCAGAATTGCAAGCTAATTTAGCTCACTGGCAGGAGTCCGATCTTGACTGGCTCAAGGTTGACTCAGCTTTCCATCCTTCCATCCTTCCAAAGTCAGTAAAAATGAGTACCCAGATTGTTGAGGGCAATATGCTGATGTTATATTCTACTTAGAGAGGGGCTGCAAAGCACTGTGAAGTGGTATATAAGTCTGAGTGCTACCGCTATTTTGCCTCCAACAAGTTTAAGTATATACATCCTGGGCATACATGGGCATACATATATATGCGATCTGTCGTTGAAACATGGATATGGCTACTATACAGTTCTCTTACATTGTTTTTATTTAAGTACTAGCCGTTCCCAGCCATGTGTTGCTGTGGCCCAGTCTGGTTAAATGGCCAACCAATCTGTGTGTAGATCTACACCTGCGCACACAAACACGTCCACACAACCACCGTATAACCCCCAACCTAACTACCTATTGTATTTCTCCCTCTCCCTCTCTAACCCCTATCTACCCACCCACCTACCTACTATATTTCTCCCTCTCTCTATCCCTCTCTCTACCTACCTACCTACCTACCTTCCTACCTACCTACCTACCTACCTACCTACCTACCTACCTACCTACCTACCGCATGTCTCCCTCCCTCTCTCTATCCCTATACTGCCTACCTACCTACCTACCTACTGTATTTCTCCTTGAATCTTATGGACAGAGTATTTTATGTCATAAAGGATGACATAATACCTGTGGCCCACTGCTCTCTCTGTATCCTTTTTTACAATTTTTTAATTTCCGTTGTGTGTACCTGGTGACATCTACACAATCTATCTATCTATATATATATATCATTGGTGCTGTACTTGAAAGGAATGTTGTGTAAAAATTTGGAAGCGATTGTTGCAGTACTTTCGGAGATTAGCATTTTTTGAACAAACTCTTGTTACATTTTTATTTATATAAATTTCACTGAATAGGAAACTTTACATTGAATACTTTATATAGTGTAGTCCTCACTAAGTGGTGTTTGTTGTGCTTAGCTTAGCTTAATAATAAATGCATGTAGACAAATTAAATTGATGTAAACTTATGTGGCCTTAATCTGTAATGATATATTTTATTTGATTAGTCAATCTACTAATGGGTATAAGAAAATCACCCTCTATCTTTTATGATTTGAAGTTGACTGTGGATAAAAGAAGTAACGTGACTGACTGGCCTTCTATGACCATTTCAGTATTTGTGTGTTCTGTTTTGTTTGTTTTTTTACATTGCCAAAAGCTGCTTGAAGCTCTCAGAATAAAATACACTGAAATTTAAAAAATGCCAGTGATTAATGGGAAAATAAAAGTAACAATGATTAACAAAGTGAAAATCTTCAGCCTCCTTCTCTGAATGCCCCTGACTTTCAAGCACCTTTACAACCCAAATGTTCCCTGATTTAGGAAGAAAAATATCTGCCTTTTTATTTTGAAACAGCCGGTTTTGCTTTTTATGGGCCTACTCACAATTTCTCTATCAAAGTAAACAAATTCTAGTAAAATTATGTCTGAGTGAATAATGATGAACACGACAGGAGAGGAGAGAAATTAGTAGTATAAAGTGTGATTTTAATGTCTCGGGTTAATAGAAACAAAACTGTTGCTCGCAATTGCTTTTTTCCCCCTTCTCTCGATAGTTAAATGAAACTGACAGGTACAAACAGATACTTGTTTATGCGTATTTACACTTTCATTAAAAGGAAGAAGCTCTCCGCAAAAATAGCAGAGCCAGCCTTCTTGTGATTAACGGGAGGGTTAAACTGGCATTGATAGCGCCACATTCTGTGCATTTCTTTACATGCATTAATTCCGCTGCAAGATTTTCCAGCTTCGTGCTTAGGGGAGCTACAGATATGAACAGGATAGCAGCAGCTGCAAATTAAACATCTGTATATTTGTCTGCGTCCCACGTTATCAGTAAGGTTAAAAACAAGGTCTTAAAAAACCAGAAGTGATGTCAATTTCACTTAATAGAACCAAACTAGTCAATAGCTCTGCATGAAATTTAAGGACATACACGCCCTTAATCCGGTGCGTTTCGTCATGCAAATGTAACCTTGCTTTTTGCTTTCCGTATCCGTTCTTTTCCCCAGTGTCCCAGCCTTAATTGCAAAGCAATTAATTTGACTTTTTCTCTGCTATTCACAGAAGGGGATGAGACGGGAGTGATGGATAATCTGTTGGAAGCACTGCAGTCCGGAGAAGCGTTCAGGGATCGCAGAAAACGAATGCCAAGGCCTCAAGGTAGGAACAAACGATTGCATCTGGGGGCAGGGGCATAAAAATATAGCTATGATTTGAAAGCATAGTACTGGGTGGGGCAAAGGTAGCTATGGGGAAGCCCCCGATGAGTTTCAATCGAAGTATCTTTTGGTGTAGAAGGGAATTGCCAGCGGGACATCAGTGTGCAATCAGCGGATGTAATGGGATAATTATAATAACTGCCTCAGGAAAAACAACTAAAGTTCAAGGAGCTCCTGTTTTGATTGATACCACTGTAAATGAACGTAAATAATGCTCCGGCGTTTGTGGCAAATCATTAAAAATGTTCCAAATAATTAAATTGAGTCAACCGCAATCCTCAGCCTATAAGAATGATCAATCTTCATTTTTCATGGGTAAATTTGTACCTTGTCCTTCAGACTATTAATTTTGTTAAAACACACACTAATGAACATTCCTGAGTTGTTGTAGGGCTAAACGACAACGCATAGCAGGTTTCTCTTCTCCGATCCCTCGTGTACCATTATTCTGAGTTTGATGTGTGGTCTGCCATTGCTGGCCATCTCACTGGAGTCTGCCAATGTGATTTAAATAAATCGCAATTTACTTGAAAGCCGCCGTTTCTTTTTTTCATTTTACAGACCGATCAGAAGCCTCTAGGTTTGGTCAATGTGTAAAGGAAGGAACAAAATTTTGCAGGTGCATGGTGGTACCTTGTCATTCCCTTGCATATTTGCAATTTCAACTCTGATGTAAATATGGACATCGTGGGGGTTGCACGGTGACGTGCCTATCTATTTTTTAGATCAGGGGTGTCAAACTCAAGGTCTGGGGGCCAGATCCGACCTATGGGGCCATTTGGAAACAGCAAAGAGGCAGTGCCTCTACAAGGGAAAACAGAGCTTTGGAGGCCTATGTTCTGACCGAAGCTTCCCAAGACCATGAAGCAAACTCCTGGTCCCGACAAAAAAACCTTTTATTAATTGACTGTGAATTCTGCTCATTCACTTCCAGCAAAGTCTTTCAAAGGAGGATTTACAGTCACAGACCTTATCTGGCCTGGCCGATATCTGCAAAACCTGGAAAGGAGTCTCAGAGAGTTGCGAGCCAATTAATCAAACTAATTGTCTCCTGCAAACTCCACTCCCCTTTCGCTCCTCTTTTATTTCCTCTTGGAGGGGCCACTCATCGTCCACCTGTAGCCTTACTCCCAACTAGTCCCCTGTTTTTTTAGCTGTTCCCTTCGTCTGGCCACTCTGCGCATGCGCACACTGGGAACAGGCTCCAGCTGTTCTTCTACCACACAGATGTGGCAGTGTGACACACAACATTCACACTATCTGAACCTGTTGCCAGCTCTGTTGGCGGACCACAACAGGCTATGTGCGGCCCCCCCATCCTGCCCATGCCTACCCTGGCCCCTCAAGGTCAAACACAACCCTGATGCAGCCCTCAATGAAATTGAGTTTGACGCCCCTGTTTTAGATTGAACAGAGATCAAAATGCAAAGACTGCGAAAATTGTAAAGTAAAACCTTACTTTCCATCTCAGAAGATCTGATCTCACTGTGTGTGGAGAACATGGTTACTTCTTCTTCCTCCTGCTTGCATTCATGTTCTTAGGGCCATGCTTATTTTTAACAGCAATCCTTTAGGAAAAATCAGTAGACAAGAAAGGACATTGTAGAGTTATGTACTATTAACCTAATTATTTTAGAAGGTGATCATGATTAACTTGTGACGAAATTAGCAAAGAAAAAGAATCAATTAACAAAGAGTGAATAGTCCAACATATAACGGAAGATTGAAGACTAAACGTTGTGTTTTTCCTCACTTGTTTACTGACTTAATGTCATCTGATAGTTTCAAATATGGTTTCTTCAATTTCCCCAATTTGAATTAAGCTAAATTAGCTAGGAGGTGATAATATTGATCCCATCCTAATGTACTAAAAGGTCGTTTAGTAGTTTGTGCCTTTTGAATATTACATGACAAAACCAAAAGCTTAAGCTAGATATATATATTGCTCATTTTCAAATAGGGATGCCATTAAAAATGTTAATATCGGTCTTTTGTGTCCCAATGGTCTCTATTGCATATCAACATAGGGCACAGCTGCTTTAAAGAGCTTCAGCTATCCACCTAACTGAAGCTCTTTAAAGCAGCTGTGTTTTTTCTTGGGATCACTTGGCTTCCCACAGCTCCAAAACATCTTTTGAAATCAAATTCATAGTCCAGCACAGCTGGAAAGCATCATTTCCCATGAAAAGTTTGGTTGTTCAGATGAACAATCCCTCTGATTTATTGGTCTTTCCTCTAAAGCTCATAATCCCCCCCCCCCCCCCCCCAATGCTGTCTTCTGAATTTTTGGATATCTTCCTAAGTAGGTATAAGTTTGCAGCCTGCATAAAGCTGAAAGAATTGCAAGGGGTTTTGTGTGTGTGTGTGTGTGTGTGTATGCGTGTGTATATTTTGAACTATCCTAAAAAACATGCCTAAAGCAAAAATGGCAGAGCTAATTGCAGGCGAGAGGCGGGTGGATGGGCCTATCAGGTGCGCAATGGCCAAATTGATCAATGATGTATAAAGGCAAATATCTCTTTAATGGTACTTTTTACACTCTGACGATGTTAGCAGAGGCTAACGAAAGCTAAGCGGATAAGATATTTTAAGTTCCGGAGATCGCAGAGTCCATCTCTTCTTATATATCTTTCTATTATATGTCTGTGTTTGTGTCTTTTGAGAGAGAGAGAGATTTGAATTTATCCGTATGGCATATTTGTAACGAAATGTCTGCTTCAGCAGATATTTTTTTAATATTTTAACGGTGAGAACGCATTTTAATTAACTTCTTGCGAACATGACGTTTGCATGGTGTATTTTCAGCACATACACTTGAGGTGAAACACATGTTCCATACATTTTTTTCACCTGTGAATGTTTTCCCTCCAACATACAGGACATGGCTATTTTGGGCATAGAAAGATTTTAATGTAAATTTGGCATTTATTTATTATTTATTTATTTATTAAATTTATAAACCGCACCCTCTCCCCAAGGGACTCGGGGCGGTGCACAGGAAGTTAAAATAGAAAAAAAAATACAAACATAGCAATTAATAATACTAAAAATAGATTAAATCCCAATACCCTGTGCTAAAAATCCTGAAACCTTAAAATCCTAAAACTCTACCCCTTAAACTCCGAATTAAAACAATTTAAACTACAGTCTACAGTTTGATGGTATGGATTAGGCCAGGCCGGCGAGATGGAAGAAGTGCGTCTTCAAACTTTGGCGGAAGGAGCGGAGGTCCATGATGGTTCTAAGTTCGGGGGGTAGGTCGTTCCAGAGGGTTGGGCCCGCCACAGAGAAGGCCCTTCCCCTGGGCGTCGCCTGCTGGCACTGCCTAGTGGACGGCACCCGGAGAAGTCCCTCTCTGTGGGAGCGAATCGGCCGAAGGGATGTATGAGGAAGGATACGATCCCGCATCTCCTATAGGCTTTTGAAAAAACAGGGATGTAGTGATTCAATAACTCAAAATGTCAGTACATCCTAAAATCCCCGTTCCTTTAACAATTCTGAATGTCCTCCTTCAGCTAAAACTATGAAAGGGACAAATTTTGAAAGGCATTCATCATACTTTCACCAATTATCTGTGACCTTTTATCCTAGCCACAAGCTATGAGATGGTAAAACAAGACCAATTCTAAAATATATACCCTCTAATATTAGCTTAAGTTATTTCTTTTCTTTCGTAGCTAACTGTTCTTATTATTTATTTATTTATTTTACTTTTCTCTATGCTGCTAAATCTTTTACTATAAAATTAAACTTCTAGAAACATTAATAGCTGCTGCCCTTTTAGGAATGTCCCAGTTCAGAAATATTGCATCGGCAGGCTTACTCCATGCTATAATTTCCTTCTTGCTGCAGAGTAGTTATCACCGTGAAATGGTTTAGATACTAAATCTTGAGGCTGTAAGCTAGACAGTACGTACTGTAGGCTGAATCAAGATGCTACTGACTTTCTATGTTACATGCAGCTTGGGACGCGGTGGTTCAGTGGCTAAGATGCTGAGCTTATCGGCAGTTCGGCAGTTCGAATCCCTAGTGCCGCATAATGGAGAGAGCTCCCGTTACTTGTCCCAGCTTCTGCCAACCTAGCAGTTCAAAAGCATGTAAAAATGCAAGTGGAAAAATAGGGACCACTTTGGTGGGAAGGGAACAACATTCTGTGCTCCTTCAATGTTTAGTCATGCTGGCCACATGATCACGGAGACGTCTTCGGACAGTGCTGGCTCTTTGGCTTTGAAACGGAGATGAGCACCGCCCCCTAGAATCAGGAATGACTAGCACATATGTGTGAGGGGAACCTTTACCTTTAATATATACCAGCTGGGACAATTTAAGATGTCTGTGGTCTCCTTAAGGATAAGGGAAATGTACACACTCAGAATAATGTTTAAGTAAATCAATTTCCCACAATAAACACTTAAAACAAGCCAAATAAACTAGGAATTCAATCGCCAGATTTTATTTTCCAGGTAGTTCACTCATATCCTGTTGGATCCTGATCTCATGGGGATTAGACAGAAAGGAGAGAATGATTTGCACACGGTCAACACAACCGTAGCATCACATCTATATTTGTAAGGTGATTTTGCTCTCAGCCTCACACATGCAAGGGCACGAAAATAGAGACAACAGGAATGCCTTGGGAAACTTCAAAAGGAAGTTCTTGACAACAGTAATGAGATTAAAGCAGAGTCCCATTAATCTGATTGCTTCCTTTGTTACTTTTCTTCACATACTTCTGTGTTTCCTGCTGAGTGAAGCTTTAAAGCAGGAATACCTCTCAGTTCAATAAGTGTAAATGATGTTGGAGGGGAGTGAGTTCCTTTCAAAAGACATATTATGCTACCTGCTTAGTATTTTACAAGTGGCTTCCACCTATATTGTCAATATTAAGTACCCTGGAGAACAGCAAGAACAACACAACGTTAACTAGAAACAAGAAAACTATCTGACAAATTCTCTTTAGTGGAAGCCATGCTAGGGAAGGATTACACAAGCCAATTTATCTTCCAGAACATTTGTTTTATTACTAACTTTTCGGTACTGCGGCACTCCATTTTTACTTTGCATTTTCGGTTTCCCCAAAGTGATATTTTAATGAGGCTGATATACTTGTGGCCAGCCATTTCTTTTTTTCTTTTTTTTGCCTTTGAAATACTTCAGGCAGAAAAAAACATTTGGCCCCGATCAATTTTACTGTGGGAATGTAATTAATTTTATGATCTATGCCCTTCCAACGAGAACTCTGTAACTAGAGATACGTCTTTGCACGTTACTTCAAACCTTGTTTGTGCAAAATGAATTCTTAAGAAGGGGAAGCGAAGCAGCTTTTCATCACGGCGGTGATACAATCAACAACATCTTTATTAAAGTATGGAGGTGATTTGCTACCTAATTTTCCTAAAGCATAATTGCTGTTAATAAATGTCACAACTTGTGCTTAATCTGCCTTCTGTAGCACACTTGTTATTTCACATCCATTAGCCCCCGAGTGCCATTAAAAACCTCAGGTTTCTTCTGTCTACCCCCAATATTTTTTGTCTAGATAAGGATGTCCCTTGAGCTAAGCTCAACTACATGTTCACCTAATTTGCGCAGATGATCCTTCATTGAGCTCCCCAAATTTCCATTACTAAACAAGACCGTTATTAAGTGATTTATTGTAGCCCTGTTTTATGACCTATCTTGCCAAAGTTGTTGTGTGAATCACTGCAGTTGTCCCAAAGGAACTGGACTTTCTGGTTTTTTTTAAAAAAACGTTTCACTTCTCATCCAAAGAAAATTCTTCAGCTCTGACTGGATGGTGGGGAATGGAAGGATCTATGTTCCTTGCAGACAGCTGGTCATTTGCACCCTCTTAGAGAGTCATTGAGGCCACTTGGAGGTTTCTCTGTGTCCTCATATTGGTCACCGGATTGGTGCAAATTGGGTGTGGAGCCTAAAATAACCAGCTGCCTACAAAGAATATAACTCCTATTCCTCGCCATCCAGTCAGCGCTGAAGAAGCTTCTTGGATGAGAAGCAAAAGGTCTTCAAAGAAAAACCAGAAAGTCCAGTTGGCTGCTTGAAAAAAGCACCTTTGCGACAACCATGATCTTGAATGATTGAGAATCTCCATAGACAAATCACTGCAGCTTGTTAAGTCAGTAACACAGTTATTGAGTGAATCTGACTGTGCTTGTCAGAAAGTCGCAAAAGGAGAAGTCACATGATCCCAGGACATTGCAACTGTCATAAATATGAACCAGTTGCCCAGCATCTGAATTTTGTTCATATGACCGCAGGGATGCTACAACAGTCGTAAGTGTGAAAATTTTTCAAAAGGTTCTTTTTTTTTAATGCCATTGTAACTTCAATCGGTTGTAACCCAAGGACTATCTGTGATTGGATTTCCTTCCTCTGGATTGTTCTTTGCTTCCCAATTTAACCTACTGGGGCTCTCTGCTGGTTTGTCCCTCGAATGAGAACCTATCTACCTATTTATCTAAGTGTCATCCACAATTATCTAGCAGCTCTCACTGCTGCTCCTTGGTTGTGCTAGTATATCATGAGACACTGCCTTGTCTCTTTCATTTACTGACCCTGCAAACTCAGCTAATTCAAGAGGAAGTCCCAATAAAAACCACTGAAACTATTGCGCTCCGAACATATGATAAACGTTCTGCTTAATTTCTACGGATGACAGGATACCAACCTGACTCGGTGAAGTCTCTTTTTCCCACGGCTGCCATTGAGTTTCATATGCCAGTTCTCAAAAATAATTGCGTTCGGAGCATGGACTTAGTGAGAGGGATACCCGAAACCGAATAAGATGGCAATATGTGTCTTTCTTACACGGACGGATATCCAACTGGCACTTTATAATATAATAACGATGGGAAATTCGGCTCTTGAGACCATCGTCTTGGTTTCATGCAATTCTGCGTTGTTTGTCCAAGGCTGAATCTCAGGAAGATGAAGCCAGGCAAGAGAAAGGGATTGAGTGAACCTGAAATCTGTTAAAACACACAGCAGGCAACTGGGGAGCGTTTCCTAAATTATAAAGATATTGGATAACAACAGAAGTGCTACTTTCTAGTTCGCAGATGAGATTGTGCTTTTGCATGTAGAGAAGAAGACGCTGTCATTTGAGATAAAGTGATGATAGGTAATACAGCAAGTGCCGGGAGCAAAGACCAAAACCAGGCCACACTATATAAAAACTGCATTGATATAAACATTTGGATGCACAGGCAAGCCTTGATTGGAGACACAATTGCAACCAGAATTTTAGTCATAAGTAGTTACAATCGGAAGTCAAGGCACCCATGTTAACTGTAACGCAGGGGTGTTCAAACTTGGGAACTTTAAGACTTTTGGACTTCAACTCCCAGAATTGAAGTCCTGGGAGTTGAAGTCCACAAGTCTTAAAGTTCCCATGTTTGGACACCCCTGCTGTAATGCTTGCATGCTTATTTCTACTGAGTTGTGTCTGTGTTTCCCTTACTCCAACTTTGTTGAAGCTTTTGAGCCCCAAATTTCCAATTGCTAATCAAAACAGTTGTTAAGTGACAGTTTTGGTTCATTGTGCAACCTTTCCTGCCACCGTTGTTAAGTGAATCACTGCAGTTATTAAGTTACTAGAGATTCACACTATTAGTCACAGACACCAATGGTAAAAACAAGCAGACTTTTACTTGCGGTGGAAAATAAAGTAAACTACCTCTTCACAAACAAGTGATAGTCTTGAGTCACGATACAGTCTATAACTCAAACAGTTGGCTTACAGTTGCCCAATCTACGATCCTCCTTGCTCTGCTGATCTAACCCCACGTACAGGTCTCCATTCAAAGATCAGCCTCTAACAGTGATTCTGGCTTCCTCTTATGGCTGACGGAGGAAGCAGCAGCCAATTACATTCCACTGTAGCATTTAAAGGTACAGATACTATTTTCAATCATGGCTTATATATATTGCCAACCCAACACTAGGATTACATTTCTAACAACTGTCCCATCTGGAGATGCCTCCCAGTCACACCCCTCAAGGTGCAGGCCAAGATGTCCTTGACTCTTTGAGAAAGGAATGTTATTTAGACTACATATCTCCCATACTCCATATAATCCCCCCTCCTCCCATTATCCCCAGCATTAAATGTGCCAGGCCAGAAGGCCCAATATAAAAGATGGCTTCCAGGCCTGACAGTAACTCTGACAATTGGTCATAAGAATGAATGGTTCTAAGTTGATGAATAGCTGTACTGTATATGATTTCTGTTTTTGTTCCAGACTGATGCCCACCATCTAATCATACGAAACCTTTTCTGTCTATTTATCTCTACTGAAATGCAATACGTTATTGACTTATCAAGTAGAGAATTCTGTGTAGAATGTTTTATTTTTAAAAGATCCATTACACATTCATAATTTATAAGAAACAATCACTTAGCCAGCTACAGAAAACAGTAATAGTGCAAATGTCTTCCAATTAACCATATTCCAGTTTATTAGGTTAAATAACCTCTGTATGTGCTTTTGATCTCCTCTAATTCTGATGTGGCATTTATCAGCTGCAAGTGGTTTTTTTTTAAAAAAAGAGAAGAAATGAGGAGAGCATTTTTAATGATGTGAATCAGGTTACATTTTATATTGCCTCCCCTCGCACTTTAATGATGTCCCTTAAGTACAAATTTGTTGTCAAAGAAGAAGAAGAGAAACATATTTTGTTGCCTTACATTATTTAAGTGGGAATAAAACTCTGCATAGCTTGGATTTCAGCAAATGGTCAAGGCTAACCCTCTTCACTCGAAGCGTAAAT
The DNA here is from genome assembly GCA_039707465.1 of Rhabdophis nuchalis. Taxonomy (NCBI): domain Eukaryota; kingdom Metazoa; phylum Chordata; class Lepidosauria; order Squamata; family Natricidae; genus Rhabdophis; species Rhabdophis nuchalis. Next base: position 17,628,344 of record CM077657.1, on the reverse strand, counting down.
AAAAGCATTGGCATCTTATTATTTTTTTTTATGACACAATGGAAACGTTTATATAATGCCACATATCATTCAGTGATGAGAGGTGGCGGGAGGAGGAATCTGTGCCTTTGGTAGAATATCAACTTCTCCGTCATTCAATCATTCTCATAATCTGTTCAAAAGTCAAGGTTGAGGCCAGCTTCTTTATTGTGGCATGCTGTATATTATGTGATATGAAATTCATCCCATCATGGTGATTGCTAAACAGTTACGTGGTTTAGGACTTTCTGCCTCAGATGCCTTTCGATTTAAATTTACTGTGGAGGAAAGCAAAGTGTTACACCTAGGCAGGAAAAAACGAAAACAAAGGTAGAAGTATGGTTTAGGTCCATGATGGCGAACCTATGGCACACGTGCCACAGGTGGCACATGAAGCCATTTGTCAGGGCATGCTGGGCGTTGCCCTGTCAGCTGGCCAGCATGCAGGTTTGCGCTAGCCAGCTGATTTCGCCCTTTGGAGGCCTCTGGAGGGTGGAAAAACAGCCCTACAGGCAAACCGGAAGTCAGGAATGGACTTCCTTGAAGCCTCTGGAGGGTGGAAAAACAGCCCTACAGGCAAACCGGAAGTCAGGAATGGACTTCCTTGAAGCCTCTGGAGGGTGAAAAAAACAGCCCTACAGGCAAACCGGAAGTCAGGAATGGACTTCCTTGAAGCCTCTGGAGGGTGGAAAAACAGCCCTACAGGCAAACCGGAAGTCAGGAATGGACTTCCTTGAAGCCTCTGGAGGGTGAAAAAAACAGCCCTACAGGCAAACCGGAAGTCAGGAATGGACTTCCTTGAAGCCTCTGGAGGGTGAAAAAAACAGCCCTACAGGCAAACCGGAAGTCAGGAATGGACTTCCTTGAAGCCTCTGGAGGGCCTCTAGGGGTTGGGGGAGCTGTTTCCCCCCTCCCCAGGCTCCTGTAAAGCCTCTGGAGCCTGGGGAGGGGGAAAAAGCACACCAGAAATAGGGAGAAGCGCTGGTCATGCACACATGCACACTGAGGTCGTGCATAAAGCATTACGTGTGTGGCATGCTCGGGCATGACCCCGCCCCCCCGCTCCCCCTGCTTTTGGCACATGAGCCCAAAGAGTTTTGTCCAAAGTAAAATGGATGAACTATGGTAGTTGACTTATTGGGGAAATAGGTTCATTAGGGGAATACCTTGCTTACTTTTTATTCTTTAATAGTATTATTCTTCAATTGTGTACTAGCCAAAGATGGAGAATCCTCTGCTTTTAAAGTCTTTACATAAACTTTAGATGCAGACGTAAGAGAAGACAGATTTAACTTTGGAGAACAACTGTTAAAAAGAATCTACATAAATCTGGTTTCTTAATGGAACAGGAATTGAATATGAACCAACAAGCCAAAGCAACTGCTAAATAAAAATGAAGCCTTAATTTTGGCTGTATTAATTAGTTGGAACTGTAGCCATTCTAACTCAGCATTTAAGACATCACCTTTGATATTTATTTTTTTTAAGGACAATTTAAAGCTCTCAGTTATAATGCTGGTTCTATCTTAATGCAGTTTTCTTGCATTCTTTCTCTTTTTTTTCTCCTCCTAATTATTAATTTCATTCTTTTTTAATACTATGTCATGTTATTACAACCTGTGGTGGTTGCAACAGTAGGCTTATTCATCAAATAGAGTCCAGGGTTCAACTCTACAGTTTCTGGAAAGTTCTGTAGAATTCTGGAATCCGTAGAGGTTTTAAATATCACTTTGACAGAGTGAATCTGTCAGAGAAAAGTTTGTAATGGCAGATTATTTTCTTGACTGTGCCTTTACTAGAGATCGGGGCATTTAAGGAAAAGATTTCTGGTGAAAGTTAAGACTGTCAGGAAAATATAATATTTTAGATAGACAATTACAGGAAAAAATATGTTTTATTTATAACGTTTCTCTTGTATTTCTTCAAACAACCCAACACACATCCAAATTGCTTGTCTAGTATATTTTGTTTGATAGACCAAGATATGTAATAAAGCAGGAATACAAGAAAAAACATTATCTTTTACTTCAAATTATACGTTGCTCACATTAAGAAAACCTGGTTTGCAGTATATTATTTTCATAGAAAATTCATGCCTTTCAGAGGCAGGTGTCTTATTAATTTGAAAAGAAGTGAAGAAAAATAAGAGGGAGGGAATCCACTTACTTTTGACTATTTTGTGTGAAATTCCCCTGTTAAACTATACATACCTTCTGTCTGTCTGTCTGTCTGTCTGTCTGTCTGTCTGTCTGTCCATCGATCCAACCATCAGCTATTTAAGCATAAGCTACTTCAAATACCTTTTAGAGCATGAAGTGAGCCCAACAGTTATTTACTAATTAGTTTGCATTGGGAAGGTGGTTAAGCTGTGTTTTTTTTTAATGTTTAATTTGTATCACGGATCACCCTATTGCATTTAATTAGATATATTGTAAACTCTCAAGGGTCTTCTTTGATTGCTCTAGGTTTAAGCTCAATAAATAAATAAATGCAAAAATTATCATGCTGACTGAATACTATTTTAAAGTGTTCGCTGCATCCTTGCATTTTTATTGGCTACAGCATGGAAATTTACAAGAATAGTAGCAGCCTCAAAAATGCAGGTGTCCCACAAGGCTGTTGGCTATGTTGGTGAGTGCTTGTACAACTACTTTAGGGGGAAAAGTTATTTCTGCATTAATTGCAGCCACAAATTAGTCGTGTATTTGTATCCATATTTCTTGATTATTAAAACCCTGTTGTACACAGAGGAGAAATGTTGATCCCCCTGCCTGCACTCAATTGCAAATTAGCAGCCGTGCTTCCTGGTATTATGAAATGGGAAGCATATAAAAAAAAATGTTGTGAACTTTTAAAACAGCCTTTGCATAATTTAAAAAAAAATGACAATTCATCCTGGATTTTCCAGGTATATACAATATAGCCCCACTGAGTCCCTGTGGTCCTTGCCATAAAATCCCCCATGTTAACTTACGGTTACAGCCATTGGTCACCCAATTTGCTCTGGTTATCAACTCTCCATTAATTTTCCTCCGAGCTACTCTATTTAGCTTTCTATGGTACAAATATGGAAGGGAATAAGTAGCAATACTCCATAGACAGTGCCTTA